>JAJEOU010000371.1:4128356-4728356 GCA_021534815.1 Acrocephalus arundinaceus
TGTATCCGTCATTCACATCAACAGCCACAACCCAGTCAAAGGTTACTTCCAGATCGGCAACGACAAGGCGGACGCCGCAGCGAAAGGCGTCTGGACATTGCAAGAAGCTCGCCAACTACACGAATCCCTCCACATCGGACCCAAAGCACTGGCGAAGAGATGCGGAATCACGACAGCGGATGCCAAACATGTAGTGGCTACCTGTCCTCACTGCCAGAAGTCACCCCTGTGGACCAGTGGGGTCAACCCGAGAGGCCTCAAGCCCTCAGAAATCTGGCAGTCAGACTTCACCTTGTGTCAACTGCTGAAGCCTCGAGCATGGCTTGCAGTAACAGTGGACACATTCAGTGGAACGATCGTAGCCACACAGCATCACAAAGCTAACTCTAAAGCCACAATTCAGCACTGGCTGACAGCCATGGCGTGGCTTGGCATCCCCAAGCAGATCAAAATAGACAATGGTTCCAATTTCATTTCTAAACCAGTGCAGGAATTCGCCTCCAAATGGAGGATCACATTAGTACAAGGCATCCCATATAACAGTACCGGGCAAGCTATAGTTGAGCGGGCAAACCAAACCCTGAAAACCAATATAGAGGTGTTGGCAAAAGCAGAAGGCTTTACCAACTCCATTCCCTCAGGAGAGCAGGCACGTATATTGGCAACCGCGTTGATATCATTGAATCAATTCCCTAGAGGAAATGAAGCAAACAGTCCCGTTCAAAAACACTGGGCCTCCAGAACACTAGAGGAGGGCCCACAGGTTGTAATTAAAAATGAGCTGGGTGAGTGGGAACGGGGCTGGAGATTGATGCTTGCAGGGCGAGGGTATGCAGCTGTCAAAAAGGACGGGAAAATCAGGTGGTGTCCTCTCAAATCAATTAAACCTGATCTTCACAATGAGCAGGATGAGACTAATGAGAACTGTGAGTTTCTGTTTACAGGACATGCTGGTGGGGCGACCACGTAATGCATACATGCCCCTCCCAGAGGAACGAGACACACCACCAAACCGTCAGACAGCAGCAGAGAAACCCACGCGGGTGAGACCCAAGCATCAACGATATGTCTGTGTGATTTTGTTGTTGGGGCTTGTCACCAGAGGACAAGCCAGCCCAGACCACTACCCACATCAGCCGTTCAGGTGGGTCATGAGACACCTTACCAGCGATAAGGTGCTCAGAGACATCACCACACCAAACACTCCATCCTTCGTGCTTCGTATTACCGATCTATTTCCAGGACGACCAAAGGTAGATTCCTATTCTTCACATTCATCACACATGTACCTATCCTACTGGTGCCCAGCTTCAAACCCAGGGAAAGGTTATTGTAATTACCCTGGGTGGGGATACTGTGGGTACTGGGGCTGTGAAACCATAGTTACAGATGCCAGGCCATCAGGGCCTGGATGGGACCCACCAGAGCCCGACAAGTTCCTGCAGTTCACCTGGGCACCCGCAGGTTGCAAAACACCTCTCTTTGTACATGGAAACCCCCATCGAAACAGCTATAAAATCCCTAGATTTCAAAAATGTATATACTATAACATGACAGTCTTGCAGCCCAATCATCCTGGTTGGACAGTGGGTAAAACATGGACAGTGGTCCTTCAAGGGTCAAAAGAGTGGGTGAATGTGCGAATTACCAGGCTCCAACCATCAGCATCCCGAGCGGTTGGACCCAACAAGGTGATTAAAAGCACGCAGACACAGAGAAACATGACCTACCCCAAAGCCTTACCCGCAAGTGTCACCGAAGTCCCAACCAGCGATGAGAAAGCTCTCCAGATAGGCCGATCAACCAGGTCAGACCCAGACCCAATCCTTCGAACCAGGTCAGACCCAGACCCAATCCTTCGTATGTTAGATGCTACCTTTCTATCCCTGAATGAATCCAACCCTAACCTAACCAATTCCTGTTGGCTTTGTTATTATGTCCAACCCCCTTTCTATGAAGGAGTTGCTGTAAACACCTCATTCACTTACTCCACAGCTGATGCACCTCATCAGTGCAGATGGGACACACCCCGCAGAGGTATTACCCTGAGTCAAGTCTCAGGTCGGGGCAGATGTTTTGGTAATGCAGCCCTAGCTAAGCGAAAAGGGAATGTTTGCACCAAAGTTGTAAAGCCCAACAGAAAAAACAACAAGTGGGTAGTTCCATCTGCATCAGCAATGTGGGTTTGTCAGAGATCTGGAGTAAGTCCTTGTGTATTCCTTCCCAAGTTCAATGATTCTAACGACTTCTGTGTCCAAGTTCTGATTGTTCCTAGGGTCCTGTACCACTCAGACGAAGAGGTATACAACCTTTTCGAAGAACCCAGCAGGCTCCACAAAAGAGAGATAATGACAAGTATAACTATCGCAATGCTGCTCGGCCTGGGAGCAGCCGGAACGGCAACAGGTGTTTCGGCCCTAGCAACACAGCATCAAGGACTGTCTCAGCTGCAAATGACCATAGATGAGGACTTGCAGAGGATTGAGAAATCTATTTCCTACCTAGAGAAGTCAGTCTCTTCGCTCTCAGAAGTAGTCCTGCAGAACAGGCGAGGACTAGACCTCCTGTTCATGCAGCAAGGAGGCCTGTGTGCCGCCTTGAAAGAGGAATGCTGCTTCTACGCGGACCACACCGGAGTCGTCAGAGACTCCATGGCAGAACTCCGAAACAGACTGGCTCAGAGACAGAAAGATAGGGAAGCTCAGCAAGGCTGGTTCGAATCCTGGTTTAACCAATCCCCATGGTTAACCACTTTAATTTCTACTTTGGTAGGCCCATTGGAAATGCTACTTTTAACTGCTATCTTCGGACCATGCCTGCTGAACAAGATAGTCTCATTTGTTAAAGCTCGCCTAGAACGGACTAACATTCTGTTCATAGGCCAACATGAAATGCTGTGAATTAATCAGGGAACATTGCCAGTCACAAGCTTTTCCAAACTTGCCTGGCAAAAACTTACTCAGGTTTCCAAACTCCTTTTTCCTTTTGTTAAATCCTAACCTTCTACCTCATTTAGTGCCTATATATATATATGTATGACTACCTCGTTCTTTTGTGAAAGAGGGGAGGGGAGATGTGGATTGGATAGGGACAGGCGATCTGAAGATATCGGTTTGTGACGGGAAAGAGCAGAACTCCCCAACCCCCCAGATAAGTTATCACTCCAAGAATGTAAAACCCCCTCTAACAGACATACCAGTACTTTTCCATTCTCCCCACTAACTTAGGAAGTGTTGCAAGACCCCTCTGACGTAGTGTAAGACCCCAGAGTATTTAAACTGCATGCCTTAGATAATAAATGCTTTTAACCATCCACCAAACTGGTGTCTGTGTGTTACTAGCCCGAACTCCACACAGAAAATGTGGCAGTCGTGCCGTATGACCTAAAACCAGGCCACCGCAGTTGTGGTAGCGAAAGCAACAACACCTCTACGAGGTAGAATGGTGGGTGCATGCAGTGTGCCAACAGCATGAGGCCTGTTATCTTTCCCTTAATGGTCATGGGAGCTACCTCAATCTCCAAGGGTGTGTGTGCTGTGTCCCCAATAACAAAATACTCACTGTTTGGTTCCATGTGGTTAACTTTCAGATCCTGTGAAATGTTTTGCAGGTCCACTGTAATTACTGTCCAATCAGTAGATCTGAAATGAAAACCTTTGGTAGTCACGAGCCTATATCGGCCTCGCGGCTGCCATACCTTGTTAGTTGAACATTTGACATTTTTATTTTTCTGTACCCCCACACCCTGTGACCTGCCCTCCCCCTTTTTTTTAAGAGAGAGGCATTCGCCAGTGTGGGTTCCCGTATATTTATGTTTGTACGCGTAAGGGTATGAATGGTGGGGTCGCGCTGAGAATTCATTTTTTTTTGTTTGTTGGACTTCCGTTTCTGGTTTTGTGGGCAGGCTTTGGCAAAGTGTCCTGGCTTTTTGCAGCGGTGGCAGGTGATGTGCTGCAGCTGGTCTGGTGACATTGGTTGCCTCCTTGGTCCTGGTGCCGCAGCTGCCACAGGCTTTGAATGTGTCAGTCCTGGATTCCTTTCAGGTGCACTGAACAGTTCTGCTCTCCTGGCACAGGCTTCTATCATGTTTGCGAGACTAGGCGATGGGTCGAGGGGAAGGCTGAGAATGATCCCATGACAGGTCTCATTAGCATTCCTCTGAGCCATCTCCTTAATCAATTCTGCCTGCACCACTGGGTCTTGCACTTGTCTTTCCACTTGAGTTCTCAGACGATCCACAAACTGCAAGAAATTCTCTGAAGGAAACTGTTAATTGTTAACATAACTGCCCTTAACCTCAGTTGTTGGAATCTGATAAAACGTTTTTTTCTGCAGCATTACAGATCTTATCTAAAACTGACTTGAATAACAGTCGAGTTTGCTCTTCTGGACAACTATAATCACCTTCCCCACACAGATGGTCATGTGTGATATCATTATCATCATTGTCCTGTACCTGTTCAGGAGTTTGTTTAATCTCCTGTAATACTGTTCGTAAAGCTTTTCTCCACAAGCTTTCCCATAGATCATACTCTGAGGGAGTTAACAGGCATCTGAATAAATCTTTGATGTCACTGGGTACCATCTCATTTGAATTAAAAGTTGCTTTAATCATCCCTTTAAAAAATTCACTGGATCTTCCAAATTGTCTCTGCATTTTACACAGCTCTTTTTTATCTTGGTAGAAAAAGGCTGATAATTTCTCCTAACGTGCCTCTTTCCTACATATACGACAGGTGCTACAGATGGTATGCCTCCATCCACATTATCCTGAGTACCTAATAATCCTGCTGCTGTTCCATTGCCCAGGGAGCCAGGGGGTGTTGTCCCCTCCCACCCCCTGGGGTCCGGCAACAGGCAGCTCCCCCCTCCTCCCCTGGGGTCCTGGGTTAGGCTGTGCCTGCCCTCTTGTTGCAGGGGAACCACTGCCCTCTCCGCAGCTGTGGGCTGGTAGTTGCCCGCCACTATCTCCCCCCCCATCTGCACTGGGACTGGAGTTTGCAATGGACCCTCCCCCCTCCCCACTTGCTCGGCTGCTCGGAGGGAGGGGGAGGCACCGGGAGGAAGGGTGGGGCGGGGGATTGAGCAAGAGATATGGAGTTGGGGCAGGGATTAGGGGGAAGAAGTGATTATGGGAAGAAGAAGGAAGCACATGGCGGCCGCCATCAGCGCCCCCCACGTGGTCTGTGTGTCTCAGAGACCCATCCATGCGACCAGAGCCCTGAGAGGAAAGGACTGCACTGTCAGAGCTATTAGAATTGTATTCTTGAGAAAAAACAGGTGGGAGAGAAGGGTACAGGGAGGATGGCCGTATTTCAGGACCAGAATACAGTGGGAGACCGTGGCTTCCCTGCTTTTCGGGAACAGAGGATTCAGGGGTATGGAAAGGATTATTTGGAGAGTTTTTGTGTGGTTGTCTGCTGTTTTCTGCTTGTAACAGCTGCTTGCGAGCTTGTAAAAATATTGGAATAAATAGAGAAGCTTTGTTTTCACCATTTTCAACTTTTAAAGTTATTAATTGTCCAACCTTATCCTAAAATGAAACAGAATTTATATCTTGCAAAGCAGAATCTGGGATCTCAGCTGACAGCCAGCAGACAAATTGTCTAAGTAGCTTTTTAGGGATTTTTACGTCAGTTAACATATTTTTAAGGTGCTCTAATACACTCTTTTGGTGAACAGAAAGCCTCACGCCCATGTTTCTGATGTTTTAAAAGGCAAACTGTTTGAAAGTCTAGCCCCTGACTCTAAAAAAACCATACACGCAGCGTCCCGCTCCCTCCCGAGATAAGAAGGAGCGGCGGGCTGAACGCGGGCTGGGGAGGCTCGCTCTTGCCTCTTTTCCCCGACTGCGGGGGCATGGGGGGGGGGGGGGGGGGGGGTGGTCCCAGTGCCTTATCCTGGGTTCTGGGACTGTCCCAAACCTTGCACACCCCCAAAACGCGGTCTCCCCCAGTCCGGAGCAGTCCAGCCACTCCCAGCAGAAAAAAAAAAAAGAAAAAAAAAAAATCTAACCACGATTACGCAACACACGCCCGCCCTGGGCCCTAGCTTACCCGCACTATTCCCGGGTAAACGAAAGGGATCTTATCGTCTCCAGTGGACCCTGGGGTGCCGTGCCAATGCGTCAGAGGTTCCTGTCCCAGGCCGACTCGCTTGGCATGAAAGCAAGCTGCCGACCCCGTTCCCTAACACTCTCAGCCACGCAAAAAGCAGCTGATGGTGGCAGGGCAGTCGAGTTGCCAACAGCTTATGAGACCCCTGGATAGGGACTCCAGCTTCTGTGTGGGTCTTTACTATTTTTAAAGACAACCCGCGTTGGCGCCAACTGAAATATTCCCCCTCTGCCCGCCCCCCGGGCTCTGGGCTAGCTCAGTACCTAGGGGCTTTAGGGAAAATATTTCAGGGGACAGAAATTAAAGATTCCAAAAGAGGCTCTCACCCCTAGCTTCAGTCCAAGGCTTTATTCTCGAAGGGTTCCAGGGAGAGAGAGAGAGAGAGAACAAGGAAGAAACAGGGGTTTATCTAGTTTTTGGTTGAGGAAAGATAATTGGCCTGGGCTAATAAGGGTCAGGAGTAGGAAAGATAGGGAGGAAGGGTTAAACTACATGGTACAGGCTTCAGGGGGTCTCTGGGAGGGAAAAACCATTCCCCAGAGGAATACAACAGTCACTGTCTTCTGCGGCTGATGGGGTAGGAAGACCCATTCCAAGACGTGCAAGGAGTCGGACCATTTGTCACTCCATTGGCCAATGATGCCTGTGGGATGCAAATCTGGAGTGGTAATGAACACGGTGATATCAACGGAAGGATCAATGTGATAAACTTGGCAAGCAGAAACAGCTTGATGAGCCTCCTCCAGCACTTGTCATGCCTCAGGGGTCAATGTGCGAGGTGACTTTAAATCGGCATCTCCCTTTAACAAATCATACAGAGGAGACAGTTGTGCATTGGTTAGTCCCAAGTACGGACATAACCATATGATGACACCTACCAATTTCTGGGCATCATTCAGTGTCTTCACCGAATGCACAAATTGCACCTCCTGGTGTCAGATTGTTTGTTCCAGAATTTTGACCCCCAAATACTTCCAAGGAGGCTATTGTTGAACCTTTTCTGGAGCCACTTGCAGCCCATGAGCATGCAAAGCATCGAGCAACTGAGGCTGTATCCTCAGCAGCTCATCCTGGGTGGGCGCAGCCACCAAAATGTCCTCCATGTAGTGATAAACATGGGCATCAGGAAACTGCTTGCGAACTCCAGACAAGGCACAGGCCACATACCATTGGCATATGGCAGGTGAATTTTGCATCCCTTGGGGAAGAACCGTCCATTGCTACCTCTGTGCAGGCTCAGCATTGTTAATTGCTGGCACCGTGAAGGCAAATTTCGGTTTCTCATCGGGATGCAAAGGAATCATAAAGAAACAATCCTTCAAATCCAGGATGAGGATCGGCCAATCTGCGGGAAGCATGGTAGGCGACGGCATGCCCGCCTGCAACGTCCCCATGCTTTCCATCACAGCATTGACTTTCCGGAGGTCTTGTAAGAACCTCCATTTCCCAGACTTCTTTCTGATACAAAACACAGGAGTGTTCCAGGGACTGGTAGAAGGCTCCAGATGACCCTGGTCCAACTGCTCCTGCACTAGATTTCAAAGGGCAACTAATTTGTCTTGAGGGAGGGGCTGCTGGTTCTCCCAGACAAGTTTGTCCACCAGCCACCGTAAAGGAGGCGTAGGACACTCTGTGCCCTTCATCGCAGTGGCCCCCATCAAAAATCCGTCCCGATGCGCACCCCCCACGCGGACAGAACATCCCACCCCCAGAGGTTAGCAATAGTTGAAGTAACATGAGGCTGGACCATGGCCGTCTGTCCCTCCGGGTTTGTGATCAGCACGGGCTGCTGGCTCACGTAGCATTGCGCTGTTCCTCCCAATCCCGTGACAGGCATCTCCACCGGATTCAAGGGCCACTCTGGGGGCCAGGCAGCAAGGACGGTGATGTCAGCACCAGTATCAATCAGCTCCCGGAGGCAGATTTCTGGAGGTGTCACGCCAGGGATGGACAGGGTACACAGCATCTTAGGACATTCTTTGGTCAGGACAGCAGTCCAGTGAACTTGAGGCGGCCCAGTGGATCCAAAGCCGCCGTCTCCTTGCGACCAGTCAACTGTCCTGCGAACACAAGACTTAAAAGGCACAAGTTGAGCAAGCCTCGTCCCTTCCAGGATAGTGATGGGAGGGTGGGTGTGGACACCATGGCACAAAGTTGCCCCGTGAAATCCGCATCAATGAGTCCCATGAGCACAATGATACCCTGAAGGGTGGCACTAGATCTCCCCATAAGGAGAGCACTCATGCCCTCACCCACGGGACCAAAGGCATCTAGGGGGACCTTGTGTATTTTGCTTGACTCTAAGACAACCATTTCTGCTGTGCAGACATCAACACCTGCTGAGCTGCAGGTGCTGGCTGCAAGCCGGCCAAGCAGACCTCCATCGGCTCCGGGGCTTGGAGAGAAGCTTGTGTCTGGGCGTGTCTCCCCCACGCGCTCTGCTTCCCGTTTCCCGAGCCCGGCAAAGCCTGACCGTTAGCGTGAACAGTTGCCCTACAGACATTTGCAGTATGGTTCGGCATTCCACACCGGCCACACAAGAACAAGGGAGTCGTGGCCTTCTGTGCTTTCTTCCCCTGTTCCTTGCTGGCCTGAGCATTCCCCTGCTGTTGCTGCCTGCCCTGCAGCACTGCCCAGACTGGCTGCACAGCAGTAGCCACAGCAGGCTGCACAGCAGTGGCCACAGCAGGCTGCACAGCAGTAGCCACAGCAGCCAACTTATGACCTGAAGTGCCTATTTTTGCACAGGCCTCTGCCATCTGGGGGACAGAAGGATCACCAGGAAGAGCCTCTATGATCCTCCTACAATCGGCATTGCAGTTGCGTCATGCAAGCTTCCTTGCCTCAGGATCTCCCACCTGCTTCTCCACAGACAGAGGCAGCCAGACACTCTGCAAATTGCAGAAAAGACTCATCAGCCCCCTGGATAATGGTCACAAAGGACTCCTTTGGAGCAGCCATCTCAATGGTCTGGATCAACGCTGCCATGCCTGTTGTCTGGCACTGATTGAGCACAAGGGGATCAAAGACAACCTGCCCATTAGGACCAGCAAAATTGCCTGTGCCAGGCAGCACATCAGTGACAATCACATGCCTGGGATCCTGTGGACCCAGCATAGCGTTCCGCTCCACTGCTCTGACTGCCAACTGCGTCCTTTTAGACTCAAAGATCTTGTATTCCACAGGCTGAAAGAGAACATGAGCCAGACTTTGGATATCGTAAGGTGTCAGCAAATCAGCAGCAAATACTCGAAGCAGCTGCATGACCTCATGTCCTAGGTTACAATGTAAAATTGTGCCCAAGGTATGTATTCTATCCCCATGAGCCGTTGGAGCCAAGGTGGAGCAGTGTTTTCCTTATCTTCTGTTAACGAGCCTAACAATGCCTTGCCCATGACTCATAGATAACTTCCTCCGGGAGTTATCTCTGTTTAATGGGCCATCAAGGACTCACTGCATGACTCATAGAATGAGATCATCCCATTGTGAGATGCTCCGCCCAGGGGGAGGAGCCAAGCATTCCCACCTGGATAAATCCAGGCTTTGGGACAGCACAGGCAGCTTTTATCCACTGGACTCCCAGAAGAGACAAGATCTACCAGACGTTTCTACAGGATCACTGCTTCGACAAGACCATCTCATCTGGACTGCCACTACCACCCTAACAGGGTGTCAGGTTGTATTCTGACTCTGTCAGTGGGGTTTTTTTTTTTTGTACTATTACTTTTATTTTAATTTGCTTTCATTTATTTCTTTTCTTTTCCTCTTATTAAATTGTGTTTCTGACTTGGAGTCTTTCACTGGTTTTTCTTTCAAACCAGCACACCTCAACAGACCCCAGACCATATTTTCCAACCTTATGACAGAGTTCCATTATAGCTTTCCAAGATAAAGGTTGGTGGGTGTTATTGGTAACACCCCTAAGCACAGGGAAAGCCTAGTAACCCCCCGGTAAGGCGGCAGCACCTGCTAGGACCCGTCCTGTGAACTCCACAGAGACAGAGGCAGGTGCCTGACTGGGAGTCAGCTCAACACCACCCGATATCGCATCCCCTGCAGCATCAGCAGGGCCAGAGAAGCCATCTCCACAATCCAGGAGGCGCTGTGCAAAAGCACAATCAACCATCTCCTTGACCTTAGCTTGGACTTCTTGCCAGAATCGCCCATGTTCCCTTGAACGCATGGTCACCTGACACGGGGGGAGTGTCCACAAGGACGATGATGAAGAGCCACCAGCCCAGGGCCCACGGCCCCGGGGGGCCACCAGTCTCCCACTGGCCACATCACCATTCGCGCCAAAGGTGAACACCGCAGCGTCCGCACTCGCCACAGCCCCGGCACCCACAGGAGACAGGGGCGGCAGAGCCTGGCTGGCCGTCGCCGGAGCCGCTCCAGCCCCAGCAGAGCCCACCCCCACCGGCAGCCCAGCAGAGCCAGCCACTGCAGCACGGGTAGGGGAGCCCGCAGCAGGCACGCGTCCTGGCGTGGATCGGAAAGGGGCCGCCGCGAGCGCACCCTCCCCCGGCGCGAGGTGGGACGGGGAGCAGAGAGGGGCGCGGCATGCAGAGCCGTGGCTCCGCCCCTCGCCCTGGCAACGGGGGCCAGTACGGGCGGCGCGGGCAGTGGGGGGGAACCTCGGGCGGAGCGGGAAACCGCGCAAGGCCGCCCAAACCTGGGCCCGCCCCCACGCCGCGAGCACCACCCGGCGGGGGCGGTGCAGGGAAGGGGGCGTCCGGAACCGCCCCCAGCAGGGTCCCGCCTGTGACGCAGAACCCCACAGCAGGCACTGCCGTCCCCGAACGGAGCGGGACAGGCTGCCTGCCCACCGGGGCGGGGTCCGACAGAAAATCGATCAACTCTTCCACTGCCTGCACATGCCCGACAGGCTGCACGGAGGCAGGGGCAGTCGGTGCCACCCCCCCCAGGGTCGGAACCGGCAGCGGAGCGGCCAGCTCTGCTCCCGCCGCACCCAGGGGATATGTTGTGGACACGCCGCAATTCGGACAGAGTGTCGTCACCGAATCAGGCTCAAGCAGAGGCGGAGGCTGGTCGAGGGGCTCCCCGCAGCCCCCAAGTGCCGGGAAGGCACAAAGGGAGGGCGGTTCTCCCCCGCTCCACCGCCTCCGCAGCGCGGGGTGGGACGGGATCGGCATAGCCGACCCCACAGAGCCCCCAGAAGCCCACGGGGCTCTGCCCATTTGCTGGCCGTGCAGAGCCAACTGGCCGGGAGCTCAAAAGTCGCAATCCGAGACGGAAACGTCTCCCTGCGCAATGTCATGGGGGGAGGGGAGGGCTCTGCCCCATGCAGAAGCGTCCTCCTCAATCTCTCCGTCCATATCCGAGACGGAAGAGTCTGCCTGGGAGCCCAGCTCATCAGCAGAAGCCTGAGAACTGGAGGGCTCAAATCCCTACAAAATCCTGTCAAACCTTTTCCATTGCAGCAGCAGCTGTACCACGTCTACACTATAACCAGCAGAGAGAACCTCTAGCAAGTGGTCTCCCAGCAGAGACCACGCCTCCCTGGAAAAGGCCTCCTCATGGTCTGGAAAGGACCTTTGGTTTCTTGCCCATAGAAACAGCCTCTCAGAACCGCTCTGGAAGCCCGCCTCCCCTCCATGAGATCTTTCCAGATATCGAGGACCAAGGAGAGCTCCATAGAGACCACAGGGGTTGCCATCATCTCAAGAGCTGCAGGCAAAGTGTCAAACTGCCTCAGCCACCGTGCAAGCAGGGAGGGGGGGGTAAGAACTATCTCACCCAGGCTGTCTTACAGTCACCAGATGTCGCACTAGGACACGAAATGAACACGCACTCACACGCAGACATTCAAGACAAAAAGAGGGCGTTTGTTTTACAGACCTCGTAATTTATAGAATTTTCAGTGACCACGGATTGGAGGATTAAATTGTCCTCTTCAATCACACTGGCCAGATCAATAGTCAATCAATTCTCTCCTCCTCCAAGAAAGAATGCAAAACAAAGATATATTTAGATGAAAGTGCATGAGAACTCCAATATAAAAATGTAAACATCAGAAGGCTTAGCAAAACTTTAGAAGAACAGGGCAACAAGATGCCATTGTTCCAACCCATTGGCAGAGAAACCCACTTGGCTGAAAATATGATGCTGGGCAGCCCTAAGTAGCAGTTGTTCTTCAAGCAGTCCTTTTGTCCATATAGATTAATGGCCCTTTAGACCAGGCAGTTGTGCAGATTTTAGGGGTACAGCTTTTTGGGGGTCTCTTTGCAAGGGGCTGCCAAGGTGGGACTGTGCATCTGCAGAGTGGGGCTGCCTGTGGTGTGATCCTGCTGGGTCATGGTGTGATCCTGTGCTGTGACTGGGGGCATGCTCAGACCCCAGAGCTCACAGTAAATGTTCACTTGACTCAGTGCTGATCTACAGGCAGAGGCTCATTAGGTAGTTAACACTTTTCCCCCTGCTGTGTGCTCTCACAACTTGAGGTAATTTGGTGATTTGCCAACGTTTCTCCCTCACGATGAATATGAATCAGCATTTGGCGCAGGACTGCAGCGCTGCTGGGGCAGAGGCAGTGGAGCAGGTGTTGTTAGTGTGCAGCCAACGTGCTGCTGGCATACTGAAACCTGAATCTCTGCAGTGTGCCAGCCCCAGGAGAGTCATACTGCAAACAACCCCTCTTGTCCTCACAGACCCTTGGCCCATCACCTGGACCAGACAGTGGGTGAGTGCTCTGCCCCTCCAACTCATCACTTAGTTCTGCCTTGGGGGCCAGCTCCATCCATGAGGTGCCCTGATGGCCTGGTATGGACACAGGAGCCTGAGCTGGCCCACAGTTAATTAACTATGAGAACCATGAATTCCGTAAGGCTTCACAATTAATTTCTTAGTTTCTTTTTTCTTGCTGTTTTTGTTAATGAATTTATTCCATGTGCTCATGGAAGTATCCTGGTGAGGCTTGAAGAGCTGATTTACAGGGGGAAAAAAGCCTCTCATTTTGCACCAGCATTTAGCTGATGAAATGTAAAGATGCAATGTGCTGATTAGTGATTCTAGTAATGTAATTAATGTCTCTGTTCTTTCATACATGCAGAGCTGGAGGTCAAGCTGAGTGCTCAGTGAAAATTTTCCCTGAATGCACAGTTCAGTGTGCTCAAAGTTATTGCTGCCTCATATGATTCCTCCAGTAATTCCAAATTAAAGTTGGTATACTTGTAAACGAAAAGCAGGGCATGCCTGTGAATTGCAAGGGCTGGAGAATTCGGTTGCAGGATGGAAATGTTAATGCAGTGATCTGCCACAGACTGGGCAGGGAGAGGCTGCAGCAGAGCAAACACCTTGGTGGCTGTCACTCCTGCCAGATGCAGAGGTGGTGGTGGGGCTTGTCTCAAATCCTTGTCTGCACTTCCCTGGCTGCTACAGGCAACCAGCCTCACGTGGTTCTGCAGTTACATCTTCTTAACATTGCAACCGTCATAAACCATTAATGTAATTCCCAGTCTGAAACCAAGCTCGGATGAGCTCGTTTTTCCATGCAACATGATTTTGGCATGCCTTACATGAAACTTTTATCTTTTTTTTTTCTCCTCCATTTTTAATAAACATCACATTATCAAAATATTAGTGATGCTGGATTCGCCACCGTTGGTTTACCATAGATAACAGCATGGAGTGCTCTCCCTGTTCTGATTCAATAGTGTTCAGATTTAGATGACATGCCTCCAATTATGTAATTCCATTAGTAGGTGCCTGCAGCCAAGTCTGTGCTCACAGTCTCAGCAGACATATCTCTAATGGGACATGATGCAATATTGCTGTGTGCTAAGCACAACTTTGATAGAGAGCACAACCTGTCTCTCCCAGTCGTGTTTGTGGGAATGGAGAACACAAAAAATGACCCAGGTGCACTTGAGGCTCTAATCTCGCAATAAGTTATGTCACTACAAGAACAAAGCTTTGCAATGAGAGGTGAATTTGCAATGGCTATATATTTTATGTATTCAAAATCAGTCAGTAAATGCAGAACTTTGAATATTATCTTATATTCAATTCCATAAATGGAAGATATATTGGTTGCAGTTTTTTCTCTTGAATACCATCTCAGATTCCTATGTATTTGGGAATGTTGGATATTTACGAGAATATAAAGCAGTGATGGAAACATAAGACTAAATTGTAGCACAGTTACAACTTGCTTTAAATTATTAATCTTTAAGAAGCATGATAAATTCTGCTATGCAAATTCTGTGGCACTGGAGTTGGTGTACATATCCATTACCATAGAGCTATCTAAATAGTGGTTTTAAAATAATTGTGTAATGTTGATGCAGAGTTACTGTTTCTGCAGGCAGGAAAAGGCAATTCTAGTGGCAGATCTGTCTCCCCAAGAAGTGGGATGTAACAGCACTCATAAATAAAACTGTTTAGATGAATTTAGCATCACTTGCAAACCAGAAGATATCTGCAACACCTTTGGGTAACATGGCTCAGGCAGGGTTTGGCAGGGTTCAGCTCTTCGAGGGCTGGGAAGAAGCTGGATGGGCTATGTGTGGTGTATTTTTGGTAGAGGGTGCTAGACCTGTGGAACTGAAGAAATTTAAAGGCATTTAGTAGCCATAAAAAGGTCAAAGCTCTGACAACCGTGTGACATCTCTTGCTCAGTCTTGCCCTGTGTTTGGGCTGGACCTGCAGACAGGCTTATTCTGCAAAGCAGGGATGTGAGCTGTACCTCTGTTGGCCAGTACTAACTAGGGCTTGGCCAAACAGTATTTAAATATATAGCTTTTATTAAGAAGAAAAGCTCTCTAATTCTTGCTCTGGGAAAGTATGAGTGATAGCATCTCTACTTTCATAATCTTTTGCAGTTGTCACATGAATATATGAAAGAATTTATTAATGTTCTAGGTTAGAAAATGATCATGCATATGCATACATCTTTAAAATCTGTCTTCTCTGACTTTCGTTCCCATTACTTATGTCAAGAGAGGAAGCCAGCAAACGATTTCAATGTATGATGCATCCAATATCACCTTTCACGTAAACAGAAAAAATATGCTTCCTCTGTTGATGTGATGAGACCAGGATGCATTTAAGTGTCTAGAAAAAGTGTCATTTTGTTTAAAATAATGTGAAGAGGAGCCTAGTCGCAGTATGTTGAAATGAGTTATGGGGGTGCTGCTGTTTTAATGACAGGATGGGAGAGATGCAGCTGAAGATGCTGCTGTTGTGCCTGAGCCCTGGCCCAGATTACCACTGCTGGGAGCCCTTTTGCACCTGCTGCTCTTGTTCCCATCCCTGCACGGATGCTTTGCCAGAAAAGCCCACTCAGGTGGTGTTTAGCTGTGCTTTAATCTGACCCCTCATTGGATTGCTTAGCCTGCAGATACAATGGAGTATATCAACCTCAGTTCAAAACCCAGTGTAATTTTGTGGGAATGAATTGTTCAGATAAATTTGGTAGAGCACAATTTCTTAATCTGCTAAATGGGGAAAGACACTGCTGCCTGCAATTTGGGAATAAATTAAATTATTCTTGATTAACCCCTCCAGGGATGGAGACATAGGAAGAAGCTGTTGCTGCTCAGACAGTCAATTTTCAGGTTTATTTATCGCAGCAATCCGGCTGCCAGTGTGACTGAGAGCAGAGCCTGAGCCGCTGCCATGCACTTCATCATGCTCTGGAGCACCTGTTTTCTGAGTTCAAATGTAGAAGCACTGATCTGCCGCAAACCAGGCTGCGTACCCCGGCACTGGGGGCACTGGACACTGCTTTGGCTTCTCTCCCTGGGGACAAAATACCCAGGCGTGTTTCCCTGGGTGTTCAGGAGTTCATTGGAAAGTTTTGTTAAAGCAGCTGTGCTCCAAGACAAGCTCAGTCCATGGATCCCTTCCAATCTACAAGCACCCTGTTTGGTTCCCTTTAGGAAGAGGTTCCCAGGTGGGCTTAGAAGAACACCACAGATCTTGTCATTTTCATCCTTGGATGCCAACGTGGTGCTGGATTAAGTGACAAACCTGCATGCAAGAGGCAGAGCCTATGTTGCAAATGCTTTTGTGACTGAGCATCTCTGCCTATCTGCAAAGCTGGTGTTGGCCTCTCCACCTCCAAAGCTCCGCTCCATTTCAAAGCAAAATGGGAAGTCTGGGGTCCAAAAGATCCATGCCTTGGCCTGTGCAGCATCTCCCTTTGTCTGATCCTTGCAGGAGTACTTCCACATCCCAGGAGTGTCTGCACAAGCTGAATGGTGAGAGCAGAGCTGGTGGTCCCAGCACTGTGCAAGCACAGGGGCATGACAGGAGGAGTGTCCTTCCTTGGAGACCTGGCTCGAAGCTGATACTGACGGTGAGAGGAGTTATTGCTCAGTACTGCAAATGGTGAGAGGAAATGTTCAGTGTATCAATTTCTGGGACACCTTCCCAGAAAATGTTTCCTTGTCATAATTGCAGCACTGATGCCATAAGCCCCGGCAGCAGCTCCCCTTTAGTGGAGATGAATGAAGTGGAGTATCAGGAAAACTTTGCAGGATTCAGTTTGGTCACAGCCTACTAAATCAAGAGCCTGTTCAATGAGGGCATCGTGTGCTCCTCAGCCTGGCCACACACAGCTAAGAGGGACAGCTGAAAACTCGCTGTGTTTGCTGCTTGAATCTAGGGATGCTGGTTCATCTGTTCCCCAGGAGTCACTGGGCTGACACTCTCTCCTAGTGTGTTGTCTGAACTGGATAATAAAGCTTCTCAAAGCAAGGACCACATTTGCCATGGTGCTGTCAATCCAGCAGATGAGTATCCCCAGGTCCTCCTTGTCTCCATCCACATGTGTGGCTCCTGTGTCTTGAATTATATTTCATGTTTTGTAAGAGGGGGGAAATAAACATGTGAAACTGCAACTCTGATCTTAAGCACTGAGGGTTTTTTGGAAGGATGGTAGACCAACAATTAATGGAAAAGCTTCTGGCTTTGCTATTATGTTATTCCCCGGTGATGTGGGACTTGGCACTGGTGGATCCTGAAGGGACACTCATTCCATCCTGTCCCTTCCCCTTGGGGGCACCCTCTAAGGGGACTGCTGAGTACACCAGATGGGTAGAGAAGGAAATCTCAGGATTATAACTGATATGAGTGGAGTTCACTGAGGAAGAGGATGAGATAAATCAGATCCTTCACGGAGATGGAGGTATCAGGATCACGTCTTTGCTCCCTTGAGTAGGGCAGTTCCTCAGTGCTCTCCCACTTCTTATCTGCCATGCTTTTGGGATGGTACAAAGTTGTGCTCCACTTTGTTTCCTCATTGGAAACATTTGCTTGGAGGAGGACAGCTTGGGTTGAATTTCCCCAAATTTCCCAACTTTCCCAAAGCTGCGCTCTCAGCATTGGAGGGTTGTGGTGTTTCAGATGGGTAGGGGAGATGCAGTAGAGACAGAACTTAAAGATGATGATTGGTGAACTGTAAATTTGAGCTGGAAAATGTGGCTGTACTGTAAAATTCAGGACACCATCTGTTTCATTGCTTACTTGCAGTAACATTTGCACTTGATAATTAAAATGTCATATACATTTTTAGCCAGAATAATTCATGGAGGAGTAGAACTGTCTTCTGAAAATCTTTCAAGAGATACTCACAGATAGGAACGAAACTGTTTTGAACCATCTCTTGCTGCTCATAAAGGAGTTTTGCTTCTTGCCTTTTTTTGGGGTTTTTTTCCTTTTTTTCTTTCATATTTTGAGGACAAGTTTAGGGGAGTGGGAGCAATGGCAGATCCTTTTGGAAAGAGCTGTGACCTTAGTTAATAACCTCACGTCGTGGTTTATTTTGCTTTAGGTTTATCATACTGGGCTTTGTTGGGAAAGATGAAAGTTTGACAAGATAAGTTTCACAGATATGTAGGTTTAACAGAAAGCTCTCTGAATGTAGAACCTTAAAGCAGAATAGAGATGGAAGCAAGTTTTGATATAGAAAAATGAAAGATGTTTAAGTTAGGAATTGCTGAGCTAGTTGTTACTGGACAAAGGTTGAGTTGGAAGGAGGTTTTATGGCTAGAGCAAAGGATATGTTGACCACAAACAAAAAACATGTTTTTACCAAGTAAAGATAAATCTCAGGAAAAGCCTAGGCAAACAAAGAACATGTTTTTACCAAGTAAGAAGAATTTTCCACTGCAAGAAAACAGAAAAACAACTTTAAGCTTAAACTGTAACATAATATGGTAAAGGTATTGTGTTTGATCCTGACTGGTTGGTATGTATTAAGATGCTCAGTAAAGAAAAATATATAATGCATTGTATCCAGAACTAAGGTGGCTTCAGGCATGCCTATAAGCTGTAGCTGGCAGCTTTAGGCTTGGGTCTGTCACCCACTACCCAGGACTGCTGTAACATCGTCTATACAATAAACAGCATTTAGAAGAGCCGCCTGTTGTCCCACATCTCTTGTCCAGCTCCTACAGGGTTTATCATATCCCTTCTGGCAGGAGTAGGTTATCTTTGGCTTCAGCTGAAATCAGCTTGGTTTCAAGGGTTTCTCAGCTAGCTTAAGCAAGGCTTCCCAGCTGAGGGTTCAAAGTGCTGCCTGCTTGTTTGGCTGTGGGTGGTGAGGGCTGGGAGCTCAGGGCTCAAGGACTGCAGTGAGAAGCTGCTCAAAGAAAGGTCAGATCTTGACCCAAGCTTGTAATACCCTCACAATGAGAGAGCCAGAGCAAAAGGCAAAGCAAGTAGCACTGTTCATGGGCAGTGGAATTGGGTGCTTTTTGCATAGCAGTGCCAGTCCAACTGGCACAGAGGGGAGCTGGACTCTGGAAAATGAAAAGCTGCCACTATTCCATCTCTGTAAGCCACTGCTTATGGAGTGTAGGCTTTGCAAACTTCAATCTTTGCCACCGCAGAAATATCAGTTACACATTGTAACTAATTCCTGCCATATCATTTTGATGGGGTAAATACTGTTGTAAAGATCTGATTTATAGCAGCATCCTGTGGTTATTCTACAGTTCTGTTGCAGTGGCCTCCTTTTCACTTCAGGATATCTGCCATGCTTTTTAATGAATCCTTAAGAGCTCTGTGATCAGGGCCATGCTGTACTACAGCTGGAAGATGTGTGTGATGCGACTCCAGGAGCTCCAGGGGACAGGAACAGCTCCTCACACTGGGAGTAGGAAGGTGCTCCTGGCACTCTGTGGGTGTCAGAGCTCAATGTTTTCAAAAGACATCACTCAGACCTTGAGTTTTCTTTGTATGTATTAAGAGCAAAATTCAGCTCTGCCTCCTCTTTATTAAGGGATAATCACCCTAGGCAAGAAAGGCACTTTCCAAAGCCAAGGCCTTGCATGCTGCCAAGACCTCACAAATCCAGCGTCACCTGTACTGCAGCTTGTCATCCAGCACAATGGAAGCATGGCACACACTGATCCTCCTGTCACCTTCTCTCTCCTTTCCTTGGGTTTAACCTCCCGTGTCCAGCCCGGGAGCTCAGCACCACTGCTGCCCTCTGTCCTGATGCCTCTGTCATATAACTAAGCTCATGAGATGGGAAATTTATTGCTCTAGATAGGCTGTGATGGAAGCTGGGTGTTTCCAAAGGGCAGTTCAGTCCTTTACCCAGGTCAGGTGGGTGGGATGAGTCTGGGCCCCTCTGCCCAGCAGTGCCACCCTTTGCCATGCCGCACTCCAGGGTAGAGGCAGAAGACTGGGGATTGGCACCAGCAGCTGAGTCACTCTTCTGTTTGCTGAGTCTGAAAACAGAAACTTGCTTCTTTTTTTATGCACTACTGAAAAAAAAAACAACTAAAAGGCCACTTTTCTTGCTGAATTGGTTGTGAGAAGGGGTATCCTGCAGAGATCTTAATAATACAGGCAATTATGAAATTAATAGTACTCTGGCAGATCTGCAGGGCCACTCTCCCCTCCACAGGCAACACTGTGGACAATTATTTTGTGCATGAGGGTAGCTGAGAGCATGTGCGTGTGTGATGCTGCATATTTTTTACTTACTTAAAGCCTTATTTTCATTATCTTTGTTTGCATATGCCATGCCTGCACATATATGAATGTGTACCTTGACCTGCTAAATCGCTGCCTTCCTCTGTGCCTGAAATGGTTTTTTTCTGCATATCTTTCGTATTTGGTAATTTCACGGTCAATGATGGGCTGGTGTAATTGCTGTTCTTGAAAAATCCAGCTCATTTTTATGGGTTCCCCTGGCACTTCTCTCCTGCTGCTGTTGCTGTGGGTAGGCTGCTGTCTTCCTACCCCCACCATTAGTGTTTCTAGACAAAACATCTCTGATTCATTGGGTGCTGATATAAGTGAAAACATAATGATTACTTAAAGGAAATGTAAATTTGCATTTGCTAATGGCTTTAATTCGAAGTCCTGAAATACTTAGCTCATTTCCTTCCAGGCCCTTTTTCAGAGCTAATGCATTATTTGCTTCTGCCACCTTGAGACCCAGAGTAAAGGAATATAGTCCAGGTAGTCTTGCAGGCTGCTGCAGAGGAAAGGGGTGTTTGTTCCTCCTTCTCTCCCTCCCCATAATCTTTATCCATCACTTCTTTAATGAAGAAGGGATTTGTTCATCTAGGTTTTACTGTACTTTGAATTTTGGATGAGGTAGACCTGGAAGTTTAGTTTCATTTAAATTACTGGATAAAGAGAGGTCTCGTAGGAACAAGTAGTAGCCAGCCCAGGATCCAGCTGAGCAGGAGCTGCACTGAGGTCTTTGGGGAGAGGAGAGAAGGGGAGCAGTCCTGTTCCAATACCCCTGCTCCATGGTTGCCTCCTTGCAAGAGCTGTGACAGTGGCAGGGGAGGTCCTGGCATGGAATGCTGGGCATGAGATCTCCCTGCAGCTCACAGGGAACTCAACAGCCCCCCTTGTTCCTCTCCCACTTCGAGATGGGGTTTGTTGCCGCTGTCTATGGGGCTGGGAAGCCTTGGAGAAGAGCAGCACTGTGGGAAGCCCATGGGCAATGAATGCTTCTCCACTGCTGCCATTGCCATCCACATCACTGCTGCGAAGCATCTGGGACCAACCTGGAGTTGATGCAAACATTTGATTCCCCGTGTTGCCTCAGTAAGCTTGCCAAATATTTTGGCCTCATCTCTGTGAGTTATGCTGCAGGAGCAGCTCTTGGCAGGGTAGAGGCATTCTTGTTTTGGGGGGAGATTCTAAGCAGAGATGGTTGAGGCAGGAGAGTCTCTCATCAGGATGCTCACCCCTGTCCTTCTGATTGTGTCCCTAGGTGACAGATTTTGTTAAGAATCAGGATGAGTCACACTATTAAATGAATGCTTTGCCTCTCTCTGAGTGATCTCCAAACAGATGCCTTGTGGGGACTGACAGTGGTCAAATAATAGATTTCTAGACTTCAGGCACTAGCTTGAGGCCTTTGGGAAAGCTAATATTATAAATAAAGAGCTTGACTTGGCCAATATATCAAGCAGCAATCAATTTATTAATTAATACAGAATGGTAAAATGTGAGCAAAGCAGCACTGGGTACAGTGGGGGTTTCCCCTCCAACTGCACGCCAACTGGTGATTTTCTGCTGGTATTTATTGAGATTTTTCATAAGCACTTTTCAGCAACTTTTTTTTCTAGTTTTCTCCTAATTTCTATTTTTGAAATCTAATTTCTATACCCATTGTGATCAATTTCTATTGGTGATGTTAATTTTTTATACTTCAAAGGTATGAAATTGGTGAGGTCAGAAATAACATCTTGTGATGATGAGGTTCTCAGGACCATAAATTAGTGGTGGTGACGTCCAGATTTCCTCCTTCAGAAGAAAACACAAGAGATGAGAGATTCAGCCTTCCTTCTCAGGACCATAAATCAGTTGTTGGTTTTGTCCAGCTTCCAGATGGTGGTCTATCTCTTCTTCCAGGATCATTAATTTTAGTTTGGAATAGCTCACTTCCTTCTATTTGGGTGATTACAATTCTTTCTATATATATATGCTAAGGCTATAGTTCAAACTTTCTCACTACAAAGCAGTTTAAAGCTTATAATAATTTTATTTCTAAAGCAAATAACAATAATATTTCTGCATTCCTCTATCCTACATGTTAAAAAGTTATAAAACTCATACTAATTGAAAAAGCCTAAAATTTACATTGTAAAAATCTTATAGGCTCAAATGGTTCACTTATAAGCAAGCAAAATATTAGTTCAAAAGCCTCTTTCCGTGCTTTTTCCAGTTTTGTTCATTAAACAAATGTTTTATGATTATCCTATGACCTTTTCCACACATTTCACAACCATAACTACAAAGGCCATCTTTTTCTACCTGACACGAAACACAACCCCACATTTCACACTAAGTACATAACTCTCTCAGTTCTGGCCTGGGAAATCGTAAGGAGGAATCCAAACAATCTTTGTAGATATTCTTTCCCTGACACCTGGGTGTTTTTCCAACTTGTTTACTGGCAAAGATGTTTAGAAAGAGGTGTTGTCTCTAACAACCAATCATGTCGCTTGTATCAGAACACAGTATAAAAAAGAATCTGTCTTTCAATAAACTTTCTCTATATGCCCTCCGATCAGAAGACTCGGAGTCTTGTATCGTTACTCCCTGCCGTCCCAAATCGTAACGATATATGGTGGACCCGACATTCATTGCAGCTGTAATGAATATAATGGATAAATTCGTGTATATAATATTGTATTACGGATTTGGTTTACTAAAAAAGCTACCCAAGGGCGTCTCCAAGATTCCAGAGTCCATTGTGCAGGCAAACTCATTTGCAACTGAGCGGGAAGATAGCCCATTCATCAAGGGTGGACCCTCACTTCACAGCTCCTCAACATCTGGTATCGATCTTGGTGGAGATCCTGGATGATCATATCACCCCTCCCAAGATGAATTCTGGGAAAGACTATCAAGTAATCTTTTCAAGCAGACGGGGACTCCTTTTGGAAATTGAGAAACACACGCATACCTGGACTTTCAATGGACTTGGCCTTAGGGTAAAAAAACTGTATAAAACCCACAGGCTGAAGCTTGGCAGACGTGGTCGAGTTTGGAGGGTACCCTTGTACCGCCACTCTGTCCACCCAGCATTCGATCGATTGTTGTCCCGTTTTTATTGTGGCTTTTAATTCAGTGTTGGAAATTTTGCTAAATAAATCTTGTTATTTTGAATTGGCTTCTAATCATTTATAACACAGCCGAGAGCTCAAGAACACAAGTCTCCCTCTGCCTTCCCTTGAGAAGTAAGGAGTTTTATCCCCCGTGCCTTCCTGGAGAAGGCTGGTCTTTCCGACAAGCAGGGTAGTGGAGCCGGCCTGAGACCTGGCTCTGGGATGGTGCCCAACAAAGCTAGTGTCTGGATTCCTGGGACAGACCACTGCGTACCGCAAATTGCGTACACGGGCCGTTGGGAAAGGTTCCCGAACTGAAGAACCAGTCCTCTACTAAAGAGGACAAAGTGCCTTCTGTGAAGCTTTGTTTGCTGGCTGGCAGCTGGGATTCTCCGCTGTAGGCAGCTCAAATCACTTGGGCTTCTACTCCTCCTTTTCCTGCCTTGCGAGCGGCCGTGAAAGATTCTCAGCTGCAGACAGTTTCCTTCTCCTTCCCCGGCTCTCCTGTTTCCATCTGCGAGGTCAGGGCAAGCTTCTGTACTGCTGCCCTCCCTGCCGGTGGGGTCGGTGCTCAAAGTGCGGCCAGCTGGGCTCGTTCCGCCCGCAGCGTCCGCCGTTGCTGCTCCCCTGCCTCGGCTTTCCAGTCCGGACCTCTGAAGACACGGGACTCTGGACTCCTTTGCCGTACTTTAGTTTTTCCCCTCGGAGAGCAAGTGGGCGGTGCGGATCAACCACTTTCGCTCAATGAAGCTCTGCACGGAACACCATTGCCCAAAGTTGAGAGGAAGTCGGACAATGCATCTCGTAACAGAGGTTTCTCCCTGTGATCCTGCCTCACCCTTTCTCTAGTGTCCCTATGGGTTTTGGGGCAAATGGTTCATCTTATGAGTGTTTTATGCCTTTAACTTTTCCTATGTCTGTTTTGGGGATTGGCCCATGTGATTTTGGGGCTTGTTTGCTGTGTTTTCTTTGTTTTTCCCCTCCAGGGCTGCTTGGGACAGGGGCTGACGCTGATGCAGACGGCCCTGGGAGGCTGTGGCGGACGGAGCCGGGAGGGGCTGCGTGTGCAGCTTCCCCGCTGCCACTGGCCGTGGGGGCTGCGCTGCAGGCTATGTCTGCATTCCCCCCCGCGGCGGCTCCGGGTGACCGGCCGGAGTTTTCACCGTACCTGGTCTCTTCCCGCAGCACCGTGGGCGGAGGCTTCCCCCTCCTCTCCGATCTTGGAGAGGGGCGGGGCAGCCAGGCGAGCGAAGGGGGTTGGGAGCGGATGCAGGGTCTCCTTCTTCCCCTCTCTCCGTGATTCCCCCTTTCGCCCCCCCCCCCAAAACCCCCGTGGCGCCCATGGGCGCCCCGGGCAGAGGCACCCCCCCCCCCCCGCTCCGGAGTCCGGAGGGGGGCGGGGCGGCGACGTGTGGGGCGTGGAGGTGGGGACCAAGCCCCACCGCTCCTGGCTTTTTGTAACGGCTGCTGGCAGGCTGGATGGGCCGAGGGCAGCTTCGGTTCTGCACGGTTCCCTTGGCCCTTCCCCCCAGCCCCCCTGCGCCTCCCCCCGCAGCGCTACCGCTGCGATGGCGGCAGAGGGCTGGGCGGACAACCTGGGACCGGAGTGCCGGGGGCAGCCCTGCTGCTTCTGGGCTCTGTATCGGACCGCGGGTGGCGGGTGCCGAAATCTTCTCCGTGCTAGCCCCTGCAGCACTGTGAGGGCTGCACCAATGACGACTGGACACCTTTTTTTTTTTCTCAGCTTCCCCCCGCCTTCCCCCCCCCACCGTGGCTGCACGGGCGCCGGGGACGCGGGTCCGCTGCGTCTCCCCACCGCTGGCTCCTTCTTCTTTTCATACACTTTGCTATCTCTTTATGTGTGATCACCCATAAGACACGTGTCACTCAAGGACTTTTTCCTAGTTTTTTGCTGGTGTGATCTAGAAGTCTCATGATTTTTAAGTATTTTTCAGATTTCCAAGAAATGCTATCTGAAATTTAGAAGATCTCCTCTGGGCTGATGGTACTGTGTTGCAGTCCTGTCCTGACCACAGAATCACTCTGACAGTTGCTGACTTCAAAGCTTTCTTATTCTGATAGAATTTCAGAGGGATTCAATTATTACATGGTTCTATTAGTCTTTACTCCAAAATTCTTAAGAACCTTGTTTTATACTATGTTTTAGGGTATTCTCTTCCAGTTAGAGCTACAGTAGTGGCCAGGCCTTAGTTCTTCCTAGATGAGAAAAAAAAAATTGCCAACAGGCCGATGTTTTCTGCAACAAAATTATATGCGAGCTGTTTGACTCAACAATTTGGCCTATGAGTATGGCAGCTGAATCTGTTTTTCTAGAATGAGTTTGGAGATCATTGTCCGGAGGTGATCTTCCAAATCCCTCAGACTTAAAGAGAAGATATGCCTGTGTTTTATCATCAGCAGGTTCAAGCAGTCACATCAGACATCCATCACCCTCGGGAATGAGGTCCAGTGAAAAGGGACTCATTGCATAGCCTTTGTGGCCAGAACAACAACAAGAAGAGTGACTGCAAAACAGATAATCATGTGTCTGAAAGTTATAGATACAGTTTGACAACAGAAGCCCTGCATCAGTATCATGGTACTGTGTTTCCATTAATCTTCCTCAGTTATTCCTGTTTCAGGAGTCACGAAGACATCCAGTGATGCCAAAGATCACTGTCTTCAGCTGATGGACTTTTCACTCAGTTTCAATTATTTGGACTCTAGGGCAAAAATTATTTATCTTAATTTTCCTAAAAAGGTGTAATTGTACCTCATGCAATATCTCACGTGCCTTTGGTGTGCCTTGCAGTTACCAAGGGCTGTGGTTTTACTTTGTGGTGATTGGGATCGTGCAATTCCTGTTTTTCAGCACCGATTCAGATTTACATCCTGCAGGTATCATTGGCCAATTGGGTGAACAATGGTCCAATCCTGCACATCCTGCAATGGGTCTCTCTGCCCATCAAAAAACCATACAAGCTACAAAGCCCATATAGCTCACTCTGGTATTTTCACCACACTTCCTGCAACAGTAAAAAAGTGTGAGTGCAAATACACAGATTTCCAAAAGCTCTGAAAGTGCTTTGGAGATTCAAAGTAGGAAGACTTGGCCTGTTGTTCTTGCAGCCTTTATTAGGGTAGACCTTTGTGCTGCCTGAACAATCAATCTTCTCATCCACAGCATGGGCACAGGCTGTTATTTTGGCCCTGATACACATCCTCATATGCCTTTGCTTTAAAAAAAAAAAAAAAAAAAAAAAAACAAAAACAAAAACAAAAAAAAAAAAAAAACCCAGCACCCATGTTGTCTGAATTAATTGCTCATTTGATAATTAAATGCCATTAATGGTGTTTACAATTAAGAGCAGCTGATCCTGTAAAAATTGTTCTTCCAATATAGCAGGAAGACTTTCAATGGAGCTTTTGTTAACAACAGTGCTCCTTTGCTAAATGTGCTGCAAATTCTCAGGGCAGATTGCTTATCATCTGCCCAGCCACAAATCATTGAAATTGATAAAATCAACCAATTTGTCATTGTGGCAAAAAAAATAGCTGGGTGCCAGTGCAAGGACCACCGTCTTTTACTGACGGCTCAGAAAAACAGGAAAAGCCATTGTTACCTGGAAGGATGAATCTGACTGGCAAGTGCTAGAAGGTCACGAACCAGGCTTGGCCCAGTTGGTTGAACTGAGGGCTGTTACTGTGGCATTCCAACAACTTCAAGTACCCCTGAATTTGGTCATTGAATCTGCTTTTATAGCAGACATAACCAAATGTTTGGATTGTTCACTTCTGAAAGAGGTCAATAATGCAATTTTCTTTCAATTATTGAAAACTTTGTGGTATGCAATTCAAGTCTAAATTAATCTATATTACATCCTGCACATTTAGTGTCACCCCAATTTACCAGGTTTCATAATAGAAGGTTATCCCAGGGCTGACATGTTAGCTAATCCTACATGGGTAGCACCTCAGCCTGACAAAATTGTGCAAGTCAGTGTTGCATGATTTTCCATCAAAGTGCACATACTCTGCAGAAGCAGTTTCAGTTAATGCCAACTGAGGCTTGTGGCATTGTCAGTTCTTGTGCTGACTGTCATGGCCTTGCTGCACCTTTACCAGTGGGTGTAAAACCCCAGAGGCCTGAAAGCCTCGCAGCTTTGGCACACAGATGTCACTCATATTGCTGAATTTGGCCAACTTAAGTATGTGCACGTGTTTATTGAGACCTCCTCCTCTGCTATGTGTATGTATGGGGAGCGTCGCATGAATTTGGCATTCCACATTCTCCAACTGGTCAAGCCATTGTTGAACACACTCATGGCATCCTAAAGCATGTTCTGTTAAAAAAAAAAAAGGGGAATGCCTGAAGAAACCCCGTACAGTAAATTGGAGAAGGTTCTATATGCAATTGATCACCTTGCAATGCCAAAATGCAAACAATCTTCTCATTCTAAATTGCTTCTTTTCGTTGCAGTCATCAAGCAAGATGCACCTGCCTCGAGTGAAAGTCTGGGTGCGGGATCTAACCACTATAAGTGGGAAGGCCTGTGTGAGCTTATCGCTTGGGGTTGCAGGTATGCCTCCGTTTCCACAGATACTGGGTACGGTGGATACCTGCAAGGTGTGTTCTCCCTGACTTGTGACACTAAAAGCAGAATGTGGCAAACAGGCAACTTTCGAATGATGGTCAGGATGCTGATCGTCATTCAGATGAATTTTCTACTAAGTAGAGAATGAGTATTTTATCTCTTCTTTTGTTTCTAGAGTAGTGAATGTTGACAAGTTAGACTGCCAGTTCTTTGAGCAGAGTAATGATGTTTTGTTTACTGTTTTAGAATTAGTAACTGACTCCTTGCAAGGATGAACAGCAAGACTTGGTGTTGATGCATGGATGTGATTGTGAAGAATTTAATAGCATGGTGCCGGAGAATTTCCCTGATCATCCTAAGTCAGTGTTCAATTGAGGTTCTATCTAGTAAAGGGACCTCTTGTGCTGTGTTTGTTCTTTCCTGCATGGGCCCTGCAGGGGATTACAAACACTGCCTTCCACCTTTAAACAAAAAGGGTGAAATGTGGGGACTGACAGTGGTCAAATAATAGATTTCTAGGCTTCAGGCACTAGCTTGAGGCCTGTGGGAAAGCTAAGTACATAACTCTCTCAGTTCTGGCCTGGGAATTCATAAGGAGGAATCCAAACAATCCTTGTAGATATTCTTTTCCTGATACCTGGTGTTTTTCCAACTTGTTTACTGGCAAAGATGTTTGGGTTTAGAAAGAGGTGTTGTCTCTAACAACCAATCATGTTGCTTGTATCAGAACACTGTATAAAAAAGAATCTGTCTTTCAATAAACTTTCTCTATATGCCCTCCGATCAGAAGACTCGGAGTCTTGTATCGTTACTCCTGCTGTCCTGAATCGTAACAATAATGCCTGACTCCAACAAATTAGGAAGCAGCAGTATTTCTTTTGGAGGAACAATTTGTGGTATTAACAAATCAAATTCTCAGTGGGCCACTCTTGATGGGAATTAACCTCAACTTCTGGGAGCAAAGCACTCGGTACCTGGCATGGCATAATTGAGTTTGACTTCTCAGAGAGATGTGATGGCCATGAATGATCGGCTGGGAGACCCTCTGCCAGAGATTAAAATCCATCAGCAGCTTTGGAGCCCATGGGGAGGGTTTCTCTCAGAAAGAGCAGAACAAGGAATGTGAGACTCGCACTGTTCGCATTCCTGACCTTCCATCATTGTCTGTGATTTTGCTGTCAGATAATCCTGAGCAGGGACGTTTTCTGAGTGGTGTGGGGTGACGGACAAGTGCAGGAGACTGCCTGCAACACAGTTTCACTTCGTTGCTGGGGAGCAGTGGAGGAGAAGGAGATGGGATCTCAGATCTGTGCGCAAGGCCACAGCGTAGGAGCATCTTCCTGTGGTCAGATGAGCTGAAACAAGTTGCCATCTCAAAAAAAACCCAAATTACTCAGCTTTTAAAAGAATGAGTATGTGGCTACTCTTTTATAAGCGAGCTCTCTAGATTTTTATTCAGCAGCATGAGCAGTTTGTGTGGAGGGGGGAAGGACATGGATTTCCTTGTGCTGCTTGCTGGCTCTGGTGATTATGCACTGTTTCTGCTGCTGAAGTGCCAACCCTATGTGTCGCAGCGGGGAAACGGCGATGAAGGACACACACACAGTTTGGTGATCATCAGGAGGCTTTGCTACCTTTCATCTTTGCCCTTTTATAACACAAAGCGCTAAAAGGGCAGTAATTTGTCCGAGAAGGACTGTGTCTCTTCACCTTTGGTAAACAACAGGTGAAGGAGCGGTGTTATGAAAAAAAGGAAGAGCCCACATAGATATTTATAATAACAATGAGAATGTGTTTTGAGAACGAGAAACTTGTAGTTCAGTTTCTCATGGGAATCAGCATGCAACAGTTAGCAGAATTCCGAAGCCCAAAAAATACAGAGCCACACCTATGATTATTTTCCTTTTTTCAGTAGCTCTATCCGTAATCCTTTGCTTCATATGCAGAATCTCTGCTGCGGGGTTTTAGTTTGTTTTATTTGCATTTCTGCTGGATGTGGCACAAATCTGGTGTATCCCTTTGCCCCTGCACCTTCAGAGTGAACTTTTCTTTCAAAATATCCATCTTCACCTAGAACAGAACTTGGTTTCACACTGCCCTGTTAATGTACCACAAAGTCCATGAACTGGGAAGAAAAACCACACAGATTTGGAAACATAAATTTCCTTGCCTCCCTCATTTCCACTCAAAGAGATTAAGATGCTTGTATAAAATTGCTTCCCATTCACTGCACAAGCCCCATCTGTGACTCCAATTGTCCTAGCCAGGCTTGCCATCTGGCTGAGCTTGACCTAGGTACAAACAGGTGTTTTTGAACCAGCTTAAAGCATAGCCTTACTTTTGCATGGTGAATGGGACTGCCCCAGTACTTTCCTTGGAAATCATAGCTCTGCTTCCTCAGCCCTTTGCTGAAGCTGTGTTTTCCTGGGTTAGTTTGCCTCTGGGAACAGCCTGTGGGGGAGATGGGGATGTTTCTGGGAGATGGGGATGTTTCTGGGAGATGGGGATGTTTCTGGGGCTGCAGTGCTCCCTGTGCAAAGGCTGTAGGTTTATCACCCTCAGTAACCTACAAAGCCCTTCTTGCTACAGCCTCATTTCTCAGCAGAAATGGGAAATGGTCACTCAGTCCCTCTCCTACTAATCCACTAATGGATGTAATGGTGAGTAGATGTTCAGCTTTCAGCTGCCCTCTCCAGTCCTTACCTCAGTTCCAGCAAGCCGGGCTCAGGTTTCCAGGCTGAAGCCATGGCAGCTGCCAGCATCTGACCTCCAGCCTCCCTCGACTTCAACAGGCAATTAAACAGTAGGGCAGTGGGGTTGGGATGAGATGTGCTCTGACTTTGGGAGATTCTGACCCATTTTGATGCATAATTAGAGTCACCCCCTCCTCACCTCTTAAGTCAGCACACAATGAGCCCCCTGAGCACCATGGTGTGGGTACCTGCATATCCCTTCCCTGGCAGCTTCTCCAGACTCTGAAGTCTCTGGCTTTACTCAGTGTTGTCATCTCCTGGGGTTTCATAGTTCCTTACTTGGACTTCAATTTTTTTTCTTTAATTTTTTTTTCATGTTGCAACTAGAAGTTTGATGCAAGGATTCTTAAAAAAACCTGATTAGATTGAAAAAAAGGAATCTCATTCTGCCCCTGTGTTTGGCAGAGGTGGGGAAAGGGCTGGCGGGAATGGACTGTGTGACCACAGGATTGTCATTCAAAGCAAGCAGATGCAGCATGGGGAGCAAACAACATTGTGGGACTGTTCAGTCCCTGCATTCCTCAAGGAATAGCAGTGCTCAGGGAGATACCAGGAGCAAGTCACTGTCACATCATCCCACATTCCTGATGCCTCCAGGGTCAACCTACTTTGTTAGTTGCCCTCAAGCTCCCTTTCTCTGCTTCATGGCCACCCAACTTCATCAGAAAAGCCATGTTTCTGGTGAGTGCAACTCTAAGTTGGAGGGATGATTCATGGTAGTTGGAGCTCTACCTGTAAACATGTTGTTTCAGGCTCTGAAGCACACGCTTCAAGGAACGGGCAGGAACTCAACACCCCCTTGGTAAGACAGCAGAAAGAACAAGCTGTTATGTACAGAGCTAAAAATAATTGCAGCAGAATGTCTCAAAGTGCTAATGGCCAAATTCATCTCCGGCACGGCTATGACTTGAGGATGCATTAAAGCTTTTGTGACTTTCTGAAGCTCAGTTCAGATGAACGCAGAGCAGTGTGGCTGCTTTCCTGCAGCTACCATGATTCCTAATTCGGAGGAGAGGCTTGGGGCAAAAGCTGATGTTCCCAAAAGGGTCAGTGCCTCTTTAGGTAGAATTTTAATAGGCAGCCTTAAGAAGGAGAGAAATGCATAAAATTGCTGAGATTGGCCCAGCAACTGATAAAGCATCTCTAAGATCTCTTCTCATTTCTTGAAAGCAGGATTCATCTGGGAAATAACAAGGTGGAATAAGTAACAGCTGTGAGCCTGTTTCAGTGAGCTGTGCTCAGGCCAGGGAGGATATGGGCCCTGCCTGGGGCATCCCATGAGTATCCCTGCCTGGCATCCTGAGCTCAGGGTGCTGGGAAAGCCCAGACACCTCCATGCTCACTGCAGAGTCCAGTGAGCATCTTTACTCAGCCTCATCTCCCCCGGTCTCCCTCGACTGCAGCATTTCCCTGGCAGGCACAGATGGAGATAACTGCCCAGATGAGGCAACCCAGGCCGATGGTGATCTGTTACAACACAGCCTCTTCCATTCATTCTTTTGTTTTTACAACAGCAGCCAAGGGAGACGTTTTGTCACCGCCTGTGACCAAAGAGCACAAATGGAGAGTGGCTGAAGAGTTTGAGCTATAATAAAATGCTCACTGTATTGATCTTGGCTCAGGATTTGTTTCCCTTCTTCCATTAACTCTCTATCGATTCCTGTGATGATCTTAGAGCATACAGTCTGGTTGGCCTTCTCCTTCAGCTGGTGGCACCCCTGTGCCTGCACCTTTCTCCCCTGAGCTGAACTGCTCATGAGCCAGCTCATACAAGGGGCTCTGGGGTAAGCAGGGCTTTGCTTTTGCCTCCTTGGTCATCAGAGGTTTGTTGCTGTATGTTAGTTGCTATAGTTAATGTAGAGGTTAGTGTTATATGGTTGAGTCATTATTTTAGTGGTGTCCCAATAAACTAGATCCAAGGCTCAGGAGTCCTGGCAGAAGGTAAAGAAGGGGCCTGGATTTGTCCCAGAGATGCTCCATTTCCCCGTGTTGGGAATCCTGACAAGACTGTCTTGCTGCTGCATCAAAGGAGCCTGAGGCACAAGCATAATCAGGGACAGCTCCTGCTCATTGGAGCAGATGGTTGAGGTGGTGCTCATGGAAAGCCCTTCCTCTTTGCCAGGTTGGGTTCTCCAATGCTACCAGAGACCTGCTGAGATAAGACAGAGCAAAACTCTTCCCATCTCTGCAAAGGACAGTGTGGGGTTAGCAGCTGTGCCTCACTCATGAAAGTGAGCTTTATTCTTGCTCCCTCTTACCTCCAACTCTCACAGTGAAATCATTGAATGGCACTTCTGTGGAAAAGGACCTTCCTTGGTATCATGGGGGGTACTTTGGCTCCCTTTGCCTGTGTGAATTTGTGGCCAAATCCCTCTGAGCAGACGGGTGGCAGCAGCACCACCCCAGGTGAGCATGAGGATGGGGGTGGTGCTGATTGTGGTGTCCCAGCTCCAAGCGTTGAGTGCTGTTGTTTCCAGCCACTGACACTGTACCGGGCTCATTGGCTTTATTTGGCTTTGCACATTTATTGTACTTTCTACTTACTTAATTATTTATTAGTGTAGATGCTCTAAATAGGAAGAGGAATGGTGACTTTCCAGGTTTTCTTTCCCTGTGCAGTTGGATCCTTTTTGTGCTTGTGATTCACTTTTTAGTCCATTCAAAGACAATTTTCTGTAAAACATTGACATCTAGTGGCTTTTCTTCCAAAGGAAACGACAGGGAACAAAAGTTTGACTTCAAGGCGGCCAGTCACAATGTCACTTGAGAAAGCAAATTAATGTCCTTCTCCTTTCACAGCACCAAGGACATGGCAATCACACCCTGGGGGCTCAAGGCTCCTGGGCACGCACTCCTTGGTGTCCTCTTCCTGGAGCAGTGGACTTCCCTGGCAGGACAATTTGCTTATTGAGCTACTTTAATTCCATTTGCTTAAGCAGATGGCTGGTATCCTGATGGTGTTCCTCCAGCATCATCCAGGTGAGGCCATGCTCATGTTAGTGGAGGTTCAAAGAGCTGAGGTGTCCATCTTCTGGCTGTGATGGTGGACAGCATGGTGTTTGATGGTGGATATTAATGTGCAACCCAGAGTGAACTCTGGGCAAGTTCTGTGGTTGAACTTGCAGCTTTTCCATCTGGTGGCCTGATGGGTTCCCTGTGGCAGTATGTCCCCCACATATGCTACTATCCTGTTGCTTCAAACCAAAGCCAGCACCTCCCTTGAAAATGTTTTCTCTTACAAAACACTGTAATGCATCCTTTAATTTCTTGTTAGTCACTTATCTCTCCTCTCTCATCATTTCAGTCTTGTATCAGATGAAGGCAGGAGAATAAAACAGGATCCACATGGGCTTTGCCAAGGTCCTTGTTAGGACGGAAGTGGTTTGGGGCTTCTGGGCACACCCCATTTATCTGGCCTGCGAAAGGAAAGGTCCTGTAGGAAATGCCTTCCTCAGAGGTGTTATGCTGCTCTGGGGATCGTGCAGCTGAGACCCACAACTGCTCATCAGGGAACGTAGCATGGGCAGCTCTTTGCTGTCTGTGGAAGCCTGTCAGCACAGCTCTGTTGTACAAGGAAATTAAAAGAGCCAGAGCTACCTGTGTCCTGCTTGGGTTGTGGCTTACATTCTAGGAGATACTTGAAGTATTCTCCCAAGGTCTGGGGCAACCATCCGTTGGAGCGCCAGCAGGAGCCTGTTGCCACATGGAAAGCCCAGCAGAGAGGGAAATCTTGGGTTCCCTTGGCCTCTGTAGAGACAAAATCTGTTAAACAGAGACAGCTCTGTGTGTGTGCAGGTAGATACAGCCCTTCGCACTCCTCCCAAGGATTTGTTCAGCCATCCTTCACCCTGTGGAGGTGAACTCGCAGAGGAGCCTCTGCAGCAGGGCTGCTGAAAGCCTCTTAAGTGCATCTCCCTGTTTGTATTGATTTTGAGCATTAATGCGCTCTGTGCTGGACACACGTGAGACTAAACACTCTGTTTTCCTCTCCCCTTGGCAGAAATTTCTACTACATCACCATCCTGCGTGACCCTGTGTCCCGATACCTGAGCGAATGGCACCACATCCAGCGAGGAGCGACATGGAAGGCATCCCTTCACGTCTGCGATGGCCGGTCCCCGACCACCGAGGAGATGCCCAGCTGCTACACAGAGGACAACTGGTCGGGCTGTTCCCTGCAAGAGTTCATGGATTGCCCCTACAACCTGGCCAACAACCGCCAGGTCCGCATGCTCTCTGACCTCAGGCTGGTGGGATGCTACAACCTGTCAGTCATGCCTGAGGAGCAGAGAAATAAGGTTCTGCTGGACAGTGCCAAGGAGAACCTGAAACAGATGGCCTTCTTTGGCCTGACCGAGTTCCAGCGCAAGACTCAGTATCTCTTTGAGAAGACTTTCAACATGAACTTCATCTCACCATTCACGCAGTACAATAGCACAAGGGCCTCCAGCATGGAGATAGACAAGCAGACTCAGCAGTGTATAGAGGCCCTCAATTTTTTAGACGTGGAATTGTACGATTATGCAAAAGACCTGTTTTTGCAGCGGTACCAGTACATGTGGCAGAAGGAGCACCAGGAGGTGCGGCAGAAACGCCAGGAGCAGCGGAAGATCCTGCGGGCCAAGCAGGCGCACCTGAGGGAGCAGGAGGAGAACAGCTCCAGCACTGACTACACAGGGAATGTGGAGCGGTGGCGGCGATAGTGGGGGGCCCCTGCCAGGCGTGGAAAAGAAACAGAGACCAACCCAACCTGCAAACCGGAGATGACAAGTGATGCTTCTCAAGGGTCTGAAGCAAAAAGAGGTCAAAATGTTGCCTTTGCAGTAAATGTTGTACTGTACGTGGAACACTTAATCTTAGCGTGTAATTAAATTGTCCTTTTTAGGTTTGTTGGATTATTTGTGAAATACAGGAGCCATCTCGGCTCATCAGAAATGTTTACTTGGACATTTATTTAAAAGAAGTGAAAGAAAAGAATCCTTAAATTAGTTATGAGTAAAAAATGGGATGCTGGAAAATGTTTATGATGTTCAGCTGAAATCTATTTGGGAAGCAAACTCATTTCTTAATAACGAGCATTTAGCATACTCTCACAATACAGTATATGAGCAAAACCTTTTCCCTTTGATTTTATTTCAATAATGTGTTTTCAAGGGCACCAACTGCTTATGATATTTACCAAGTTAATGAGTGGACAATGAAGAGAACAATAAAGGTCTAGAAAAATTATCAACTAGTTTTATGTATAATATTGGCTTTTAAAATTAATAGAAGTAATTTCTCTAGTTATATAAATATTTTAAATTTTAAACTTTTTCTACCTACTGCTGTTTAGAGTTTTAAGCTTGATCTATCTCATATTAAAAAAAAAGAAAACAAAAAGACATACATACTTTCCTGAACTCAATGCAAACATTATAGACACTGTTTCCAGAATTTTTCAGGGCAGTATGATTTTAACCATTCTGGAAAAGTTACAGCACATTCTCATGTTTGTTTCATAAAGCCTTCTCCAAATTATAATCCTGTGACAGTGTCTCATTTTAAGTCTTTCTTACCCATTAGAATACATAATGCTGAATTTATCATTCCTTAATAATTGGTGATATAAACTAGATGAAATTATGTTGCTGATATTTGCATAGTGTCTTTAAATAATCATAAAACTCTCTAATCCCAGCAATATTATGAAGAGAATTGCTCAATGGAAGTAGATTTATACTTGAATTAGGGTTTACTTCCAGTAAATCTTTGCTACACCAGATAAGAACAGGGCTTTTTTTTTCATATGCTCTTGAGCCCTTCATAGCAATGACAGATGAGGACTGAAAATGACAGAAGGCAGGTTTTCCATAGCCATAGTTACACAGGAGGAGAGGGATGTGTGGTGCATGGGGTGCAGCAGCTTGCTCCTGAGCAGGCTTTGCTGGGGCTCAGGGTGTGGAGCCAGAGCTGGAGCAGGATTACCTGCAGCCCTCCAGCCTCCCCCAGACCCACAGGGAAAGCAAACGGGGCATGTGGTGTGAGAGGCTCCTATAAATCTCCATGCAAAAAAATATAAACCTCTGCAAGGCTTGGGCCAGACAAGTTCAGAACATTTGTCCTGCAGTGCTCCCGAGATTGGCACTGAGCAGAGACAACCAGAAATGGCCCTCTGTGGCCCCAGGGTCACGATGTTTACAAGGCTCACTTGCATTCTTGCCTTTTACCTGTAATACTCTATACACCATGAAGGCAGGGAAGGCAGAAAATGAGGCAGAAGGCTTTAAAAACATCTTACGGCTCCACGCCTAAGTTACCTGGAAGTGGTTTTACATCTGATGTTGTGTGGCAGCCTGGGAGCAGCAACCCTGCCAAGGGCAAGGGGAGACCAAAGCAGCAGCAAGCCAATACTCTGCATTAGCAGCTTTGAGAAAAGAATAACTTCGTGTACAGCAATTTTTTTTAAATGAGAACTGCAGTTGCCAATATGATGTCTCAGTTGTATTTTGGTTTCACGGGGGAAAATAATTCACTCTTGAAACTGAAAGGCACTGCTGTAAACAGGACTTAACTGTGAGCAAGCTAGAGGCCTGTTGCAGGAGGTGCATCTTGTTTTTATGCTGTGGTGTGCATGGTTTACAGAGACTAGTTGCATTTTCTTTGTGTATACTGTTTATTGTATATAGGGGATGTACGAATATAAGGATACCATTTTGTCATAACCATATCAAATTCTGCTGATTTCCACCGTAGACGCTGTCTTATTGTGTAGTGAAAATATCCCTCAAGCCCGGCTGGAAAGTGGCTTCCAGCTGTTCCTGGCTAGCCCTGGCTCAGGATACTTCCAGATGCGGTTGGCAGCAGCAGGCGGACCGGCTGCCACCCCCCCGGTGGGTCAGAGCTGCACGAGAGATGTCGGTGAGGCTTGACGAAGGTAGGAAGCGAGGACGCTACTTTGTGGCTAGATGGTTTTTATTGTCACCTGCTCTTCGCAGGGGAGCCACGCTTCTCTGAGCCTCTCTCGAGAGTGTCCCCACCCAGAGGCGTGGTTACAGCTTATACGGGGTTGGGAGAAGGGGGTGGACACAAGAGGGAAAGCCAATAAGGGAAATAGGGATATCACACAGACAGCGAATGGGAAACAAGGGGTGGGGGTTCCCCAGCTTGCTCCAATCTGGGACTGAGTCTCTCCGAACATTCTGGAAGGAGAGGAGAGGCTTCCCAGAAAGTGACAGGCTGTGGAAAACAAAGGTAAGGGGAAACCAAATGGGGAGAAATACAGGGGGGAACTTGGGAAAAACCATTACAGAACAAATTAATATTAACAATAAATAAAAAGATAGAAAACACGCTGCTACAGTGTAGATTTACAGGCCAATCCACTGACTTTGATTGTGTCATTTAACAATAGAACTGATAAATAAAATTTAACTACAGACTTCTGATTTTCATGTGATTATTTCTTTTTCTGACAATGTGTTGAGAGCTGCGCAGTTGAGAATGGATGGTAATTCTGACATGAGTGAAATAGCAGTTGACAGCAAGTATGTGAATTTGAAGTCACAGCTTTTCTGAATTTTATTTAAACTACAGCTTTTGAGGGCGAAGCCACTTTGGACTTTTGTCTGGTTCAGGAGTTACTGCAGAGGTTTTGACTTCTTTTCTGAGCAGCCCTCAGAAACACAAGCTGTGGTTTCTGGTGATTTTAAATATGATTGTTAGTGCTGTGCAACATTAAGGAATTATTTCTCTGTGTGTACATATATGTGTGTGTATGCATATGATTTATTTTTTATCCTTTATGAGATACACACCCTCTATGTTGACTCTGGAGGATGCTGCCTAGCCACTGACTTCCAGTGCATCCCACTGTATCCGTTCTGGGGACACAAAAAAAAATTGAGACACCTTCCACTGTCCCAGGTTGCTCCAAGCCCTGTCCAACCTGGCCCTGGACACTTCCAGGCATCCACAGCTTCTCAGAGCAACCTGTGCCAGGGCCTCACCACCCTCACAGAGAGGAATTTCTTCTTAATATCTTATGTATATCTTCTCTCTTTCAGTTTAAAGCCATTCCTCCTTGTCCTATCGCTCCATGCCCTTTTCAAGACTCCTTCTTCAGCTCTCTTGGAGCCCCTTTAGGCACTGGAAGGCTCCCCAGAGCCTTCTCCAGGCTGCATATCCCCAGCTCTCTCAGCCTGTCTCCAGAGAAGAGGTTCTCCAGCCCTCTGAGCATCTTCTTGGCCAGAGAAGCCACAAAGATACTTTTTGACAATTTGGATGGAGGCATTTTTTTCTTGGTGGTTATAAAAGTTCTACAAGTTTTCCAGGCTTGCAGCAGGACAGTTGACATGAAGGTGCCCACGGGAGACTTTGCCTTGGTCTACTGGAATTCCCCTGTGAGGACAGAGCTGCCCTTCTCCTGTGAGTAACTGCAGGGGCATCTTACCTCTGTGAGGCTTTTTTGAGCCCTGGGAAGCAGGAAGTGGAGGGGTCTGCCAGCAGATCTGCATTTGACTGGCTTTATAGACAGGTCTGTTAGTGCACTGAGAGCAGCTGCAGGAGCTGCTAATGGGATAGAGGTCATGCGAGATGCCTCCCCGCAGCTATAAAAGCACCCAGCAGTGAAGTCTGGTGTAAAACCAATTGGGGTTGCCTTTTGAGGGGAGTAATTTGACAGCTGAGAAAATTCTTACTGCTGGACAGGAAGGATGGAGGAGTGGGGGATGTGTTTGGACAGACAAACTTCAGAAGCTGAGGAGCTACAGCAGTGAATCGAGTAGCTCTCAAACCCTCTGGTGAGTTTTGAAAAGCCTGGAGACACATTAAGAAAACTCTTTGGAGCACCGAGATGCCTCTTAAGTTTCCAGGGATGGAAAGGGATGTCAGCACCTCCAACACTGCCAGCATCCACCTGGGCCAGTCAGTGTGGAGCCCAGGGCTGTTGAAGAGATGGAGATGTGTAGTGCTAAAATTAATGTTAAACAGAAAGTCTTGGATCCTTTTGCCCTCCAAAAAATTGGAAAGTTGATAACTGTGAGACCTGTGTGGCCTTGAAAAGGGCCATATTTGGGTCTTAGTGTTTGTGACTAAAGCTTTCCTAAAGGGTACCTGTTAGGTAAAGATTGTTGGACGTGAACTGCTCAGCTGATTTTTGTCAATGACCTTTGCAGCCTCTTTATATGGCAAATGATCTATTTTAGTGTGCTGTAATGCGTTTGCTTCCAATGATGTAATTTTTGAGTAAAAATTAACTAATGGGCTTTTTCGTGTAGTTTTTAAAATTCGCACATTATCCAAAATATCAGAGCCATGGGTAACACCTGACAGATACCAGTGCAATTGCTGTTTCAGCTGTTTCTGCTCATGAAATCAGTGAGAAGAGAAGAAAACCTGATATATCTTCTCTCTTAAATTTGAGCCAGAAATATCAGGTAATTGAGGAAACCTGCCAAACTAATGCAAACCTTGAGCTGCAGCCCTGAGCTGCCAGGCTGGCCCAGTACTCCCAGGGAGGCACAGAGAGCAGCTCTGGGTGGAGAGGTCATCCTTACGGAGACATCTTCTACAGGAGAAATATTTTCCAAGCAGGGGATAAATTTAAATCTTTCACTTACTAAAAATATCCCTGTCTCCAAAGCATTTGTGTGGAGCTGAGGATGGTTTGGTTATTGCTGGACCCTGCTGGGGTGGCAGTGCCTGGGAGGGAAGTGGAGAGTCCTTCACAAGTGGGAATGGGGATGTTGGGATGGGAATGTGGGATCTCCTGCCTCCAAAGTGGATGGAGCACTGCCAAACCAAGCAGTGATCCGAATGAGGGTGGGCTCCAGGCTCCAGAGGCAGCTGGCACCGTGTCCTTCCTGCCCCGCTGGCAGCTGTGGCTCCACAGAGGCACAGCCTGCACAAACCTTCCTGAACAAATAGCACAGCATCTGAACTCTTACCTATGAAATTCAATTCTGGGTTTCCTAAAGCAATCTCCCTGTTCCACCAGCCTCATCAGGGAAGAGTGTAATTTCATTTAATCCATTTCTTGAGTTCAGAGTGAACGGTGTTGCCATCATGCTAATATCACTGCTCTACCATCTCTAGAGACGGACTGACAAGTTTGGGCCTGAAATCGAATTTGGCTCTGAGCTTCCAGAGGATCTATCAGCCAAATTACCTGTGGTCTCTACCCAGCAGCTCTGTCATGCAGTTTAGCTCTGTGAGGATACATTAGGCCAGGCAGGAGAGGTTATATCGCTTTTTGTTTGGGGAGCAATGAAATGCTGAGAAAATATATATGCAAAGCAATCAAAATAGTTATAGTGAGGGCTGAGTGTTCATTTTCAGGACAATACAACCACTGCCTTTTGGTATCCTCAGCTATTTTAATCTATGTATTCCCTCATATGACTGCAAATAAGGTTTTCACTTGATAGGATGTGCACAAGCAGTTGTGGACATAAACCTCTATATAAGCTAGAGAGATTAATGTCAAATATATATTTTTTCTGATGGGCATTCATGGACAGAGGGATGCAAATGGGTCCTGGCACAGCACTCACTTGAGCCCTCATTCTAATAACTATGTCTCAGCTCCACAGTATCAGTTGGTGGCCAATGGTACAACACTTGTTTCGCCAGTGAATAGCAAATTTTCTGATACATGAAGTTTGGGAATTATGAGAATTACAGTGGGAAACGGATGAGTTCGGGGGATATTTAGACCAAAGGAAAGATTTTGGAACAGCTCTATGTTTTGAGGTTCTCACCTCACACTTTATTTTCCCTCTTTGAAACTACATTCTTCTTTTAAATGCTGTCTTTAGATTGTAAAGGCAATCTGTAATGAGCTCAAATGATCTTCAAGCTGAATTAAACCTTTGATTTCAGGTTAAATGGTTTAGCCTGATGTCCTGGGTTGGCAGGCGACTTCTACTCTATATCCTACATCGTGGGGCTCTATTGTGTCTAGCAGTTGTTTCTCTTCCCCTTCGGTGAGGACTGTGGCTGATAGGTGGGCCCTCGCTGGGGGGAGGGGGGGGAACGGCTGCGGGCTCCTTTACTTTCACTTTTGGCTGGCGGCTTGCTCTGCTTGGCGTGCTTGCTGTTTTGCTCGCTACTCTCGCTGTTCTTTGCTCGGTTTTTTCTCTTCCTTTTTTCTTTCCCCTTCCCGAAGATTAGGACCGGCTCTGGACTGACCTGACCTCGCCTGACCTGAGGAAGTTCAGGAATTTCCAGGGCTTGACACAGAAGATCTGCGCCTCTTCCCACACAGTATCTGTTTCCTTCTTTTTTTTCCTTTTGTGTGGGGAGTGTTGTAAATAAAATAGGTTTTTCCACTTTCCCTCCAAGGAGTTTTTCTTCCCTCCCGAACCCAGGTCTGGGAGTGGGGGAGGGGTGGTGGAGGTTTGTCTTAGGGGTTCTCCCCCTAATCTGTTCCAAACCGGGACACCTGACTTGGAATAGAAATATTGTGACCTTTTCCTTTCAAAACATCCAACAAAAATAAGATGCTGGGTTTTGGGTGGGCTGTGGCTGTAAGGGGTCTCTCTCCCCTTTGCTATCATTGCTTGGTAGTTGATACAGCAACAGCTCCTTAATGTTATTAATATTAGGTGATGCCCATGGAAAGTGTTCTTTTGTGCCACATAAGCAGGTGATTAGGGGGATCATGCCTCGTGGGAGATGTGTGCTTCACAGGGGGGAGACTGTGAATTTCCCCTCTGGGCATGGCAAGCTGGGTAGCGTATTAATAGACATCATTACATTAGAATAATTGCTGTGGAATCATCAAGCTCGTACATAATCTTTAATGCCTGGGAAATCTCACACAGTTTCAAAATAATTAAAAGTGGTATTAATCTAGATGCCAGACAATGCCTGCCTAATTACTAATGAATAAAGCTGTCTGAATGGCTGCAGCACCCTCAGCAGCATCAGTCTTTGAAGTCAATCCCCTGCTAATGGGCAACAGGGCAGGAGCCCGGCCCAGTCCTTGTCCCTGTCCCCACAGGCTGTGACTGTCTGGAGGTCGGTGAGAGCCCACGCGGCCACGGCACCCACCGGGGATGCCCTGGGGAAATGCTGCTGGTGCACGGATACATGGGACAGGGGGCCCAGCCCTCCTGGAGCATCCGTGGTTGTGCAGGTGCTCTCTGCATGTGGCTGAGCTGGCCCCGAGTCGGCCCCACAGCAGGGATTTGGGGACAGAGAGGGGTGCAGAAAGTGATTATCTGGCCCTCAGCATCAACTCGCATCCCAAACATCAGCTTGGCAAAACCCCTCCTGTCAAAACCCCAGGCTGACTGTGGCTGGTGGTTGCTCATGACGCACAGCCTGGGCCAGGCAGTAACTTCTGCTCCCGGGAGCAGTTTCACAGTTTTATGCGGCTGTAAATACACAGAGCCAAAATTCTCCCCACAGAGAAGGTGCTGTGATGCACATCCCAGTTGGGCCACGGTGATCCTGGGAGCACACCAGCACAGCTGGGCACACTGGCTGCGTGTCCAGGTCTGGTGGCTAGAAGCCACCGCATCCAGATCCATCCCGGGTGCCACTGCGAGGTGCCCAGTGTGCCCCATGGTTGTGCTCCCCTGTCGTGGTTTGATCCGCCCTAGGAAGTGAGAGGGTGCTGGTTCAGAGGTTGTCACCCTGTGAACCAATGAAAGGTCATTTCATCTCTGTGAACACACACTTCAGGCTGGGAAGGGGGTGGAGTAGTTCTCTTTGTCTTCCGGCCTTCAGAGAGTGAACAGGCTCCCCTCCTCCTCCTGGCTGTGGAGGGGGAGGGGAAGCCTCCCCTGGCCAAGGCCGAGGCCTGCCTATGCAGCCTGCACCTGTGTGGGGGGGGTAAGCCTGGACAGCAGTTATGCCGGCTCGCTGGCACAGCTGTCCGAGCCTCGCTGTTTCGCTATTGTTGGATCTGGGCCAGCACAGCTGCCTGTGAGCTCTGGCTTTGGCTGGGCCCCTCCTTCAGACCGGAGGAAAAAAAAAAAGAGAACTGTGTAGCCTGCAAGGCCGACTGAGGATGGAGGGGTAGAAGATCTATCACTGAGACATTTCTGGGTGCCAAGCTGCCCCCTCCCCCGAGAGTTCGACCAGCACCACTATAAATTTGATATCAAGCACTTTTCATTGGCTGCGGCTTCTGTAAGTGATGGGAGAAACAGCCTGGGACTTGTGATGCCAGCAGAAGATAAGAAGAAGAGATGATGGAGTGGCTTTTGGCCAGACTTTCCTTGTAGTGGCCATAGAGACTGCATTAATGCTCCTGTAACTTATGGAAACTGTGTCTAGGGGGATGCAAGGTGGGCACTGTGTAGTGAAAATGCCAGTGCCAGAGTGAGTGAACAGAGGATTGAGAGGGTGTGGTGGTGCCCTCAGAAGAGGCTTCTGTTCTCAAAACCCTTTGCCCCAAGGGAGAAATGGGGAGGACTTGTGTCCCAGAAGCATCCTTAAAAACAACCCTACAAGCAGTTTCTGGTCCATGGGTGGTGGTGAGAGCACCGTCTGTGGAAGGAGGGCTTCTCAAATGCATATTTCCTCTGCATGGGGTGGGTCATTTGTGAAGAGTGCAGGCCACAAGAGACTGTGTTTCTTGTGGGAGTTTCTATAGGACACAAGGAAGACTCCTCTCCCTTAATATTTTTAGCTGGAAGTTCCAGGTTTTGTCTCAGAAAGTTTTGGTAGGAATTATGGTGGGGGGAGGAGGAGTGGTTTAGGAGGTTCTTTTCACTTTAGATTTTGTTTCTTCCTTTCCTTTTTTCCTTTATAGTGTAAGTTAATAAAGTTTTTCTTTCTATTTCTAAGTTGGAGCCTGCTCTGCTTTATTCCCAGTCTGTCTCACAGCATCATTTTAAAGAACTATATTCTCATGGGTGCGCTGGCATTAGGCCAGCGACTCAAACCCATGACATCCCCAAAGATGTTTGCAGACACCAGCCACAAATTTACAGTCATTACTGGAATTTTTGTGTTCTCTGAAGAACTGCCACACCTGGAGTAATTCCTGCTACTGGACTGAAGGCCAATGTAAGGAAATCCCCTTTCCTCAGTTCCCAGTGCTGGGGGTTTAGTGATGATGTGGGATAACCTCTGCTGCTGCTGGGAAGTGCATTTACTGCTGCTGCCTTTGCCTCATTTGTTGTAATCCTTTGAGGGTTTTTATGGGCGTGTGTTTATTTTGATTCAATAGAAAATCTCAGGGTTAGCCCCTCAGATCAGAGGGGCTAATTGCTGGGGTGGACAGATGAATGCAATGAGCAGGACTGGATGTATTGCTGTTATGGGTTAACACAATTTAATTTTTTAGTTTAAGTAGAATATAGACTACTGCCCTGTCAGGACCTTAGAATTGCTCTGGAGGGGGGCAGAGACCTATCAGAGACTAGTTCTCATTTATTGGCCTGTAGTCTGACCACTGAGAAAACTGATGCAACTTTTGGGCAATACGCATATAAGCAGAGATTTGGTGTAGACCATTTCTCTTTGCTCTTAGCCCCGATAAGAGGTAAGAGGCCTGTCCTGGCTCCCTCCCCTGAGGGGGGGGGGGGGGGAGGGCAGGACGGCCTGGGCTGCCAGCCGAGCCTGGCAGGGTCTCCTGTGGCCGCTGCTGCGGGAAAAGCTGGCCAGGCAGGCTGAGCTCTTTCCTTTGCCAGCTGCTGGCAGGGAAGGGGAAGCCACTGTCAACCTCCAGCCAACCCTGGGGCCTGCCCACGCTGCCATCAGGCCGAGGGAGATGTCCCCAAGCCCTCTTGCCTCTCTAGAAGCAATACTTAGCCCAGGCTGGGCCGTGCCTACCCCTTTGAGACTGAGGGGTGGAGGGGGGGAAGAAGGACCAGCCATGCAGGACATCTTTGCTGCTGTTTCTGAACTTTTTCTTTCACCGCATGGCTTTGAGATTTTTGCAGTGCCTGCCGGCAGAGACCACATGACCATCTGCAGGCTCAGCAAGAAAGTTAACTCTTTCCTGACAGAGACTGAGACTTTTTAAAACTCCAACCCTCCTCAGAGAGAGAGAAAAGGCTGAATTAAAGAGATGTAAAGGGACAATATGAAGATATCAAAGTCAGTAAAGGAAGAGTGACTTCTCAGGTGGGAGAGATGACAAGTTGTCTTAGTTTTAAGCATAAAAACCTCCTATGAGTTGTGGTAACAGACTGTATTGTGAATATGCTAGAGTATTCCTTTAAATCGTGGACAATATAATTGGGGAGATGCTTTGTAGATTTTGAGCAAAGGTACTTTTGTGATTTACTGAGTGAATGTTGAATTAGAAACTGTAATGTGATCTTATAAGATGTTTTGAACAGAGAGAGATAAGAAGGAGCCCTTTGTGTCCGTGAAGAATTGAGAAGATATCTCTGCTCCTTAAGATGAGAAAATCCTTTGCTTGTGGAAGTGTGCATTTTTAAACAGGGAAACCCCAGTGTGAATCTACAGCCCAAAATGTGGTCATGGGAAGGCTACATGATTTGGGAGGTCTACAAATTGCAGAAGTTTTCGGGTGGGCTGTTTTTTTGTAGGAGCTAGAAGGCACAAGCAGACTGTTTCTCTTGTGGAAGTTATCTAAACACATCAGGAGATATACTTCTCTCTCTCAAAGACTGGATGAAAGACTATTTTATCAGAAGTGCTGACCTGAGGCTCTGAGTTTTGTCTCTTTATGTTGCATGTAGGAAGGTGGACTGTTTGGGGGGAAGAGGAGTGTGTTTTTAAAAGTTTCATTTTGATTCCCATTTTTTTCCTTTTTCTTTTGTGTGTTAAATCTATCTGTTTTCATCTTTAAGTTAAGCCTGTTTTGCCTCCTGTTCTCATAATCATATTTCACAGGAAAAGATATTTAGACCACTACACTAAATTTAGCAAACAAAATTCAGCGAATGTGAAACCACTACATAAATTGGTGCATTGGCCGGGAAATGAATTTTAACCCATTACAATTGTTTATTTATATATATAAAAGTTATGGGTGCTTCCTGGGAGTAATGAATTGTGAATAAAAAGAAATAATATGCTGAATTTTTAAAATACAGAAAAATATATTCTTACAATACAAATGTATAGAAATAATGAGGAGGGAATCACAGAACTGATTCCCTCAGGTCCTGTGCTCCAGTGTCTGAGTTTGCACATGGAGGACTCATGCCTGGAGGTGGCCTGGGTGGTGCCAGGTACCACCATTGTTGGCAGGCAGCTAAGCCAAGAGGTGATACATGGGCAGTTATTGCCAAGAGGAATGGTGGAGAGCTCTTCCCCTAGCCAAGGAGCCTGGAATGTGACCATCATTCTGGAAATCATTAAAGATTTGTGAGCTGTGAGTGGGCTAATCCCCTCCTCAGCGAGACACGTTTGGGACCTCACATCTGGAACTGCTCAGGGAGGGTGAGTGGGGGCACAGAGAAGGACAGGCAGTGTCCATGGTGAGTCCTTGTCTGTCACAGCCCTGTGCTCCTCTGCCCTGCCATACCATGGGTACCACTGCAGTGTTTCAGCTGCATCTATACTGGGATTGTTCACGGATCCCCCAGTCCAGCCATGCCAGATCCTGCCTAGGGAGCCCACATGCACCAGACTCTGCCAAAATATTGCTGCCTGCTGGGACTCATTTGATGTGCCAGGGAGGCACTGCCAGCACCACACCAGGCAGAGGAGGAATGATTGGCAGCAGCAGCTCTCCCGAACAGTCCCTTCCATCTTGCCCTCAAGTTCCATCGTGGAGAGAACACAAATTACAACTAAGGATGTCCTGCCTTCCTCCAGTGCCCTTCAGAGCACATTCTGCACCATGGCTGCGTGGCCATCTGTGCCCGTGGTGTGTGGGTGGCTCTGCAGGGTCGCTGTGGTGCTGCTGACTCACACACAGTGCCACTCTCCCTCACCAGCTGGTCACACCATTCCAATGCTGCCTTTTTTTTTTTTTTTTTTTTTTTTAATTCGCTTTTTATGGCCTTGCTGAGAAAATGCTGCATCAGCATCAGTGTGTGCAAAGTGCTGCCTGCAGAATTCCAAGTCTCTTCCAGGGCCTTTTGAGATGTCGCTGCCAGTCTGAAAGGAGTTGTGCTGGCTCTTTGTCAAACATCACTGTGAGTGCTTCTGCTTTAAAGTCACTAGAATTTGATCCCACCTTTGTAAACCCCTGTAAACCCCTCCTTTTTAAACCCCACCCCTACAATACCCTATATATAACCCCCACTATGGTGATTGACAAAGAGATGTGGACTCCATTGATCGCTCATATGAAGCCATTTATTGATCCACCTAGCCGAGCTTATATACTCTTGCATTATATAACAAGTAATATTGCCAAATAATATTGCTCAACATATGCCTCATACTAACTAACATAGGTATGCCTAGAATCTGCTAGCAAAGCATGTTCCGTACCAGGTACACCGTTATCTTCTGCATTCCTTTCTCAAAATCCTGCTCCCCTTTGCCAAGGCTTGAGGCCTAGCGAATTCACTCCTGTCATGAGCTGAACAGTACTACCAGTTCGGCTCTCTAGCTGTATACCCACATCTCCTCCTTTCTGTTCTACCAAGAGGATCTTCTTGGTGGCTTTATCAATCAGTCTCTGCACACATTGCAAGATACATGGCAAACAAATCATCATAAGCAATAATATGGCTAAGATATAAATTTCTGGTTTAGCTATATGTTTGAGCCAGCCAGTAAGCCCCCATCCGCTAAGCAAGTGCCCAAGCCAGTCACTATCATCTACTACCCTTAATTTGGTCATGCTGTCTCGAAGAGCCTGTATGTTAGCATGAATGGACAAAGAGTTGTCAGAGAGGTTCATGCAACATAAGCCTTCAAAATCTTCGCAACTGTGTCCATGGGACAAAAGCAAGAAGTCAATCGCGGCCCTGTTTTGAAGCGTAGCATGTCTTACACTATCAACATCTGTTAGCAAGCCTGTTAAAGCAGAACTAGTAGCATTAGTTTGTTTTGCAAGCCAGCAGCCAAGGTTATTCAAAGTTTTTAGTACATGTGCCGTGTCTATAGCTGGAATAATTGAGGCAAACACTCGGGCTCCAAGGTTCCAGGACTCCACATTATCATCACAGTCAGGGCTGTATGTGTGTGTGCTGCGTTTTGCTCTCACTAAGCTGCACAGAGATGGCAAGTTGTCCCGGAAAGAGTGAAACATGGTTAGTCGCCCAAAGGTGCAAGGACCTCCCACGGCCCTTCCTGGTATTCCCTTCCAGGCTCTATTCCCACATATCAAAAACATATTGTCCATTAAACCAATAGAGACAACCAGAGGTGTGATGGGCTGAGGCAGGGTATGATTATACCAGGCAGAGGCATTGGCATAAATTCCCTTTCCTGAGACATCAAGGCCAAATTTTCTGTCAGCAAAAGGCCCAGTGGTATAGTTTAAATAAAAACATGCAAAGGCTTACATGAATCCAAAAATGTCCAATTCCTGGGGTGGCAAGGAGAGGGGAAAAAAGTCAGAAACCTTATTCACCCCGAACCATCTATCATTGGCAAAATACCACCCCGCAGGCCTATTATTCTTTTTGTGATATTCATCATTGCACCACCACAGTGGCTCAATTCGGCCTGGGGCGATCCAATCCCTGTGCATTGTTTCATTGTATAGGGCATCTCATTCAGTTTTCCCCAAAGGTATGGCTACTAGACAAGTCTGGAAAGGATCACCAGGAGAAGTCATGGACAGGCACAGTGTAGATTCATTTAAGGCTTGAGCCACACATTACGTTCAGGAAGGGGTGGTATAGCAACCACCTCCCCTTTGTAGAGAATCCATAAGTATTAAAGGGTTAATATCTGAATTCTCCACATCTTGTTTTGATCATAGCTTGCTTATCCCACAATTCAACAATCAGCTTATCCCTTGTTTGATTATATACAGTAATAGCTAAGGCACGTTGGTCTACAGATTCTATTCTCTGCAAAAATCCCCGTAAATCAAATTCCCAAAAATGTCTAGGACCAGAGAGATGCTGCCGTTGAAGCACTTTGGGCCCTAATTGATCCCTAATAAATGCAAGCGCAGTAAATGATGTAGTAATCTGGCGATAGCAATGATAACATAAAATGCTAGCAATATATGAAACTCCACGAGTAGTTTGTAACATACACTGTAGACAGACAGCTGTCACAACAGGGCGACAGCCAAAATTATGTGATTGACACCGTGCCACCCTTTCTACGCGCCCCTCTGCACGAATATGAGCATAGTGCAATGCCTGCATCACTACCACTGTGTTGCTGCAACAACAGGCTAAGCACTCTGCGAGTCCTTTGAAGGTGTCTTTCGACTGCTTCTGGGTTTTTCAGCTTGTGAGGGGTTAACGAGTCTTCTCAGGCTGGGTAGAAGTTGGCACGGGTGGTTGCAGACTCTCAGCAGTTCCGGATTCAACTATCTGAGAGAGGCGGAGGCAAGGGTGAAGCAGGCGAAATTGCGAGGGGAGTGCCAGGTCAATCAGGATCTTCAGGAGAGGTCTTCAGGGGTTCTCTGAATGGTCTCACGTTCTTGGCCGGAAGCCATTTGGGGCCAATTTCTGTGGAGACACAAACAAAACCTCTTCCCCATGTGACAAGGGGATAGGGTCCCATAATTTTACCTGTTTCTGGATCCTTAACAAGGACCGGGGCTTTCTGTTTAACTTCCAACTTGGAGTTGCTGCCAAAACACCTTACAATTGGAGGGTTAGGATCCATGAGTGAGCAATTTAAAAAGTTAAACACATACAATGCTTTCTGCAATCGCTCTGCCAGGGTGGCATTCCCCATTCCCCCTTTCTGTTGCAACAGAAGGCACTTCAGTTAGACATGAGCCCTTTCGATAATGGCTTGTCCTGTGGGGGAGTGAGGAATCCCTGTTTTGTGTATTACCCCCCAGAGGGCAAGAAACTTTGCAACTCTCTGGGAAATGTATGCAGGGCCATTATCAGTTTTGATCTGCAAGGGGATTCCCAGGACTGCAAATGCACGAGCAAAGTGATGGCAAACATCCTTAGCTGATTCTCCTCTGTGACAGGAGGCAAACAAGGCACCTGAAAAGGTGTCAATAGAGGAGTGAATGTACTTGAGTCTCCCAAATTCAGAGAAATGAGTAACATCTGTCTGCCAAATTTGGAGGCTTTCGAGTCCTCTAGGGTTAACACCTCCCACAAGGGTGGGGAAGGAGTGCCTCTGGCAATCTGGGCACACAGCCACAATACTAGCAGCTTGGCGTGTGGTCAAGTCAAAGGTGCGAGTAAGTGCAGCAGCATTCTGGTGAAAGAATGAGTGACTGAGTTTAGCTTGAGAAAAGCGATCCGGTAATTGAACAGGTAAGCTAAGTAAATCTGCTTGGCGATTTCCTTCTGCAATAAAACCAGGTAAAGTAGTGTGAGACCTAACATGCATAACAAAGTAGGGGTGCTGTCTGGTATCTAAAAGAAAAACAAGTTGTTGTAACCACTGAAACAGTTCTTTGTTGGGCACATCCCTCAGAACAGCAGCTTCAGCCCTCTCCACAAGTCCTGCAACATAAGCAGAATATGTTATTAAGTTTAAAGGAGCAGCAAAACACTGAAAGGCTCGGACAACAGCTGCCAATTCAGCAATCTGGGGAGAACTTGAAACTGTAGTGACATCCGAATCCCGTCGGGCGAGATCGGTGTTCCACCACAGCAGCACTGACTTCTGAGTGCGGCCAGACCCATCTGTAAAAACAGTTAGAGCTTGTAGAGGGATCTCACTTCTCTTGGGTCACATCAGGAGATTAAAGCTGGTGGCCACAAGTCTGTGCTTCGGGGGATGTGTAGAAAGCTGTCCAGAGAAGTCAGCAAGGGCTATTTGAAAAACAGATTGTTGTAACAGCCACTGTAAATAGAAAGCAGTAACAGGCAAACAGATAAAACGGAAATCCACACCTGCAAGTGTGGTGAGTCTCTGTCTCGCTTTAACAATGACCAAAGCAAACATTTCATGTTGCGTGGTGTGCTGGTTTCAAACAGATTTGGGAAAAACCCTCCCACGGGGTCCCCCTCCCCTCCCCCAACCGGTTCAGGAAGAAAGACTTCCTGAGAGAGAGGTGGAAAAGACCTGTTTATTACACAGGCAAAGCACTCCCCAGCACAATACCCGATGACAAGAGCTTTGTGCTGCTTACGGAGGGATAACAAACTTGGAAAAGAGCAGGTCTCCTCTTGAAGATGTTCACTGTGCTACGTTGCCCGTCTCCACTGGTGCTGGGAGGAAAGGGAGTTGTTATGCAGGGCTGGTCTTGATGGGGTGGGTCCCCTGTGGAGGCCCCCGGCACTTTCCCAGGTCCCCAGTCCGGAGAGATCGGTACAGTTCCGAGGAGAGGGAGAAAAAGGAAAAAAAAAAGGAAAAGAACCTCCAGCTATTCTACAGATCTAACTATGCTAGCTCTAAGCTAACTACTAACTACTAACTCTCCTGGAGAAACAACAGCTTCTTTTGTCTTGCGGATTCCTCCCCCACTTCAGTCTCAAGGTCCATCCAAGGAGCAGAGTTTTCCTGGGGAAAAACAAACTGCGCTTCCCCCCCTCCCCCTTTACACCCAACAGATGATTGAGGGATAAACACATCACCCTAGGACACGTGGTTACAGTTTTAGACATCTGATGTGGCAAAAAAACCCACTCAATGATCAGCAAGGGGTCAGGTGCTTTAGGATCCCACTGGAATATCAAAGCATAAGGTTGTTTAACTGGATTCAGGATTATCAAGAAGGGCAACTCAGGGGCCCATCGGGCTGCCTGGCGATTTGAGATAGCATCAGCTACCAGTTGCAGTGCCTGGCAGGCTTCTGGTGTGAGCTGACGAGGTGAAAGGAGATCAGGCTCTCCCTTTAGCAGCTCAAACAGAGGGCCTAAATCAGTGTTTGAAATTCCTAATAAGGTGTTCCAATTAATTTTTCCCAAAAGTTTCTGAGCATCATGCAAAGTACAAATGTCAGCGTGAATCTGCAAAGGCTGAGGAGAAATACTCTGGGTCCTAATGCACCAGCCCAAATATTTCCAGGGGGGTTAACATTGAATTTTTTCAGGAGAAACACAAAGCCCTGCTTGGGTTACAGCAGCAGTGACAAGGGCTAGGGCTTCCTCCATGATTTCCTGTTTTTCTGCTGCAACAAGGATGTCATCCATGTAATGATATAACAAGGCAGCAGGCATTTGCTGGCGAACGGGGTCAAGGACCCTTGTGACAAACCACTGGCAAATAGTGGGCAAGCATTTCATCCCCTGCGGCAAAGAAACCCAGTGATATCTCTGCAAGGGGGCTTGCATGTTAAGGCTTGGAACAGAAAAGGCAAATTTAGGAGCATCATCAGGATGCAAAGGAATATCAAAAAAGCAGTCTTTCAAATCAATGACTGTCAAATGTCAATCTCAGGGAATCATGGTTGGGAAAGGGAGACCAGGCTGGAGGGTCCCCATGTCCTCAATGACATCATTAATTTTGCAGAGATCTTGGACCAAGCACCACTTGCCTGTTTGTTTTTTAACAACAAACACAGGTGAGTTCCAGGGACTGGTAGAGGGGACTATACGTCCCTTTTTCTGTTGTTCCTGTACAAGGTCAGTGAGTGCGCGTAGTTTAGGCAATGGAAGGGGCCATTGATCCACCCAGACAGGTGTCTCAGTTTTCCAGGTTAATTTCAGGGTTTCAATGGCCCCAATTAAAAATCCGACTGAATTTTAAGTCCCCATTGAGAGAGCACATCTTGTCCCTACAACACCATTGGCACAGGCAGTACAAATGGCTTTACAGAGGCTACGTGACCGTCAGGTCCAGTCACCTGAATGAGATAACGACTTTGATGATTACAGCTGTTCCCCCTTATTCCAGTGAGGGTTTGTGGTACCTCTGTGAGGGGCCAAGTGGGGGGGGGCACTTGGCCTGAGAGACAATGCTCCCATCTGCCCCTGTGTCCAAAATTCCTGTGATTGTCACCTGCTGTCCCTGCAGTGACAGGGTACATTTATAAGTGGGACGTTTATCAGAAATTTCTTGCACCCATAATATTTCTGGGGTTCCTGTGGAGCCAAATCCTCCCACCCTTGTGTTACACTCTGTTGTAGAGGGTGACAGACTGTGTGCAAAAGGAATCAATTGTGAAATGCGTGTACCTTGTGGAACAGGACAGGGTGGAAAGGGAGTCCAAGCCATGATTTTTATTTCCCCTACAGAGTCTGGGTCTATGACTCCTGCCAGGACAAAAAGCCCTAGGAGAGTAGTCGAGGACCTTCCCACCAGCAAAGCACTTGTCTGGGGTCCTGGTGGGCCAAAGATTCCTGTAGGGAGTAAATGAACAGAGGAGTCAAGCAACGTTACTGTGTCTGAGGTTGCCAGGTCCAGTCCAGAACTCCCTGCAGTTGCTGGGCGAAGACTTGAGACGGTCCTTGGCTGGGCATTCTCAGTGGCTGCGCTTGTGGGGCTAGTGGAGCCGGCGCTGGCATGGGCGGCAGGACCATCTGTGTCGGCGGCTGAGGGATTTGTATCATAGCGCGGTGCCGATCTGCATTCCTGTTCCAGTTTCCCTGGACCGGGCGACCTTCGGAATCATACTTAGAATGACATTGGTTAGCAAAATGACGACCCTTATGGCATCGTGGGCATATATCAGGAATCTTAGGCTTGGCTCCTTTCTGAGCTAAGCAGTCTTTTTTAAGGTGGCCAGGCTTTCCACAGCCATAGCAAACTGCTGAAGTGTCAGAAGCACCCTTGGCTGCTGCAAAAGCTGCAGCCATGGCCTCATACTGATGTTCTATAGTCCCAATATGGTTGCATGCTTCAACCATTTTGACAAGGCTTGGTTCTTGGTTCAGCAGGGACTTTAGGAGTTTTTTACAGTCAGCATTTGCATTTTCAATAGCAAGCTTTAAAAGCAAAATTTCACAGGCATCTGCATTATCAATCTGGCGTTCTAGTGCTTGCTTAAGGCGGTCAATGAACTGCATATACGGCTCCTGGGGCCCCTGGACAATGTTTGTAAATGCCTTCAGAGGTGTTTTTGCATCAGGGACCTTAAGAAAGGCTTGGCGAGCTGCATCTCAAGCTCCATCAAGAGCTTCCTGCGGGCAATCTCGTGCCTGGGTAGCTGGGTCAGAGTACGGACCTGTCCACATGAGCTGCCTGATATTAAAAGCAGCCAGGGCTTGATTTGCATGGCCCATGTAAGTTAACAGAAAGCCTTGCAAGCCTTTTTCCCACTCCTTCTCCCATAGGCTGTATTGCATGGGAGATAGCAGTATCCTGGAGAGGGTTTTTAAATCATACGGTGTCATAGTGTGGGCAGCAAACACAGAATCAAGCAAGCTTGAAAAATGCGGTGAGCTGATACCGTGCTCTGTAGCCGCCCACCATAACTCTTTAATTTCTGAGAAAGACAGCTGTTCCCAGTGGGCAACCTGCTTTCTGGTCCTTGAATATATCACTGGAGCCACGATTCTCTCAGCAACTTCAAGATCCCCCTCTCTTAATGCTTGTTGTTTTAAGCGGACCCAGTTGTCATGAGGGTCAGGGGGATATAAATTAGGCTCTTTGTCAGGATCAATAGGTCCAGGATCAAAGGGATCCTCCTCCGGACCATCCTGGTCGCTGTCCTCACTGTAGCTAGCAGCAAAAGCCTTTATGACAGAGCGTGGGGGGCCCTCTTCCCTTTTCCCCATTAGAGCCGGAGCAGGAGCTGCAGGTACTGTTTGCTGAGGAGGGGGGGATGATGGGGAAGACGGACACTGGGAAGCAGTTTCATCGGTATTTAGAGAATTCTGAGACTCCTCCAAAGTGGAGGAGTTAGCAGCAGTCTGGGTTTTAGCAGCAGTCTCTTCAAGTGTTAAGGTGGTCTGAGAATCTGCTGTAGCAGCGCAGGGTTTTCCTGACTTTTGGGAGTTTTCTTGAGCCTTCAAGGCTTCAAAGGTCACTCTCCAAGAGGGTAGCATTTGTGCAGCAGCTTTGTTTCCTCTCGTGGCCAAGTCCCATAACTTAACTCCTGCTTTGTCCCACAGATCTGATGTAAAGATCATGGATTCAGTCACTCCCAGGACTTCTGCTGCCACCCAACGTAAGAGAAGTTTTAAATCATGCGAGGGCAAAGTTTTATCATGCCGCCACAACAACTTAAGCATAAGTTCAAAAACGTCCCTTTCTTGGCCAGAAATCCCCTGACCCATAGTCCCCTGCAGCGGGCTAAACCCCAAACTCAGCGGGGTAGCTCACCTCCCAATCCTGGAGGAATCATCGCCGGCTGGCTTCCCGCTTCTTTCAGTGGCACTTCGTTCTGCAGGGCTCACCATACAATCGCTCAGCTAGGCGAAGATTGCTCCTCAGACGAGGGCACCATTTATGGTGATTGACAAAGAGATGTGGACTCCATTGATCGCTCATATGAAGCTGTTTATTGATCCGCCTAGCCGAGCTTATATACTCTTGCATTATATAACAAGTAATATTGCCAAATAATATTGCTCAACATATGCCTCGTACTAACTAACATAGGTATGCCTAGAATCTGCTAGCAAAGCATGTTCCGTACCAGGTACACCGTTATCTTCTGCATTCCTTTCTCAAAATCCCGCTTCCCTTTGCCAAGGCTTGAAGCCTAGCGAATTCACTCCTGTCATGAGCTGAACAGTACTACCAGTTCGGCTCTCTAGCTGTATACCCACACCCCACAATCCTGTTCTTGTCTCTCTTGCCTCTCTGCCTTCCTGGGTTCCTGGCCTCTTTGCCTTCCCCCCCTCCCTGGCCCTGGGGAGGGGGGAAATAAATGGACTCCCGAGCTAAACAATCAGAGACTCCTCTCATCTGTTCCCTGCCAGTAGCTCTAACCTTCCTGGGCACGATCACGATGTCCAAGCCTTGGGCTGCCAGCTTTTCCAGGAGTGTGCTGTGGGAGACAGTGTCAAAAGCCTTGCTGAAGTCCAAATAGACAACATCCACAGCCTTTCCTGCATCCACCAAATGGGTCACCTGGTCATAAAAGGAGATCAGGTTGGTCAAACAGGACCTACCCCTCCTAAACCCTTGCTGGCTGGGTTTGATACTCTGGCCATCTTGTAAGTGCTGCACAATAGCACTCAGTATGAACTGCTCCATTATCTTACCTGGTACTGAGGTCAAGCTACTGGTCTATAATTACCAGGATCCTCCTTTCTACCCTTTTTATGAATGGGAATCACATCGGCCAACTTCCAGTTATCCGAAACCTCACCAGTAAGCCAAGTTTGTTGGTAAATGATGGAGAGCGGCTTTGCAAGCTCATCTGCCAGCTCCCTCATCACCCTGGGATGGATTCCATCTGGGCCCATGGATTTATGGACATTCAAGCAGCTCAACACTTCTCTGACTGCCTCCTCCTGGATAACAGGAGGACCATTCTGTTCCCTGACACCATCCTCCAACCGAGTATGACAATTATCCTGAGGACAAGCCGTCTTCCCACTAAAGACAGAAGCAAAAAAGGCGTTAAGCACTTCTGCCTTCTCATCTGCAGTTACTGAGTTCCCTCCTGCATCCAATCGATAACAAAGGTTGGTCTCATCCTTCCTTTTGCCATTAACATATTTGTAAAAACATTTTTTATTAGCCTTTACAGAGGTTGCCAAATTAAGCTTGAATTGAGCTTTGGCCTCCCTAATTTTCTTCCTACATGCCCTAGCAACCCTCTAAATGCTTCCTGAGAGACCTGACCCTCCTTCCAGAGATGATACATCCTTTTTATATTCCCAAGTTCTTTCAAAATCTCGTTACCCATCCAGGCTGGAAATTTGCCTTGTCAACTCGTCTTTTGGCACACAGGGACAGTCTGTTCCTGTGCCCCCAAGATCTCTGTTTTGAAGCATGCCCACCGTTCTTGGACTCCTTTGTTTTTAAAAACTACTTCCCAAGGAACTCTCTGGACAATTCTCCTAAATAGGCCAAAGTTTGCCCTCCGGAAGTCCAATGTAAAAGTCTTGTTGATGCTCCTCCTAACTTCACCAAATATTGAGAACTCTACAATTTCATGATCACTGTGCCCCAAGTGGCCTCCAACTACCACATCTCCTACCAGCCCATCTCTATTTGTAAACAACAGGTCTAACATAGTCCTACCCCTGGTGGGCTCACTCACCAGCTGCAACAAGAAGTTGTCCTCAATACATTCTAAAAACTTCCTGGACTGCCTCCTTTCGGCTATATTAAGTTCACAGCAGATGTCTGGTAGGTTAAAGTCACCTAGAAGAACAAGAGCTGATGCTCCTGAAACATTCTCCAACTGCTTATAGAATAGGTTGTCGACCTCTTCTTCCTGGTTGGGTGGACGATAACAGACTCCCAATAGGATGTCAGCCTTATAGGCTTTCCCCTTAATTCTTACCCATAAGCATTCAACTTCATCATCACTAGTTATAATACCCATGGCATCAAAAGCCTTCCTAACATAAAGGGTCATCCTGATAATATTAGGGTTAAAATCTTAGCCACTTAGAATCAAGATTTCAAAGGAAAGCAGAAACTATGTGGGGGGTGGATGGAAACCAGCAAGCTAGCAAAAATAATAGGCTAGGTAGCTGGCTTTGCTTTGTACAAGTTAACCAACTATGACTATGCGTAAATGTAGCTAATAAGTGCAATTAGGACCAATCAAGGGATAACGTAGGAATATAGGGAACAATTGTAACTGTGATACTCTTTCGAAATTCAAAGTCTTATGTTTCAGTAGGATCAATAAGAAGAATGGAAAATATTAAAGTTAATCATTGATGTCTCATGTAACTAAAAGGTATAAATTGTAAATCCGAATGTATCCCCACAGAACCAGGATTTGGGTGTTGACCCCTTGGTTCTCGGGCCCAAAAATAAAAAGCACTGCATATAGCCATGCTGCTGTGACTATATGTTTTTATTCCTATGCTAACAATCCCTCCACCCCTTCTCCCTTTCCTGTCTCTTCTGAAAAGCTTGTAGCCCTCCAGTGCAGTGCTCCAGCTATGTGAGTCGTCCCACCACGTTTCCGTGATAGCGACTACATCATAGCTTTGCTGTTGCACCATGGCTTCAAGCTCTTCCTGTTAATAAACAGGAATGCACCCATGCTGCATGCATTAGTATACATGCACCTCAGTTGGGTTAGCGACTTCACCCCTAACTTAGGTTTATCACCCATAGACCTGCCCCCAAATAGTCCAGCTGCATCCCCTTTCCCCTTCAAACCTAGTTTAAAGCCCCGTCAATGAGTTCCACCAGTTCATAAGCTAAAAACCTACTACCCTTTTCGGAGAAATGAAGCTCATCCAGTTCCAACAGGCTAGGCGCTGAAAAAGTTACCCCATAATCAAAACACCCAAAATTCTGCTGATGACACCAACCCTTAAGCCACTTGTTGATAGTGTGAGTTCTCCAATTCCTTTCATCATACTTCTCCACGACTAAAGGGATTGAACAGAACACTACCTGTACTCCTGCCCTATCAACCACTCAACTCAATGCCCTAAAGTCCCTTTTAATAGTTTTGACACTCCTCTTTTCAATCTCATCACTGCCAGCCTGGAGTATCAGCAGTAGGTGGTAATCAGAGGGCTGAATCAGCCCAGGAAGTCTCTCAGCAATATCCCCTATCCGAGCCCCAGGGAGGCAGCGGACCTCCCTGTGTGTTTGATCTAGTTGACATATAGGGCCCTCTGTTCCCCTCAGAAGGGAGTCACCCATGATGACTACTTTTCTTTTTAATGTTAGAAGTAGTAATCTGTCTGACTGATGAGGCATAACTTGGAGGGTCACTGGGCAGATCAATTTCTTCTACATCATCTAACTGACCCTCTAGATCCAGGGCCTCATACCTATTCTGAAGTGGCACCTGGGTAGGTGATGGGGACTGGGGGGAATTTCCATTACCTTCCCAACTAGGAACCCATTTCCACTCCCCTTCATCCACCAGGTGTCCTCCTATTGCCTGACACTGGGAGGCGTGGGAGTCCTCTGACTCCCGGTGGACCTCCCTAAAGGATGGAAGGGCAGAACTCCACCAATCTATTTCCCTTTCACTTTCCCTAATGCTCCTTAGTCTATCAACTTCCTTCCTAAGTTCAGCCACCAACAAAAAGAGATCATTCACTTGTTCACACTGCATGCAGACTTCTTCTGCAACTCCCCCTGATGCCACTGATAAGCTTAAACACTCCTCACAGGAATGAGTCTGGACAGACACATCCTTCTTGGAGGGTTCTACCTGGCTACATACACTTTTACTAACTGCAGTTTTGAATCGTGTAAGAACCATTACTAAAAACCCAAAAAATAACCAACAGAACTGCAAACTAAAAAAAACCTTGTGCTGGTTTGAAAGAAAAACCAGTGAAGGACCCTAAGTCAGAAACACAATTTAATAAGATGAAAAGAAAATAAAGGAAAGTAAAAGAAAATAAAAGTAATAGTACAAAAAAAAACTACTGACAGAGTCAGAATGCAACCTGACACCCTGTTAGTTAGGGTGGTAGTGGCAGTCCAGATGAGATGGTCTTGTCAAAGCAGTGATTCCTGTAGAAACGTCTGGCAGCTCTTGTCTCCTCTGGAAGTCCAGTGGATAAAAGCTGCTTGTGCTGTCCCAAACCCTGGATTATAGCGAGGTGGGAATGCTTGGCTCCTCCCCCTGGGCGGAGCATCTCACAATGGGATGATCTCATTCTATGAGTCATGCAGTGGATCCTTGATGGCCCATTAAACAGAGATAACTCCCAGAGGGAGTTATCTATGAGTCATGGGCAAGGCATTGTTAGGCTCGTTAACAGAAGATAAGGAAAACACTGCCCCACCTTGGCTCCAACGGCTCATGGGGATAGAATACATACTTTGGGCACAATTTTACATTGTAACCTAAGACAAACCTTCAACCCTACCTGCTTGCCCTGCTTGCGTGAACTGCCTCGCAAACTGCCGTGCCACGCCCCTGTTTGCCCGCCCCTGTTCGCCGCTGTCCCTAAAGGCCTCTTTTAAAGCACCCCCATGTGACGCCGGAGGGCGAAACCCCCGTCCTGCGCCTGTGCGGCTAACGATCGGTTCGATCAGTTTTGTGTGTGTGCTTCTTTCCCGCAGCAACTGCCAGTGTCTTAGGCTCACTATCTGGTTTAGCTGCTGACTTAGGCTTATGATCTGGTTTAGCTACTACCTTAGGCTTACTATCTGGTTTAGCTGCTGGCTTAGGCTCACTGTCTGGTTTAGCTACAACCTGAGTAGCTGGGGTGTTGGCTGCAGCCTGAGTGACTGGGGTAGCTGCTGATTTATCTCCCTGCCCCCCTACCTCTATCTGCTGCCCTACAGTATCTAGCAGTGTGCGATAAGCATATGCCAGGGCCCAGCTTATTGCAATGAGCTTTTCCTCCTTAGAGTCATCATGGCAGTTCTCCTCCAGATATTTCCCCACCTCATCTGGGTTCTGAATTTATTCACGTGAAAATTCCCAAGCTAGGGGATCAGAAAATTCCTTCAAGGTTCGGCCCATTCTCTCCCATTCTCCACACCACTCAGGATTTTCCACACCTGGGTCTACTCCTGGGTCAGGGGTCTCATCAGCCCCTCTGGAAATCTCAGCCCTCATTCTAGACAAGCTACAAACCATATAGAGGAAGCTCACCAGATGAAATACCAGGAAGGTGGTATCTTTAACATTCAGAGGACACTGAACATTCTCCAAAAGTGATGTGACCAATTCAAGAGAGAAGAGGGAAAGAAAAGGCTGCAAAGTCTCATCCCCTACTCCTCCTCTAACAAACTGGGTGCAATTACTAATAAATCCCCAAAACATGCTGCTGGAACTAGGATGCAGGGTAGGACGAAGAAACCATAAACCAAACATAGCTGGCACAAACTCCAGTACCTTTATAAACTTTCTATAAATCATTATCACTAAGCCCAGCCCAATAGTGATTCTAATTTGTGCTCCCCTACTGTAAAAGCTACGTGTTAGGGACAATACTGGAGCTATCTCCGGATAAGAATGTCGCGATTTTATTAGGGACAGCGATAATAACGACACAGGCACTCTAAGCTTAGAAGCAAAATGAGAGCCTCTTTGCTCTTCAAGATCCTTTTTTATAGACAGTTCCGAGAGAATAAAGCTTCATTGTCCAGCAAACCAACATATCACTATCATTGGACAGTTGGGAACAACACGCCTCGACCGTTTCTTACAAGTAAACAACAGGGAGACAAACAACACCTGCAAAGGTTGTTTTCCTTCTCCAAGGACTGTTTGAGGTTCCTCCTCACAATTTCTCAGACCACAATTTCTCAGGCCAGTGTGAGAAAGTTATGTGACTTAGTTTCACACAGACACTGCACTGCTGCTGCCTGATCTCTCGCATTCAGCATCCACAGTTCCCCCTTTTTGTTTTAAGGCAAAAAGGCAGCGTTTGTAATCTCCTGCAAGGCCCTTGCAGGAAAGAGAACAAACATGGCACAAGAGGTCCCTTTAGTAATTTGTCAGTTACCAAACAGAACCTCAATCAGACACTGATTTAGAGTGATCAGGGAGATTCTCTAGCACATGCTATCGAATCCTTTCATGCACCACCATCGAGTCTTGTTGTTCGTTCTTGCAAGGAGCCATTTACTAATTCTAATACAATCAGTTACTAATTCTAATACAGCAAACAAAACATCGTTAGTCAGCTCAAAGAACTGGCAGTCTAACTTGTCAAAAAGACAGAACGCTCACTTTCTACTTGTAGAACAACCATCTGATTGATGATCGGCAACCTGATCATCATTCGAAGGTCACCTGTTGGCCACATTCTGCTTTCGATGTCGCAAGTCAGGGCGAACACACCTTGCGGGTATCCACTGTATCCCAGTATCTGTGGAAATGCATGCATACCCACGACCCCAAGCGATGAGCTCACACGGGCCTTCCCACTTGTTAGTGGTTAGATCCCGCACCCAGACTTTCATTCGAGGCAGGTACATCTCACCTGATGGCTGCAACGAAAGAAAATGATTCAGAATGACAGGATTGTCTGAATTTTTTCACACTGTAAGGTGATTGATTGTATATAGAGCTTTTTCCAACCAACTGTGCAGGGTTTCTCCATGTGTTCCCCCTTTTTGTTTTTCCAAAACACACTTTAAGATACCATGAGCATGTTCAACAATGGCTTGAACAGTTGAAGAATGTGGAATACCGAATTTGTGCAATACTCCCCATAATTGTAAAAACTGCCGTGTCTTCTGTGAGATGTAGGCGAGAGCATTATCAGTTTTCACAGAAGAAGGTATACCTAAGATCGCAAAAGAGATCTTCCAATGGGCAATAACATCGCAACCCTTTTCTCTGGTATGAGCAGATGCCCACATAGCAGAAGAGAAGGTGTCAACAGACACGTGCATATACACAGAGTCACACAGAATCATTAGGTTGGAAGAGACCTCCAGGATCATCAAGTCCAACCCAACCCTAACCTCAATTAAACCATGGCACCAAGTGCCACATCCAGTCTTTTCTTAAACACATCCAGAGATGGTGAATTCACCACCTCCCCAGGTAGACCATTCCAATACTTTATTATCCTTTTTATAAAAATCTTTTTCCTAATATCCAGCCTATATTTCCCTTGGCACAGCTTAAGACTCTGTCCTCTTGTTCTGTCAGTTGCTGCCTGGAGAAAGAGACCAACTCCCACCTGACTACAACCATACTTAAGTCAGCCAAATTCGGCAATATGGGTGACATCTGTTTGCCAAAGCTGCAAGTCTTTTAGGCCTCTGGGGTTTACTCCCACTGGTAAAGGTGAAGCGAGTCCATGACAGTCAGCGCAAGAACTGACAATGTCACGAGCCTCAGTTTGCGTTAATTGAAATTGCTTTTGCAGAGTATGTGCACTTTGATGGAAAAAATCATGAGACGCTTTGGCCTGCACAATTTTGTCAGGCTGAGGTGCTACCCACACAGGGTTAGCCAACCTATCAGCCCTGGCATTACCTTCTGTTATGAAACCTGGTAAGTTAGTGTGGCTCCAAATGTGCAGGATGTAATATGTATGAACTCAGGCCTGGATTGCACACCACAACGTTTTCAACAACTGAAATAAATTTTCATTATCAACTTCTTTCAGAAGTGAACAATCCCAACGTTTGGTTAAGTCTGCTATATAAGCAGAATCAATGATCAAATTCAGTGGTACCTGAGAGAACCGCTGGAATGCCATGGCAACAGCCCTCAATTCAACTAACTAGGCCGAGCCTGACTCGTGGCCTTCCAGCACTTGCCACTCACATTCATCCTTCCAGGTAACAATGGCTTTCCCCATTTTTCCAGAACCATCAGTGAAAACGGTGGGTCCTTGCACCGACACCTGAGTACTTTTTGGCTGAAAAGACAATTCGGCTGACTTTGCCAATTTCAATAATTTGTGGCTAGGCAGATGATAAGCAATCTGCCCTGAAAAATTTTTCAGTGCACTTTGCAAGGAAGCGCTGTTAGTAAAACTCCCTTCAAAGTCTTCCTGCCGTACTGGGAGAATAATTTTTGCAGGATCAGCTGCCATTAATTGCAAACACCATTGACGGCACTTGATTATCAATCAAACGATCAGTTCAAACAATGTGGGTGCTGTCTTTTTCGGTTGATGAGGCAAAAAGACCCATTCCAAAATGTGCAAAGGATTGGACCATTGTTCACTCCATTGGCCAATGATACCTGTAGGATGAGAATCTGGATTAGTAATAAAAACAGTGATATCAATGGAAGGATCTAATTGGTAAACCTGATGAGCAGAAACAGCTTGTTGGACTTCCTCCAGTGCTCGTCGCACCTCAGGAGTCAATTCTCAAGGAGAATTCAGATCAGGGTCTCCCTTTAAAATGTTGAACAGCAGGGACAATTGCACTGTGGTTAGCCCCAAATAAGGACGTAACCACGTGATGATACCCATCAATTTCTGGGCATCATTCAGAGTCTTAATAGAATCCATGAATTGCACCTCCTGATGTTGAATAGTTCGATTCAAAATTTTGACTCCTAAATATTTCCAAGGAGGATGCTGTTGAACCTTCTCTGGAGCCACCTGCAGACCATAAGAATGTAGGGCAGTGAACAGCTGAGGCTGTATCCTCAGCAGTTCATGCTAGGTGGACGCTGCCACCAGGATGTCAGCCATATAATGATAGGAGTATGCTTCAGGAAACTGCTCACGGACTCTGGACAAGGCCTGAGCCACATACCATTGACAAATAGGCTGTTCTTGCAGCCCTGCAGCAAAACTTTCCATTGATACCTTTGCACAGGTTCAGCATTGTTAATTGTAGGTACAGTGAAAGCAAATTTTGGCCTGTCATTAGAATGCAAAGGAATTGTGAAGAAACAATCCTTCAAATCAATGATCAAAAATGTCCACCCCGTAGGGAGCATGGTGGATGAGGGCATACCAGGCTGCAATGCCCCCATGCTTTCCAGCACTGCATTGATTTTTCTGAGGTCTTGTAACAGCCTCCATTTCCCAGATTTTTTCTTAATTACAAAAACAGGAGTGTTCCAGGGACTAGTAGAAAGCTCAATGTGTCCCTGTTGCAATCGTTCCTGGACCAGTTCACAAAGGGCGACCAACTTTTCTTTTGTCAGGGGCCACTGGTTTTCCCAGATGGGTTTGTTTACTAGTCACCATAAAGGCAGCGTAGGATACTGTGTGCCCTTCAGCACAGTGGCCTCCATCAAAAATCCATCCCAATCCGTACCCCCCATGCTGCCAAAACATCCCGCCCCCAGATGTTGCAGCTACGGGGCCTGTGAGGCCTCCCTGGAGGTCAGTGGCCTAAGATAAGAAAATGCAAATCACTATGAATGGCCAAAAAGAAACCCCTTGCCGCCTTCGGACACCCCTCTTATCTCTCTGTAAAACCATAGGTCATTTTGTACCCCAACTCACCCTATTGGTTCACTTTTCAAAACCCCTCCACCCTATATAAACCCCGAATCTTGCCCTGCTAAGTTGGAAGAGTTGTCCCTGGACCCCTTCGCAGAGAATGCAAATAAAAGGACATCTCTGAGGAATTCTACATGGCTTTTCTCCTCTCTCTCCCTGTGTCTGCCAGGGCACTTAGCAAGCAAAAGCTGAATGTCACTGCGAGCTGAAATTCACTGCTAAGAGCTGAATTCACTAATAGCTGCTTGCTAAGTTTGCCTGAGGCTGGATACCTCGCCGAAGCATTGGGTTGAGTGGTTCCTAACAGTACCATTCTATCTGGGACTCCTACGGCTCGGGGTCGGATGATCCTGAGATCCAGGCCTCCATACCCAGAGGTTAAGTGGAGCTGCAGTGACATAAGGCCGAACTGTAGCTGTTTGTCCCTCTGTGTTTTTGTACAGCACAGACTGTTGGCTTACAAAGGTCTGTGTTGTACCTCCCAGCCTCTCAATGGCCAAACCAATAGGAGCCAAGGGCCATGTCGGAGGCCACGCAGAAAAGGAGATGATCTTCACGCCACACCTGTGTCGATAAGACCTCAACGCTGGATCTGAGGTGGGCTGGCATTTGGTAGAATCAGGGTACACGTCATTTGTGGTCGCTGATTAGAAATGTATGCAGTCCAGAAAACTTGCGGCAGTCCCGTAGATCTGAAGCTGCCATCTCCATGACTCCGCTTGGCAGTCTTGGGAACACATGACTTAAAAGGCACAAGTTGAGCAATACGAGTCTTTTCAGGGATAGTGATGGGGGGGTGGGTGTGGAAACCATGGCAAAAATTTGGCCTGTAAAGTCAGCATCAATGACTCCTGGATGCACAAAGATCCCTTGTAGGGTTGCACTAGATCTTCCCACAAGCAGTGCACTTAATCGTTGACCCAAAGGTCCAAATGCATCCAGGGGAACCTTATATACATGACAAGATTCTAAGATGACTGTTGCTGCAGTGTGTACATCCACCCTGACTGCTCCTTGGGTGCTACTCTTAAGCTGGCTGAGTAAGCCTGTGCTGGTACCATGCCCTGGGGAATCACTAGTGTCAGAGTGCAGTTCCCCTGTGCGCCTCTGCTCATGTTTCCCAAGCCTGTCAATAGCTGACCATTGGCATGGTATCTAGATTTACATTGGGTTGCATAATGACCTTGCTTTGCACATCTAGCACACAGGAAACTTCCCTTACTTCCTTTTTTCTTCTGCTTTGACTGTTTTTTCTTGCCCTCAGTATCTGCTTGCTTCTGTGATCCACCCCCATGGCCTGCCAGTTTTGGCTGTATAGCAGCAGCCAAAGCAGACAGCTTGTGGTCTACAGAACCCACTTTAGCACATGCCTGGACCATATCTGTTAACGAAGGGTCGCCTGGAAGAGCCTCTATGATCTTTCTACAATCTTCATTGGCATTATCCTTTGCCAACTGTTTACATAGAATCTGTCTCAAGTTGTCGTCCTCAACCTGTTTCTCCAAGGCTGCTGCTATTTTCTCAACAAATGGCAAAAATGGTTCCTTTAATCCTTGAGTGATTTTCACATATCGTGGCTTGGGAGTAGCTGTTTCTATAGTCTTTAGCAGTGCTCCAATGCCTACTTTTTGTCCCTGATCGAGAACTCAAGGGTCCCAACGGGCCTGGACATCAGGATTAGAATTATCACCTGTTCCCATAAGAACATCTACTCCAGTAGTGTACCTGGGATCATGCGGAGGCAAGCACATGTTATCTGCTGCAGCCCTTTGAGCCATCTGCCTCCAATTGTCCTCAAAGGCTTTAAATTGCACAGGCTGGAACAACACTTGAGCCAGATGTTTAATATCAAATGGAGCAAGCAGATCAGTGTTTAACACCCTGATAACCTGCATAACTTCTGAAGAGCCAAGCCCATACTTTGCCACTCTATTTTGTATATCCTGTACAACTTTCCATGCTACGACATCATGCCTGTCAGCCTGTCCTGTGTTCAGGGCAGCCTTGAACACAGGGAAGGCTTGGCCACTCCCTTGTGGGACACCACTGACCTCCTGATCCATCTGCATCTCTTCATCAGGGCCTGGAACAGCCTCTGGACCTCCCTCCATTTCCCTACCCCCAGCATCTATGTCGTTAATAATTCCATTTTTGGGCTTCCCCATCTTCTCTAATAAATCCCAATTTCCCATTTCCAAAGCTCGCCTTTTTACCAGTTCCCAAAAGCGTCCCGGTTGCTTCGGACGCACGATCACCTGACACGGTGGCAGTGTCCAGAGGTGGCTCTGGGACAATCTCACAGCACAGTGGTTCCAGCGCTCAGCTGCCAGGCTACCTCCCCGCTGCGGGGCGGGGTGTTGGTCGTCATCAAGATCGCTGTCCGTGTCCCGGGACAACGACACGCGAGGCGGTCTGCAGGGAACGGAGAAGGGCGGGCCGGCTGGAGACGCCGAGGCGGGGGGGGGGGCAGCAGCCGCGGGCACTCCGGGCGGTCGCTCCGGAATGTCAGGAGGCATGGTGCCAGGACTTCCGCATTCGGCAGAGAGAGGAGGCGGTGCAGGCACATGTGTGGGCCCCAAAGATGGGAACGGGGGGCTGAGGGGACGGCGTCTCCCGCCGCGCCAGCAGTCTGTTGCGGGGACTGCTGTACGATCACTTGTGATGCAGGAAAAGAAGGCACAGGGAGTGCGGGGGGGGGGGGGGGGGGGGGAGGAAGCTGTTTGCAGCGAAGGCTCCCCCACGGCCGCTTGAGGTGCCGAGAAGGGTGGTGCGGGGAGCGCAAAAGAAGGCGGACATTCGCCGCTTCCCCGCGGAGCCCCTGCGAGCAGTTCCGCGGGTGACGGATACCTTGGCATTACAAAATCCCGAGGGGAGGGATAGGTCTTTCGCGCAATTCCCATGTCCCTCAAAGGTCTGGGCGGAGCCGAGGGAATGCCGCTTGCAGCGTCCCCGGCCCTGCCACCCTCCATCATCCCAGTGTGCATAGAAAAGGCATCCTGGGCATCCAAATCCTCCACTTCTGCATCACCCTCCCCAGAAGGCCAGAGCTGTAATGCTTTAAAGAGTGTGCCCCAGGTGGCCACCAGGCTACACGCGCTGGTATCTCCGTTAGTTATCTCGAACCATAAGCGGTCTCCTACCGACTGCCAAGCATCTGGACTAAAGGCATTCTCGGCGGTCACTGTAAAACTATGGGCTTTTTGCCCACTGGAACAAAGCACGCAGGGAATCTTCTGATACTGTGAGTCCCATGCCCGGCAATACGTCCTTCCACACAGAGAGGACGATTCGTTCCTCAGCGGAACTTCATTTCCCCATTTTAGGAAAACCCTTTGTCCCAACGGCCCGCATATGCAATTATGCAGTTACGCAGTGGTTTGTCCCGGGAAAATACAAACTCAAGCTTCGTTGGGGTGCCGTCCCAGACCCGCTCTATTCGACTGGGTCCTCTACGCCGTGGTCAAAGGGACCAGCCTCCTCCAGGAAGGCGCGGGGGATATGTCGCTTACCTCTCCGGAGGGAAGCAGGTGGTAGTTCTTCAGTGTCAGCTGCGAGGAATACTCGCGGCTTCAATGAGTAGTCAGGTCCACTAGATGTCGCTATTGTATTAGGGACAACGATAATAACGACACAGACTCTCCAAGCTTAGAAGCAAAATTAGAGCCTCTTTACTCTTCAAGATCCTTTTTTATAGACAGTTCCGAGAGAATAAAGCTTCATTGTCCAGCAAACCAACATATCACCATCATTGGACAGTTGGGAACAACACGCCTCGACCGTTTCTTACAAGTAAACAACAGGGAGACAAACAACACCTGCAAAGGTTGTTTTCCTTCTCCAAGGACTGTTTGAGGTTCCTCCTCACAATTTCTCAGGCCAGTGGAGAAAGTTATGTGACTTAGTTTCACACAGACACTGCGCTGCTGCTGCCTATCTCTCGCATTCAGCATCCACATAAGAAAACAAACCTAGGGACCAGAAAGGTATCAAAACCTCAAAAAAGCCTAGGGAACAGAAACACAGGAAGGCCTCCACTCCAAGAGACATTATGAATTCAAGCAGCAACATGGCTACTGACTGCTTTATCCCAATCCAGAGTAAGTACAACCAAAATGCAATCAGTACAAGTTCTTTCCACTTTCTCAAGCCACGTGCTGGGCGCCAATAAATGTATATGTCCTGGTTTAGGGCAAATTTGGGAGGAAACCTCTGAATGGCGTCCCTCTGGAAAAGCAAACCCAAACGTCCCCACCCCCAACTGGTCTGGGAAAAAATCTCCTTAGAAAAAAGTGGAAAAAGCTATTTATTTAACAAACAAAGTGCCCACAAGCTTAAAAATGAATAATATGAAACAATAAAACCTCTCGTTGTTCTGAGGTGCAATGGCAAACTCAGAAAAGTCCTTGCAGGTGTAGCTCAGTTCGCTCAGTCTATTATCAGTCCCTCTGGCACTGGAAAAATGCCAAGGTCCAGGCCCTGGTGGGCCACAGGTGTGAGATCCTGGTGTCTCTCTGGGTTTTTCAGTCCAGGACAGGTTTAACCAGTCCCAAGAAAAAGGAAAAAAACAGTCCAGGGAACTTCTCTGCCTCAGCTAGCTAAAACTAACTAAAAGCAAAGGAGATCTCTGTCCCGCTGTCTGTCTGTGCTGCAGACAACACAGTCCAGGAGTGGAATGTGGAGGAGTGAGTGCAGTTTCTGAAAACAAACTCGGCGCTTCTCTTTCTCCCCCTTCGCTCTTGAAACCAGTCTTAAAGGTACAGAACACAATATCCAACATAAACAGAACAGACGATTGGGGATACAAGCACCATAAAGTCACCCAAGGACAATGTCTCAGCTCTCCTTGTCTGAGAAATTCTGTCTCTTTGAGATCTAATGAAAGGTTTAGAGTTTTAATTTATTTTCTTAGATTAGTCTTAGGAAATAACCCTATTATTCTAATAGGGAGATCAGTCCTTGAGGAAGAGATGAATAAATGAGAAAGCAGTAGGTGGAAAATAGACCAGAGCTGCTATTACAGAAAAGTCTTTCTGACCTTTTAATTTTTGGTTCAGAAACACAGGAAATCAGACTGTGAACACACAAAATTCAGCCAGCTTCTCCTGCAGCCTCGGTAGCTGTTTTTCTGTGCAAGAGTGGCAGAATTTCTACTAGAGCAAACATCTTCTCTGGAAATACATTTTAAGTGCCTGTTTCATTAAATCTTTTTTAGGTTGCATTTTAGGACTGCATGAAATTCCTTGTCTGTGTTCAATTCCATTTTGGATTGTACACACTAGAGGGAACCATGGAAAAACCAATCCCCAGCCTGCTGCCAGGCTCCTGCCTTTCTCCCCAAAGCCCCGGGCCCTGCCTGCTCCTGGCCTCTCCCCTGGGAAAATGGGTGTTTTTGAGGAGCAAACCCTTAAAAAAAAAAGCTGTAGGAGCACTTTGTTGAAAGTAAAGCGCATTGCTTGAATATACTGGTGTTGGTAAAAATTTTAGATGGGAAAAAGGTGTTTATTTCAAAACATCTAAATGTTGCCTTTTGAGAATGTCCCAAATTAGGTGATGTTGGTCCTTTTGGATGTTGCCCTGTATTCCTCTTCCCCACTGAAACATTGTTTATACATCCAGGAGATGCTTTTACACAGTATCCCACTCTCAGGAAGACAGCCATTGTTGAAGGTATCCTGGAGTCAATTAAAATGTTTCAGGAGACAGGAAATTATTTTTGCAACTCTGTTTCATCTGAAATTCCATCTGTTTCCCCTGCTTCCCAGATCTCTGTGTGCCCACCACTCACAAATTCACCTAATCTCTTCCTAAAGTCCCCTGTGTTCCCAATACTACTTCCCAGAGAGGGGAGTCCTTGGGGCTGGGGGAGAGGGAGCTCCTCTGCTTTCCCTCTGCCTGAGCCCTCTTTGTGTTGGGAAACAGGGAGAGCTCCCAGCTCACCAGTAAAGTCCCAGATTCTGACGGCCTCCTGAGCCCCCATTTTCCTCAGCTAAATGATGCTGGTTTTTAAGGTATGATTTAGGATATCAGATATTCATTTTTGCCTCCTTTTGGAGCTAATATTGGGAGCTGGTGATGCAATCCCTGTGTGCTGATGGATCCTTGAAGAGGTTAATGCACTGTGCAAGGCCAGGATGAGCCATGCAGCCACTCCAAGTCCTGTATTTTCACAATGACTGTTTCCCTGGCAGTTTTATGGAAAAGAGTGGGGCTGTTAGTGGAACACGGCTGGAATCAGAGCAGGGATATGAAAATTTAGCCCATGCTGTTGTTAATGGTGGTCACAGTGCTGCACATGTGAAGCCTAAATGATAACAGGCGTAGGCTGTTTGCTTTGCTGCCTTACAGCACAACAGCAGCTTTGTTGGAGCTTTGATGAGCTCTCTGCTGCAGCTCGGGTACAGGCTGCTTTTCTGTCTGCAAGGGAACATCATCTCTGTTAAGGCAGAAATGTTTCCCTCTGAATGGCAAGAAAAGCCGAGCAGTGGTCTTGTTAAGTGTTGTTCCACTGATAAAACAGACAAAAGTTTTCTCCCATCAAACAGGGTTATTCTCAGCCAAGAGAAGACATCTTCCATTTATTTATAACCTCTTGCTCCTATGCTCTTTTCATACTCCCATCTGTATAAAGTTTCAAAGGGGGTCTAGGCCTGATGCCGCAAGTCCCCAAAAGACCTGTCACTGAAGTAAATAAATCCAGCAACAGGCTGGGAGAGAGTAACAGACACTAGCTAACTAACTGGGAAGGCTTTCCAGGATTGCAGCTGAACCCTGGCACAGAGGTGGATGCACAGCTCGGTGGGTGGGATACACACACTGTCACATTTGAGGGTCAGGGGTTGGAGCGGTGGTGGTGCAAGAATTGGCAATCCTTCCTGGCCTCTCCTGCTCTCCCACAGTGATTAGTGCACCTTTTGTAAGTCACTGGAAAAAGAAGTAATAGCTGAGTAATGCTTAAACAAAGCCTCTATGTGTTTGGGGACAGTGGGGAGTGTGTAGGCTGGGCTGCCCAGGCAGCCCGAGAGTAGATTTAGAGCAGTTTTTAGCTTCTGATGAAGCCTGTCACACACTTCTGATTGACGCAGTGACCCTGGAGGAAGAAATGAGAACCCATTTGGAAAAGGGTGATACCTCCATAGATCATCATATCCTGAGTCCACCAATGACCATGGGAGGTTTGTTTCAATCTGAGATGGAGATATTCCAAAGTGATCTGCAATGCACACCAGACACAGTGTCTCTCAGTGCTGTGATCTGCAGGGAAAGTCTCCAGGGGGGATGGTGCTGGTTGCACTTGGAGACGATGCCACAATTCAGAGGGAAACACCAGGGACAGTGTGTGTTTGGGTTCCCCTGCATGCTGGACATTGTCAGGAAACAATTTTTCTGCTTCTCAGATGCATCTCGGGCTCTCCAAAGGCACAGCTGAGCGCTGAGGGGCAGAGTTGTGTTCTGTGTATGTTCCCCCCCCCCCCCCATTGTACTTGGTTTTATTTAGAATAAAGGCAGCAAGGCTGGCAGAAGCCATTCTTTGTGATATGATGCAGCAACTGAAAGGAGAAACTCTGTTTTTTATGGCTTTCAAGGAAAGGCTTCCCATTTAGCCCAGGAGTAGCAGCTGTTCTCCCAGTTTACAACACACAAACAGATGGCATTGTTTTCTGATTCGCCTTTTTTATTACAGCAGATATTGGATGGATGGATGGATGAATGGATGGATGGATGGATGGATGGATGGATGGATGGATGGATGGATGGATGGATGGATGGCAAAAAAAAAAAAAAAAAAAACAAACAGGAGAAGACTGGCCCAGCTGGTTCACTTTATGGCATTTGGGAACTGTAGGAGCCCAGCACATGCTCTTCCAGGCAAACATCACCCAGGTACACCCATGATCAGTGTTGCTATCTCTGGGTGCATGGGAAAAGGGTCCCTTAGGGTGGGTGGGGCAGTGAACAGGTGGTCCCAGGTGACTTTCTTGTATATAGGATGAATGCAAAAGCTGGGAGGTGCCCCATGAGCCAGGCAAGAACGAGCCTGGTAAGGGTGGGTCTGCAGCCTGTTGGGAATACTGCAGTCAAAAGGGACTTTTCTGCCTCAATTCATCAAACACAATTGCATTAATGTGACGGAGCAGAGCACTAAGTAGGCAGGGGCCATTTTAACAATGTGGTGATGTATTTTTATTTATTTATTTATTTAACCAAGACCGCACCTGCAAATGGCTGAACTGATTTCTGTAAGTCAGGCTCCTCTGTGTCAGGTGCTCAGAGGGTATTGCTGCCTCGGCTGATCTTTCTGCAGGCAGCACTGAATTTTTTTAGAGCTTCCTCAAGCTCATCTACCCTCCCGGCTGCTCTCATGGTGTAGCAAAGCAAAGGGGCTTCTGCCAAGGCTTGCCAGGCAGGCCACTCCGCAGGGCTCTCTGCCTTCGGGTGACTCGAACGCATGTTAATTGGCAGCAGGTTCTTAGCCCTCGCTGGAGGCAGAGGCTGTGCCAACACACTGCTTCCTCCAGCGCATCGCTCCAGTGATTACAGCTTGGCTTAGCCCTGCAGTGCTGCTGTTCTTCCCTTCTGAGCCTCTCCTGGGAGCCGGAGGTTTTGGCAGGCAATTCCTCTGTGTAAGGTGTCTCTGGGAATCCGGGTTCACTTACCAGGACTGTCTCACATGTGCCCAAATTGGCTGCAGGCTCCAGCCATCGAGGGAGAGGAGCGAATGCCAGCAGCCAGTGAGTCAGTGCACTCCCATGGTATTTGCTAGGCTTGGGTGGGGTTCCTCAGAAATGCCAGTTCACTTCCAAAGGAACATAAATCACTACATTTAAACAAGTTTCACTTCTGCAGATCCCTGTTTAGCAGCCAGGATGGGGCTTACAGTTAATTAAAAAAAAAAAGAAAAGGGCATATGAAAGCAAGACCCAGATGTCTTTAATATTTATCCCAAGAGCAAAAACTTTCACTCTTCTTTTGGATGATGACAAACACTGGGGAACAGCTGCCCCCGAAAACTCGGGCCCCTCCTGCCTCCCTCCCTTTGAAGCTTGGTTTCCTTCCCCTCGGCGGTGCAGCGACGTGACTGGGGACAGTGTGCTCATCACATGCTGGCACTCGGGCTCTCTGCGGGGCTTAGCCCGACTGCTCCTACAGCCGCTCATGTCCTCCCTGCAGAGCAGTTCCTCCGTGGCTGCTTGGGAGAGGGACAAATGGGGCGGCTGCGGCCATTTGCTGGCTTTGGAGAAGGAATCCCTCCTTCCCCATCTTGCCTGGCTCTGCACACCTCTGCATGGGTGATTTGTGTGGGCCAAGAGGGACAAGAACACTCCCTTGCTGGAGGAAGGGACCAAGCATTTTTCTGTGGGTAATCCACCATAACAGTCATCAAAGAAAAACTCCCAAACCCTTTTGTTTAAAACAACTGGACCTCTCTTATCTGCTCTCACGAATTGAGAGCATCTTTTCCTGCCCTCTTGTTGCTGATCCAAGTCAACTGATTTGAAAGCCTGGATACCTGATGGCTGGGGCCTCATTTGCTGCATGTACCTGATGCTCAGTCACCCACAGCCCATAGCCTCCTTTGTGAGCCTTGTTCCCCTCCTGTGTTTCTACCTTTGACATTATGTTCTTTCTCTTGCAAGTCCAAAGAACAAAGCTGTCCTCCTCAGGCACTCCTTCTTTTCCTAACTGAGCTCTGCAGTGCAGAGTTATTAATAAAAAATCACAATGTCATGTACAGCCCGCACCATCACATCTGTCAATGTCACCACCACACAAGATTGTGTGTTTTTTTCACCTTTTAGTGTTTCTTTGCTGCAGAGGTTGTTTAAAAGGAGGAGGAAAGCTGAGAAATCCTTCCCTACCTGCCAGAAGTGAGTGATGATTTCAGTTAGAGGTGTGGCAGTTTGATGTCATCATTTGTGGTTATTAAAAACTGTTATTTGCAAATATTCAGCTGCTAAAAATAAAAGAATTCTAATACTCTACTGTGCTGGTTTGAAAGCAAAACCAGTGAAAGACTCCAAGTCAGAAACACAATTTAATAAGATGAAAAGAAAAGAAATAAATGAAAGCAAAAATAAAAGTAATAGTACAAAAAAACCCCCCCCACTGACAGAGTCAGAATACAACCTGACACCTTCTTAGTTAGGGTGGTAGTGGCAGTCCAGATGAGATGGTCTTGTCAAAGCAGTGATTCCTGTAGAAAGGTCTGGTAGCTCTTGTCTCCTCTGGGAGTCCAGTGGATAAAAGCTGCTTGTGCTGTCCCAAACCCTGGATTTATCCAGGTGGGAATGCTTGGCTCCTCCCCCTGGGCAGAGCATCTCACAATGGGGATCATCTCATTCTATGAGTCATGCAGTGTGTCCTTGATGGCCCATTAAACAGAGATAACTCCCGGAGGAAGTTATCTATGAGTCATGTGGCAAGGCATTGTTAGGTTCGTTAACAGAAGATAAGGAAAACACTGCCCCACCCTGGCTCCAACGGCTCATGGGGATAGAATACAAACCTTGGGCACAATTTTACATTGTAACCTAGGACATCTACCATGATTTATCTTATTGAAGGTGTCAAAATGATCCTGGTTTGTCAATCTCTTATGTAAAATGTCAGTTTCTAAGTGGTGCTGATGGCTTGTGTCTGCTCACTCCTTGGTAACACATTTAAGGTTAATACTCAGCAGCGGCCATTAAAATCAGCTTCTGCTTGAGCAGGGTTAGGTTTTGAAGATTTATTTTCAGCATTTCCCATAGTTAGTAGAATCCATACAAAAGTGCAGGAATACAATGCAGGACCCTGTCCCAGCAAATGCTGGGTTTCACTGCCATGAGGGTGTGATGTGCAAAGCAACTTTGGACCCAAGGCCCCTCTGCCCTGACACATTGAGGAACTCAGGACAAAACTTTCTGAAGAAAATGTTGCAGCAAAAAAATACAACACAGCAGAAGGCAGATTTTATGGTGGGGATCTTTCTGTGTTTCCCCTTTGCAGCATAGGTGGGACCTCTAATGAGTAACCATGCCACACTCCCCACAGCAGTGTTTGACTTAATTGATTGTCTTGTAGCAAGAAAAGGAATTAGCTTGTGGCTTTCTTAGTACCTCAGAGGATTCACAATACTGCAGGAATGTGGAGCAAGGGAAGGTGTCACTACATCAGCCTGAAGCACCAAGTTCCTCCAGCATGGGCTGCAGGGACCATGGGTTTCATGGCCCCCAAAAAGGGATCTGCAGGTGGATATGAGGGTGACACTGTCCCAGAGAACTGCTGCAGCCTTCATCAGCCCACTTGGCACAAACACTTCTGAAATAGTCTCTTTCTGTATGCACGTGCATTGCCACTGAGGTGCAGCTCTGCAATCTTGTTTCTACTCAGCACTTGAATTCCTTCATGTTACACACCCCTGGGCAGCCTGTGTGTACATTAGTGGGGCTTTTACAGAGGAGAAGCAGGGCTCTTGCCATTGTTGGCTCCCAGGGAGGTGGCACAGGACCCAAATGGGTTCATTGAGAGTAAGTCAAAGCTGGAATTAGTGTGACTCTTGTATGGGGAGAGTAACGGCAGTCCCAGACTAATTCACTGTGTAGACAAACAGCTGCCAGGAGGGCTTGATGGAGCCAAGGGAACAGGGTGATGGAGAGAGGGCTGCACTGGGACTGGAAGCCCCATCCAGTCCTCCTTGTTCTCTGGTATGTGAGGCTGCTTGGGAGTCTCATCATTTGCAGGTTTAAAATCTTGTGGACTTCAGGGAAGAAGGTGGAAACTGCTGTGGGCTAGGCAGGAGGTAGATCTCTTTCAGTTGTAAAAATCCCTGAGTGCCTTGTGCCAGCTTGTGTGTGGCCATTTATTTCCCAGCTGGAGAGCTGCACAGTGAGTGAGGGGGAAGGAAATCCCACTCTGTGCTTTGGTGTAGAGTATCAGAGATATTTCTTTCTCTGTTGTTACAACTACCTTACACCATGTGCTACTTTCTGCTGTTTTATTTAGCAATAAGAGCAAAATGTCACTTGCTTTTGCAACCTGACAACGTGTATGTGCCATGGGGCATAACGTGGGAAGGACATTGAATATACCTGCTTCTTTTGCTATCCATGGGCTGTTCACAAAACCATGTTAATATCCCTTCCCTCCAGACACCTGCCAGAGACACGAACCTCTCCTGCTTTGTAATTCCTGCCTAGGAGGTTTGGGACACAGATGAGAAGCCATAGACTAAGAGGCCCCAGTCTGGTCCTCTCTGGCTTCTTCCCCTTCCCTGGAGCAGTCCCAAGCAGAGAAGCTCAGGATATTCCTGTTTCTCCTCTCTGGTTCACCCAGCTGGTCCTCTAACTGTTCACAGAGTTGAGTGCACAACCCAGTTGAGTACCCAGCATTGAATGCAGCCCCTCTGAATCCACCAGCTAAGCCATCTGTTCAAGTGTTGCAACTTTGTGCAAATTCCAACCCAAGTTTCCCAAGCATAGACACAGCCAGGCTGCCTCTAATGGATGCTGAGAGCAGATCACACACTTGTCCAGTGTGCAAGCAGCTGGAGATGTAAAGCACCACCTCTACAGAGAGGAACCTGCCCTGTGCCAAATATGGGATGTGGCATGAGTCAAAATGAGGGACACCAGGAAATAAGACTTCACATGAAGGAGAGCAATAATTAGCAACTCTAAATCACCTTTCATCTACAGATCACAGAGGCATCTCAAGCACTAATTAGCACAGCCTTGCAGCATCCCTGCCCCATAATAGCGTGGGGCAATGGTTATTCCATCTGCTGGCACGCAGCCACATGTCCTTGCAGGCACCAGCAAGAGGGTACTGGCTTGCAAGGTTGGTCCTGTTCCACTTCTCACAGCTGGGCTGGAGGTTCTCGGGCACCTGTGCCAAGGCGCTGCTGTGTGTCCCAAGCCAGTGCAGGTTTGGTGTCTGCTTCCACAGCAGGTAAGTGAAGATGGGCCAGGGGGAAAAGAACACACTTGTGATTCAACCCATTTCTGCTTTGAGTTCTATCTGATATTGTCTGTGTGGAAATCACTACTTAATTCAAAGAAAACTTGAGTGAGCAAGGTAAGCTCCTCCTGGAGCAAAAGCCCTCCTTAACAGCATTTTAAGTAAGTATGGCAGGGAAGTTTACAATCTCCTAAAGTTTTCATAAATATACATGTGTATATATATTTAAATACGTATATTTACAAAACATTTTTTAAAAATCTAGAGTTCTCTAACCTTGGTAGTTATCTCTGTAATGTTGGGAAGACACACCCAAAGCACTTGTTAACTCAGGCATGAAGCAGAGAAGACAGGTTTGCAAGGATCTGGATGTGGAGTTGTTCATATTCCTTGGGAAGTGCACAGAAGCCTGGCCAGCCCCAGCCTCAATCTCCTGCTTCTCTGAGTTGAGTCATCTTTCCTAGGAAAAATGAAATATGCTTTTCTTGGAAGAATTTAAATGTGAGAAAGTGGCATCCTCAGGAAATTTCCCAGTTAGCTGTAGGTGAACCAGACTCATCTTCCCTCCCCCTGGGCTGGCTACCCACAGCACACCAGCAGCACCCCAGTGCCTGAAGGGCACAGCATGACTCTGGGTTGCAAAACTTGTCTATTTTGAGTTTGTAGCAAGCAGAATGAAACAAAAACTACTGGGCTTCATGTGGGAATTGAAATGTAAGACTGTGAAACATGGGAGAGGGGAATCAGACTGGTTACTCTCTCTCTGCATCTGAAATGTCTATGAACATTGTTGAAATATTGCATGTGATCATTTTGCATGGCAGAAAATAGCTCTGCAAGGTGCCAGGTGGCAGTGCAAGCCAGCCCTTGGCATCACACAGCTCCCAGCATTGCTTTATTGTCACACCAGGAGCTTTGCTGTACAAAGAAAGCACAACTGGAGTCTGCTGCTTTGTCCATGCTACAAGGAGGTAAATAAAAGGCTAGAGAGATTTTAATTTGCTCCAGGACAGAAAGAACATCAGGGCAGAAGTGAGACCTGCAAGCCCTAGCTGACAGTCCCTTGCCCTGACTTCTGAATGATGTGGGATTCATTCCCTTTGTTAAAAATAACCTTGTTTATAACCTCTGTTTCATGATTCAGCTTTTCTGCAGTCATCAATCGGTTGCCATCAAAGCAGGGCAGCATCAGATTTCAGGAGGAAGATGCAATAGGCTGTTGCAGCTCAGGCATGCTCCTTGCAAAGGGCAGTTTGATGGAGGAAATGAAGGATAACTTGTCAAAGGGCTGCTCTTTTTGGAGAGTTCTCTCTGAGATCTCTCTGCCAAATCCTAAACTGCCTGGAGTTCCTGTTGTGCAAATCCCCACCCATGGCTTCTGCCCTGCCAGAAACACCAGTGCCTTATCACCATGAATGTGGCCCCATGCAGGCCCAAAGCTACAGACAAATATGGTTTTCCTGGTTCCTCCTCCTTCTTGCCTGTAGGTTAGAGCATCAGACATGCGCTGCTCTACATACAGCGACCTGGGGCCCTACCAGTGTCACAGCTACCAGTTCTACATTTAAAGCAAGACTCATTGCCGAGAAAAATCTCATAGAAAGTCCCACACACCCACTTTTATTCCTTGCACTGCGGTGTGATGTCTCACAGGCAGCACAGCTCCCCAGGCTTCTAATGACCATGTTGAGACGGTTTGCTAACTGCTGTATTATGTTGTCTGCAAAAATCAGGCTACACAGCTGCAGTCCTCATCCCACTTAGCAGATTTGGAAGCAGAGGCACAAAATGGAAAGGACCATCCCTTTCCAAAACCTTCTGGTGATTTTTGGCTAGCTCTGGATTAAGTTGCCATGTTCAGGTGAGTTAGCAACTGCTGGCCCAAGTGGTGTGCCCATGGACACACAAATAATCAGTAGCAAACACCCAAGAAGAAGCCAAACCCTTGAGACACAATCCTATGGTGCAAATTTGTGCTCGTCCTTCTTTTTTTAGGAGCTAATCCTTTGTCCTTGCAGGAAGAGGAATTTTCCATAAATGTGGTAATTTTTTTTACAGTTCATTGTGTGTTTAATCTTTAACAGTGGGTTCATTATGGTTTTATTAGCAGCATGTAATGCTTTGTCATCTTCAATTGACTTTGCAAACATTAATTGATCTCAACTATGAATCAGTGGTGGTAACTAGGAAGGGAGGCAAAGTGGTCTGCTAGTGGTCACTGGGGAAGTGGTTGTCAGAACAGGACACAGAAACCAGGGCTCATGCTTTGCTGCTCAGACCACGAACACAACAGTTTTATTAGTGTTATTTCCATTAGTGCTGCTGTCAGGGAGGGCTACTCTGTGTGTAATAAAAAACCCTCAGCTGCTTCTCTCTGCCTCTGGTCGAGTTCATGCTTGACAAAATGTCACCAAACTCCAAAAAAAATGCTGAATTAAGAAAAAAAAAAAGGTGACTGACTTTGTTTTTCTCAGTGATCCAGTGGTTGCTGGTTGTTTTCCGCTCCCCCTAAAAAAAAAAAAAAAGCATAATTCAATTATCTATATTTGTGGGAATTAGATGCTAAAGTCAGAAAGGAGCAGGGCTGCTTGCAGCCACAGCCTGAGAGGTTTTTAAGGGCCACATCAGCAGAGACTGACTTGAAGCATCCTGAAGCCGGCTGCCAGGAAATTAGCTCCTCATTTGCAGTATGCAGAACATGTACAGTGGCTTCATGATTTACTTGCTCATCTGCTTCACATTGCGCCTACTCTCCCTCACAACTGTCCTGGCGTACGCAATCTTCTGTTGCAAAACAGGAGTGAAAATGAGCACTGCAGCGTGGAAGAGCTGTGCCACTACCCAGGTAAGGGTGGCCAAGCCTGGCAGGGACACGGCCCCTCTGGAGGGGGGAGGGGGTGGAGTGACAACAGCTTTGGCAATGGGAGGCTGTGGTGGTGGCTTTGAGGACAAATTAGATGTGTTTGGGAGGATGTGATGATTGCTTGGGGACAGCGGGGATATGGCCCCTCAATGAGGCGGTGCAATTATGGCTTTGGACATAAGGATGGGTGCAGTGGAGGATGTGATGGTGACTTTGGGTACAGTGGGGACACAGTGAGGGCATATGATGGTGGCTTTGGGGACAGAGAAGACAGAGCAGGAAGGTGTAATGGTGGCTTTGGCAATAGAAGACACAGTGGGGAGTATATGATGGTGACTTTGGGACAGCAGGGACACAATGGGCGTGGTGAGATGGTGGCTTTGTGAACAGTGGGGATGCAGCCCCTCAGCAGGTGGATGTGATGGTGTCTTTGGGGACAGTGGGGACACACAAGAAGGTGTGATGGTGGCTTTGGGGACAGAGAGGACACAGCAGGGATATGTGACGGTGGTTTGGGGACAGCAGGGATTCAATCCCTCATCAGGGGGCTGTGATAGTGGCTTTGGGGACTGAGGGTACAGAGTGGGAAGGTATCATGGTGGCTTTGTGGACAGTGGGACTATAGCCCCTTAGAAGGTGGATGTGATGGTGTTTTTGGGGACAGTGGGGACACAACAAGAAGGTGTGATGGTAGTTTTGGAGACAGCAGGGACACAGTGGGGATGTGTGATAGTGACTGAGAACAGTGCGGATACAGTGGGAGTCTATGATGGTGGCTTTGGGGACAGAGGGGACACAGCAGGAATAAGTGATGGTGATTTGGGGAGAGTAGGGATGCAGCCCCTCGGTGGGGGGATGTCACAGTGGTTTTGGGGACAGCAGAGCCCCAGCAAGGAGGTGGCTTTGGGGATGGAGTGGACAAGCCAGGGAAGTGTGATGACAGTTGGGGGTGGAGGGGACACAGCAGAGAGGTATGGCGGTGGCTTGGGGACAGAGGCGATGCAGCCCCTCAGCAGGTGGCGGTGGCTTTGGGGACAGGTGAGCTCGGTGCGGGAGTGCGGTGCCTCTGTACAGCGCCGGGCAGAGATGCGGGTGCCGGGAGGTGCCCGGGCATCCCGGCCAGGGGCGGGAGCGGCGGCCCCGGGGCGCGTCTGCCGGGTCGCGGCGGGGCGGGGGTCGCGGGGCGGTTGCCATGGCAGCAGCCGGGCGGAGCGCGCGGCCGGCGGGGCGCGGCGCGGCCCCGGAGCGTACCATGTGCGCCCGGCGGCGGGAGGCGGCGGCGGCGGGGCCACGACGGCGGCGGCTGCTGCTATAGCTCCGCCACGGCGGGCCCGGCGACCAGGAGCCGCTGCGTCAATGTAACGGCGGGAACGGGGGCGGAGGGGACGGGGAGGACGAGGGGGGACGCTGAGTGGCATTTCCACACCGCGCGTGGCCGGGGAGAGGGGGGGAGAGGGGGGGAGAGGGGGGGAGAGGGGGGGGAGGGCGGGCGGGAGGCGTTAAAATGGCGGTGCGCAGGCGGCCCCCGCGCTAAACCGGTCCCCGTGGCTCGCCCCGCGCTGCCGCGCGTGGCACGGAGCGGCCGCCGCTGTTGCGAGGTAAGGCCGGGGCGGCCGTGGGGCGCTCGGTGTCCCCCCGAGCCGCGGGCGCCCGGGGACGAGGGGCGCGCTCCGAGGAGGGGGCGCGGCGGCGGCTGGTTCCGGTCCCGGTCCCGGTCCCGCGGGCGGCTGTCCTGGGAGCGCAGGCGGGCTGGCCGCGGGTGCTGGCGCGGCTCCGCATCGCTCCTTTGTCTGGCGGCGGCGAGCCCGGGCTCCGCTCCGGCGGGCGGCTGCGGAGGGCGGCTGGCGCGGTTGGAGCGTGGCGGAGGCGGCGTTCTGTTCTTTAATAGGAAGGAAAATAAAAACCCCAAAAGACACAAAACCTGCACCAGAACTAATTTTTGCAGCCGAAAGTGTTGCAGGCGCTGCCGTAGCCCTGGACGCTTGGTAGCGTGGCAAACCCTTGCTCGAAGCAGTGGGAAGCGGAGTTTTACTTCTGGAAAAGCAGCCCAAACTCTCCGGAGGGCTCCGACCGCCGCAGCAACGAGAGAGGGGCCGGAGGGGGGATTTTTTTTCTTTCCTTTTTTTTTTTTTTTTTTTTTTTTTTTTTTTTTTTTTTTTGACTCTTATGAAGACATGCGCATTTGTTCATTCCTGCCACCGCACTGGAGTCTGCCTAGGAACAAAGAACACAGCCTGGCGAAGTTGATGCTAGGTCCCAGAGTGTCTAGTTCTTTTCTGTTCTTTCTTCTTTTACTTCATTTTCTTGTGCCATCAGTAAAAGCCTCGAGATGTTTCCTTTAATTATTCCCATGTGCCTGCTGATGGAAACACACCCTCCCCGCCGCCTCTCCCCCTCGCCCCTACCAGGCCAGGTTACGCATTTTGTCAAGTGCAGCCATGATAGAGCAAGTTCTCTCTCCCATTTTGCCCCGGCCCCGCGGTGTGACAGCTCGCAGGAGGTGTGCCTTCTCACCGGGAGCCACCCCCTTGCTGAATCATCGCCGAGCCATGGCCGGACAGCTCGTCCGCTCGGGCGGCGGAACATTCCCCGGCCGAGCATGAGGCGGTGGCGAAGCTGACGCTGAGGCAGAGACCTGTTAACATTCGTCTCAGGTGCGGGCGAGCGGCTGCGGGGAGAAAACCTTCCCGTTTCATGGCAGCGGGAGCCGCGGATGCAGTTTTAAGCTCAAAGGCAAGACGTGCGCTGCTGTAAGGAACATCCCCTGCCTTTGAGGTAGTGAAAGTCCGACTGACTGGTCCTGCAGCTTTTGCCTCTGAAAACTCCCCTCTTGCTCAGACAGGCTCCGTGTGCGATCAGCGAGCAACGTGCAAATTTGTGGTGTTGTGGCTCTTAGCAATAATCCTATATTGTATTTGCATAGAGAAGTGTATGAACAGTAGTGTCGTGTCTGTGCTATTTGCCTAAAACTAGTTTATTCTGCACTGATGGAAGTCATTGCCTTTGTTACCACAAGGAAATAATGACTTAATCTTTATGGGGCTTGGGGTGTGTGTCAGATGCTGAGGTGTTGATAGGTATCCCTGCCTCCGTTCAAAGGTTGCCAAAAAGTGAGTGAGAGGTGGATGAGCAATTTTCAGCTGGGGTGTATCAGGCAAGACTAAATTGCAGCAGTTGTTGGACATGTAACATGATCCTGTAATTAGAGTGAGGTTATAGTCTATACCATATTGAAACTATCGAATGTCTGAGTTGGAGCAGTCTGAATTAAGCTAGTTATTCTGGGATTATACAGATGCAGAAGTAATGCAGTTAAAGTTTCCATAGAGCAGTTTCCATGGGGTTGCAGAGATGGTTTCCCCCTTTGGTCCTCCCTGCGGGTGTTTTGCTGTTGAGGTAGTATGTGGAGGCTGCAATGGTACTGCTCTCCAGGTTGGAGAAACACCTTACATGGCACAGTCCTGCTCCTTGGAGCTTAATTTACTAATGAACATCCAAATCATGCATCTCGATCCTGGGAGGGAAAAAAATCCTGAAGGGAGGACTTGAGGGTTCAGCTTCGTGCAGAAGTGAAGGACTTAAAGGACTCTCTAATTCAGTCTTGAAACTTCCCTGCCCCCATTACTCTCCAAACCCCAAGAAAGATGAGTGTTAGCAAGTCTGGTGGAGAGCCTGCAGGCTGTGGTATTTTCAGTGCTCCTGCCAGTGGGGCAGGATCTTCCTGGGGTGACTTCAAGCGGCTCTGGTTTGCTGTAGGATTGTAGTGGTGTGGAGCTGCACGGGCAGACCTGGGAGGCTGTGCAGAGGTACGGTGTGTGGGCATCAGTTCTGCTCATGGGTGATAATTTCCCTTGGTGTCTGTGCATATATATATATATATGACATGGTACATATTTAAATGAAGTCATTTTAAAGTAGAGATGGCCCAAAAAATTTTGAGAACTATTTCAGTGTTATGAGTGTTTTTCTTTCAAAGACAATGGACTGTGCTGAAGCTTCTAGGTATTATGGGATGTGCTGATAGCAGGAGAAGGAAGTCTACTTCAGGCTCAGTTGGCCTTCCTAGGAGCAGTTGAGTTTTGTGTGCACCTGGTTCAGCCTGTTTACAGCTGTGTGGCTGCTGCAGATCTGGTGCTGCCTTTTGGGATATGTTCGCAGGGGCCCAAAGTAGACCTGGTGGTCAGCAAGGAAATTAGCCCCACGGTGCTGTAAACTTTCCTGCTCAGCCTCCTGCAGCATCTGGCCAGGTCAGCAGAATTCAGGGTGCCACATCCTTTTCACTTCTTTGAGGGAGTGAGGGACCCACATGGAAAAAGAGGGAGTGGATCTAGACCTGTCATTCCTCCCTCCCAGTGCTGGACCATGTGCTGCAGGAAGGTTACTGACAGTAGGGATGCTGGGCAGTTGTCCCTCTGAGATGTTGAATCCACACAGAGGATTTTCTAGTGGTTTTTGTGCCCAGTTCCACATCACAAGCAATGGGAGCCTGCTCTGCCCTCTTATTCTCTGTTGTGGAATGGCTGGCATAAGCCTCAAATATTATTCTTAGAATTTGACAGACCTAGAAATTCTCTCCTGGGCTTGTCCCGTCTTGGCAAGAGGAATATGTGGAGCTTAGAATTTTGCACTTATGATGCCATCAGACGTGAAGTTTTGAGAGGCTGTTCTGCGCGTTTAAGGGAATCTCAAAGTGCAACTTAAAAACTTGTGACTGCAGAGAGAGAGGCTGGCTTTCTTACTTGCAAATCAATTTTGAAGCTGGTGCTGTGAAAGAAGTGATGCTGCTTCTGGCCTTTTCCTCCAGACTCTTCCATCTTTGTGATTTAAGAATAATCTTGCTGAATAACAAGAAAAAAAAAAGGATGCTCATTTTAGCTATCACTCAGCTTCTCCATGTGGCCACAGAAATGGTTGTTGACACAAGGACTTGGGGGGCCCAGGCAGGACAGGATGAGGCTGGGCCACAGCATAACTGCATTGCTAATGTCTGACAAATGGATCTTCCTAAAGGCACAAGTCAAACCATGGCTGGCCTAGTCACCAGTGCCTGCAGCTCAGTCAGGAGCCTGAAAACAAATGAAGATTTTCTTTGTGGCTAATGCAGGCACAGGTGAAGATGATGAATCTACAGTTGGGATTTGGTGACTGATGCCCTGTGTTGGTTTAGTGAGGAAGTTGTAGCAAAACCAATTAGTGACTAGGCATGAAAATTGACAGCTAATATAGCCATTAGGAAGGTGACACGCCTCTGCGAACACACAGGGTTAAAATCAGAGAACTCCTGGGAATCGCTCTCTTTCTTCTGGCCTTGGGAGAGAGGTAACAGGAGTGGTGGGCTGGCCCTGCTCCGCCGCGCCCCCCCCCCCCCCCCCCCCGGCCTGGCGTGGCCTGGCCGGGCTCTGCCGCTGCTGCAGCCCTGGCAGGGCCGAGCCAGGCCCCAGGTCCCAGCAGCTGCCGGCGGGGGAGGAAGGGGAGGCCCCGGCTACTAACATCTAGCCGACTTTAAAGCTTGCCCTGCTGATGGCCTGAGCCGAGGGAGGTGTACGCTGGGCCCCTGATAATAGCTCCGGGCCCGAGTTGGGCCGGAGCCACGCCGATACCAGCAAGGGGTGGGGGAAGTGTCCATCAGCCTGTCCTGGCCGCTGAGATTCCTGACCGCCAATTCCCTGGGCTGCTCCAATATCTTGGGGTGTGCTCCCCTCCCCGCATCAGCGTGGCTTTGAAATCAAAGCCAACTATGTGAGCCTGCAGCCCAAGAAAGACCCTCGAGATGTTAACTCTCACTGCATAAATTGAGACCTGAGGACATTAACCCTTTCCCCAAGTGAGAGGAAAATAGAGTGAGACGTGGAGAGACACAGCATGAAACTGAAGCCAGTGAAGAGAGAGAAAGAGTAAAGATCCTAAGTGATGAGGAGATGGAGAAGATGCCTTGATTTTTGGGCTGAAAGTCTTTTGTGAACCATGGTAACAGACTGTAATATGCTAGAATATCCCTTTAAATCATGGAAAATATGCGTTGGGGAAAATGATAAGATTGTTCAGATTGTGGATTGGAGCAAAGGTATTTGTGATGGACTAAGTGAATATTGAAGTAACTGTGATCCTATGAGAAGCTGTGATTTTGTGAGAAGTTTGAACAGAGAGAGATGAGATATAAAGCCCTCTGCCTCAGGGAAAAGAAGAAGACCTCTGTTCCATGAGATGAAGAAAATCCTTTGCGTTTGGAACCGTTAATTTTTAAAAATGATACCTCAAGAGCGTCCATGACCCATATGCAGCTGGTGGGAAAGCTGCCAATGGGAGGGACTTCACAAAAGCATGTTCCTTGGCAGCTGTTTTCTGTGAGAATTAAAACCCACAAGAAAACTGTTCTATGTTGTCAGTGGGAAAATTCCATGGCAGACTAAAAGAGACCTCTCTCTAAATGAATTGATGAAAAACTATTTTATGGGTGGTAAACTGACTAAGAGTTCCAGGTTTTGTCTCTTTATGTTGTTATTGGGAAAGTGAACGGTTTGTGGGGAGGGGGAAGTGTTTTGAAGGTTTCATTTTGATTCTCATTGTCTTCTTTTGGTGTTTGTTAATAAACCTATATACCTAATACCTTTTAAGTTTGAGCCTGCTTTGCTTTTCTCCTAATCCTATCTCACAGCAGAAAAAGAGTAAATGATTCTGGTAGACACTCAAACCACTACGCTAACTTTGAGAAACAGGAATTGGTGAACGTGAAACCACTACATGCCCACAGTAGGACACCCCTTCTGTGCTGGTGGTGATAACTTGGCTTTGTCAGTGGAGTGAACCATTGCATGACTCAGATGTGTTGGGAAAGAGTATAGAGCAGGCTTTTTGGACCATGAACATACTAGAGGTCATGTGTGGAAACTGAGCACTAGAAACACGAGGCTGCTCATTGAGAGGGAGGCTGAGCCCTGAAAAGCACAGACGGCATCTTGCATTTCCATTGCCCAGGTCCAGCCTCCCAGCAGCCATCAGGGAAAATATGAGAAAAATCTTTTGCAAAATGCTAGAAAATTTTGGTTGGGGAGCAACTGCAGCCTGGAAGCAGGGAAGAGAGGATGTCTTTATTGAACAGTGTGTATTTGCTCTTAAAATCCCTTAAAAGCTCTGAAGCTCAAGCTTGCTTGATTTGCTGTGTTAGCCATATGTAGTATTTCAGTGAGAAGTTTCAATTCAGTGTGGCTGAGTTGATGCAGGAGTTCCTTTTTAGGTGATAGAGATCCACTTACCCATGTTTAATGTACTGGTTTGCTTTTTAGACTGTTTTTTGGAGAGGGGGGTTGTGAGCTTCTTTTTAATTGGTGTAGTCCAGACCTCTGGACTACACCAATTAAAATGGATGCATCCATCTCTAGGGCAATTCTCAGGTTCTAATTTGTCATGATTTAAGCACAGACTTGTCTTTTTTGCTGAAATTCAGTCTTTAAGCTGAAGTATTTATAATAAAACATTTTGTAATTCTCTCTTCACCTCTAATGCAACACCACAGGTTCCCCAGACTTTCTATCTGTGTCTGCTGCTGAAATGGAATTCCTTATCGTGCCCCCTTAAGTATAGAAATTGTATAAATGGATCCTTTTAGTTTGTTTTCTCCAGATTTCCATGTGTGCAAATTGCTGCCCCTGGATAGATGATTTACCTGAATTTGTGCTTGTGATGCTTTTGCAGTTGGCCACCTCTTGCCTGCTAAGCTGTGCGGTGTGTGGTGTTCTTTTAAAAGGTGTGTATCCTCCCCTTTTTCCATGCCATCTTCAAGGAAGGATTGTCTACCCAGAGCGATGTTATCATCTCACATTTTAAATGGTGTCAGCAGATATTTGTTTTTTCCCTTCTCTCATTCTGGTGCTAAGTACTCACCATGGGAATGAGTCGTCTTGTATTATTCACATGGAGCAAATCTGTGGATTGGCCTGCAAATTATAAGGCCCTGCTGAGTGAGGATGAGGGCCTTGGGAGCCCAAGTTTGCCAGAATCTGTTTGCCTGGGGTTTTTTTTCTAAAAGCATGTCGACCGATAGCAAGCTGAAAAACAGTGGCCTTCTGAGCCTGGTATTTTATGTCTGAGGGCTTCTTAATGCATAAAATCAGAGAGAATGTGTCTGTGTAATCCGATCTGCTCTTGAAAGCCTTGTGGAGGGCTGCATGCTGCAGACATAAGCTGTGTCAATAAGAACTCTATTCACCCTCGGAAAACAGCCTCTTGATTGAGCTTGATTGGCAGATTTCCTAAGGGAGGGCTTTTTTTGGGAAAGCTCTGATTTTTTGGCAGTACTTCTGACTGCCTTTTTGGACTCCTACTTATTGTTTTTTCCTTGGCGTGATAAACTTAGATATTTTTGCTGGGAGCTTGCTGGGGCAGAGGGAGGATTTCACGTAGCAGTGTAACAAGAGTGTGGGGTGAGTTTTCTTCCTTATAGTGCAGCTCCTCTGCCAAAGCTGTATTTATGAGCATGAATGTGAGAGATTTAAAAGAATATGAGGTAGGACTGAAGGTTGCTGTGTGCAAGAGAGTGTACCATACCCTTGTGCGTGCTAAGGGTACTGTCTTGCAGAACAGTGGCACAAAACACCCATCCTTGTAAAAGTCTTGGATGGTAATGCACAAAATGTGTGGTTGTGCATGCTTATGTGCTTTTTCCCCCCTTGGTTCTGCAGATATCTGTGTTATCCAGAAGTGTTGTTGGATGAAATTCTGCTTTTGGTAATGCTGCCGTAAATCTGCTGTGAAGGCAGTGTCATACTAATGGCTGTAATTTGCTGGTTGCTATTATATATTAAAAAAAATTCATGCAAGGCAAAAATCTAATTCTGCTTTATGACGTATTCTACACCTGGCATGTAATCTTTTAAAATCTTGTAGGAAAACTCTGCTTGAGCTGATAAAAATGGTACTTATGAGATTTGCTGAAAGCAGAATTTTAGTCAGAGTACCAGGTTCTGAGCTGCTGTTCAGTGTGTAGCATTTGTGTAAATGACATTTTCTGCTGCATTACGTGTGTGATATTCAGCGTTTGCTCTGCTGAGGTCTTAAAGCCATTCTCTTTGGCACTGAGTTACTGGCTTTAGCAAAAGAGATAATGGACTTTCAGTTTTGCATGTTTCATTTTTTTTTCCAAGTCCTTTGGTCTATTTGTCTTTTTTTAAAACTTCATGTCCCTTGTCAAGTGATGATTTGAAAATTAGCTCATCTGTATGTCTTTCTGGGTTATTCCTGTATCTGCAAATGAAAGCTTTAAAATATAATTAGAATTTAATATGCACGAGCTAAAAAAAAGAGCAAAGTTATTATTTAAGAGAAATGCAATTATGTTTTGAGCCAATTGAGGCTTGACTTAATTTCTCAGGGTTTGCTGATGATGATGTAGTAAAACCAAAATTAACTCCTAAACTATGCCTGTCCCAAGTCAGAAATTTGGCTGGTGAAAATGTAGAGCCACTGAAGGAAGGGGAATCTCCTTGTAAGAGAGCCTGTCCCTGTGCAGTTTGCAAATGAATGCAGCATTTGGGGTGATTCCTACAGTTCCATTTCTCTGGCTCTTCCCAGCTGAATCCCCTTCAATAAAGGCCTGATCTTGCCTACAACAGCTTTAATAACAAACTGTCTGTTTTAGGTGGGATTGGCCCCTGAGCAAACAGTGTGCAGACCGTGGCGGCCATGGGCAGAGCGAGGGTGGGCAGGAAACACTGGCTGCTGCTCCGCTTAGTGTGGGGAGGCCACAGCTGGGTGATTTGTTTTTACTTCCTGTTCCCAATCTGTTTGGGTCGAAAGTAGCGGTGTTTTTCCATATTAAGATGTTTGGCTTCATTCTGATAGGTAGCAATAAATTTCACACCGTGTTCAACGTGTTTCTTATATTTCAGAGACACTTCATTGCTGCCTTTGACTTTTAATTTGGATGGTAAAACCTTTATTAGCACTTTCTTTGTTGCACGACCTGCTTTTCAAGGAAAACAGAAAGCTTTTTTTTTTTTTTTTCTCCTTTCCTTCTGTTTTGGAAAGAGCCTTTGAAATATCTCACAGGTCTGTAGCTGAGCAGAGGGAGGGAGCTGGCAGGTCTGTCTGTCGTGCCTGGCTCCTCAGCAGGCTCACAGGGAGATGGGGACACCTCAGCCTGCTTCTCTGCTCCTGGAGTTAATTGGGATGCTGGGACTTAATTCATTTGTGCTTGTGAAGCGTTTGGTAATGTTTTGGTGGAAGGTTCTGGGACTGTATGGTGGTGAGGTGTGGTTGTGCAATGCAGGGCTGTGATGCTGGGAGGAGCCTGTGTGGGTTGATGGACCAGTTGTTAAAGTGGTCCTAAAGGCTGGAATGGTGAGCTGTAAAACATCCCCATGTCATTGATGGGAAATCCTGCCCAGTAAAGAACAAGCTCTGAGCCATGGCTGACTGCCGGGCTGCTGCTGGGAGTTGTTCTCCAGAGCACCGGGTTAGTTCACAGCATGCAAAATGTTACTGCAGGCCATAGGGTGCAAAACTGATGGAGAAGAGAGAATCAGGCTCTTTGGGCTCTTCCCTGGTTGGGCTGCAGAGGTGTTTGGGTTTCTCTCCCCAAAATCTGGTCAAAACTCTTAATCAATGCTGATCACTCTTCTTAAGTTGCTCAGTTGTAGGATCTCCTACTCTGCAGCCAGCAAGTCAGGATGGATAAATCTTTTTATGGCCATACCAGGTATCAGTGGGCTCTTTTCAAATATAGTCTGAACATTTTTATATAAATAGTAATAAGCAGTGCTGGCCCAGGGGGCTTGTATTGCATTCAGATACATTTCAGTGAAGTTATTTTTGAAGTACAAAAAAGAAACAGTAGCATGGAGCCATCCACAGGGTTACAGGTGGTTTATCCTCCTTTCTCTTAAGTCTCCAGATGCTGGAGCTGTATCTGACTGAGGAAGTCCGAGTGCAGAGGTGTTTTGTGAAGCCTCCATGCCCTTAGACATACTGCCCAGGTTTTGGCAGTGGCATCTCCACTTTGCATTTGCACTTGACTCCTGGATCCACAAACATACACCTCCATTCCATGTATTCTGCTTGTTCCTCAGACTGATGAACATCCATCACTGATGAATTTGGCTTGACTAATCACTCAGTGAAGCACTCGGTGTGACAACCTCAGTGCCCTTGGTTAAGCAGAGCCTCGGTAACAAGCTAACATTGGCAGTGTCCCAAGTGCCCAGGCAGTCTGGCTAATGAAGCAGCACCTTTCACATGGTGCTTGAGGAAGCTGCACTTCAGGTCACGTAAATAAGGAAACCAGAGTGGGCTGCTCTCCTGCAGGATGAACAGAGAGCCCCTTCCCTCCTGCATCTCTGCAGTGAGGTGACACTTCCCCTGCTGCCTCTGGGTGCAACCAGCCTCTCTCCCTTGCTCAGAAATGCAGGCAGGTTATCCCCACTCCTCACCATGCCTGCACTGCACACTCCCTTGGACCAGTCTGCCCAGGGCACCTCTCTTGGGTGGCTCTCTCATGGGATTGACCACCTTCATAGTGATTTTGAGGGTCTGCAGAGCAGTGGGTTGAGTAGCTGTGATCCATGTTTCTTCTGAGACTGTGGAGATGAATATGGCATGTAGGGCAGATTCTGCATGAGGTTTTATGAACCTTGATGAAGGGAGAGACCTGCTGGGTTGGGGACTTTCTAGCTCTGGTGACTGTGTTGTAATATGACTCATTCAGTAGCTGATGCTCAGGTACCAAGGTTGGAATGAGGATGCTGCTGCCAAGCGCTAAATTCATTCTGTGCCCTGTGTTAGGTGGAAGGTTATCCTTCTGACAAGACCTTGTGATCTATTAATAAGGTACAGGGAAGCTTCTCATGTGTTTAATAACAGATTTATTTATTTTCTGTACAGTGCCACCCATCTTGTTTTTCTAGAGATATTGTATTTCTAGAGATTTCTAAATTCAGCCCAGGTGTAGAGACTGTCGTAGATGTCCCTAGTTGGGTGGTGCCACCATTTTGCATGTCAGCTTACATGATAAAGTTTTCCCCTAGGTCTTGAAACATCTTGTGGGGAATGTGTGTATTTGGGACAAGATGTGGAAACCTTTTGACAATGGGGCATTGCCAAGGCAGAGCCATTGGCTGCTTGAGCTCCCAGGCTGTTCCAAGTGCTCTTGGCTTCATGGGTGCCATGAGAAGCTAAGCCTGCTCCTTCATGCACTTCATATGTTTTTTGGCACTGAAAGGTGTGTTCTCTTTCCTCACTGCTGCTGTCTTCTTTCCTCCACTTTGTCAGTCTCATGAACACTTGTCCTGGCTGAGGGAGAGGGCAAGAATGATGCCTAGGCCAATGCAGCCTGTGCTTGGATCAGCTGGAAAAGGTGGTAAAAACGGAGCTGGAGGATGCCCAGTGCTGCAGGAGAGCATCTGCATGGGTGAGCCTGAGTCAGTCTCTGGAGGCCTTTTGCAAGGTGCTGGGGTTTTTTGGTTCAATAAAACACTCTCATAATTATGTACTGATTTAATTAGAAAAATGCTTAGAGCATCCATTGCTTGAGGCCATGAGCTAAGGCAGGTGCCTTTTAGCAGGAGTAATTCCCTTTTTGAAACAAAAGGACTGGACAGTTGAGTTGGACTGATCCCATGCAGCAGCAATTCACCACACACTACATTTCAGACCACTGCCCACTGATTCTGGTTTTGTAGGTGTGGAGATGTGTTGGCTTGACTTCCCAATGTAGGGACCAACCAGGAGAGCAAGTGGGGAATGCTACAGTCCAGCCAAGCATGCCAGATTTGAGACTGACTGGCAGTGATTTGCAGGTTTTTTGACATTGATGCCTTGGGAAGGCTGACCTGGAACAGAGACTGGACAGAGCTAGAGAATAAAGTAGATATTTATTGAAAGGCCTTTAGGGTACACCTTGGGCAGGACAAGAGCCTGACCAGGGCTACACCCAAGGTGGATTTAAAATGGTCACAAAATGGATGACCGGTCACAAGGTCTTACACTTTTATAAGTTTTGGTCCATTTGCATATTGGGGTTTAATTGTCCAAGTACAGCTTTGGGTTGTGAAGTATCATCCTTCTTGTTTTCCTTCCTCAGTCCACTGTTGTTTATGCTTTTGGGCCTGAAAGTTGTCCTTGGTCTTCAGCAGGAAAAGGGATTTGTTTTGTCTACCTACTCTGTGAAGAGAGCTTACTAACACTTAATATGAGGCTCGGAACTACATCCCTAGGCAGCACAGAATCTGAAAAACATGAAAGCTAAAACTTAAGGCATCAACATGAAGTTCCCTTTCTCTCAGTAAAATGTAGATTCAAACACTTGTGAGATGCTTTTTTAAGCACAATCATTTGTGATGTTCAGCAGCAAACACGTGACTGGTGACTTCCTTGTCTGATGGCTTTCTATTGGGCATCCTCAGATATTTCTCTGTCATGATGACTGCAGAGAGGGATTTTACAGTTTAACTGAAACTTAAATTTCAAAAGGAGTTTTTTCTCATGAAAATAAATCTGTGTTTGGCTTTGCTGCTGTTACTGTGCTCCATCTTCAGTTTGCTGGTGCTGGCTGTAAAACCATTACATTCCTAGTGGGGTGGTGCAGAGTAGTGTCTTCAGTTTGAATCTGAACATTAATGAGGAGCAACTCGAATTTAAAATCAAGTTTTGATCACCAGCAAGACACTTTTTTGTTGGTCCCATGTGCCTGTGACACGTGCTGGTGTTGTGGTGTGTTCCACGCTGGCGAGTGTCAGCTCCCTCTCCCTGGCAGAGCCCAGGGCTGAACACCACTTGTTCTGTCTGCAGGAGTGACACTACTACAGCTCAAGTGAGACTCTCCCCTTGCCTGTTCATAGGCAAAGAACCCATTAGGATTGCAGAAACTTCTTCAGAGATTTATGCAGTAATTGTAAGCATCCTATCTTCCTATTTTTTTTTTTAGGTTAAACTAATGCTACAAATTCTTTTTTTATAAGACTCCTAATACAACAAAACTGTCAAGGGGGAGAAGTCCACTGTGGTGATTATTGTCCAAATATAATTTGTGATAGGCAGAAAGTGAGGCTGACTACAGATGGGAGTGATTCTGGGAGGAAGGTAAAAAACCTTAATATTCTGAATGATAGAAGAATGAATTTAAATTCATTTAATGTCAGTAATCTTTGTATTATTAACCATAATCTGCTTCTGAGAAGCATACAGACGTGGCTTTTTTTTTTCCCCAGCTCTCTGTAGAACTGCATTAATAAGAACAGTGTTTCTCCTGACCTCTGCCTTTAGACTATGAGCTCCCAAGGGCACACATTTTTCTTCTGTATTTTTGGATAGCATCTGTAGGTAGTGAAAGCTGCCACAAATAAGTAACAAATCTGGGAGCATGTTACCATAGTCCCAGATCATTTAGCAAGGGATTAATCCTGCATGATGCTTACAGGAGAGTGAAACAAGGGCTGCAATCTGATACCTTTCGTGAGTGGTTTTAGGATGGTCTTAAACCTGTGTTGCTGTGGGAAGACACAGATAGTGCTAAAGACAATCTTGCCTTTGATATATTGCAGCTGTGTTAATTACCAAAGAGTGGGAACAGCCTTGCGCTCACAGCTATCGATGTGATAAAAGAGTTAGTTGGTAGAGAGTCAGTTGGAGTCTGTTGGCTGTGCTGTGAGGAGGAAGGGTCAGGAGGTTGTGCGAGGGACAGGAAGTAGCGAGCTGGAACTGCAGAAGGAAGAGAGAAGGAGAGAAAGAGCCAGAGCTGTGTGGAGCTGCCCATGGGAGGCTACATAGAAAAGGTATGAAAGACATCTAGATAACATGGTGCTGATACTTGAAGCCTTCTGAAGTTTTTATTGAAGCACTCTGAGTGCATGGCTGTCTCAACTACGGCATGTTGCCAGAGAGATTCTCAGCAGGGTGATCTTAGGAGGAAACTGAAGAGTGCGAGAGGGTACAGGCTGCTGTAGTTTTGGATGCACAACTTTCTGGATGGTTTACCAGAGGGGAGGTACAAATGCAATGGTGTCGATGAATTTGATGCAGTATTGTTAGCTGGATTGTGGAGGTGAGGAGGCAAGACTGGCTTTAAGATTGCTGTTTGGAGCTTTCAACATGGGGAAAGAGTGCTGTGGCACATCAGACATCTTCGGGTGGGAGATTATCACGATCAACCTCATGCATTTCCCTCTTCTGATGGAAAGAGGTGGCGCACACGAGCTTGGGTTTCTGTAGAAATGTGATATTGCTCATCCTGGAGATCCAGGCAACCAAAATGAGAGAGAGAGAATTAAAGCATGAGATCTGCTTGCTTATGACCTGAATCCCCTAATCACAGCCCCATGTAAGTGAAGGTCTTAGGCTGGGTTGAGTAGAGGGCATCTCTACCCCAGAAAATGTACATCTGCCCTCCACATCGCAGAATTGGAGCTTACTCCTGATGAAATACAGTTGTAAGAACCTTAAACCTTGCCTTAAACCAGACCTACTATTTGTGACATTGCTTCCCCTGTGGCAGGCGCATAGTGAAGAGAGGTGTGTGCTACCTGAGTTCCCTGTCCTCAGAACACCTACCCTGGGTGCCAGGAAGTGTATCCTGGTGAGTCCATGCCTTTTGGAATTGGTCCTTCATTTGATGGCTTGGATTCAATCCTTAATTGTATTTAAGTGTTGTGATGCTACTGACTGGGAAATAACATTTAGGCAGTTCATGTAACAGTATGGCCACTTTCACTGACCCTTTAATTTCCTTTTGACTGTTGCTGTTTCTCCTAGGGTATCCCACTAATGCCAAGCCTGTGGTAATCCCATGCTTTTTAGCATGGTGTTCAGTTTATTCCAGGTTGTAAGACTGCAGCCAGTAATGTAAGACTTGCTGTTTTTTTTCATGTATGTAGCTAAACTGAAAAATCAATTTAAAAAAAAAGGAAAGGAATTTATTCTGTTTTGAGTGGTGTCAGCAAAGAAAAATAAAAGAAAAAAATTGTCAGCACATTTTTGGCATGGAGGTGAAGGGAAGAGCATATTTTTATGGAAAGATATGTAATTTGTTTATTTATTAGATGAGAGGTAGAGATATTTCAGCTGAGGGATGGAGGAAAAAAGAAAAGGAAAAACAAGGAGGGAAGAAGTCTAATGCTCTTTGCCTTTTGTAAAGAAATGCTTCAGTTTTTCTTTTGAAGCAGTCTGGAAATTCAGGTTAGTCACTGTAAAGCTTATTAAATAATTTCTCTGAAAAGCACTGTCTAGATTGCACACATAGCAGGTAGAAAGATTAAAATATTTCATAAAAGGACTTTAAAAGCACCTTTGGCTCAAATCTGTGGTACTGTAAACTAAAGGGAGAACCTCTGATTTTTCTGTTACCTGAGGATCTGGCTTTTGGTTTTAATCTTTTTTTTCTCCCTCCCCTCCTCCCATAATATGAAAGATGTGCTTATATGGAGGATTTCTTGCAGCACATATTCAAGGACTGTTTCAGAGCTCAGACAATTTGATCCAAAGGCTCTTCCTAGCCTTGGAGTTCTGCTTTTACAGCTCCTGTGAATTAGGAGACTATTGGTTCAGCATCGTATCAGATACAGATAATTGGGGTTTCGAACATTGCCCACAAACACTTAACAAAGCACTGTGCAAATGTTTTTGAGAGCTAACAAAAACCTGCATTGTTGCCTGAAGGTTGAATCCACAGCTAGCTGCCTTCTTGGAATAAGCAGATAACAAATAAGCTACTAATATGTTATTTGTGCTTTGATATTCCCACTGCTGCTTCTGATGTGTGACTGGGGTCAAGGTTTTTGGGTCACAAGGTGGAGTACAGGAGCTAGATCCTGCTCAGTGTTGATACCCTGTTTGTATGGTGTGTTTGGGCAAGATAGGACAAGCTGTTGTCCATCCATCTCTAGCCTGTGCCTCCTGCATATTGGCCACATGGGGTGGGGACAGCAGGGACCAGGCCACATGTGGCAAAATAGAGGAGCCAGCTTGCTCTTTAACTATACCATTGCAGCAGGTCACTGAGCTGTGCCTGGTAAGGTGCTGTCAGGGGGTGATGTGGTATCTGGTTGAAGTCCTTTGTGTTCAATTGGTGTCCTGACTTGTGTTTCTGACAAAGGATGAATAAGTGCTCAAGGCCAGGTTGGATAGAGCTTTTTTGAGCAACCTGTTTTAGTGGAAGGTATTCCTGTCCATGACAGAGGCATTGGAAATAAATGATTTTTAAGGTTGGTTTCATCTCCATTCTAACCTTTAGATGAAGCTGGGTATACCAAACTTTGCTATGGTTTCAGTGTGAGGCCAGAGCTGCTTCTGAGGAAACTTTGGGGACTGTTGATTTAAGGTTCATGTCCTGTTGGGTGAGCTCTAGGGTAAGGATTCAGCTTTCAGAAAGTACTGTGTGTTTTGTTTGCTTTTTGGCTTTTGAACATTTGTGGGTTTTAAGAACAATCAGTTTTGAGGCAGCTTCCTGTCAATAACAGTTGGTATTTGTGTAGGGTGATCAAAAGAGTCTCTGCAGGCTGAAGGGGAGACTGAGCATAGAAAGGCCCACGTTGGAGTCGCTGTGTGTTCGCCGTGCCCTTAAGGTATAGGATTAAGCTTGCAGAAAAGGAACGAGGTCAGGTCTAGACCAAGAAGTAGACTCTGGAATCCAGCCAAGAGTGTAAGGTTTTTCCTGTAACAGCATCCTAGATGTGGCAGCTGTGTTGACTTAGCCAAAATGAGGCTGACATCTGTAGGTCAGACCTGATTAAAAGGGAAGGAGGATGGAGAATAGCTCTGCAGAGTAAAGAGGATTTAAAGATAACAGTGGGGGGAGATGCGTGGCCCTTAGTTGCAGAATTTGGGTTGGCCTTGGGAATCTCGCTGTGCCTGGGAGCAGGGACCTCCTGGTCCCTGAGTTCTCTGTGAGCCCCAGGACACTGTGGCTGCTGCTCCAGTTCATGGGTATCTTCTGACTCATCCCTTCCCCTCGAGTCTGACTTTTTGGATAGAAGTCTGACTTAAGCTTTCCTCTTCTGCTGTTCAAGGGACGCCTCCTACACAAACCTTTGGCTTGGTGTAGAACCCTACTGTGATGACAGCACCCACCCCTCGCTTTGTTGTGTTGGAGGGTTAAGTGTCTGGATCTCCTGCTTGGTGCAGATGAAAGGTGCTGTATTGCTGAGTTGTGCTGTATGCTGGAGCATTATGTGCTGGAAGCTGCTTCAGAAGATGTTTCTGTGTTCCTTTTGACCTCCATTGTGTCTTCCTGCCCAAATTCAGTTGTGCTGGTGGCTGAGGATGTTGGAGGCTGTCTCTTTTTTGAGAGAGAAGGAAAGAGGAGGATGATGGCATTTCAGAAGTACTAACCCCATACTTTGGTAGAACAGCATATTGTGCCCAAAATTGTGCTTCATGATTATTAGCTGCTGCTCACACATTATGTGTGTTGCTCTCAGAAGTGCTCTGACACCATGGATCTCTGCCCTTTGGGATGGGTGAGGTGACACTACAAACAGTAGTATGAAGGAACATGCCACCTCCAGGGTCAAGAATTTAATTTATCTGTACTTCTTCCCTGGAGACCTTCAAGAGCTGGTCTGCTGTTCTGATTTTTTTTCCACAATGATTCCTTTCAGCTTTTCAGGAAAAAATGGCTGATTTGATTAGATGAACACTTCTGTGGTATAAATCAGAAAGGAAGAGGATGCTTAGCTTCTTCCTGAAGCAGGAGTTCTAGTTTCCAAATGAAAAACTTTCTTAGCATGATAAAAATAGAGATTTACTTTATGGGGAAAGTACTTGCTTCCCTCTTGGCTCTGCTGGGCAGCCTTCAGCCGGGAGGAAGTGGGGAAATTACCCTCAGCTCCCTTGGACCACAACCAATCCTAGTGGTTTTCCAGTGAAGTAACTAGAGTTACACCAGAGCTGTGCTTTAACTCTTCAAAGTTAAGGGATAAATGACTCAGTATGAAAGTTGAATTTTAAATCCTACCAGGCATGATGTCCCTCCCTGTAGGACCTGCAACTCGTGTGGCACTGCATTATGAAGCGCAGGCCATTTTCAATGGTGAGATTCATCATGTTGGGGTGCTCAGTCCAGCTAAGCAGCATGGATAGCTGTGATCACCACTCATGCCAGTTAATAGCTTTTATATTTGGAGAAATAACTGCATAAGCAGTAGTGGCCTTGCATAGAATTCTGGGCCTCTCTGTCAGGGGACGGGAAACTATTTGATGATTTTGTAGAAATTAAATTATCTTGGCCTTTATTCTGGTCCCTAAATTAATTTTCAACTGTGACAAGAGCCAGGATTTAAGCCTGGGTTTCCCAAAGTAAAATGCAGTTAATTAGCCCACTCCATCATTCTAGCCTTCTCTGTTATCAAAGGCAGGATACTCAGCCAGACAGCTCTTGCTCACAAGTGATGCTCACTTTTTGTATGGCAGACTGTGCTTGCTCAGAGCCTGGAGTCCTTGTTTGCATCCCTCTTCAGCAGTGCTTCTTAACCCCTCTGTGCAGCCCCACTGTAGTGCTGCCTGCCTCCAATTGAGAGACTGCTGGCACCAGGATGTGTTGAAGTTCGAATGATGGTTTGTGTTACTGGTAATGGCTGTGGAGTTTTACCAAGGTCAGAGGCTGCTGCAGGGTAAGGGGGAAGAGGGTTTCTACCCCAAGGAGCTTGTAGCCCTCAGGTTGTATGACATTAGTGTTATTAGCTGTAAATTGTGAATGGGGTTCAAGCAATATTGGGGGGCAAATGAGACAGTTAAAACAGCTTGATTTCTGAGCTGGAAGAAGGATGTATGAGCTGTTGTCTGGGGTCCTGGCTTGCTGTTCCCACCAGACCAGACCTCACTGGCTGGAAGCTTGTTTGCATCAGACACTGGTAAGCCAGAGCTCAGTGCCAAATGCTGCTGTGGTGAATCAGGTGTGGGGGAAATAAACCAGCAAGAAAGATGGGTTGCTGGGAGACTGCTGCACTGCTCCTGGCAGATCAGGGGATGTTAGACATTTTTGTTTGCCATCTCCCCACTGATTTGGGTTCAGAGGCTGGGGTGAGGCAGGGTGCTTCTTGAGCAGGGCAGGCTGTTGACAAGTTTTCCTAACTGGCCACTGATCTCAGATAGATCACTTAATTCTGTTCTTCTGCAAAGGAGTTGCTTGGGTTAAATGTCAAGAACTTTGAGTTTTCCAGTATTGTGCTATTGTACAGTTTCAAAATATTATTTTTCTTCCTTGTGTGAATATCTAAATTTGACTATTGTACCTGCAATGTTACAGGATTTAGTAAACTGGGGAGAGGGACAATCCTTAGTGTAGGTATAACTATTGGCTGTAGTCTGTAAAAATGTGTCTGCAGTTTAAAAAACATAGGGAATTATTTTCAGATCCTGTCATCTATTTAAACCCAGGCTCTTCGGTACTTGGCTGCTTCCTGAAGGCTGCACTCACTGATATTGTAATCCAGAGCCTGTGTGTGCAGGCAGTGTCATGTGGTTGAATGCAATCCGTGCACAAAAAAATCATCTGTATGTAGATACTAGAATGTGAACAGTAATGTCCGTGTGGGTGGATAGCAGGTCATGACCCCCTGAAAATAGAAACATATTGATGTAGTTAGCAAAAGCTGTGGAGCATGTTTTCCTTGAAAATTGTTATTCAATGTTTTCTTGCTGTCTTTTGAATTAAACATACTGTAAGAGTTGGTTTGCTGGAATTTTGACTGTTCTGGAGCACTGAATATTGGGTAGTCATTATTAACAGCCAGAGAAGGTAGCATGACCTGAACAGACAGTGAGATGCATAGACACTAGCAGCAGGAAAATCTAAGACAACACATGGAAAAATATGTACAAGGTAAAACTTGCGCAGCCAGCCCTTATGCAGCAAATAAAGCAAGGTCTTACTGACCTTGGCAGCTGTACAGGGCAGTCTTCACATAAGAATGATTTGTACTTAATATGCTAGAGAAATTATTCAGGGACAAATATTCCTGTTTTCTGCAGTACTGGGAACAATGTCATCTTCCATCTCCAGTCACAACACAAACACAAATGCATTGCAGACGGGGTACAAGGAGGTCCTGACCCTCCTCAAGCACAGCCAGTTCTGCTTCCTATGGCCTAGAGAAAGAGATTGGGTACTGTCCTCCTGGCAAAGCTGGATCCAGTGCCTTATAGCAGCCACCTTTGAGACTGGCAGTGGCTGGATAGAAAGGCAGCATGATGGATGTCTTCCTTAATTAGTCTGTGCAGTTTGTGTCTACTAATAAGAGATCTGCTAGACTTGGAGATCAGAGGGGCACTTTGCTCTTCCTGTTGTGCTGTGTGGAGGCAAACAGGGGCCTAGACCTTCAGGATGGTTAAATGCCAGGAGATACTGAGCAAGTGAGACATTTCCTGTGGCCCAGTGCTTGCATGCAGCTCTTGGACAGGCCAAGCCCAGCTCACCCACTGGAGTGAGCAGCAATTACAATGGAGCCTGTACTTGGTGGCTCCTTGCTTCAGAGCCCAGTTTCCATCCAGCCAAGGTGTGAGTGGGACGGATGGATGTTGAGCTGGCTGGAGTCTCTGCTCCCCATGTCCTGGGGCCAGGCCAGTCCCTGTGCCACCACCATGGCCAGGTCTGCACCTGCACATCTCTGGTGGTGTTGCTTACTAAACCTTGCTACTTACTCACTACTGCTGTTTTTCATTTTTCCTTTCTCTTCCACTGGATAGATCAGCCCCATAAATGTCCATGTTCAAGAGTAAAGCTGTCTTGAGTGTTTGGCAGAGCAGGGTCTCCAAGATCTCTCTATCAGGAGAGGGCCAGAGATGGTGTTTGTTGATATTGATCATGGGAAATGTAATTAATGCAGGTATAAAGTGTTAAATGTTACATTAAAATGTGAGATTTAAAGGCAGTCAATAGATCAATCCTGAGGCTGGGATGAAATGCTCAGACTTTCAAACCATAATCATATTTCCAATAAAATCTCACTGTGTGTAATTAGAGGGATTTAAATACTAAATCAGGTGTTAAGGGAGTGATATTTAGATTATGTTGAAAGAACAAAGATCCAGACAAAAAGAGCCCTCCTGTCTGCAGGCAGAGCTCAGGCTGGGCAGAAATAGTGTGGAGCTCAGGGGATGTGCTGATCTAGCAATTAAAACTGCCAGGAGAGGAGAATGATGGGAAAACTGCACAAATCTACAATGCTGAACATCTGCCTGGATGGAAACAAGACCATTTGGACCTCATAGCTCTCTTGTAGTCTGATAACACTTCTAAGACCTTGGTCCATCCACATGCACAGATGTCTACATCTGATGTGGTCTTGGTGAGCTTCCAGAGGAGTGAGTACAACATGTTAAAACCAACCCCAGCAGGAAGTACTGCCATAAAAAACACTTCCCAAGAGTTAAAAATACTAATTACCAACTGCCACCACATTTCAGTGGTATTCCAGCTAGTCAATAAGAGCAAAGGCATGCAGTTGATATTTTGTTAAGAGTAACAATTTAAGGAGAGGGGCAAAGTTAGGTTCAGTGTCCTAGGGCACATGGCATTTCCAAGACATTTCTTTGAAATTTATATTTTGCTCTATAATCCTTAAAAATTAAGCAGAAAAGAGTCCAGAGTAGCCAACTCCCTAGTTTAACTGGCCTATGAGTAATGATACCAAATAAGTTCTGCTTTAGGAGCAGCATAAGGCTTTGCTCTTCCAGTCTTCTTAATTTTCTGATGCTGTGAGCTGTGCAGGAGGCTTCAGGAAACATCTATTCCCTGAATATGTATCTTTGCTTTCATCCCTAAAGGGATTATTCAGAATATGGGACTGTAGTGGTTTCACGTTTGCCTGTCTCTGGCAAATTTAGTGTAGTGGTTTGAGTGTTTACTCTTTTTTTCCCTCTGTGAGATAGGATCAGGAGAAGCAAAGCAGGCCCAAACTTAAAGATAGATTTATTAACACACACTAAAAGAAGAAAATAAGAATCAAAATAAAACTTTCAAAACACTCTTCCACCACAAAGTGTTCACTTTCCCACAAACAACATAAAGAGACAAAACCTGTGATTTTCAGTCAGTTTTACCATTTGAAAATAATCTTTCATCAGTTCTTTAGGGAGAGGAGTCTCTCTTAGTTAATCATGGAATTTCCCCCCCAAACAACCTGGAACAGTTCTCTTGTGGGTTTTAACTGTCACAAAAACAGCCGCCCGGGGAAAGTCTGCTTCTGTGAACTCCCCTCCCATTAGCAGTTTCCCAAGCTGCTTATGGGCCATGGACTCAAGCATACTGCATACTGGGGTACTGCATACTTTTTAAAGATGAACAACTCCAAAGGCAAAGGACTCTTCATCTCATGGAACAGAGATGTCTTCTCACTTCTTCACTGGCACAGAAGGCTTCTCATCTCTGTTCAAGCATTCATAGGATCACAAGGATCACAGATTCTAATTCAATATTCACTCAGTCACAGATACCTTCGCTCAGATCCACAAATCTGAACAATCATCTCCCCAAATGCATATTTTTCCCATGATTTAAAGGGATAATCTACATATAGAGTTCATTACCATGGATCAATAAGAGAAGTCCAACCTAAAATGGCAAACTCCTCAATCCCTTCTCCCAAAAAGTCTTTTCACTCTCTCTTCACTGACTTCATGCTGTCTCCTTATAGTTCAATCACTTTGTCCTTTTCCTTTCTCTCAGGGAAGGGTTGGAGCTCCACAAGTTTCATTTTGTGCTAAGAAAGTTAATTTTCTTTTGCCCAGGTCCTCTCTCCCTCATGGTGTCAGATTTCAAGGCCGGGCTGGGGGGAAAACTCACTTGGAGAGATCGGAGCTCAGAGCAGCCAGGCAGTCGGGAAATCATAAATACTATAAAATGCCTCCTGCCCACACCTCGGTGACAATCGGGGCGGGCCTGGCCCAACCAGACCCATAGCTGTTATCAGGGGGCCTGGCAGACATCTCTCCTGGCTCGGGGTAGGCTTTAAAATTAGCTGATGTTAAGAGGCAGCCTCCCCCTCCCCTGCTGGGAGCTGATGGGGCCAGGGCTGGCTCCCCCAACAGGGGGGAGCAGTGGGGCCTGGCTGGCCTGGGCCGCTCCACAGAGCAGCCCCGACTTGGTGTTATCTGCTGGCAAGCCGGGAGGAAAAGGGCTGGCTTGGACAAAATCAGGATTTTATATGGGTATTCCCAAAAGTTGCATTCAGCTTCCTCAGTGGTCAAAGCATATGTCAGTATCTAAAATTGGCCTCTGATAGGTGCCCATCCCTTCTACAGGAAATCATAGGTCCTGACAGGACAGTATTCCATATTCCTGTTTAACTAAAAACTAAACTGTGTAAACCCATGACAGGGACAGACATAGTATTTACTGTGGGTACTGCACCTGTCAAGGTAACATTACTATGGAATGGAGAGTAATAACCACTTCTCTGCTAGATAAAATGAATAAACTGGCTCATTAGGTCTGGGCACTTACTTGCTAACCTTGTCCTGTACCTGTGATGTGATTATCTGTGAAGATGTAGCTGTCTCTCCAGAGCCTTGAAAGATGCATGTTTTAAGAGTATCTTCTCATTGTTTTATAATCCTGGTGCAGCCTCTGCTGTGCAGTTCCAGAGGTTGAGATGCTGATTAGGTCCATGAATGTGATGTAACCCCACCCAGCTGGTCATCAGCGCCTTGGAAATGCTTTGTGGTTGTTACTGCTTAACTGCAAGCCCTGCCTTAGCCATGGCTTGAGCCAGACTCCTGCTCACCTTGCTCCTTGCAGAGCAGAGGGTGAAGAGCGAATAGGGCAGTTTCAGCAGTGGAGAACTCTTTTGAGCTTTTAAATAGAGGTCTCTAAAATTTCCACCCTGGTGTGGCTGGGCTGAGGTAACCTGATCTTTGGAAAAGTGCCTTTGTGCTGTAGTTTACAGAAGGGCTTCTTGATTAACAAAGCCTGAATTCGGGTTAGTTAAACTGTAGCCATTGTCTTCAAGGTCACTGTTAATTTTTTTAATTGCATGCTTTCTCCCAAGTCTGGGGTTGGAAATGAGACTTGCCATGTCAAGCTCCCAGAAAGGGTTGGAAATTGTGGCATTTCATCCTGCAATGACTCTGTTTCACTCTGCCCCTTCCCTTCATCTAACAGGAAAATAAGCTTTAACAGTAAACTCCTGTACATAGATTTTAAGTTCATTGCTGATACTAGAGGCCTCAAAAAGCACATGTCTCTGGGAAGAGACAGATGCTCAGTCTGTGGCATATCATAAAACCAGCCAGGAAAAGGGCAGGGACATAAGGGCATGACTGTGGCTAGGGACTTATAGGAGGTCTTTCCCTTCACATGAGTCATAGTGGAGCTCTGGAGGTCCTTGCCAAAAGGTGTTGTGGGCACATGAAGCTTTCAAAAGTGCTGTGGAGACTGGACAAGCACTAAGCAAGGAGTTGGATGGGGAATAGTGAGCAGGCAAACAGTGGCATGCTTAGGGAGTCCTCAGGAGGAGTGGGAGGCTGGAGCACCAGGATGGGAGATTGTGCATGTGTCTGCTGTGCTGTTACTCCTGGGCATCTATGTGGGCTGCTGGATTGTTTTCACCAGCTGTAGCCCAGCTGGAAGGAGGGTCATTCCTCCACATTCATGCTGCTCCTGCCTTCTTTGCCCACACCTGCCTGTGGACAGGAGCAGAGGAAGGACCCACAAACAGTGCACCGCTCTGAAACATGATGTTTGAGGGCTTGCATGCTGGAGGGGAAGTCCAGCCTCTCATGACTCCCTGTCAAGGAGCATTTTCTTGCCCTCGCTGGACCATTCCTGGGGTTCTGGTTCCAGTCTTCTGAGTTGTTTCCACCTATATATTCAGCACAGATAGGAAACCTGCACGGGAAAGGGTGAAAGACTGCTTTATGTCTGGTCCTGCACACTTTCCCCCTAAAGAGTTTTCCCTTACTCCTTTCCTAGACAGATTATCAGGAAGCAGAACAGAGATTCTAGTTTCTGGTCTTCTCAGATGCCTCAGTGTTCCCTAAATAATACTCCCCTGGGTTAATGCTGTCCTTGCATGTTAAGATGAAACTCCTTGCAGTCTCATTCCTAGCAGGCAGAGTTGGCCACTCCTGCACTTGAGCTCTGTTGATCCTGGCAGAGCAGTGTCTGCATGGTTCGTGTGGTGAGTCCCAGTTCTGTTTTTTGTGACCTGAATGCATGGAACGGCTTGTTCTCTGCTGTCTGTTAACCCTTGGAAAGACACTTCCCCTTGTGCTCCTTTGTTTTGCACTGGCAGTGCTCAGCAGGGTCAGCTCTCCACTTTGGGTTTTGGGGGCAGAGCCTTCGAGGGAGTTAATTGCAGAGTGATGATGTCTCTCTCCAGCTGAAGGTCTGCTCCCACGAGCTATTTAAGCCTCTGTTTCTTGTATCTCTCTGCCAATCAGATTAGCTGATGCCAGGAAACAGGCCATGGCCTACTTGCTCTTGAATGCACCCTTTTTCCTCCTCACCTGTTTATCCCAGTCAAGTCCCTTTCTGCTCTGCCTTGGTTCTTTAATTTAGCTTTGCTCCTTCCTTTTCATTTTTACAGCCTTACTCTGGCCCATCTCCTCTCCCTGAGGCTGCCTCTCTGGGATTTGACATCCAGCCTTAACAACAGTCAATCCTGTTTCCTGTCATAGTCATGACTGCTCCATTTGCAGAGCCATGTGCCCCTCTGCACTTCTGCACTGAGCTTTTCTTGCTCTTGATTCCTTTCGTGTTTACCCTGTTGTAACTTGGATTCTCTTTAAATTGCAGTCAAGAGATCCACAGATCAGTGGAGCTGCTGAAGGGGCTCATCTTCCCAGGAAAGAAAGGGGAAGAGATTGGGGAGGGGAGTGTGGCTGAGAGCTGCCCCTCAGTCATTACCCAGGGCTGTTGCCACCCTGCTGTCTGTGCACCCCCTGCTCTTCTCCCAGCTGGACCCCTCCGCTCATTCACTGATTTTGGCAAGAGATTTATTGTTGCAAAAAGAAAAGCTCTAAATCCCTTCAGGCTCACAGGACCAAGCATTCCAGCCTGGCCCTCTGTGCTAAAACAGGCCCATCCCCTGCCTCTTGTGAAGGCCCCACCTTTATCCTTCTTCTAAAAATAAAATGCAATGACATTCCTTTCTAGTTACTCTGTTCTCTTATTCTGACCACATTAGGCTTTCCCAATAAAAAATTTCATTGAACTCCTCTATTAGTGGTGAAAACAAACAAGACGATTTGACTTTCTCTGGAAAAATGCATCTATATAACAGGGAATTGCAGGGAGCCAAATTTCCACTGCTGAGTTTGTGCTGTACACATATGTTCCCTTGTATGTGTTTAGTAAACAAAGTTGTCTTCACACTAAGAAGAATTTAAAACCATTTATCCTTTATATCTGATTTTCCTCCCTTGTTGGAAAATGATTGCTTCTGTAATATTATAAAGAGCAAAGTACTGTTAGCTGGGGTTGGAAGAAAAGCCTCTTTTTTCCGGACCCCCTGAGCTAAATATATTTTGAGGCTTATCTATGTGCATGTACATAGGAATGATAGCCAGGTGATGGATTGCTAAGCCACATCATAAATTCAGTTTGTTGGACACCTCTGATTACCTCCTCTGCATTCTGCCCGTAATCATTCTCCTTCAAACATCCTTCTAATGTTCTTAACAGCAGCCAATTAAAACAAAGACTTCACTTGCCATCTATCCCCTCTTCCCTCTGCCATCACCCAAGCTCCTTCTCTTGGGTGGGGGGACAGAAGTGCATTAATGGATAGTGGTTCAGTGTGTGCTCAAGGTTTAATGAAATATATCCCTACTTGGGTTTTTTTTTTTTGCTGCCTTCTTTAAAATTCAGCTTGGACAGACACCCAGCCAGGCAGGGGTGGGTGCTTGTGCATTTGCATATGGCTGGGGGCTGGTGGCAGGAAGGGTGGGACACATGGAAGACACTGTTCCTCTGTACAACTGCCCACCTTCTTGGGCTCCTGGTTTTGTTTCAGAGGTTTCATGCTGATTTAGATGCTTTCTGAAGAAAAGCATGCCCACTGGCATTAAGGGGGAAATTGAAAATAATTCAGGTCACTAAGACTTCCATGAGGGAGAGGAGTTACAGGTTGTGGTGTTACAGATGCAGGAGGATAATGAGATAATTGAAGATCTGAGGATTTCAGTTGATGTCAATGACTCAGGCATGTCAGGGAAAGCAGAGGATATTCAGTCCCTGAAAAGTTGATTCATCCACCTGGCAGTGAGGTGAAGAGTAATAAGTAACAGATTTTGGTGTGCATGGAAGGCTGGAGAGGCCAACACACTAATTCTGAATGGCTTGGGAAGTGCCTCAAGGGTGATTTTGACTTCCTCTTGCCTTTTTTAGGGCTTAGCCATGCTGGCTTCTCTCTGCATGCACCCCTAAACCCTGTTCCCACAGAAGCACTGGACAGAGAGTAGAGTGGGTGGTGCTGTTGCCTTGTGAGGGCTGACCTGAAACAGAGGCTAGGCAAAACTAAAGAGTAAAATTAGGATTTATTAAAAGGTCCCCAGAATCCACCCTGGGCATTACAGAAGCCTACACAAGGCAGCACCCAGGGTGGTCTGCAAGTGGTGGCAAAAATGGCGCCGCAGTCACGAGATTTTGCCATTTTATAAGTTTAGGTCTATTTGCATATTGGGGTCCAATTGCCCAATTACAGCCCCAGGCCGTGAGGTCCCATCCTTCTTGTTCCACCCCTCAGTCCATTGTTGTTTGTGTTCTTGGCCTGAAAGTTGTCCTTGGTCTTCCATCAGAAATGGATTTGTTTTGTCTACCTGCTCCGTAGAGGGAGCACAGTACAGTTCCTAATACGAGGCTTCATCTCTAGGCAGCACGCACAGAATCTGAAAATATAAAAGCTAAGGCATCAATGCTTGGTGCCAAAGTACGCTGCCATAACTAGCTCTTACACCTTTAGGTGCCTTTTGGTTTGGCTGCTCCCCTGTAAGTACGACAGCAGTGCCTCCCTTGCATGCTGGGAGGGTGTTTACTGCTGCGCAAGCAGGATTGGAATTGTTGGACGTGCCTTTCATCCTGCTGGATTAATGGGGCAGATCTCTGTGTGTGTGCATGCTTTCTGCTCTCTCTCCTCTATCTTGCTTCATAGTGTAATGGCTGTGGGGTCTGAAACAGATCTGTTCATCTGGGGCTTGTGCAACCTTTACTGCAGCAGTTTCTTAATGCCTAATTGCAATTCCTGCATTTTATCTGCCAGACATCACTGAGAGATGGGAAAGTAACAACCCCCGTTAGCAAGTGACTTGTCACTTGTGGCACCTGTGGCTGCAGCAGTGTTTGAGCCCCTGTTTCCAGGGTCCCAGTCTGACAGAACTAGAGCATCTTTCCTGTCAAAATGATGACTACCTGTGCAACGATAATGCCTTTGGGGTTTGGGACTAGGCTGCTCTGGATTTTCAATGGCATATGGAAGTGGAAAATATGCTCTCAGTTGCCACTATGTTTGTTTTTCCTGCTTTCCTACATGTTCTAACTTCTTTATTTTAATTCTGAAAGAAAATACTGTAAATACATTGGATGCTTTTGTTACCAGCCTTTCAGTCTCCTTCTGTCATTGCATATTTGATTTGCAACCTGAGGATGCTGTTAGAGGTCTGAGTTGAGAAATAAGTCAAGGCTTTACTTTTCTCAAGTCCTGAATTGTTTGACAAATGTATTTTGAGTACCTTTGTGCACTGTATTCCCCTCCATGTAGCCCATAAATGATAGGTGTTTTCCCTATTGTGCATGAGTCCTCATTTTTAACACATCATGTAACTCAGATGGACTCAAATGTAGGAGCACAAAGACTTTGGAGGCCTGCCCTGTGCGAAGGGGAAAATTACTGTCTGGCCCAGAGCGGTGGCTTTGTGATGACTGCATTGTGTTCTGGTGTGCTGTGTTTGTACCTAACTGGTTTGCTGCCAAGTTACTTATGGCTTATCCAAGTGCTCAGTACAAAGAATGTTAAAAGAAAAACTTTTTTTTTCTCTAAATTCTTCCAGCTGAGAAAGAATTCAAACCACAGTCCAAATGCTGTCTCCTTTCTGCAGGCCTGTGGTGACCAGGTAGGGCAGTTAACACTCTGGAGTGTCTTCAGCTGTAGTGTGTGTGTAGGAGCGTGTATGTGCTTATAGAAGATATAATATGGGACCTGAAGGGAAAGTGCCTTTTTGTTGGAGAAAAACCTGTCTCTTTGAGCAGAAGGCTCTGTGATGGAGAAGTCTGGAGTGGGAATTTTCCAGGCACAAGTGTGTGTGCCTGGGGAGAGGCACCTATGAAGCACCAGACCTGGGTTGGTCTCCCCTGTGTATAGAACACATCTGATACCTCCTGAAAGTCCCAGGCTGCCTCTGCGACACAGTGAATGGCTGAGCTGGGCTCTTGTTTCTGTATTTCTCCTGCCTGACAGAGTATATTGCCTGTCTTGAGGGCTAGGATCATACTTGGAGCTTGGGAGATACCTGTAAGTCATTCCTGTCAGCAGGATCCCAGGAAGGGCAGTTGGGTAAAAACATTCCCTCAACTGTCCCAAACACATGTGGACACTTGTCTGATTGGCAAGGACCTTGGGGATTTCTTGAACACTGAGTAGGATAATCAGGTAGATTGTGGGATACATCTGCTTGATCCTATTTCTTACCATTACTTGGTGGGGAACAAGCCTTAATGAGCCTTGGCCTTTCCTGTCTCCTCTGTAAATTTGTTTGACTCAATTGAGCTCTCTTTGTGTGAGACAGCTCTCTTTGTGCTTGGATATGGAAGCATCCACCTCTGAAGCTGGCTGTGCTTTGAGATGGGATTTGGATTAGCTGACCTCCAGAGATCCCTGCCAACAATTTTTTTCCCCTTTTCTTTTGTGTTTGCAGCTGGTGTAATTGTGGTCCTAAGCCCTCCTAAGCAGTGCTGACACTGGAGAGGATTTTAGCACTGTTTCACAGCAAGTGCAGTAGCTGCTTCTGCACTCTAGAGGAAATGCTCCTTTCGGGTCAGCCACCCTGCTGTAAGGCAGCTCCCTGGCCCTCAGCACTGGGAAGTTGCCTCATGTAGGAGGCCAGAAGGGATTTACCAAGCAGGTCCTAATAGAAGGAAGCATCCTTCTCCATGTGTCTTACTGGCAATGGCCTTAGTCAAGCAAAACTCCCACTTGGCTGCCTGATCAGCAGAGCATCCCCCAGATCCCACAGGGGTGGGATGGCAGTGGGTCACTATCACTCCTAGTAGAGAGCTGGAGTAGGAAAGGGGTCTTGACCTCTAAACTGGTTCCAAATAAGCTGATGGCAGAAAATCAAAAGCCCAAAAGAACAGAAATGTGCATATGTGGTTATTCTAACAACAAATCTATTTAGTGAAAGAGGGGGAAGTTCCCTTTGAAGCAATGCAATGCATGCTGCCCTGGAACACCCTATGGAAAGGTATTTGTTCTGGCAAGGCACATGTGTGGGTTCAGCACAGCAGCTTCTCTGACTTTGAACAAAGACAAACAAATAAACAATAAAGCTCCTTAAACTGCAATGTTTTTGTAGTGAATTTTTGGCTTAGAAATCCCCAGCAGATAGTGAGAAATAGCTCCCAGCCATTTGCCTGTGGAAGCATTTTGAAGAACTAATCCTGTAGGAGTGAAGGGGAGAGGCGTTCCCTGAAGTTTGGTGGACAAGAAATGCTGAAGGTTCAGGAAGAAGGAAAACAGACTGAAGATTTCAGGTGGCTGAGGAGCACCATAGTGCGCATTGAAGAATGGTAGATTTCAAAAACAAAGGGATTTTTTCAATATTTCCTTAAACTCAGCATTAATTTTTCCTGTGATTGTTTGCTTTAGGGCTTAAGTGTGGAGAATTGCATGTACACAAGGGAGGATAAAGTTCCCTGCATTTATACGTTCTTTTTCTCTGCAGTGAAGGGCTTTCTTCCCTCCTGCTACTTTATTTTGCATATTTTCCTTTTCCCCCCCCCTTTGTTTTTTTCAGTTGCCCACCTCTGCATGTAAGAGAGGTGCTGAGGTTGTGTCAGGGCAGCTAAGAGCAGTGGGAAGCGCCCAGAGGCCAGTGATGCATGATCCATTTTCCCAAGGACAATGGCACTGCTGGCCCTGCAGAGCCCCATAGCCATCTCCCAGGGTGACATAAATCCAGGAGTTTAGCAAGGCTGACAAGCCTCTGAAGAGATGGGATGCAGTATGTACAGCCTTCCCCACTGAGGGGCAGGAGGATGTTCCTTGTGCTGCTCTGTCCAGGGAGGTCACGACCAGTAACAGCCACTCTCCAAAGTTGCTCTAAGCCAGCAGAATGAGAGACTGTGGGGAAAGAAGGACAAGTGTTAGTGGTTCCTTCAGCACAGATTTATGTGGTACCTGCATGCCCAAACATCCACCCTGTCACTTCTGTAGTGGGTTTATGTCCTGAAAATGAGGCTTTTCCATTGCAGCAGCATTGAGGGGGTTGTTTTACTTGCGTGGGTTTATTATTTATTTCTGGGTTCTGCCATCCTGTTCTGAATAGACGTCGCTCGGAGCTAAGTTGACATTTTGGCACGCGGTGTGACCCCTGGTGATTCACAGCCCCCAACATCTGTGATTAGACCTTGAACAGAAAGTTTTCATGTATGCCCATGGTAGAGGAAACTTGCTCTTTTTCTAAATAACTGGTAGAAGAACAAAAGGAGGTTTATTTTCTTTTAGTTGCAAAGGTCTACCTTAAATGAGGTAAACTGTTCCCTGAGGGAGAAAGTGTCCAGGTACAGAATGTTCACAATGGAAATATTCAAAGTGTCTACTGTGTCCCTGAAGTGTTTGTTTTAAAGTATGAGGGCCAGAGCAAAAAATAGAATATTATTTTCTAATTTGAAAGCAAAAATACCTCTTGCAGGTGACAGAAAATAAATTGACCTTCTTTGGTCTTGATACTGCAGCCCATTAAGTGCACAAGCGCTGAGAAGCCCTGGAGAAGCTGCCATTGCCAAGATGGTTCTGGTCCCAGTGCACAGCCTGGGAGTGCGGGGGGGGTGGGAGCCGGCCCGTGTCTGAGGCAGCCCTGCTGTGTGCAAACTGTCAATGTTCCACCGGCAAAGGAATCGTGTCTGTGGGAATCTAAACACTGCTGTGTTTTATGTGAGGTAGGGTAAGAGCACTGTCACCAGTGCTTCAGCAATGGAGGATCCATGCCTGGACTTTATGGGGGTTATTTTTGTGGTTTCTTTGCTGTCATGAAGCAGCACTTTTGAATCAGTCCCAGGTAAAACTTTGTGATCCAATGGTGACAGCACCTATCTTGCCATGGGCATTTCTGAGGCCCAAAATGAACTTTTAAATAGCATCATTTACAATTGGGAGCTGCTTACATCCATCCTGTCACATAAATTACCATTTCTGAACTTGGCTGTCAGGAAGTGTCGTCACAAGTTGACATCCATGGGGGCTTTCAGTGGAGGGGGATCAGTTTTGTTGCAAGCAGGAGGAATTCAAGCGTCAAGTAAATATGCTCGTCCTCATGTTACCTCAAGCGGTCAGGGCATCTTAGTCCTGCCAGAGGCAAGCCCTCGTGTGACCTTTGCTCCTCAGACTGCCCTTGTTCCCCTGCACTTTGGTAGCTGTAAGGCTGGGTCTGACATCTGGAGCAAGCCCCATCCTCCTGCAGCTCAGGCAATTAGAGTCTGGCCCAGCAAGTGGCCCTGGAGCAGAGGTTTCAGGGATACTGTAGTTTCTTTACAGGGATAAAAAGGCCACAGGCTTTTCTCTCTGCTCTGCTGCTTTCTCCAGCTTTGATGCTGATGCCATTAAAATGAGATTGGCTCATCTGGTAGTGGAGGAGCTCAGTCCTGCCAGATGGATCTGGCTTGCTGGGAAGGGTTCAAAAGGCAGCACCTACCTTTGTTGTATTTCCTGCATGCTAACGAAGCCCCTGATTTTTGGAGCTACTTTTTAATCCTTGTAGGTTGTATGTTGTTTTTGGCATGGGTGCTTTTTTTTTTTTTTTTTAATTCCTCCCGTTTGAAATATACAAGAGAACAAAGGGAATAAAATGCCAGCCACCCAACACCCTCCCCCCAAAAAAAGGGTAATACAAAGGAATTGTAAGGTTGCATTCTGATGAGAACAGTTGTTTGCTGCCAGGAGTTGAAACCTGGAGAGCTGAAGCTCTGTATTGTCAGTAGCGGGTTCCTGTCTGAGGTGTGCTGTCCTTGGGCTGTGCGTGGGAGCCTTGCTGCAGCAGTGTGCAGCGTTTGCTGTGATGTCAGCCCTGCATGCATGCATTTCCAGTCTTCCCCATGACTACATGGAGAGGGATTTGCAGCAATCCAAACACTGCCAGAACTGTATTTGTTGACTTGCAGAAAAGCCTAACTCGTGCTTCTCTGGGCTGTGATCATGTAAGCTGAAACACAATGACTGCTGCCTGTGCTTGTTGGCCTCTCAGTCCTGATAAACCTGTGAAGCAGATTCATTTATTTAGGCCCTGATTCAGCAGAGTACTTAAGTACATGCTTCAGATTTTCTTTCCAGAAAGACTGTTGGCATGCTCAGAGTTAAGCATGTGCTTAACTGTTCTCCTGAGTGCCCAGCAAACAAGTGCAGTGTGTGCTGCTGCTGTGCTCTGCCAGGTGCCTTGCAGGCTGCAGAATTGCAATATGAAAAGTATATTCATTAATTTGGCTCCCTCCAGTACAGGAGCTCTAGTGCCAGGGTCTGAGAGTCAATCCTTCTGCAGGGAGGTGGGTTATTTCCATAGCACAGAAAATTTCTTGTCTCTTGAATGTTGCACAGATGAGTGTGCCCTTCTGCAGGATGTGGAGCAAGGGCAGTTTCCATCAGTGGGTTTGTTTCCTCCCCCACAAGTTGTAAAGAAAAGTATCCACAGTGTTACATGTGTCTGAATGTTTTGATATTTGTAGTTTAATGTTTTGTAGAATTCATTTGATTTAGCTTTCATTAACATGATGCCCTTCATTTTGAGGACCGAGCAGTTTAGTTCAGCCATGTACCTGTGGGCAGTGTGTGCTCCTGAGGTGCATGGCTTGAGAGCAAGATCAACATTTGGTTTGTTACACTGGGATTTCTTGAGGTTGAAGGGCTGGGAAGGGCAGATGTTACTACGCTGTTTGGACATCTTGGTGTTTGGTGTAACTGTGTTAAGTCAGACCCATCATATTCTATCTCCAGCATTAGCAGACCCTCACTTCCCTTGAGAGTCTGAAGCTGTGGAATAGGCACTTAATCCACAAGATGGTTGTATTTCAGTCTGCTCAGAACTTCTGAGAGTGCATTCTTTCTAATCCCCACCCATATCTGACCTGTTCTAGCTCGTTTTTAAGAGCTGCACCCAGCTAGTCCTTAGCTCCCTGCAGAAGCTTTCTGGCCATCTTTTACTTTCTTTTGCTTGATTTAGAGCATCTCTTCTTTACAAAACCCAAAAGATACGAGCATGGTTAGATGTGCCTGTTTTCCTTCTCTTTGAAGTTTAAAACACGCTTAGCAAATATGATGTTTGCAGTCTCTGTTCCGCACCTGATGTGCAAAAATGCAAAAGCCCTTCCAGAAACATGGGTCAGACCAAGCTTTGTGCCAATGTCTCAAGCTGGATTGCAGGGATCTGGGCAGGTTTTGTTACCAACTTGAGTCTAATTAAGCCTAGAAAGTACTTGCAGTGTAGGTTTAATGAGTGTTGTTTTTTCTAAATTGAAATAATTGAATCTGTGAATCAAACAGCCTCTGTGCCCCACGCCCTGCTGCTGATGACAGCCTCTTCCCACACTTTTTCCTTGGTAGCATTGTTTCCATTGTTTCCAGCTCCAGTGGGTTTCAGTTACTGATCAGTGTAATTGCAATAACACACCAATAATAAAAGAAGAATTTAAGCTTCCTTTTTTTTTTGTAGTTGAAGGCTCTTCTCCTACGAAAGCTTGAAATCTTAATAGCAGTCACACAGGCAACATCCCGTGCCTGTCAAATGTTTGCAAAAGTGGACGGTCATATTTTAAGAAGATAAAGGGCTGGATTTTGAGAACTTGGAAACAGCCCAATCCTATCAGGCGGCAATGGTACAGCTAATATTAGAATGGGAGACTGTAGGGTCAGCTTAACATTTTAGTGGATGCCAAGGAAGCCTTCAACTGGAATGCATTGAAAGTTGTTTGTTGTATAACACGAGTTACTGGAGTCAGAGTAATTCGAATTGCTTTTGGTCTGGTGGAAAACTACAGCTGTGAGCAATGAGTTCATTTTTTCCGTGTGTGTGGCTTAGGTTTCCTTAGTTTTGTAGGCTCTGAATCCATAGAGGAGCGGCTGCGAACCAGTCATTTGTCTCCATGTGCCATCGCAGCAGCAGCCCTGCGCTGGGGACGGGTTTAATGGAACACCTTGGAAGTGCGGAGCTGTGCAGGGCTGAGCTGGAGCCTTGTATATAAGAAAGCCACCGGCTGCTCTTCCTGCCTGAACGTTTCCTACAGAAGAGGGGGTGGGTTAGTTAATGTTAATGAAAAAAAAAACCAAACTGAAGAGCAAACTATTCCCCCGTAGTCTGGGAGGAGGGCTTGTGGGGTGCACCCCCGCCGCTGCCCGTGGTTTAGACTGTCCCGTCCCCCCCGGCCGGTCCCGGAGGGTCCTGGGGCTGCGGCGTGCGCCGGGCACCCACCGCGGCCCTATGAAACGGGCTCTTGTATTGGTCGGCTGCCCGCGGGTGCTGCTGTAACGGCAAGCACCATTGGCCGGTGCCGCCTCCCGTGCGCAGCGCGGCGCGGGCAGTGCCCCCGTGCCCGCAATGGCCGCCGGCGCCGGCCCGCGCGGCCGCAATCTCCTGGCTGATTCTATTTCTCTTTTTCCTGCAGGTTGCTGAAAAGTGCCTTTCCTGAAGCCACCGCTGCTTGGATTTCTGTCTAGGGCTGCCTCTCTCTGCCCCTCGCCCCCCTCTCTGTTTAATTCGGCGTTGCTTGCGGTCCGTGCCCTGACGGCGGCTCCTCCAGCCTTGCCTTTTTTTTTTTTTTTTTTTTTTTTGCTCCCCATTTACACGCAGTTTGCTCAGCCATTTTATTTTTTTCTTCCCCGACTATGTAGCACATATTTAAAAGAAAAGAAAGAGGAAAAAAAAAATCAGACATCCTTTTGCCTGTTTTGATGCTCGTGAACTATAATTTTTAGAGGCAAGAAATAGAAGGAAAAAACCGACAAACCCCGAAGTTTTCTCCCCAAGGACCGAGACCATTCCACAAACTGAAGTGCTGCCAGCAGCATATGCTTTTTGCAAGAATAATTGAAACCATTAACTGGAGAGCACAGAATTCTTTTGAAAGTCTGCCAGTTGTTTGCAAGTAACTTTGGCAGTGGCACAAAATATAGCGCTTGTATTTTAACTTCTACAATTGCACTTTTAGGAGCTGGCCTCTAATTTGATTTTCAGTTGTTCTGATAAGATTTCTATTTTATGATTGGCTTTATGTTTAATTCTTGTTTAAAGAAACACGATTTGACTTAAATAAAAACCTAAGTGCTGATGAATAGGAGTTCTACCAAAGCAACAAGTTAGTTATTTCTTCACGTTTAACTTGAATTCACTTTTTAACCCTTTTTAAAAAAAAAAAAAAAAAAGAAGAAAAAAGAAGATCAGCAGTAAATATTACCCTGAGGAAGGGTGCGATTGCTTGCATTTTAATTTTTGTTTTTTAATATGGCTGTAAACGTTTCCCTGGTTCGTGATACAAAATGGCTGACGTTAGAAGTGTGTCGAGAGTTTCAGAGAGGGACTTGTTCTCGGTCTGATGCAGAGTGCAAGTTCGCCCATCCGTCACGGAGTTGCCATGTGGAAAATGGTCGAGTTATTGCCTGCTTTGACTCCCTAAAGGTGAGGACTGCAATGTATGCATTACCTGAGCTTCCTTGCTTTTCTTTCCCTTCCGAGTGGCTCAGTGTGCAGGGGTGTGAGATGTGCAGAACAGCTGTTTATTGCTCTGTGTCTGCAGGGAGGATGCTGCTCCTGAAATCTAGGCTGAGTCTGACATCGGGTACGATTGCCTGGAGTGTCACGCGTTGCCGGGAGAGAGGATTTTATCCAGGGCATTTTTCAGTGGTAGCTCAGGTCTGATATAGCTGTCCCTGAAACAGGGAACACAGGCTGTGGGCAGCAAATGAAATAAGAAGAGTAGAGAGAACTGAAACCCAGTTTTGAGTGTCCTGATCACATCAGCTGTGCATTTGGTGCAGGGATCTGAAATGTGCTTTTAATGAGCAGAAATGAAAGCAGCATTTTAAGATAATGAATCAACTTTACATGTATTTCCTGGAGACAGAGTTGCAAATGCACTTTGTTGTCCTGTAGATGAGGACTAGCCAAAATATTTGGAGAACAAAATTTCCAGAAATGGCTATTGGGAAAATGCTTTCTGCTAGGGACACATAAACTCGAATGCTCTGCCAGGCCTGTTGGAGCTATGGCTGAGCCTTGAGGTTGGTGCTAATCCTTGCAGAGTCGATTTTGGAGGCAGTAAATGGCTCTTGGTTACTTGTCTCTGCTGGAGTTCCAGGGGTGACTTTCAAAAATACCAAAGACCTGGACTGTGAGTCAGGGTGAGGAGCGAGAGGGCTCACAGGAGGGGGATGTGGGCATCTCTTTCTGGCCTCACTTCACCATGGTTCTTGGGAAAGGAAGATCCACTTTTTTTTTTTCTTTTTCCCAAATGTATGACTCCTCAAATGTATTTTTACTCTGAGACCATATGGATAACTTATAGCAAATGAGAATTCTTGACATTATGTTTAATGTTTTGACCAAAGTAACCTGTTAAAATTTCTAGAAAGAGTCTGAAAATTTTTATAATCTTAAAAGTTTTCTCTTGAACTTCAACTGTTGCTTGAAAAGATTTTTATGAGCATAATGAGTAACAGAACTGGTAGAATTATATATGCAGAGGTTCAGACCAGGACTGGATCTGTACTAACACTGGTTTACTCATTTTGTTCCTGTTAGTAGCCTCTTCATATTTTCATTTCTGTTCTCTTTTTCCAAGAAGCTCAAGTTTTCTGTTTGCGTTCGGTTTTCACTTTTTAATCTGATTATATGAAATGACTCTTGGTTATACAGTGACTTTCAAATGTTCATTTACATTGCTGGTTTGCTGACAGTAAGAGACAAACATTTTTTTTATTGAAGGGGAAAAAATCTTGTTCTTTATGCCCTTGAAACTTGAATTGTAGCCAGTGGCAGTGCAGATACTTTTAATGAAGAGATTAATATGTTCATATTTTATAGTGTTTATTTGTGAATGGAAAGGAGGGCTGTCAAGCTGTGAAGGGTAGTTTTGTGCCCCTTGCTGGTGTTTGCAGCATCTTGGGGAGGTGTCCCTGTGCAGCCACCCAGCTTGGCTGGGCTCTGAGCTATGGTGTCACCCGGTGTGATGCTTCCCCACATGTGCTGTTGGCAGTGCAGTTCCTGCAGCACGCCCAGGCTCTCTGTGCCAGCCCCTCTGCACAGCTGAGGCTGAGATGATGTGCAGGACCAAGTCCATGGGCAGCTGGGGTTCAAATCCCACCCACTGGTATGAGCAAACACTTCTCCCACTTCAGCAGTGGGGATGGGGAACACCATGTTAAGAAAACAAACAAAACCCCAGGGGAAGGAGTAGGGTGTGATCTACAGCTCAGAGTGTTTCCTGTGTTAAATAATGTTCTGGTTGCAGTTTCCTCTTGACACAGTAGCAGATGCCCAGTATGTGCTGGTTAAGTGGCCTGAATTTTCCAGAGAACAGGTTTTTTGGACTTAGGAAAGCCTGATGGAGGGCTGACAACTCTGTCTTTGGGAAGTACTCAAGAAGAGGTCCGACTGTGCAGAGCTCTTTGCCAAAGGTGATGGGGCTGTTTCTGTACCCCTCTTTGCTGACAAGAAAGTGGGTCTTGGAACACTTCCTTCAGACCCATGGATCCAGCTGCTGTCAGTGGACAGAGCTCTGTTTCCCTGTGCCATGGAGGGCTGCATTCCCCAGTGCTGCAGCCTGAATGTGTGTGTGTCTTAAAGCCATGCATTTCCCAGTGGAGATGACCCCCCTGGGGACTAAACCCTCAAACAATGGTCATTCTGTTCCTGGGCCAGAGCTGGGCTTGCAAAGCCCTGTTTGCAGTGGTCTTGAGGGGCTCAAGGCTGTAAGGGTGGCCACCCTTACCAGTCACCAGAGATATTACATTCAGATGTTGGACTTCAGCAAGGCCTTTGACAGTCTCCCACAGCATACTCCTGGAAAAGCTGGCAGCTCGCGGCTTAGACAGGAGCACTCTTTGCTGGGTTAGCAACTGCCTGGATGGCTGAGCCCAGAGAGTGGTGGGGAACGGTGCTGCATCCAGCTGGCAGCCAGTCACCAGTGGTGTCCCTCAAGGGTCTGTGCTGGGGCCAGCTCTGTTCAATATTTTTACTGATGACATGGATGAGGGGATTGAGTCTTTCATTAGTAAATTTGCAGACCACACTAAGCTGGGAGCATGTGTCGATCTGTTGGAAGGTAGGAGGGCTCTGCAGAGAGACCTGGAATGATTGGATGGTTGGGCAGAGTCTAACAAGATGAAGTTTAATAAGTCCAAGTGCCAAGTCCTGCATTTTGGCCGCAATAACCCGCTGCAACATTATAGGCTGGGCACGGTGTGGTTGGACAGTGCCCAGGCAGAAAGGGACCTGGGGGTTCTGGTCAACAGCCGGCTGAACATGAGCCAGCATTGTGCCCTGGTGGCCAAGAAGGCCAAGGGCATCCTGGCCTGTATCAGGAATAGTGTGGCCAGCAGGAGCAGGGAGGTCATTCTTCCCTTGTACACGGCATTGGTGAGGCCGCACCTTGGGTACTGTGTCCAGTTCTGGGCCCCTCAGTTTAGGAAGGACTTTGAGACACTTGAGCGCGTCCAGAGGAGAGCAACAAAGCTGGTGAGGGGTCTGGAACACAAGCCCTATGAGGAACGGCTGAGGGAGCTGGGGTTGTTTAGCCTGGAGAAAAGGAGACTCAGAGGTGACCTTATCACTCTCTACAACTCCCCGAAAGGTGGCTGTGCTCAGGTGGGGGTTGGTCTCTTTCTCCAGGCAGCAACTGACAGAACTAGGGGACACGGTCTAAAGCTGTGCCAAGAGAAATATAGGTTGGATATTAGGAAAAAGTTTTTTACTGAAAGACTATTCCAATACTTTATTACCCTACCTGGGGCGGTGGTGAATTCACCATCTCTGGATGTGTTTAAGAAAAGACTAGTGTGGCACTTGGTGCCATGGTTTAGTTGAGGTTAGGGTTGGGTTAGACTTGATGATCCTGGAGGTCTCTTCCAACCTAATGATTCTGTGTGATTCTGTGTATGATTGTCACACCCTTTAAGAGGCTTTTCGTGCCCATCCTGTGGACGTCTTTGTGCCCAACAGCTGTGGAACACTGACCCTCTCTCCTGTGGAGGGCTCAATAGATGCTTAGTGCTCTCTTGTCTTTTCATGCCCTGAACTATCAGAACATCTGTGTTGCTTTATTGGAGGCAGGATATAGGATACTTGTGGCTAATAAATTTTCTGTTGTCTTGCAGCCACCCAGGGCTTAGTTCAGACTTTCTTATCTGCATCCATTGTGTGCTGCTGTTGCTTGTTGTTTTTTTCTCTCAGACCTCTTAAACTTGAACAATGCCTTAATACAGGAACTTCTGATAACTGAGCAAACAATGGTCTCACCTCACTGGTCAGGTCATGTGCAGCATCCATACGCTTACTGAATCGCCCTTTTTCCCCTTTTTTCTCAATCTCCTATAGCAGTTCCACACCTGTTGCAGTGGAAAAAGCAGTAACGCTTCCAGAAGCAGTCAGACTGCCTCAGTGTGGGTTGTTTCACGGGTAACTGTGTGCTACCTGTAATCTTTTGAAGAACACACAGGACTCATTGAAGGTAATGGAGGCCCTCACTGATGCTCAGGTGAGGGTCACCAGAACATGCTCTGCAGGAATGTTGTGTGTTGTGCAATGCTTTGGTCGTGAAATACCTGGTCTTGATTAGATTGAAAGTGCAAGGCTGGATCTTGCTGTCCTGAGCTGTGTTTCTTTGAAGGGGGAGTTTGCACATTTGTAGGCAGCAGAAGGAACCTTTCTCAAGCAGATTGATACAAAACTTAAAAATAGTTCCTTGCAAGAAGCTGCGATTTGAATTAGATGCCAAGAGAGCTCTCACTCTACTTGTGCATCCCTCCTTGTTATTCTGGAAGCAGTGTTCTCTGAATTAATTTGTGTGAATGGCAGGAGAGTCTGCACTGCTTGATTGCAGGGCAATCCAGAGGCACAAGAGCTGGCTATGCTGGGCCACCCCGATTCCAGAAGTGACCCCGAGGGCTGCTGGTCAGTGGCCAGTGCTCTTTGGTACCTCCTAGGCAGGTCCTGTGGCACCTCAGAGATGTTCTGATCAAAGGAGAGGAATGTCATGTCATACCTGTAAACTCAGGTGGCCTCTGGGGTTCATTCATTGCTTCTCTCCCAGGATCAGTGTGCACCATCCCATGCAGAGCCAGTGCTTTTTGTAAGGATTGGGACATGGTTTGCTGGCTCATGGCAATTCCTACAAAGGTTTGTTTTGGCACTTTGGTGGGCTGCTCATCAAGTCATTAACTTTCCTATTCAGGCTGGATCAGGAGGGCGGGATATGAGCTTGTCCGACTCTTAGTTCCTGGCCAGCAAGTCATTGGTTGTGTTTTCAGTTTATGATGTCAGGAAGGAAAAAAAAGCATCATATTCGGTCACTAATGGAGCAGAGATCTGAGAGATGGGGCATTAGGAGATGGTGACATATTATATAAAAATGTGTAGGTAATGCACATCAGGTGTTCACAGAGGCTTTGATTTATACTGCTCACAGTTTGGGTATCTGCACTGGGGACTTGTGGTCTAAAAAAATTTACAAACACAGCTTTGTGAGGTGTGGGCTGGGGTTTTTTGCTGTTTAGGGGTTTTAAAATTTTCTTTATAAACATTAATGTGAATTGAAGCTTCAAAGAGCATTTTGAGATGGAAAATAGTGGGGTGAAAAATTTCAGTAATGTGAATTTTGACTTTAGGAGGTCTAATGTGAAAAACATTGTTAAACTATTGCACGTTTCAAAGCAGTACTCTATAAAAAGAAGGTGAAAAGTTTTCTGTGAACAGGCATAAAAAGAAGTTAAAAGTAGTTTTGTTGAAATTGTCTATTTTCTAAAAGAAGTGTTATTCTCTGGTAGTAATATTCAAAATCCCATGGCAATCTAAAATGTTCACACTGCTTGGGCAATGGATGTACTATATGATCTTGAAACTGATGTACCTGAGGCTGTTCCTCACAGTTTTCATGCTAATTTGTACCTGGTTTGTGCTGACTTGACTAGAATTATTTCTGACTTACTGGTTGGCGATCAAATCTATTTTTTTAAAATTTAAATAAACTCCAAATTAGGAAATAACTAAAAACACCTGTGGGCCTGATATTTCTGAGCCTAAGAGAATTTTTTAGCCTACTAGTAACTGTTAACTCTTTCCCAAAGGAAATCTCAACAAGTTTCTTTCTCAAAACAATCTTGTAAAAACAACATTTCTTTCTGAAAACATTCTTTTGCCAGGTGGTGTTTTCTGTTTTTATAATTTAACCAGTAGAATTAGAGAGGTGTTGTTCCTATGCACCAATCATGTTCATTTTGTATCGTAACACCTTATAAATAGTAAGAAGAATTAGAAAATAAAGCCTTCTATTTTTTGCCTTCTGAGAATCATAGAGTTCTTCGTCTTTATTTCATGTCCAACAGTGACAAACACCCACTAAACTTAGCATATGGTTACACTTTTAGAGAGGAAGAATAAAGCAAACAAAGCCATAGTGATGTTTTTGGAGACATCCCAACTCCATGTCTCAGCTCAGTGTAATGGAGATGTAAATATTTAACAAGAACAGTGTTGAGCCAAGTCACCTGTGTGACAAACATCCACTTTTCCTTGGTCATTAAGCCACTTACCTGTGTGGCAACAGTAGATTTGCAGCAGCTTTCTGTCCACTCTGGATGCTTGTGTGTCTTACGGCATATTGTAAGTGCTTTTTATAACTACCAAATCAAACAACTTAAAGTGGGGGAAAATGTATTTAGATTCAATACTATTTATAGAAACTGTTAATACTGTATTTCTCTTTCTCTGTTAATTTCTGTATTTCTCTCTGAAGTAAATTGGTATTTCAAGGAGAATAGGAGAGCTTGTGGGGGAAAAATAATTTAGGCCTGATGCCTTCTTGTCTATAGGTTACAACAAGCTCCATGTTATCACAGCTTAATTTTATTGGCACACATGCTGTCTATACTATCTGTAGTGTCTTCAGAAGTTTTTGGCACATCTGTGGGATGGAGAGCACTGATGGAGAAGCTCACCTGGCACTGCCTGTGGCTGAGCATCTCCTAGGCCTGCCCCAGTGTCTGGACTGCAGATGCTCTCTGTGGAGTTAAGGCTGGTTACTTGAAGATGTGTGACCTCCCCTAGGCATGTTCAGCTTTCCAGGGAAAGGATACACCTTGTTTCTTTCATCTGCCTAGCTGATCTTTCTGTGGGACAGAGGTCTGTGCACAGCATGTTTGATTTGTTTAGTGTTATCCAATGGTTTCTCTGATGGCCCAGTAGTCTCATTTCATTTATCTGTGACTTTTTGACAGCTGAACTGTGACAGATGAGCACTGATGGGTTTTGCAGTCATGGTTTGGAAGGTTGCTGCTCTGAGCTGTCCCCTTGCTTCTCTGTTGCAGGTTGCTGCCACTGTGGCAGGGGTAGAAGGAGGACAGAGCGCCTTAGGCACTGAATACAAAGTCCAGCAGCTGGAATTGGCTTGGTCCTGGCTCTCTGCAGAGCTGCTGGGTGATGAATTTGTGTAACTGGAAACAGGCTGGTGTTACCTGGTGACTGTGTTGCAAGGACAGCAATAGACAGGGAGATGCAGGAAGGTCTTACTCATTGCCAGCTGTTTGCAAAGGTGTAAGGCAGAGTCCTTGACAGGAATTCTTGTCTGTGCTCTAAAGCAAGGAGGTGATCTTTGAAGTGTTATGGAGAGTAGAGGTTGGCTTTGTCCTTATCTTGACTGGGTCTTTCTGTAGCTGAGCAGCCTCAGCAGGGAACAATGCCTTTACATTTACAAGGACATGTGCTTTGTGAAATGTGGTGTTGTGCATGGTAACATGGCAAGAAAGGTGAGATATCTGTAGGTTTCCTGGTGCATAGTCTAGTTCTGGTGCTACCCTGGAGGGATGCTCTCTTCTCAGCTCATTGCTCATGCTCCTATGGAGGGTGGATATTTGGTGACTGGATATTTGTTGTGCAGTAGATAGAGAGCACCATCTGTGCCCCAGATGTCCTGACCCCACATTTCTCCTGAGGGCTTGCCCACACAGGAGCAGATGCGTTTGCTGTTGCCTGTGTGTGAGTGCCAGTCTCGTGTGGTGTCTCTGGGACAGGTTCAAGAGGCTGGCAGAGGTGTAGGCACAGGCTGGCGTGCTGGGAGGCACTCCCAGTGCAAGGGGCAAGGACAAGAACACCATCCTTGTCTGTCTTCTTTCAGCTGATTTATTGATTACAACTTTTCCTTGGGGCTCAGACTTGTGTGCTTTTCCCCTTGTACGTATTGGAAAGCAGAGCTGTGCCTACAAACTGGTCCTGAGACCACACTTTGGAGACCAGCCTCTTCAGGGAGATGGGCAAAGCAAATTCAGCAGTGGGGTTTTGCTGCTAGTATCGCCTCTCCTTTCCTTCACCAGCCAGCCCTGGCAATGCAGGGCCTCTGCTCCTGCCTGAAGCTCATGTTGCCTCGTTCTTCTCTCTGTGGCGTGAGCCACCATCCTCAAAGGGTAAAGCCAGTAGCTTTTACATTATTAATATTAGCCAAGAGTAACCTTGGGTTTCTGGTTGGGAAGATGATGGTAAAGTGCTGACTGTTGCTCACACTTGCCTAAAAAAGCAGGAGAGAAATTCTTTTGGGATGTTGACTCTAAACCTTTCTGAGCTTCTGTGTGTGCTTAAGCAGATACATTTTGAAACCTTTTATGGGCATATTACAAGGTTCCATTGGCCGTGGCATGCCACCTCCTGCTCCTGAGGCTTGCTTTCCCATTTGAAGGGCAAAGCCCTCCAGACCAAGGTTCTGGTTCTGCAAAATACTTAAGCCTGATTTTAAGTGCTGTAGAGTTCCTGCAGACAGCAAAGAGCTCCTTGTGCTGGAGTGAGCTGTTGCATCAAGTTTAGAGCATGGGAAGTGGTCTTCTTGGCCACTCTCTAAAGGGGGAGAGCTGCCCATGGTCGTTTGTTCTGCCACCTTTGGCTTTTGGGAGTTTCTTTGCACGCACACCTTGAGTTTGCAGTCGTGACAAGCCTGCTGGGATCTGCAAGCACAAACTCCATGTCTGTGAACCCAGCACAACTGCAGGGAGATTCTCTGTGAGCCCCAGGGTCTTCCTCTGCACAGGGAGGAGGGAGATGAGGTGCTGGGCCCAGATAGCAAGTGGCTGTGCTTGCATTTATCCCTGCCTGCTGTGAGTCAGAAGTTGGCCAAGGGAGTACAAAAGAGGTTATGTGTGTGTACAGTGAGCTCTGGCACTTCAAACGGTGCCATGTTGCAAAATGTGGCACTGCCAAATTCTTCTAGGGAAGCATTATGTCTTCCAGCCCTGATGTGTAGCAGTAGCTAACACTGGGATTGAAATAGAAGCACCAAACCTACAAGTCTCTATGCCTGGACAGAGTCTGGGGCAAAGAGGATGCTTGACTGTGGTGTCTTGTCTTGCTGCAGTGTCAGTGAAGCTACCTAGGGACTTCTCATGCTCCTGATTGCATTAGGCCAGCAAAATGAGCTGGGGGGAAGGCGGTGAAAGATGCCTGAATGAGCATGTGGAGTTGGTGTATTTCTTTAGTGGCATAGCATCAGTTTGATGTAATCCCTTAGCTGACAATAGCTTTCTGCCACTTGGTTCACCCTTCTGAAGGAGGGTGCAGTAACATGCTTTTATGTAATTGAGCTGTTTGGAAGCTTTAAAACAAATATAAACAAGAGGTGCCAGGCTTTTTGGAGAGCCCATTGCCTGACATCTCCCACAGAGCATTTCAATAAGTGGTTAGATTTCCAAGTGAGGAGCTGAGCTCTTTGAAATTCTGCCCCTATAAATATTGTTTTCCTGGTATTAAAATAAATGCTTTGAGGACCTTAGGTGAATTTTGCCCCATACAGGCACAGTTTTACTTCTGGCTTATTAATACTGTTTTATTGCTGTTCATAAAACAGCAGGGACCCAGGCACTGACCCTCTTCCTCACCCCATGTAGTCCTTGTGCCATGTCTGATGACAGTCTTTTTATTAGAGGAAGGCCAAGGATTTGGAAAACCACCTTTCAAAGCCTTGTGATGATGCAAACTGCTTCAAAGTGTTGTAATGTCAGTCTCTGTGCCCAATTGCACTTTTTGACCTCACAGGAGCAGTACAAAAAAAAAGTCTTTGAAGGCTGAGTGTAGCTGAGCTGCTGTAGTAGCAAGACTCTGGGTGTTTTAGACAGGTGTCCTAACTGAGTAAGCATTTCAAACCCTGGCTCCTTCCAAAGGAATAGCTATCAAACTTGCTTACTTCTATAAACTTACCTGCCTGTTAGGAAAGCCCTCTGTTCTGTAATGGCAGTGAAAATATTCAGCTTAACCATAGCTAATGTGTTAGGATAGTAAAATCTTTCTGCTGTCCACACAGTAGAAAGTACATGGCACAAAGGTAATGATGATGATATCTTGAGAGCCCTGGGTTTTGCATCTGGCTCTCTGAATGTCTGGTTAGTGTTTGGCCTTGGCTTCGGATTTCAGTGACATGGTTACTTGATGTCCCCACTGTCAGAGGAGCTGGATGCTGGAGTGAGGGATTATTAACCACTAACTCTATGTTTTTATCTCCTCTGTCTGAAGCCAGCACCTGGGAATGGCTCGGTGCTGTTCTCTGCGTGCCTCAGCTCCAAGCTGGAAAGCTGAGACCTGGAGGTGCCTTTCTGCAACATTTAGATTAAAGCTGTGAGAAAGAAGCATATTCTTGAGAGGGCACAATTGGCTCGCTGGGACATGAGCATACTCAAATCAAGCAATTCCCCAAGTTTGTAGTGAAATGTTACGGCAGATGGCCCGCTTACAATGCGGGATATTATTAGAACCATGATCAGTGCTAATAAGGTCATTGGCAGTGGGGGAGGAGGTCAGTGTCTGACCTTGTTTGGAAGGTGGCAGCCTGTGCTCTGGGAAGAAGTTTTCCTCTTGCAGCAGTGGAATGTGAATGTTTAAAACAAGCTACTTTGTGTATTAGTATGGTTGCACAGTGAAGAGAAAGACCCATCACCCAATCCAGCATAACTGCTGCAGACGTGCTGCTGGCCCCCACCCCTTGCTGAGGTAGGTGCACAGAGCACCATTAACAAGTGAGGCAAATTCTGCTGAATTCTGGGAATGGGAACCAGGAGAAGTTTAGCTAGTACTCCAGCATGGATATGGTATCACAATGCATTGCCCAGGTGACTGGTGAGAGGTCTCCAAGTTTTATCTTGCCTCTGACCATACTCTGCATTAACACAGCACTTTCAGCTGTTCTCCTACACTGGTGTCAGAAAAAGACCCAAAACAACCACTACAGATAGGAATCCAGTTGAGTTGCATGAGTGATGTCCACATCTCTGCCCAGCAGTACCCACACCAGGTTCTGATAGGGATTTAAGCCAATAGCCTGAAACATGGTGTTTTAACTCTGTCTCATTACTTCTTTGCCTTATGAACTCTGGGTGCTGTGATCAACTCTGGGTGCATAGTGAGAGGAGACAACTCTTAAACAGAGGCACATTTGGGAAAGTGTGGAGTATCTATCTGGGGGTTCAAAGGTGGCCAGGGCAGCACCAACATGGTAGAGTTGCAGCCTGTGTGCCTGAGACTGCAGCTGTCATGATGGTGCTTCCCTAAGTCCCTGTTATCCACAGGGGCACAGCTGGTGCTGGGAACAGTCACATGGAGATTTCAACTGAGCAGAGTTTGAATACAAAACCTCAGTGTGTAATCCCAATGGTATTGGCCAATCTCACTGATCTACATTTCTTCCTCTTGCTGTCCATTCCTAAAGGATCAGAGCATGGGTAAGGCTTGCGGCCATTATGTGCTCTTGATCCCAAATGGTTGGTTTGTGCAGTGTTGTGCTGCGTGCAGTGCTTGGGCTCTGCTCCCAGAGACCCTTCCATGTGATGCTGCAGATAGCAAACCCAGGATGAGTTTGCCAGGGGAAAGCTAGAGCATCATGGGGCTGGACATTTCATCCCATGTAGTAGCACTTCAGTGCTCAGGGTTGTGGGGAGTTGAAAGCCAGACATATAGATGAGCCTTTAAGGAGAGCTTGGAAGGTCATCCAGGCATGGCAGAGATGATGGTGTTTTAGGTCAGCTGTAGGAAGGAAAACTCTTTCCTCCCTGTGAGGGAATCTTGTTTCATAAACCAGCAGACTTTCAAGAGAGTTGTCTTTGGAGGGAATGTTGCTCCTTCCTAAACATTGTAGGGGAAGATGTTAAAAGAAGCTCCTGCTTATGCAGAAACCCTCCCAAATCTTGCTCTGATGGTGCAAGACTTGCAGCCTTATTCTAATGCCCTGTTTCTTCTTTCTGCTGTTTCCTCCTCCCCTCTGGGCCTATTTGTCCCCAAGCCCTAGTGCAACTCCCCTGTCCTCTTTGTCCCTGTTCTAATGTCTGCAGGGACTGTACAAGGCAGCCTGAGAAGTCTCTTGCTCTCCTCTCCTGTTGCTTCAGCAGTCATTTTTATTTCTCAGTGCATCTGGTGCCCTTGCAGATGAAGATGTAATCACGGTTACCTCCCTGCAGACTTTGACTCCCTGCTGTGTCAATCCTGTTGCCTGTAAAACCTCAGTGATGTGCTGCAGGGTGGGAGCTGGAGCAAGGCAGGCAGACTGAGTGACTCTGGGGCTTGAAGCTGGAAAGCCATCAGGGTTGATAAAAGCAAGACAGGGACGTCTGAAACCTTCTCTAAGTTGCAAGGGATGACCTCGAGGGAAGGAGGTGGGGGTGACTGGGGAGGAGCGGTGCAGCTCCACAAAGTCACTTTCCCATAGGACTGGGGAGTTCGGGGATGTGGCAGGGACCCTGGCCACCCATTGCTGCCATCTCTGTCAGCATCTGCTGGCTGGCATGTCAAGGCAGGGTGCGGATTGCCCCACACAGCCCATGTCACTCCTGTCACCAGAGCCCACTCAAACTGCTCTGCACCATCCTTGGGAGAGTTGGGGGCAGGGAGGGGGGAAATCACTTGGGGGCTGGGAGACAAATGGGCAGGATCACTTTTAACTAGCATTGCAGAGGTGGGACACCATGCAAAGGTGGGACATGGGGCAGGCTGCCATGAGGAAGGAGCTCGAGAGGCATCAAGGGCATCACAACTGCAGCAGCCCAGCACAGGAGCTGGAATGCAGTCTGGGTGTTGCTGAGGCTTCTCCTGGCTGCCTGGGTTTTTTCCACCAAGTCTGGTGTATTTAGACTGAAAACTCTTCAGGCTGGGACTGTCTCATTTTCTCTTTGGGTAGTAATTTGAGCAGGACCCTGAGCTTTAGCATTGATGAGTATTTGTATTCCCACAGCCAGAAATCCCCTGCTGCAGCCTTGTGTGATAAAGCACAGATTGAATTAAGAGGATTTTCATTGTTGTTTTGTGTTTCTCTGCATGGGTTTTTGAAGAGTCCACAGTAATATAAAATCTTTAGAAGTCTTTACTTGGAATAGAGCTCACATTAGGTAGGATAAAAACACTGCTCAGAACTGGGGGTTTTTTCCTGTTTTGATGGTGCTAATTCTTGGAGAATGATTTTTTAAGCATCCTTTCAGTGCTTAGCCCAATCAGGGGAAAAGTGTTGGCACTTTTACTTTGTCCTTCTTGGCCTGTATCAGAGGCACTTGAAGAAAAAGTTTGTGCAGGGATTTCTGCCGGGGCCCTATTAGAAGTCCATCTATCTTGGTTTAAACCAGTTGGAGCATTTTTCCAGCAGTGTTGGAGTGTTTGCTTACATAGGCACTGGTCCTGCTGCATTCCAGACTTGCTAATGACCCTGGAGCTTCTTTGCAGCTACTCTTCTCAGGTGGCGGAGAGACTGCAGGTGTCCTCAAGAAAGGTCACTCTTGCTTGCAGAAAAAATCCTTCCAGTCTCTCCTACCCCCATCTATATGGGCCCATCTCACTGTCCTAGGGTGACTTTATGATGCTTGTATCCCCAATCGTCTGTTCTGAATATTGTGTTCTGTACCTTTAAGACTGATTCTGAGAGCAAAACAGGGAAAGAAAAAGTGCACAGTTTGTTTTGAGAAACTGCCTGACTCCTACGCATTCCTCTCTTCTCCTGACTGCGTGTGCTCAACTGAGTCTCGAACAGACTGCAGACAGGGATCTCCTGTGCTTTTAGTTAGTTTTAGCTAGGGCAGAGAAGTTACCTGGACTGTTTTTTTTCTTTTTTTTCTTGGGACTGTTTAAACCTGCTCCGGACTGAAAAACCCAGAGGAGCACCGAGGGCTCTCACACCTGCGGCCCACTGGGGCCTGGACCTCCGGAGGGCCTGATAGGAGACTGAGAGAGCTGAGCTGCCCATGACAGAGACTTTCTGAGTTTACCATCTCACTTCAGAGCAACGAAAGGTTTTATTGTTTCATATTATTCATTCTTTATGCTTGTGGGCACTTTGTTTGTTAAATAAATAGTTTTTTCCACTTTTCTCTGAAGAAGTTCTTTTTCCCAGACCAGTTGTGAGGGAGGGGCCATTTAAGTTTGCTTTCCAGAAAAACCCCATTCAGAAGTTTCCTCCCAAATTTGCCCTAAACCAAGACACCTAAAAACAAATGAAGATTTGCATTGCAACTGACTCATCCTGACTGTGCCTGGTGAGGGCAGTGAAAGGTCTTTTTCTTGCTACCCTTTTAGGAAGGGATTGTCCTGCATCTGAAGATATCTCTTGTCAGTAGCAAAAGCAAAATACATGAGATCAGGTGTCTGCTGCCTAAGGAAGTCATGTTGTTTAAGATTGCTTTCTAATAGAAAACAGCCTTCAAAAGCTAACCCTTGCATTCCTCCTCATCTACAAAAGGTTGAGCATCTCAGGCAGTCTGTACTGCACTTGGTGAACAGACCAAGGATAAGCAGCTCAGGGGCAAGAGTTTGGAAAGCAGAGCAGCAATACAGGAAGGATAGAAAAACCCCATGGTAATTTGATCAGTTTGCTTTTGTGCCTCAAGTCTGAATAAGCAAGCATATCCACATGGATATGTTTTAGTTGCTTCTGCCTCCCCCAGCTTTTCTCTTGTGCTCTCAAACCTAAGGAAGTGAATCTGGCAGTTATTAAAAACATGAACTCCAAAGCACCAAGCAAATGAAAGGAAAGCTCTTATCAGTTCCTTTGTTGTTGGTCAGCTGGGACAGATGGATGGACAGACACTCATGTATGTACATGCAGGACACATTTCTTTCTTAGCTGTTCTGGCACTTACACCAGTGCTGCTCAGAGGAGAATTTAGGTCAGACCAAAAGTTGCATCCCACAGGAGTAAATGGATACATCCACCTAACTAGGCATACAACCTCTTCAGTGTCCTGTCCTACAGCTCTTGTTACACAGAAGGGAACGCATCTCAATGACTACATGAAATTAACCTCTCAGCAGCTGAAAACATGGTTTCTGCAAAATGCATTATCAGTTAATATCCATTCCTGGCATCACATGGAGAAAGCAGACCACTCTTGCTGGATTTTGATGTGTTTGGGCTGTACGTTGGTGTAGAGACCTACAGACCCCAAATTTTGGCTATGTGGGTCAGCATGGAATGCAGGGTGAGCAGAAAGCCTCCTTGAGCAGTCTGGTTTGCAGCATGTGTTGGCTTACTGTTCCTGGGAAGGCTTTGTTACTTTGTAACTGAGTGTGCTCAGTTAGGGACAAGAGCATGGTGGATCTGCTTTGGCTGAGTGAGGTTGGGAGTGTGAATCTGCAGAGACCCTCATGAGACTGCATAACAGACTGTGGGAACAGGGATCTGTGAGCAGTGTTGTAATAAGAACAGGTAGAAGTTTTGCTCTGTAATAAATTCATTGTATATTAACAGGTTTTCAGATGTTGGCACAGATTTGGGCATTGTGTTCATTAAAGCTGGCTGCCTGTGTGGTACTTGTGACTAGTGCATGGGACCTGCACCTAAATATGTCTCACTAATTGCAGTTTTATCCCAGAATTGTCATTGCCAAACTCTCCTTTTGCCCAGAAAGATGTCAGTGTCTTTGGCACTGAGCCCATCATGTTTGCCTCTGTGGAAAAAGGTCTGTTCTGTTGCCATCACAGCTTGCTATGCTTCTCCATGGGCTCAGCTCCTAACAAACATTTGCAGTGCCTTAACCTCCCTTTCACTTGAGATGGTAGCAAATATTGGTCACATATCTGCTTTCTAGTACCAGGTGCTTTTTAAAGAGCACTTCTGAAGGTGATTTTTAAGAGAAAAATCCCCTCTCTGACTTAAATGTGCATGTTACTGGCTGTAATAAACAACTCACTAAATAGATCAGTCTGCAAAAGCTGAATGAGGTGGAATATTTGCCTAGGGCAAGGCAGGCTTTTTTCTTATTTTTGCTTGGTTTGTTTTTTCCTTTTTCTTCCTTTCTCTTCAAGCCTTGCTGCCTCCTAGATGGAGGTCTGTGATTCAATGTCACTTGGCCTGAATGTCCTCTTTGGAAGCCAAGGCCTGTGTGAGATGTGTGGTCCTTGCCTGCTGTGCTTAGCAGGCTGCAGGAGCTCTCTTGAAGGTACCTTTTGTATCTGCACCTTTAATCCTTTGACCAACAGCAAGTTCATTATACTGTGGGTATGAAATCTGAAGCCTGGCATGGACCAGAAAGCTTTGGGGTCTTTGCTGTGGAGTTGGTGGCACAGTCAGCCCTTTTCTGGTAGCTTCTCTGCAAAGCCAGAGCAGAGGGGAAACATGCTGCTGTACACAAATATGCCTGGCACGTGTAGCTGAAACAGGAGCACGAGGACAAGGCTTGGTCTTTGGTGAACTGAACTGTAGCCTGAGAAAGCTGCTGGGGACATCAGTGGGCCATCAGGGTGAGGAGCAGGGCAAACTGGCTTTGTTCTCTGCCATGGGGCAAATCCTAGCCAAGAGCAGAAAGGTGTCCTGTGCCTTGGAACATCAGTCCTCTGCCTCTGACAGATGTCCGGGAGCAAATCCTGTGGTGGCAACTGAGGCCATCACCCTCCTGTACCGCTGCATCTGCTGTTACCCTGCAGTCACCTCCTTTGTTGGCTTAAGCTATTGCATAGAGGGACTGTCATGTCATGTTCTGACATATCTTGGTGTTTCCACCTGAAGTGTGGAAAGCCAGGGTGGCAGAGCCCAGCCACATCCTTCCCTGCTCAGGGAATGATTGTATTCTGCCAAGTTCTTAGAAAAACCCAACCAAACCTAGCCACCTCCATATCTTATTTGCAATTTCATTTTGCTTTCTGAGGCACAGTGAGAATGAGGTTTTCTAAGCATGACTTTGCCCTCTGCAGGACAGGAGGGAAGGTTTGGGTCAGACACTTAGTTATCAATCTCTGCTCTTCCCTATTTGCCTTTTCCCTTGTGTAAACTTGAGGCGTGAGGCTGCTGGAGGTGGTCACATGTCCGATATTTGTATTCATGAACACAGTAGTTTAACGTTTATTCTCCTGGGCTTTAATGTGCTTTGCTTGGTTCTGTCTACGTGTAGCTTGCCTGCTGTAATTGTAATATTCAACAGACACTGTAGGTAGAGGAAGGTCAGAAGCATCAACTTTCCATATGACCTTGACAGATTCGGCTGGTGAAAGTTATAGAATTGGATTATGAGATTTACAATGAAAAGATGGTTTAAGGGACAAGAGAAAATGCACTTGCTGTTTTCAAATGCTGGCCTGGTGTAATAGCAATCAGGAGGGACATAATTGAGGGAGATAGAAGGTAGAAGACATATGTGAAGTTTAATTTTGTTTTTCTTTGGGGTTTTGTGGTGGTTTTTTTAATACAGTACTTGTGCAGTATTGTTCCAGAGAGCTGGCATGGGCTTTTTTTGTCATTTATTATAGAAGAAAAATCAATGACTTGCCAGTGTGTCTATCTTCCAGGTAGAATTGATATTTTTACTTAGAAATAGTCCCACATTGAAACCCACAGGAATATTAACATTGCTGGATGTCACCTACTCCACATCCTACTCTGTACATGCAGTGGTCCCAGGGCTAAACATGCTCTTAAACCTGCTCTCTTTACTGGACACTAAATGTCTTCTTTTGTGATTGTTATTGATCATTTCCTTCAGCAGGTCTGTGGCCAGGCCAGTCTGTAAAGTCTTATTTGTCTTGGAGAGAGCCTGGTTTTGATACTGTATTAAAGAAACCTATTTTATTGTGCTTTTAACATTCCTGAACCTAGGAGAGAAGTGGAATAATACTTGGAAGACATTAAAAATACTCAGTTCAGAACTCTAAATGATGATACTTCTCTGTTTAAACCTCATTTCAAATATGTGGTGGTAACAGACTGATATGGTTCACAAACATAGCATAATCAAAATATATTGGTGGATACAAAAGAAAAGAGCTTGATGAAGTCTTTATTCCTGTCTTTTGTGGCATGAGATTGCTGTTATTGGAAGTAGTTATCTCTCAGATAAAAATGTTTTTCTGTTCTATGGCTCTACAACTCAAAAAATATACTTTGACAGTGCCATACTCTTAATTTATATTTCTTGGGCTTGGTAAACACTGTCCATTGCTTGGAGCAAGCTAAAATGTTCCACAAACCAAAAACATTAAAATCAATATACTTTTTTTCATTGAACATAACAGAGCATGCCATTGGCCTCAAAGAAGAGAGCTTGGCAGGGGAACAGAGCTGGAAAGAGTTGTCAAGATGTAAAAATATAATGAAGGCGCTACAGGGCTTTTCCCCAACAAAATAACCACTCTGAGTTTTTAAGAACCTTTAAGTATAACAAACAGCTTGGAATGAAAATCCTGCATGAAAGCAGGAGGACAGCCATGACTTCTTTGTGCTGTCCTGGGGAAACTCAGTGGAACATTGCTGTATTCAGCAATGTGCAAAACTACTCACAGCAGCTCTCAGCTCCCCTAATTGCCAGGTGAATAAGGATTTGGGAATTTAGGCTAGTGCCTGTGGCTGTTTAGAGTCTACTGGAATGCAGTAGTTGTATGTCCCCCCTGTTCCTAATTAAAATATATTTTAAAATGTCAGGATGATAGTACTTGAGCTCTGTGCTAACAAGCCATCGTTTCTTTCTGGAGCTGGATTTGCCTGCTGAGGCCAGTGGTTTGAAGTGATTGGCAATGGCTGTGAGTGGCTGTCACCAGTTAAGGTGCTCCCAAAAAGGGAGGTGAGGACATAGAAATGCTGCTTTCTGCTTTGTTTTTGTCTCCTGCTCTGTTTTGAGCTATGTAACAAAAACAAGCTTGACAAGCATTTTGATGCTGCAGATTTTAAGTGAATCCTAGATAAGCATGTTTGAGTTCCAGCAGAGCACATCTGATCTTGCAAACCCCCCCTGTCCAAGTGCTTTGCACTTTTATACAGACTATTTGAAAGGACTGGCATGTGCAGGAGGTCTTGGCCACGCTGTGCATCTGTTTGTTCCCAGCATTTGCACCTGATCACTCTCTTACCCTGGTGCTAGGGAAGCGCTGTGATGTGCTCAGTGTACATTTTTAATATACTGGTGAAATTGTTCAGCTGCTAAACTGTTTGTGCCATGTGGTGGGAAGCATGTCCCCTGCTTGGGAAAAGTGCTGCTGTTCCTTATATGCCTTTTGGTGGTGACCAGTCCAAATCTGCAATAAGGAGATGACCGAAGCCCTGTCAACTTGGCCGCGTGCCACAGGGGTTGGTCATTGTGTGTTGGTGGCAAGGGACAGCTTTCCATTCCTGCGATGGGAGAGAGCCTTCAAGCACAGCACATCCCCCTGAGCCAGTGGCACACAACACAGCCCCTACAGCTTGGTTTGTGTCTGTGGTAGAGGTTGGCTTTCACAGACAAAGGCTGGAATGACAGAGATGGAAGTGTTACTGGTCTTTAGCAGTGTTTGTTCAGCAGTCTCAGCTGGCTGTAGGCAGCTTTTTTTCTGGACTTGAATACCTTCTGCAAAAATTATGCTGGCTTTTTTTACCTTCTATGTCCTTCTTTCCATCTTCCCTGCTAAGCAAAAATATCCCAGCAGAACAGTCACAGTGGGAGGCTGAAGAGCAGCATCAGTGTCTTAGAGCCAGGGATTGTTGTGTTTGCTTTCCATTCCTTGCGCATTTTTCTAACTCCCTGGACATAGAGCTAGACCCTACCTGGACTGAAGTGGTTGTGTTTCACTGACCTGTTCTTTTAAAGTTGCAGAGGGATATAACGTTTTGGGTTTTTTAAGTTCAAACATTGGTTGGCTTCCCAAGGCTCTGCCCTACAGCTGTAGGGAGAGGAAAACTGGGTAGACTGGGACTGTGCAAAATGCATCAGGGGCAGGCTGGGACTGTGCAAAGTGTACCAGCCTCCCTTCAGTGGGGTGAACAGTGTCTGCTTGGTGTGCTTCAAGGGTTTTCAAGCTGCCTTGCACTTGCATGTGCTACTGAGCTTTGCTTTGAGCTCTCAGTTCAAAAGGACCCAAAACTTGTTGTACCTGCCAAATGTCACCTGCTTTCATTTGGAATCATGCAAAACATCAAGGTTCACTCATTTCAGTCAAAATCAAGTCTAGGCTTGCTCAGAAAGGGCTTGACCTAACATTCATTGAAGCCATGAAATTCAGTTGCTGTTTTAGTGACAAGCTGGGGCTGCCTTGAGAGTGCTGGGAATGTTGGTAGCCCTGGGAGCTTGTGATAGCTATTCTGGTTTTTCCACTGAAGCTGTGTGGAAAGGCAGGTCTGACTTTTGTCTTCTGTACCCTGACAAAAGACATGTCCCTGTTTACCTCAGCAGCTCTGGGTCAGAGCTGACATGTTGTTGCTGCAGCTCAGAGCATTGTTCAGAACAGCATAAAATCTGCAAACGATTCTCGAGTGACTGCAAGGGAGCTGAGTTGGGCCAAAATAACAGCTGGGGTGTTTCTAGCAGATTTTTCTCATCTGTCTGCACAGGCTCAGTGAGGTGGCTCTTTATACTCAGAGGTGGGAATTTCAAAGTTAGGCAAAACTCATCCTAGATATATTGTAAAACTGTGTTTTGTGCTTTTTATGGGCTGTTTGAATTCTATTTCCAGCAAATTTTGTATTCATGAACTGTACACTTTCCTGGCTAGAACATGCATTTCACAGAGTCTGTATCATCCATAGCTGGAAACTGCCAGATTAACCTTAACTCTAGCATTTTTATTCACACACATTGAAATTGAAACTTCTGTATGGTAGGAAGTCTGTTGCTTCCTTTGCCTTTGAGGCTGATTGCCATCTGGTAATGCTAACTAGAAGATACATTTTGCTTTTTCTTTCCAGCTATGATCTATTCACAGCAGGATCCTCACCATAACAGCAGTCTCTGGGCTCTCTGTAAATGGGTGTTACACCTGCATTTGAAAAATGTCAGCAGCCAGCTGTGCTGTATTTTTTATTGCTGTTACAAGTAACTTTAGACCACCAGCTTCTTTGTACCCAATACTGTATAAGCAGGGCTGCTGGCGTGGGAGGGGTGCAGAGCACAGACTCTCCAGAATCCCAACATCTGTCCCAAAAGTAGCAGAAAAAGCAGTAGAACTGGAAAGCCTTTGAGATTAGTTATTTCAGAGAGGGAGAATGAAGTGCTGATGTTAGGTTTGGGAGTCTTTGACGCAGCACAAATCCACTTCCAAACAGGACAGGGAACAAAGCATAGGATAAACTTTTATGTGACTATCCACAACAGCTTGGAAAACTGTGTTCAGTGGCAGTCTGGAAGGATGTGCTTGGCAGGACTGTTCAGTTTTGTTTTGTTCTGATGACTTGAATGATGGAATAGAGAAAGTATGCTTGTTAAATTGGTAGGGTGCTTTGAGCTGGGAGGAACTACAGACACTCTTTAGAGAACCAGATGTGGAGTTGCAGGTAGTCTTGACAGGTTGGAAAAGTAATCCATAAAAAGGCGAATGGGTTCAATAAAAACAGTATGAAATATAGCATTGGAGTGAATCAGCTGCCTCATACAGGGTGCAGCATAGCTGGGTCTGGAGTAGTTCTGGAAAAGGCTTGTTGAGAGTGAATCAAGGAACGCTACATTGTTAGTAGGAAAGAAAATGCCATGCAGGGATGTAAAAGCAGAGCTGTCATCTGCAGGACATGTGAAAAAATCTGTGTACCTGCATAGCACTGGTCAGGGGTTAGGTGGAGCACAGTGCTCAGTGCAGGTACCCACAGCAGCAGGGACTGGGGGAGTAGCCTAAGGAAAAACTTGGAGACTGCTGGGAGAGTTGGAAGAGGATGGTTTGCATAGTCTAGAGCTGAGTTTTAAGGAAGGGGGGTAGATGTGACCACAGCCTTTAAGTATGGGCCCTTCCTCAAGGAGGAAGGGAATAATTCCTGTTCTGGCCTAAACCAGAAGTTTTAGGTTTCTGTTGCAAGTAGAGCAAAGCTGCAGTTGAAAAGCAGCTGTGAGGAGACTGATGTGTTGGAGTCCTGTGTCTAGGAAATACACAAGTAATAGGTACAAAGAAAATAGGTGATCTGTGTGGGCAATGGGGAAATATATCACTTCACTAGATTCTTCTAGACCTGCTTTTTAGGATGCTTGTCGGGGTCTAACAGCCTTCCATGAGAACATATTCAAGGAGTGTTTTCTACATAATTACTCTTTAAAACTTCTCTGTGAAAGTGAGCTGCTCCAACACTGCTAGGAGGAAAGCATTGCTCTTAAGCGGAAGTTACCTGATGTATTGGGCCAGGGTCAATGTTCAAGGGAGGTTGCAAGGTTGCAGTTCTCACTGACTCAGTTGGCAGCATAATTTCTGAAATTTCATTAGCCTTTGGAAAGGAGTTGCAGATAAAGGTGTGTTCAGGGCTGGCTTTGAACTGCAGCAAGTGACAGCTGGGCTGCATGAACACCTATCTGAGATGTAACACTCGCTAATGATCAGACTGACTTGTCAGCTCCAGTCTCATTTGTTTTCCAGTTGAAAACATGCTATTTCCATGCTATTTGATGTTTGCCAGTGAAAGGTGTTTGATCCAGCAGTGAGATGGACAGCTATCTCCTTTCCTCCAACGCAGCTCTCTACCTGTGTGGAAAGAGGAGCATGGTGCAGCATTGGAGGTGGCTGGATGAGCCATGCAGTGCACTGGAGGTGGCAGGATGAGCCACACTCAATCCAGCCAGCATTCCACATGCTCAGCCCTGGAGCAGGTTGCTTAGGGACAAACTGCAGTGAGCACAAAGCAGTTGAGTAGAGGTGATGCACTGGTGGTTTTCTGTCCCGGAAGGGTAACTTTGAAGCTGCAAGTCATTATAGGATGGATGAAGGACTTGGAGCTTGGGCACCAAGTACCAACTCTGCCTCCCAGGACCTCTCTTTTCTTACAGAGCAGGTGGCAGTAGGGGTAGACCTGAAGCAGCATGTGCTGCTCAGTACATGTTCATAGTTGTGCTGCATGGACACAGGGATGCGACCCTGAGCTTCCCACTTTTTGTCTCCCACTGTTGCAGGACAATTCATGCTCTATGGCATGAATTTGCAGCCTGCCCTGCAAATGTGGGGCAGACACCATGGTGGTTGAGGTTGTATTGTGTATGAGAAAGCCATGCAAGGCTGTGGCAGAAGCAAGGATCCATGGCCAGGAGAGAGCCTTTGTGTGCATGTGGTGAGTGGGATGGAAAGCAGAGAGCGTTTCATGCCTCAGCACTGGAGCGACAGGCACTGAGTAAGCAGGGCCAGTACATCTCTGAACGTGCCTCCCCACTGAACTCCTCTTGGGGAGGTGGAAATCTGCTGCTTCATGTGGAGAAAAGTTATGTAGACAAGCTGTGTTTTGGTGCCTGGTTTTATGCAAAACATGGAAATCCTTTCCTGCCTGGTCTCTTTTCATTCTTTTTGCTGTCAGTCATTGCATATGTCATCAGTGTCTGTGGAAAAGACTGCACAGTCAGGGCACCAACCTACTGCAGCCTCTAGTGTGTGAAAAGCCGCATTAGCTTGAAGATTTTTACATGAGAACTGCTCATGATTGAGAGACATAGTGTGCAGTCATTAAAACCAGAAATGTGTGTCTGGAACCCCTCACTGGTGTCCGGGATTAAAGAGACCGTAACAGACTGCATTACTGGTGCACATGTGAGCAAGCTTTGGGGTTTGTGCTGAGAGCCTTGTTTCTGCAGCACAGTTCAACTCACTTCAGCAGCCAGGGAGGAGAGAATTTGTGCAACATGCTTAGGGAAGGTTCATCCAGCCTGGTGCAGTACCCAGAAAGCTGTTATTTGCATCCCTCTGAGCTAGGATGCAGATGAAAAGGTGCAAACTCCACACAGCCAGGTGTAATGCAGGTTTTTCTACTGGATTTCAGTGTGCTGCCATCAGTGCTGCACTCCAAACAGCTGGCTTTGTTGCAGTGCAAGCTGTTGCCACATTAGCTGGTGTCAGATGCCAGCCATTTACAGTATACGCCATCACAGCATGACTTAAGTTGGCAACACAGTCAATCACATGCCAGCAGCCTACTGTAAGGGTGGGAGTGTGTGGGAAGAAATGGGGAGAAGTTACTCTTATAAAATCCTTTAATGATTTATTTTTAATATCCATTTTTCAAGCCTATGAAAGTGCAGTCCATATGCTTTTCCCTCCTGGCTGTAGTTGGCAAAGAAGCAGATGAATATGGTCCTTCAGACTCCTTCAATTTTGTGAGGAGCTAGAAAATACAGCTATATTTAGCCTGTTACCAAGGCCAGCAGCAGTCTGTTACTGGGTGGTGATTCCCTGGCTGCAGGCTTGTGTGCCACCCAGGACAGGGTGGGAATGCACGTGTCCTGGAGTCAGTACTCAGGCTAAATTGACAGCAGCAAATTTCAAATTTCCAGTTACAGGAGGATGGCTGCACTGGTGCCAGCAGGCTCAACGTGCTGCTTACCAGCTTAGATCAGTCTCTGAGCACCAGGCCCCTACCAACATGTGCAGTGACCACTCCAGGTGCTGTAATAGTACTTTTTGGTGCAACACTCAGCTTGGAGAATGTTTCAGTTGGTCTTCTGTGCACAGCCCTGGAACTGTCTTGTGCCCTATGCTGAGCTTTTGATATGCTGGAGCCACAGCTAGTCCCTGCAGGAAAACTGTGCCTTGTAGAATAAATATGCTCATCTAAAACTGGGGGCCTAACTCCTGTTGTATTTTCTCATGTTGTATTCCTGGGCCACACAGGTATAAAATGGAGTTGTCCTTATTTATCCCCAGCCCAGTATCCACACAGCAGATTTGCTACCAGTTCCCTGTTGCTTTCCCTGCTGTGTTGCAGCTGGTACTGAGGAGTTAAAAATGGCAGTTCCTTTGTCCTTATGGCAGCTTTTGTAGAGCTGAAATTGGTCTTGAAGATTGTGTATATTTCTGGGAAGTACCAAGAACTGTGGGTGTTGTGATGGAAGGGTAGAAGAAGGGCTCACCCCTACCAGTGTTGGAGTTCAGGGGGTACTAGTGGTACCCATCACTATAGAGCGAGACATCTTGAAAGTTGTTACATAGCAAGATGTCTAAACTGGGAACATTTTGTGTCACTCTGTCACATCACCAGTTCCTAAAATTCATTGTCTGAGAAATGAAGAACTTACTGTGGTGCTGGAGAGGGCAGCTTAACTCAGCTGTGGCTTCCAATATGCCCCAGTGAAACACAGTGGTTGGTGGTTGTGGTGGTTTTGACCAGGAAGTGAGTTTTCAGGAAGTTCCAGAGAAGAGCCAATTGAGAGCAGATACGTCTCCGTGGACATACAGGGTTAAATATCGGGAGGTCCTGAGAAACTCCCTTCTCCTTCCTGCATTTGGAACAGGTAACAGGGCCGGTCGGGTCGGCCGTGGGGCCCCAGGGCCTGGCCGGGCCCGCCACCCCCCCCTGCTGGGGGAGGGCCGGCTGGGCCTGGTCGTGTCTCTGGGCCCCCCCATCGGCTTGCCGGCAGGATAAAGCTGCAGTTTTAACATCTAGCGAGTTTTAAGCTCGTCCCGGCAGCTGCCCGTGCTGCTGGGGGGGGGAGAAGATGTTCTCCCCCCAAGGAGCAGCTCCGAGCTGGGCCAGGCCCATCCCGATTGTCACCGAGGGGTGGGCAAAGAAGTATTTTATAGTATTTATGATTTCTGACTGCCCAGCTGCTCCGATTCTCTTAATTTCTCTGCGTCAGTTCCCCCTACCAGCTCGGCCTTTAAAATCAAACACCGTGAGCCAGCAGCTAGAGAGAGAAAGACTCTGGACAGATTTAACTCCTTCTTGGCACAAGATGAAGCTTTCGATGCTTAACTCTTCCTTGAGAGAGAAGAGAGACAAGCAGAGTGAACATAGAGAGGACCTAGCATGAAGTCAGAGTGAAGGACTAATTGGAGAAACGATGGAGGAGTTGCCTACTGGCTGGACTTCTTAGAAAGCCATGGAAATGAATCCTTTAAGTCATGGGGGAAAATATGCATTTGGGGAGATTATTGTTTATTTGTGGATTTAAGCAAAGGTATTTGTGATAGACTGAGTGAATATTGCACTAGTAGCTGTGATCCTGTGATCTCATGAGATGTTTGAACAAAGAGAGATGAGAAGCCCTCTGTGCCAGTGAAGAATTGAAGAAACAGCTCTGTTCCCTGAGAAGAAGAATCCTTTGCCTCTAGAGTTAGGAACCTTTAAATGCTGACACCCCAATATGTCTGTCTCCATGTCCCAGAAGCAGCTTGGCAAACTGCTGATGGGAGGGGTCACGGAAGCAGGTTTCCCCGGGCAGCTGTTTTCGTGACAGTTAAAACCCACAAGAGAACTGTTCCAGGTTGTCAGTGGAATCCATGACTCTGAGGGACTCCTTCTCCTAAAGAATTGATGAAAGACTATTTTTCAAATGGTGAAACTGACTGAAAATCACAGGTTGTCTCTCTATGTTGCTTGTGGGAAAGTGAATAGTTTGTGGGGGGAGGAGAAAGGTTTTGGAAGTTACTTTTTTTTTCCCTTTTTTTCTCTTCCTTTAGTGTGTGTTAATAAAAGCTATCTGTTTACCTTAAGTTGGGCCTGCTCTGCCTTTTTTTTCTCCTTAATCCTATCTCACAGCAGAAAAACATTTAGACCACTACAGTAAATTTAGTCAATAGAAACAGAAGTGAATGTGAAACCACTACATGAATTGGTGTTTCCACCTGGTTTGAACCAAACCAGAACAGTGGTGCTCAGGATCAAAATGTCGGTGAGGAGGAGTTAGACCAAAGGCAAGAGTTTGAATCTGAGTGTAGCAGTGATTCAAGTCTTTCTTGAGCCTTCAAAGGCCTGACTGACAGCATTTCACAGCCTTTCCTCTGCAGCAGCATCTGCACAGCTCTGTTTCTTACAAATACATGTCCTTGAAACCAATAGCACTGTGTGGGCACTGGTTTCAGCTTAGACTGCAAGACGAACGCCTCGTGCTGTATGGTGGTTTTTTTATTGGTAGTAAAAATATTCTGTTTGTAGAACCCCCTGTTGGAATTAAACAAACTGCTTTGGGAAAAAAAAAAAAAAAAAAAAAAGTAGAACAAAGCTTTACACCAAGCTGGGGTTGCTGGTATCAATGATATTCACAATTTCAGTTGAAATAGCAAAGTCCTTCTCAAGTTGAAGTCAACTGTGTAAGTATTGTTTACAAAAAAAGTAGTTCTTTTTTCATCTTCTCTCCATTCCTGCAATGTAGAAACATCTACACAGATTTATTCCAAATTTGGTAGAAATAAGTGTTTCCCCAACCCCAAAGCACTTGTGCCAAGTTACAGTCAGGAGGAATTTCTAAGGCTGATGTGTAAGCCTGTGGAGACTGGAGCTTAGAATCGAGCTGCTGCCTGGCCATGGACAGCCTGTAGTTCTGTGGGGTCTGCTCCCCACGTCTGGTCAGCAGCAGCCCTGCAGGAGCTGTGGAGACGGGACACTGCAGATATGCTCTGAGGCTGAACCCTGGACTCTTGCTGGGTCCCAGGTGATGGGAAAGGCTGTAGAGAGGCCTGATCCGGTGCAGCATGAGCAGGATGACCCAAACCTGCCCAGTACTGATGAGTGTTCTCCTTGCAGATTAACGTATTTATTTCCTTTGTAGTGACAGTGGTGTCTGAGCACCAGCCAGCTGCCATTTTACCCTCACTTCACACAGATGTGAGAAAGTGTCTGGTGATGAAGATTCGTGTCCTCAGGGCCTGTGAGCAATTAACTCACTGCTGGAGATCTGGGGCTGTTGGATTGCTGAGAAGCCAAAACAATAACATTTAAAAGCCTCTTTTGTTTGGAGTTGGGTTGTTGGGAGCCACTGGGTTCTTTTAGGAGCAGGGCAGAGAGTTTTATTCCACCAAGCCAGGCTGCTAAAGTTTGGAAGTGGGTTTTTTTTTCCCTGTCCCACTGGCTTTAACCCATCCCTTCTTATATTGAATTATTTGCCTTTTGTTTAACTCTGATCTCCTCGGAGTAGATAAGAGGAGCCTGTTCCCATGACGCATGTCAAACAGCCCCTTTTAAGCTGCAGTCAAGCTCTGCAGCCCTCTCCCCAGTGATGCTGTTATCCCCACCAGGGAGGGCAGAGTAAAGCTTGGAAATCTCAGGCTGCTCTACAGCGACCTGGCATACTGGGGAGCCTGGCTGGGGATTCAAAACCAGCCCCTGCAGTGGGTCACAGTGTTGACTTTTTGCAGTGGTACTTGGACTTTCCAGTGGTTCCATCTGTATGTTTGCAAAAGCCTTAAAGAATCCCCATGGGAGTATCCTGGATGCATCAGGGGCTGATCCCAGGTTTCCACCTGAGCCTTGGGTGAGTGGTATGTAAGAGCTGTATCCTTGTGGACCTGTATGGGGTTACAGCTCTGCTGCACATGATCCTGCTAACAGGGGCAGGTACATGGGGGTCATCTGATGTGCCCCTATTGGAAAGCAAATTTAATTACACTGAGACTGAGAACTCCATGTCCAGCCCTTTACGACTGTGCCTGGGACAGGCTGGGTAATGGATGGTCCTGTGCCTTTGCTGGCTGCAGGAACTGTTATTAATTATCTGTCACGGAACAGCTCTGTGGCCTCCAGGTCTGGCCTTATTTTAATAGGCCTTGAATAGCTCAAAGGAATTTGTTCCTCAAAAAAGTCACCATTTTTGCATAAAGTTACATTAAGTATTTCATGTTTTCTGTATGCCTCTTGTTTCTTGAGGAAGAAATTAAAAAAGAAAGGGGGGAGAGAAAACCCCTTATTTTTCAAGAACTATTTCATCTTAATTACAACATTTGTTACTAGCTTTCTTATTTAGTGATGTATTGATATTTATCTTCTTATGCCTACTTGCAAACGCTATTAAAGTAAGGCACAGTTTATACATGTTTTTAAAGTGATGATCTCAGTTGATTTGCAGGGATAACATCAGTGATCTCTTGCTTTTTAGGAGCCACTGGCATGGCCAGTGCTTATGTTTATTGCAGGGGGGAAGGAGTCAGTGATGCAACACACATCACTTTTGACAAATGAAAGCATGAAGGGGGAAAATCGTTTCAGTTCTTCCTCCTGTGACTGCCAGTTCTTGGCATCTCAGGGTACCCCCATGTTGTGGATCAGAGGTGCTGCTTTACAGAGCTGTCCTCTTAAAGTTTTATCCAGTACAGCTGGGGAAGTGGTGGAGACAGTTTTGTTTCTTGCTGTCTGGTTGTCAGGGCCAATTAAGTGGTCTGGTGTTGAGAAGGAGGGGAAAAGCAACTCACGCAAGGAAACGGAATTTTTGTTGTTTCTGGAATTGTTGCCACTAGCTTCTGAAAGTATTGGTGTTTGTGTTAGACTGTTTGGGGCTTTTTCTTACAACAGTCATTTTAACATCAGGAAGCCAGACTTTTTAGTTTAGCTTGATAGTATTCAGTTAGTGTTACTGCAGGAGAGGTCATATTGCTCTTCTCTTCACCTACTATAGAAAAATCACAAAAGAGGCACAGTAGCTACCAAGACGCCTCTGCCTCGATGATTGTGTTGTTCCAGTAACCCAAACAATCCTTAATTAAATTTCTCTGGCTGTCCTGGGTGTTACATTCACTGAAATGCTGTTCCATTATGTTTTTTAGGGCCGTTGTACCCGAGAGAACTGCAAATATCTCCACCCTCCCCCACATTTAAAAACACAGCTTGAAATAAATGGACGCAACAACCTGATCCAGCAGAAGACAGCCGCAGCCATGTTTGCTCAGCAGATGCAGTTCATGCTCCCAGGCGCGCAGCTACAGCCAATTGTGAGTTACAGCCATGGACCCATCGGGTTCACACTGCTCCCTGTTCTTCCCCTGTTTGTTCACGGAGGCCCCAGCCCTGTACCTGAGCTCAGGCCATTGTCCGTGCTGCACAGAACTGGGCAGAATCTTCCAGAGGAGTGTCTGATGCTACCTTTGCATCTCCTTGCAAGCTTTCCTCTGATAACTGAGGAGCTGTGAGATTCAGGGCTTCAAGTGGAAGGGTCTTACCACCAGGTGCTTATTTGACCAGTTGATTGATGTACATCCCAGAAGTTCTGAGTTGCTCAATTCCAGTGGATCCTGTTTTGGATAGTTGTTTTGCACTGAGATGATGCTGACTCCCTTGGACTAGATGTGTTGCACTGTTGGACTAAAACTGGGGAAGATGAATCCTTCCTAAACTTTAATCCTTTTTAATGTCTGGGAATGAGACCCATTTCACTGCAGTTGTCCCAGCAGAGAGTTGTGCTAATGTCACAGCCCAGTCACTTCTTTTTCACAGTAATGCTGATTTAGAGTAAGAGCAGGAAAGATTTGCTTCTCTTCAGGTAGGAAGGGAAGCCTGTGGGAGATAGGTGTTTGCAGAGCAGGTAGTTCAAAGAAGCCTTCACTGCCTGTCCCTGCTTTTGCTTGTCAGTTAAAACAGATTTCAGGCTGGAGAACCCTGTTATGCCAGGGAGAGGATGGCTTTTGTCTGCTGGCTGGTGTATCTGGGAGGGGATGACATTTGTCAGCTGAGTTTTAGTCTGTCACTGTATATTTTAAGAACTGTCAGAGGTCTTGAAGCAGCTCTTCAATGCTGATGTGAATTAGCTGCACTGAGAGTTAATTAGGAGTTCTCAGTTTAGAGTTGTGGCTGAATATCTTTCGTGGGACAATGTACACTTAGTGTGCTGTAGTTGGGTGAGGCTCCTTGGGCTATGCCACACAGGAGGACTGGCCAGATCCTTTGGACAAGCTCTTCTAGCCTGAAGGTGTCAAGTCTCTGAATCAGCCTGAACTTGGCCTCCTGGTGTCCCACCTATAGTGCCTGGCCTCTCTGCCCATGTGGGACACAGCATCTGTCACCCCAGCTTTGGAAAGCTCAGGTGTTTCTGGTTTCTTCTCACCAGATAACAGTGAAGGATTCTTCCTCGTTGGAGGCTGTTGTGATGTTTGGTGTAAGAGCTTGTGATGGAGATTTCCCTGTTTCAGCCGGGAAAGCTGGCCAGTGTCCCTTCATGATGGTGGTCTGCCACCAGACTGGGCCATTTCCTCAATCTGGCATATTCCTCCTGTGTTTTGGGGGCTTTTCCATATTTGCCATCACTGATCATTCTGTGTGTCTGCTAGTAGCTTTATCTTGGCCCTGCCCTATAAGCTAGGAAAATGCTGTTTATTCTTCCCATCTTGAAGATGGAAAGGTGAGACAGAAGAGAAAATTGTCCACAGAAAAAGGTCTTTAGTTGCGCTGTGCCTTAGGCTCTTATCTGCTGTAGTCTTGCACCTCTTTTTTGTGGAGCTTGAAAGTATGTCCACATCAGAAGGAAATCCTGAATTCTCACAAAATAGTGGCATTGGTTTCCAAGCCCTGTACCAAAAGCAAACCCTTCCTATTTGAAGTTTTCCTCTGTGGGGAATTCAGGTTGGATGCTCTTTGGCTGGCTACTCAAAGCATCTCTGGGATTTCCTCTTTGGAAAGTTCCCATCTTCCCACTTTGCAATCTTGCAGGTCCAGTATGCTCTTAAATTTTATTCCTGCATTTTAAATTGCCTCTGAGACTGAATGTGTTGGTTTGTCTGGTTAGTGCTCTCATATCAGAGGTAACCTTATCTGATGAGAAAGGCCCTTAATTTCTAAATTGTGCCATGAGGGAGACATGGGCAAAGAAGAAAAATAAAAATTTGTTCTGCAGTGACTGCTCCCTTCCTGCTTTCCCACACTTTACTCAGACTAAACAAGCTCTTGGTCTGATTCCTGCTGCCCAACTTGCTCCACACCAATTCCAGGACAAACAAGAGATTGCTCTTTCAACTGCCTTTGATTTCTCAAAGATGCTGTCAGTGGAAGCTGGCTTGATTTTTTTTCTCTCTAAATGAGAAGGGTGGGGCCTCCTTCTGGATACACATGAAATTCGTCAAAGCAGAAAGTATTGCATCTGATGCAGCAGCAGAACAAATCCCATGTGATCAGAAAGCTGATCAATGGGATGCCTGCTTAATTGGGATGCTTGCAAGAGATGAGATTTGAAACAGCATGCTTAATAGCTCCAAACAATAGCTGAATGCTTAGACATTTTAAAGTGCAGTTTCACCAGAAAAGCTACCGAGTTAAAAAAACAAACCACCACCAAAAACCCCCACCAAATCCAAACCAGCACTTGACATAGCAGCTTTTCACTAGGCTTCCTGAAATGGTGTCTGTCTATGAGCTGGGCTCTGGAATTGATAGGAAGAGCTACTTAGGTAAATGTTATGTCTGGTTTCTCAGATATGGTCACTTTGTGTCCTGTGTGTGCCAGTGCAAGACCACCCAAAAAGTGCTGCACCTTGGGCCTAGTCCCTACCCTCTCCATACTGCTTTATCCCTTTGCAGCAGTGTGGGACAGACTTTTGGAGCTGACCATTGGGGTGCTGCAGCCCAGGGTCCAAGTGATGTGATGGAGCAGGGCACTGTTTTGCCCAGTGCTTCCTCATTAGTGCCTGAACAAGCTGTTCATGGAGCATGGCAGTGGTGACACACCTGCCACTGCTCCTGCCCTGCAGCTGCCTCTGCTGCTACCTAGGGAAGCTGTTTCCTCTCTTTGTTTTCAAGCTCTTCATCTTTTCTTCGTGTCAAGGTCTTTGTAGACAGGACTATCTTGATAGTTCTGAGTCACCCATGTCCCTGAAGACAGCCCAGACTTTAACCCAGCCCTTTGTCCCCTCCTGGGGCAGCAGGATCCTGCTGCCACTCCTTGGTGCTGATGGAGGGGTTAAAACAGAGGGTGAGCAACTTGCTTGGCCAGTGATGCTTGAAGCAAGTGCTGGAGCCGATTTCAACAGGTGCTTTTCACAGGCATTTGTTCCATGCAGCAAAAACCTGATTTATATTTCAGCCTCTAGTCAAAGACATGCTGGGAATGAATAAACACACATACCGTGGCCCACCCAGGAGCTGGTATCTGCCAAGAGACAATGCTGTGGGGTGTTAACACCTGTCTTTTACACTACAGCAGCCCACACATGAGAGATCCTTTGAGCTAGGAGTGTGTCTTTGCAGTCTGGTTGGGGAAATGAGCATCTGTGGTGGTAGGTAGCTGGATGCTTTGGGCCATTGGATTCACTCCAGCATGCTCAGCCTTCATGTTGGAGGGTGGTGTTGCAGCCAGCTAGCCCCATGCAGTTACATTGGAGGGGAATGCAGATTTTTGGGGTTTCTGACAGCATCAATTATGTTTTTAACATCAAGGTTTTCAATCTTGTCATTACGCGATCTTTACCTTCAGTTTCTATCACCAGACTGTAAGCTGCCATTGTTTTTTGTGTACTTTCCATATATAGCTTCTTAGCAGTGACCTGTCTCCCTTCCTTCAAGCTATCAACACCTCTGTATTTACAGTGGGCCTCTCATTTTCAGGCTTTCCCTTTTTTAGGGTCTGAGGTAACTCAGAATCAACACTTCCTGGCTGAGACAGTGCTTGTGTTTGACAAAGCACCAACCGCTCCTCTGCCTTCCTCTTTTCACCCACTCTGTGTTTCTTTTCTAGCTTTAGCACAATTTCTGCTAGCCAAATCGAATGCAACTTCTAGATTGATAACAAAATCAGCTGTTCCAGGTTCTGTCGTCACCAGTGGTGACAAATGTCCCTCCCTGGGATGGTTCCCTCTCTCTGCTCACACCTTCAACCCAATAGCTTCCATGCTTGAGGTCTGCGAGGAGCTCAGAGCTGTCAAATTCCTTGGCAACCCTTCCCCTGAGATGTGTTCTCATAACAGCTATTTTAGCTTTTTAAAATTACTATTCTTACAAGCATTTTAATACTCAGTAAACCAGTCTTGTGAGCTGCTACCAGCCTGAACCCTTTGCTGCTGCACTGTAACCTGTTTCCCTCTGCACAGGAGTTACTGGTAGTGTCTCTATGCTATGATTTATAAAAGGTAATTTGCAAGGAAACCTGTCTCTGTATTTCCTGAATTAGCAAGAGCTTTAAGGGGGGCAGCAGGAGTAAGTGCTGATACTTTCAATCCCTCTGTTTTGCCCTAGAGCACACCAACAATTAAGTTGAGAGTTTGGCTTTTTAGTGTACAGCCATAATATTGCTCTGTCAAGTCTCCTGTCCCTCTCTTCCTCCCACAGCTTTATATCAGGAACATGATGCCATTTGGTCTGGGGTATCCATTGGGTCAGTTGGGGTCAGCTGTCCTCTGTCCCCTCCCAACTCCTTGTGCTGCCCCCCATAGTCAACTCGCTGGTTGGGTGGGGTGAGAGGCAGAAAAGCCCTTGACCCTGTGAAAACACTGCTCAGAAGCAACAAAAACATCCCTGAATTATCTACACTGTTTCCAGTACAAATCAAAACCACAGCCCTACACCAGCTACTGTGGAGAAAATTAACTGTATCCCAGCCAAAAGCAGCACAGCTGTCACAAGAGGTGGACAGGAGGCATGTTGAGGATGGGCTGTTTGGAGTAAAAATTACATTTGGGTTCTGGCTGCAAGGAGGAAATTTGCTCACATTCCCTGAGGACATGAGGGACCTGCACAGACGTAGAGGAAAGAATTGACTGGCAGCATGCCTATTACTGGTACTGATGCATGAGCCAGACTGGATTTCCCAATCCAAGACAGGCAGCCGGGTCTGGCAGTGAGCACAGCCCATCTTTTCCCCTCATCAGCCACAATAAATACAGAGCTCCCTGGTACCAGCTCACAAAGGCACAGTTCTCAGAGTGCTTCGCACACTCCAGACTTAAAACCCCAGCTCTTGTAGGTTTAATATGTTGAGTGAGGTCTGCTTGTTCCCTGGCTGGGCACCTGCTTGGCTGCGAGTCAGCCCCAGCCTGCGGGCAGGGTGTGGAGCACAACTATCACTTCTAATCAGGGAAGCAGGCACATGGTGCAGGCGGGCAGGAGCGCTTGTGAAACCTTGGGAATGCGGCAGCAGATGTCAGGGCATGGGAAGGGGTGAACAAACAGCAGCAGCAATAAAAACTCATCCTGCTCCTACAGGCATCACTCTGCAGGTCTCCAGGATCGAAAGTGGATTGTACTACTCAGTTGTTCCTCATGCACATCTTTTCTCCACTCGCTTCAGCTTGAGTTTGGATCCATTAGCCCTTGCTGATTGCTCCCAGTGAGAAGAGGGACTGCTTTTGAGGGAGATGGGGATTGTGTTTCAGGGAGCAGGTCCTGCTTCCACCTTTGTGTTGCAAGCCCCCAGTGTTATAAACAGGGCAGGAGTTTTTCTCCTTTTAAAAGCCTTTATTGTGACCAGCTCAGGGTGGGGGCCCGACGGGTTGAGCACACGCCTCCGCTGCTCTCAAAAGCAACTTGGAGGAGGAGGTATGCAGCAGCTTCACCCGCTGGAGTTCAGGCAGGGTCGGGTTCACGGTCCTCACGGCCAATCCCGAAGGCTTGGTTGGCTCTGAAATTCCAGGGGTCCCTCTCTGGGCAACGTCTCTGAGAGTAAGGGTGAGGGGTGAAAACCGCTTAACTTTGGGAGGAGGCATTCTCACTCCTTGCATGGTCCATCCATGTGTCTTGGTGGTTCAGTCTAATAAAGTTTTTCTGCTCCGGAGCAATCTTCTCTTAATTTCTTCTCCCAGCTGGCACTGCATCACTTCTATTTGCATGTCTGCTGGATCTCCCCTCCCCTGGCTTTTTTTTGGTTGCTATGTTGGGTGTTGGGGTAGCTGGAAGGTGCAGCAGAAGGGGAACAAAAGAAGGTAAATGGCCCGGTGATTAACAAAGGGGGTGAACATTTAACAAGGAGCATTGAACTGACAAGACTTAATTTGCAACAAAATTACCTTGTTTATCTCACCCAGCATTCCCAGTCTGTACAAATCCCTCCTTCAGCAGTGGGAGGAACATCTTCCCTTTGTCTCAGAAACCAGCAAGGTCCTTGGCCTGGCTGCTGGCTGTGTTTGAACCCAAGCAGGAGAATCTTACTTTAAAGGATCTCCTGGCATTTTGGAGCAATGTTTGTGCCACACCTGCTCAGTCAGAATACTTCTGCTGTATTAGGTGCTGAAAAACATAGGGTAGGTTTGCCCACACATTTGTGCAAGCCACATGTACTGCAAGCTTTGGGCTACTATGGGTACATAAAACAAATGCTGACAACATGTCAGGCCCCACTATAACCTGTGCAGACTGGCCAGGCAGGAGAAGCTCCTTAAAATAGCATTTATGGTGCAGGTGGTGATGGAAGTTCAACAGATACCACTGTAATTACTGGTACTCGCACAAAAGAAAACAGTCTAATGGATGTTGCCTTCTCACTATAGCGTTCAGGGAGTCACAGCTTTGAAAATTCTAAAGAGCTTTTTTTTTAGCAGCAAAAGGTGTAAAATGTCTGGGAGCCACAGAGAATTGAAAGAGAGAAAAAAATTATTTAATAAAGGGCTGTGGATTGGGGGATCTCTGGCTTTAGTGGCTGAAGTCTCCCAACAGCTGAAGCAGTGCTTGACTAAGGCTCTGTCTTGGGTTATGTAACCAAAAAATGTGTGTTCTATTTCATCTGATGTTTTTCTTTATCTCTTGTAACTCCAGGGGAGAGGGGGGCGGATGTTGTCTGATAATGGCCCAGCTGTTAAAACCAGATGGGGCAGTGTTTCTTATCTCCTTCACCACCCGTCCATCCTCCAGGGAGATATCTTCTGGTAATGCGCCATTAAGGCTCACCAATGACATGACACATTACATCATCCCATTGGGAGATGCTCCACCCAGTGAGGGGGGGAGCCAATCGTTCCTACCTAGATAAAAACTGAGACTCAGGAACACCAAGCATCTGTTTTTTTTTCCACTGGAACCCCTGAGGAAGATCAGACCCATCTCCTACCACTGGACTTTCTACAGGATCATCTCTACTCCACAGAACCACATCTGTTACTCCAGGAGGATTTACTTGGACTACTTCCAACACCCTGACCAACAGGGTGTCAGGTCGTATCCCTGACCCTGTCAGAGTTTTCCAGGACTTTTGTTTGCTTGCTTGCTTGCTTGTTTTTTTGTGGTACTACATTTGTATTTTTTAATATTCCTAGTAAAGAACTGTTACTCCTATTCCTATATCTTTACCTGAAAGCCCCTAATTGCAAAATTATAATAATTTGGCAGGAAGGGGGTTTACATTCTCTGTTTCAAGGGAAGCTCTAGCTTTCCCTGGCAGACAACTGTCTTTCAAAACCAAGACAGGCTCACAAGAAGGAAAATTGGAAATCCCCCCCAGAAAGAGAATTATTTGGTTCTGCTACACTTAAAGCATCTAGCACCACTGATGCAGGAAGCTGTCTCTCCTCACTGAGGAGGAGAAAATGGGATATATTCTGTCAACGATTCCCTTTCCCATTGGCTCAGGAGCTGCTTGCTGTCACTGACCTTAGGAAGGGGCATTGTTGAGCTAAAGCTGGGTTAGGACAGTTGGCAAGGGTTACTGTGGGTTAACTTCTTCCACATCGCAACAAGCAAAGTATGAAAGTACCAGGATGAAGATGCTGTTGAGAAACACACTGTTCATGTGTAGTTTCTTTTAGAAGTTCACAGGACTAGAAGTACCAAAACAAAAGAAAGGAGGGAATTATGTGTATGGCCAAAAATCTGCCCCAGGCCATTGTGTAAGCACACTTGTATTTATTGCCAAGTAGAGGCTGTAGCTCCCAAGGATAGTATCATAGATACCTGCCAATGTGAGCAGCTTTAACTGGAACCCAGAGTTCACAGTGGAGCAGGTAACAGGAGGGAAAATAAAAATGGTTGCAAGTTTCAGCCTGCTTTCCCTGGGGGTGCTCAAGCCCCTGCTACAGGAGCAGGAGTGCTGCCATGCATGCTCTCATCTTCAGTGAGGGCAGGTGGAGTTTTTCATCAGCTGAAATTGGTTTCATTCCCAAGAATACTTTGGATCTGGTACTTTAAAACCTCACAAATTCCCTGGCTATAGGGGCTAGTCCCAGACTTTAAACTGAGCATCTGCTTAGGTGCCTTGTGCTCACCTGCCTGCCAGCACAGCAGTTCCTTTTCCAGACGAATGCTGCTGGAGCAGCTCAGATCAGGGAAGTGCTTCTGGCCCCCAGCACTGAAGCTCTGCTGCATTCAGAGGACCTGCCCAACACAATGTAGGGATCTGAAGCAATAGAGATCTTTATGGCCTGTTGTTCTCTCCCAAAGAGAACATGGCTCCTTGTAGCACAGGTGGGGTCTTGGACCTCACACTAGTCCACCTGAGCCATCTCATTTGGTACACTATCATTGCTATTCCAAGCCCAAGACTCACCTGCTCTTCCCAAAGCTATGAGATCTGGCATGTTGTGACAATAATGAGTTTGGTGTCCTCTTGCTGCCATTCACATGGAATGCAGGCTTAGATCCTTCTGCAAAATGGCTTTTGCCTGCAGTCTGTTGACACCCTGAAACCAACCCCATATGTGCAGGATGCCTGACCAACTGAGCATACTGCAGCAGAGATACCTCACCTGACTGAATGATGCCTTTGGTCTAACCTGAGGCCCACTGGCCATGCTAACATGGAGCTCAGGGCAGGCTGATGGTGGATGCAGCAGTGCAGCTAACAGGGTTACCTGCTTCCAGGTCCTGAAGCTGCAGTTTACCTTGGAGTCTCTCTACAGCATTGCAGTGTAGGCATAAAGAAGCTGAGATGTTTATTTGGGAATGAGAAGTCTGTTTAATTTGGGCCTGCCCTAATTGCTAGCGTGAAATCCTTAATTGTGTCATTAAACTATAAGGATCATCAATATGCTTTGATCTGAAAAATAAAGATGCCTTGTATTCAGGATGAGTCACAAATCTGTGAGTGTAATGGTTTCATGTTCGCTGAATTTTGTTTGCTAAATTTAGTGTAGTGGTCTAAATAATTTTTTCTACTGTGGAATAGGATTAGGAGAAAAGAAGGCAAAACAGGCTTAACTTAAAGATAAAAACAGATAGATTTATTAACACACACGAAAAGAAAAGGAAAAAAATGAGGAAAAAAAATGAAAGCTTTCAAAGCACTCCCCTCCCCCCCACTAACAGTTCACTTTCCCACATACAACATAAAGAGACAGAACCTGTAATTTTCAGTCAGTTTCACCATTTAAAAATAATCTTTCATCAGTTCTTTGGGAGAGGAGTCTCTCTTAGAACTTCCATGGAGATTCCCCACTGACAACATAGAACAGTTCTCTTGTAGGTCTCAACTCTCACAAAGACAACCGCCCAGGAACCTGCCTTTGTGAAGTCCCTCCCATTAGCAGCTTTCCTCAACACTGCATATGGGTCATGTCTGCTTATTTAGGGTACCGTTTAAGGATGCCTCTTCTAGTATAAAACAAAGATTCTCTTCTTCCATCTCTAAAATCATCTTCATCTCAAAAACTAAAGATCTCCTTTTCCTTAGGAGCAAAGAGCTTCATATCACCTTTAACTAGAGCTTTACATCTCCCCAACAGCATTCATGTGTTACAGGAAAAAATAGTCCATTCTCCATAGTTTAGTAGAGACATCCAGCCAAAATAGGCCACTCCTCCTCCTTTGTCCCAATAGTCTTTTCACTCTCTTTGCTGACATCAATTTCATCATGTGTCTCCTTATGGTTCAATCACCCCGTCTGTTCTCACTCTGGGAAAGGGCCTGTGCTTTGGAAGTTCTATCTGCTGGCAGGAAAGAGTTAAAACTTGCCCAAGCCTTTGGTGGTCATGTGATCTCTGCCGGGCAGTGGCAGCTAGGATTTTCAAAAAGCCCCGAAGGGATAGGGGAAGAGAACTCAGGCCTTTCTGAATGGCCTGGCTGGTGAATGTCTCTTCTTTCCACCCCTGGATCTCGTGCATAGATAGCCCAGTTCAGAGCTGCCATCAGAGTCTGCAAGCTCCTCTTCCTCGTGGCAGCTGCTACCGGGCCTGGCCATGGCCTGGCCCCCATGGCCTGCACTGCCAAGCTGAATCTTCCCCTCTCCCCCACTGGCAGCCGGGGAGAAAAGGGGCTCGGCCGGCCAGGCTGCTCCCTGTGGCAGCGGCTACCGGGGACCCAGCCGGGCCCAGCCCGCCTGCCCAGGGGGCAGTGGGGCCTAAGCCCCACAGTGTTACCTGGTGGCTCACTGGAAGAAGAGAGACTGCTTAGCAAGATTCTCCTGAATTTAAGCCATGTCACCCAGAGGTGTACCCCCACATTCAGTTGGCCAATCTGGCCATCAGTTTCAAAGATTATTAATTGGCTTTCACCATCCATACCAAACCAATACAGTGTGTCAGGAGAAGCGAATGGATCGCAAATAAATGGCAATAAATGAATAGATTGGAGAGCACAGCATTTTGATGTGGCTAATCAAATTGTCTAAAAGGATTGAAGTGTGATGCAAGGATTTGATGGGTAATCCAAGACAGAGCATTTTAACTAATACTTTTTTTTCCTCTTTCTGTACACAGACAACATTTCCTGTGACTCCATCGCTTGCAACAAGCCCCACAATGGCTTTTAGTCCCTACCTGAGTCATGTTTCTCCTGGGATGGGCTTAGTTCCTGCAGAGCTTTTACCAAATACTCCTGTCCTGGTTTCTGGAAATCCTACTGTTACAGTACCGGGAGGCTCTGCTGGGCAGAAACTGATGCGTACGGATAAACTGGAGGTATTTGGACATCTGATACAATACTGCTGACAGGGATGAACAGGACATGTGGTTCCAGCTGTTGCTCTCTGCTAAAATGACCTGATGCAGCACAGTACAGAGTTTAACTTGCAGCTTTCCTAGCACAGGGCTGTTGCTCTCTGCCAGAGCAAACGCTCTTGTGGGGCCTTTTCCCAAATCCTTGGAAATTTGGGAAAACTCACTCTTCTAGTATCAGTGGGTATTAGAGCAGGGTTAGGATTGGCTTTTTGTATGTGATCTGCCATGCTTAAAAAAAAACAAAAAAAACAAGTAGATGGTCTGCCCTTAAACTTTGTTGGGTGGGAGATGTTTTGGAGGTAACAGACATTTCCCTTTTCTAGAGATAGGCTTATTGAGCTTTTAGAGAAAGCTTTAAGCATTACACTGATGGGAGTGGTAGGTGTGGGATGTTGGAAAGACGTCTCCCTCCCCAGTTGGCTGGACATGCTGGGACATATTGGTGGAGAAGCTGTAAATGTCCTTCAAACCCTAAGCAGAGACTGCAGGAGATAAGGGCTGAGGACCTGAATTCAGAGGCCCCTGCAGGTGTAAATTATAACACAGGAAGATAGCAGAGAAGGGTGTAATTTCAAAACACATTGTTTTGTGTTATGTACTTTATCTTGCCTTACTGACGTCTCACCTTTCCCCACACTCAGTCTGACTGCATGTTGGTACGTGAGCTACACCACTTGCTGTATTATTCAACAACTTCTCTCAGTTCCTCAGACAAGAAACCTTGCAGACTTTTTGTGAAACCTTTTCCTCTACCTCTGATGCTTCAGTGGTCATAACTTACAAGGATCTGCGAGATCCTAATACAACTAGTAATTTTGGCAACACCTTCAAACACATTGCTGTGTAATCAAATGTGCTGTCACGTAATGCCAGGGTCGGGGTTTTATTGTGAAGGGCAGGGAGACTATTTATGTGAAAGAGGTACCTCATGTTTAAGAAAAAGTTCTTGTTGCAAATAGCAGTATCATGTAACATTTAGAATTAAATGTCCTACCCAAGAGTGTGCGCCATAAAAAAATACATAATCCAGGTGAGATACAAATGGCAGAGTTATTAACATTTAAGCTTTAGAGGCAGGGGAGGAATTCTGAGCTGCAAAAGTTTGGTCAAAATAACATTGATTTTCTGGGGTCACTTTCCATTCTGCACAAATTCTGTACTTCACTTGCATTTGTTAATTCGCCTTATTAACCTTGTGGTTTTTTTCATCCCCTGAAGCAGTTGTGAGTAGCACCAGTTGCCCCTGTGTCTGTTGATATATGTGCTACCCCAGATGAGCATGGATTTAGAACATACACATGGTTTAATGTGGCCAACTGAACTGATATTCTGTGCTGAAAATACTGAATGAAAAGTAACTTGATGTTCTGCTCAACAATGTGAATTTCTTTTAAGGTTTGTCGAGAGTTTCAGCGTGGAAATTGCACACGTGGTGAGAATGATTGCCGCTATGCTCACCCTATAGATATTGCAATGATAGACACAAATGAAAATACTGTTACAGTTTGCATGGATTACATCAAAGGTCGATGCTCTAGGGAGAAATGCAAGTACTTTCATCCCCCTGCACACCTGCAAGCCAAAATCAAGGCAGCTCAACATCAGGTGAACCAGACAGCTGCAGCTGCAATGGTGAGTAGAGCTCTTCTCAAGCTGCATTTCCATTGCTAAGAGATTCCACGTGTCATATGTGTCATTTGTGGAAAGTAGAGAGCTTTGTAAATGGCTGACTATAGAGCTGAGAGCATGTGCAAGATGCATCCCATCTCTTCATTCTATCTCTGTGCTCATCACTGCATGAAGCCCTCAGTGGCACAGTACATCTCACTAGGTAGGGACATGGTGCCCAGCCCTGTGATTTGCTGACATGACATTGTGATGTGACATGAATGCAAGTACAGCATCACCCAACACCTTCCCTGGCTGAGTCATAGGGGTCAGTTCAGCTTCCTCAATACACATTATATCCTTTTTAGGGAGATCCTGGCCTGTTCTCTGCAAAAAGCAGATTATATCAGTTGCTTGATCTTAGCAAACTTGTGTCCGATACCTTTGCCAAGACTTAGTGAAATTACAAGACACAAAACAAGGGTGACTTCCTGACCTGTTTGATGCTTTGGACCTGGTAGAGATGGTCCCACTTGCATTTTAATTTGAATTGTGACTACTTATATCTACAGTTCTGAACATGAGTCAAGGAAGACTCACTAGATGACTCCTAGCTGGTATAAATGTTTGCCATTCTGTTGAGTTTGGTTTAATGGGACCTGTTAATTCCAGAGATGAAAGAGCTGGGGAGGGAAAAAGAGGCCCAGGGCATCCTACCCATGTGCATAAATTCCTGATGTGGGAGGTAAAGAAGGTGGAGAAAAACTCTTCCCTGTGGTGCCCAATGAAAAGATAAGAAGCAATGGGCACAAATTGAAATTCAGGACATTCCCTTTAAACATAAGGAAATATTTATTTACCAAAGAAAGGTCTAACATTACAACAGGATTCTCCATCCTAGTAGATACTGAGAACCTACCTGAATGGAGTCTCAAGCAAGCTGCTGTAGTTGACCCAGCTTTGAGCAGGGTGTTGGTCTAGCTGATCTCTAGAGGTCCCTTCCATCTCTTCTATGATTTCTTAAATTTTTTAAAATTAATATTAAAAAAACTCTTGCCTCTTCTTTGATTTAGAATTAAGGCCACTAAATTTTTTCTAAATACCTTTTTCTTTTTTTTTAAGATAGCAAAGGAAGTTGCTTTTAACTCACAATGAAATTTAATGCAGAGACAGGGAATTTTTATAAATGAAACAAGTGCCCTCCTTGTAGCATCAATATTACCTGGAATGTAATTTGAACAATTAATTTATACTGCAGTGTTTATTTGTCCTGCAGAATTTATTTATTAGTTTTCTTACTGTTTTTATTGTTGTTGAAATAAGAGTCCAGGTCTGTCGAAAAATAACCTTCTGAAATGAAACTCTTGTGTTTTTCACAATTGAATCTTTACTTTTTCACTAATTTTCTAGGACACTGCTACTTAACCAAAGCCAGTGCATGTTTTATTCATCCAGTTGGGTTCTCTTAAAAATGAAATTAACCCTATTTGTATGCAGTTAACTAGAACCTTTAAAATATTTATTGATAGCTTGTTGCATCATCCCTGCTACCAAAACAGCCTACATTATTCATTGACTTTTCAAGGTTTGATGCATTTATTGTACCTGTTGAGGTATAAGACTATTAAAGGGAAGGAAGGTGCTCCATTTTCTTGGAAGGAAAAACAGATGCCAGGCTATGGGTCTACGTTCTAAAACAGATTTAGAATGACTTCAAATCTAAATTCAGCATTTCTGAGGGAACCAATCCTGCAGTTACTTGATGTGCACAAGTAGTAGCTTTACTCACTCCTGCTTGGCTGAAGTCAGTGCAGCACTGGATGAACTGGGTAAGGCTCGGTCCCCAGTTCAGGACAGCACTTGAGCATGTGCTTGAAGCTCCCTCCTTTTCCAGTGGTCCATCCCTCTCCATGAGTGCTCTGCTGGCCTCTGCATGATATGTAGCTACAGCATGAGGGCTGGAGCCCAGTGCCAGTCCCTGTGCAGGTGCTAATCCCTGAGTGCTCCTGCCCTGCTATGCCAGCCGATGTGATGAAGCTCCAAAGCACGTGTCCTGTGATGATATTTCTTTACTTTTAAAACTTACTGAAGCAAAATAACTGACTTGACACTAGGACAGGTAATTACCCAGCCACCCCATGTTGTGCATGCCTCATCTTTTTAATATATTGTATAATGCATTCACTTTTAATTTTTTTTTTCTCTTCACCTTCCCAAATTGTTGCTCTCTCTTGACACACCTCTGCTTGCTGTTTTTGTTACTGTGCTTGATCCCCCTCCCCGGCCCATTGCCATCATGTGCTCGCTGCCTGCTAATTAAGACTCAGACAGCTGTCAGATCACTGAAGCGACCGCTCGAGGCAACCTTTGACCTGGTACTTGGACCTTTCACCTTCTCACTTTGCACGTAACCATCTTAGTCTGCATGAAAGCCTTCTGCTCTTGGTCTGTGGTGTTAGTGCCTGGGGAGACTGCCTATCCCAGCCAGAAATGTTCAGTGTGCGTTCAGACATGCCAATCCTGTGCCCCACACACCATCCATTAATGTCTGAGCTTTGCCTCCTGAAGCCTGGATGTGTTTTGGAGACAGTGAATAATCTTTGGGGGGAGGCAGCTCTGGCTTTTGAAGTGTTTTTCCAAACACTGGCAGCTTTGGAGTCACAAGATGCAATGTTTCAGGGAGAATTTAGCTCATTAGGTCTGCAGTGTGCTCCAAATGCCAGATGACTGTGTGGTTGTGGGACAGATCCAGTCACTTTTCTTTGTATTCTCAACATCACAGCCTTGCCTGGCAGTGCCATGCTGGTAACTGCCCTGAACAGGAGTGTTCTGTGTAATGAGCACAACTGAGATTTAGTAGGAAGAGGGCTAAACAGCATCCTTGGGGATCTGTGCTGGGAACTGAAGCAGGTGCAGTGTGGGACTTGGCTCATGCAGTGGGTAAGCTGGGGAGATGGATGTGCCTTCAGCTGGCTCTGTCTGTGGTTCATCCCCCATTCCCCAGTGGGACAGTGTCAGCAAAGGGACCTCGCTCTGGGTGCCTTTTGCTTCAGTCTCAAGCATGGGATCTGCTTCCCAAGCTTCTGCCTGCAAACTATCTTCATATATACTGTCTTTGATTGTTTTACGACTCTCAAATAATATGTTTTACTTGTCTTTATGATGCTCATAGTGAGGCAAAAGCCATCCTCACAGTGCTGTCAGTCCTGGCTCCATAGAAGACAACTCCTTTCTGTTTTCCCAAATAATCAGGGATATGATACATTTTAAAAGAAAAAGCTCCTGTTGCCCAGCTATAGCAGGGAGAGGGAAGAGTGGACACAGAGGAGCTGTGAAACCGTCAAGCTGATGTTGCTTCTCATTCCCAGAGCTAGGGAGGAAAAGCTAATCTGCTCCCCTTCCTCTCCAAAGACATGGTTTTGGGTTTAAGTAGTCAAAAGGCTTCCTTATCAGAGTATTAAGCAGCAGCAGTAGGAAGCCTTGCTAGGGCCCAGCTTCTGCCAGCAGTGGTGGAATGATGCTGAGAATGACATCGCAGCCTCTCACTTCCTCTCTTCACGGCTGACACAGACATGGCCCCAAAGCCAGCACAGGCAGGACGTTGCCAGCAGCACAGTGCCTTGCTGCCCTCTCCAAGAGCCACCACTCTGGGGAGACACGGTCTGGCAGAGGATGGAAGAGCCCATAACTATTCCCCCACTGAACAAATCCTACAAGAGAAGCTACTTGTACAAGTCTTCCTGCTCTGACACATCAAAAGGTTTGCAGCCACTCGTTGGAATATGTCACCTCCTCTGAACCCTTCATGAGTGATAAGAGCATGTATGATCTTCAGAGGAAACTGCTCACTTTGCTTCTGCTGCCTGCCAGGGAACAGGTGCTACCTCTGCCCTCTCAGATCATTCTGTGCTTGTCATGCCTGGCAGCAGACCCAGCCCCTCTTTGCTGAGTGCAGAAGGGTGAAAGTGTGATCCTGTCCCAGGAGACAGAGATCTGAGGGGAACTTTGAGGTGCAATTAAATTGTTTGTTGCAAAGATTTAATCCAGTTCTTGTCTTGCAAAAAATAATGAAAGATTTGTTAACCAGCACGTGGGAAATTCTGACTTTGGCATGCAGTGTGTTTTTATCTGTCTTGCTGAAGAATTGCTTTCCATGCCATGCGGAGAAGTAGTACAAGCCTCTGTTCAGATGCTCATTCAAGCAGGAATGGGGCTTTCCCAGCCCAAAAATAGGAGGCTGCCTGGCATTTAATTAGTGGAAATTGTTCATTTGGATCAGTGCAGGACTATCACGTGGATACTGAACTGAATTAACCCTTTCACTGGTGCAGATGGCCAGATCCTGTTACAAAGGTTGCGTACCCATGTGTGCACACAAACACACAGGAAAAAAACAAAGTCAGAAAAAGTTACTGTCCAGAACTGCTGCTGTATTTGTGGTGGTCAGAGCTTGTCCAGAGGGAAAGCACAAGCAGCTGGATGAGGTAAACTCATCAAGTAAGTTCTTTGCTACAAGGATTTAAGTCTAATTCCTCTGCTGCAGTGGGGAGACACTGGCTACAGAATTTTGTGGTGAGGAGTCTCTGTTGTCTTTTGTATATTCTGCTTGTGGGATTCCTTCAGAACCAGTACATGGTGCAAGAAAAATGTCATATCCCCTCAAGCTGCTACAATTCCTGCAGGTCCTGAGTGATACAAAAATTGTAGCCCATGTCAAATGAGACACATTTGTTTGATCCTGTGTCCCTGACAGATCCCGGTGCAGAAGCTGTATTGACCCAACTTTATCATGTGCAATTTTAGATGCCTCTTCAAGGCAATATAGATGGACCTTTCAGTGAGCATGCTCCTGGCCTGAGGCTCTTACCTCAGCACACAGGCTGGAGAAGGGCTGAAGCCAGATCGTTCTGTCTCCTTGGTCCCTCCTACACCTTGGTATGGAAAATAAGATTGGTTGGCAACAGAAGGAGCACATCTTCATGTATCCTGTGTGAACACTACTCCAACTGCTGGGGTGGAGGGGTGACCCACAGGGCTGGGTCAAACCAGAAGCAGATCAAGATGGGTTCCTAGCTCCCCTGCCCACAGAGCTCATGTGGGAGAGCTGGACTTCAGGTGGCACAGGAGCTGCTGCAGAGTGCTTGTTTCTTTAGAACACCCTGGAAATATTGCATTTATTTGTGTTTATCCACCTGGCTGCTGTTAAGAGAGCAACAGTGAGGCTGCCATAGCTCCTTTCCCTTGCTCCCAAGGGACTGTAGCAGGTTAGGAGGGAGGGTGATGCTGGAGAGGTGATGGGATAGTCTGATGTGCCTTGACATCCCTGAGGCCTGCTGGTATCTGTATGCTCCCTCTGACTGCAGTGCTGGGCTTGGGAATTGTCCTGTGATGTGCCAGGGCATCACAGCAAGGTCTTAAAGCCTTCAGCTGTTCTGCTTTTGGCACTACCATTGTGGGGTTTGGGGTGGTGACGGCCTTTGGCCAAGAAACAGGGAGTCAAAAGTCCATTATGTGCCTGGTACAGTTGCTTTGCTATAATTAGTACATTCTTCTTCTGAGGCAGATTTTGGAAGTGTCTGAAAAGGATTATTTAGCGATCGGATACCATAAGGAGCATGAATTTAAGTAGCAAGTTCTTCAGTCACTGTAAAGCTGTAAAACCTCTGTGATGTACATGAAACTACTCCAGACTCTGTAAGCTGCAGATCTGTCCTGTGCCTGGAGGAACGTTCATGTAGCCATCATTAAATAGACAAGTTGTAGATAACAGGCAGATTTAACACAGATACCAATGAAAGCTTACCTAGAAATGAAAACTCCTACATCATCCTAAAATATGGATCTTAAGTAAAAGATTTTGGTGTCTGTGTCTGAGAATATTCTCCCATCTTTGACTGCTATGTTTTGGTAGCAGCCAGAAGAAATCTGGGAAGATTAAATCCTAATGCTGAGAGTGGATGCCCACTAGCATAGGCAAAGGATGTGTGCATGTCTGAGGGCAGTTTTGCAAATGCAATTTCTTCTAATTTTCTTTTTTAATATTAAAACCACCCAAAAGCAACCATGTGAGTAGAGATAGGATGGAGTAATGTTTTGCCTGGAAGTATGTTGCTTAACATTTCTCAGATAAGCAGTCTCCTATAGCAAATTAAAGTGAAACCTGTTTCTAAATGGCGACAAACTGTTGCAAGCTTTCACTTACATTCTGTTGTGTGTTGATCTTCATAATGCTTTAAAATCTCTTTACTTGTGTCCTTTCTTCCGAGTGTTGTGTGTTTGTAGCTTTAACCCTTCATTAGCCAAACCTTTTCCATTACCTACCATTCATTTGTGACCTATTAAAATAAAAGTAGGAGTGATAACCCTGTTTTTCAGCCATTACTTTGCTATATGATACAGACTAACAACTAGTCAGAAATTACCTGTTTCTACATGACTTCCACGTGCGTAAATCTCATTGACATCAATGGGAGTGTTACGTGCAAAAGGACTGTGGGGCATAATTAAAAAGGACCCTTTTCTATCACAATGTGGAGAAAAAAATGTGGTTTCTTACTTGGGTACAATGAAAAGCTGTAAATCATTAGAAACATTCCTGTCTCTTAAGAACCTAACATACTACTTTGCTGTTGAGTCATGCTTGGATGAATGATGAGTAACTCACTGAGAAAAGTTCCTGAGTTGGGTTAATGCTTTTTACCAAGTCTGATCATGAAACAGGTTTGATGGCCTGGAAAAAGCCCAGTGGTGTGATAGAATGGAAAGAAGGGGTTTGTCAATGGCTTTTTCCACTGTTAATAACGAGTGAGCAGTATTTGACTGATGGAGGCCACCTTCTATAAAATGGGAGCTGGTCCAAATCTGCTGGTAGTGGGCTGTGCCTCTGGTGTGAGCAGTGGAGAATCAGGCCTGATCTTGACCATGTTGCTCAGCCTCTCTGCTAACAAGTAGAAATGCATTTTACTGTGAATGTAATGTTATGTGTGTAATTGGCGACAGCTACAGCTTTACCATCTGGACACATGGGTTGGCTGCACAGTGTGCACGCTTCCACACATGCACACATACATGTAGGCAGGTGTTGAACCAGAGGCAAGCATCTGGTTTTTTTTCCATGGCATTTGTTGCTTATGCTAATCTTCTTGGGTTTTAAATAGTCATCTACTATATTTTTCCTGTTTGTTTTGGGGTTTTTAATGCTTGTTGCCTGCAACTGCTCTTTGTAGCATCCTATCCAGGTGATCACCTCTCCCTTTTCCCAGTGCTTTTTTCTCCCTTTGTACCTAAGTCAGTCCTGCTGAAAAGCTCCTTAGCATCCCTCCTTTTTTTGGACTCTGCTCGTCTTCCTGGTTCATTTACTAACTGCTTACCTAGTGAAGCTGTTGTTTCACCTACTACTCGTACTGTGACTTAGCTGCTCTCCTTCCTGTCTCGCTAGAGACTCTGATAGAGTTGCAGGTGATTTGCAGCCAAGACCCCCTATTATTTATTGCATGCTTGATCTACATCTGGGCCCCTTTATTTACTCCACTTGTCTTTAATGACTCCCTTATCCACAGGCCCTGCCGCCTGGTGCACTTCAACCTTTACCAAAGAGGCCAGCACTTGAAAAAAACAATGGTGCCACTACAGTCTTTAACCCAAGCGTTTTCCACTACCAACAGGCTCTAGCCAACATGCAGTTGCAACAGCCTACATTCATCCCTACAGGTAAGTGTCTCCTTGCTTTCCCACCATCATGGTTGTTTATTTTATGACCTCAGTGTTCAGCTAATGAGCAGTTTTGTAAGAGTCCTTAGCAAAAGAGTATTGGAGTGTAGTTTCATGTTAAAAATGGATGAAAAAGTAACATCTTTTCTTTGACTTTTTTCCCCTCACCTACTACAATTTAGAGCTTTTCACATGTAAAGATCCTTCTTACCCCTTTTTGTGTGGTTTGGGGTTTTTTTTAAGCAGTCAAACTAAGAAAAATGTCTGCATGTTTCTTGAATTCATACTTTCTGGTTTTCCTCCTTATGGTTCAACTGGTTAATCCCAAATTAATTCTTTGACTCTTGCGTAGCGCTCTTTTAGACTCATGTTAAAATGTCTTATAGACCTCTATACCTGCTTTCTTGAGGCTGTAGGCACCTCCATGAGCTTGTATCTCACTGACCTACATCTTGCAGCAGCTGTTATGTTTATAGAGGGAATGGTTAGTCTTTAGTAAATACAAATTATATAATCCTCTTTAAAGGCATATATTTCCCTCTTCCTTGTCTTTTGACCAGTACAATACCCTAGGCTTTTTAAAAGCAATTTAACTCCTAGCTTTTATTGTACCTTTAAGGTCTCAGAGTTAAATTGAAAGATGCAGTTCAGTAATTCTTTTAGGACTGGAAATATTAATGTGGCAGATGCGACTGACTTCTGCCTGGCCAATTAAGTGCAGCCAAATGAAAAACAAAACCTGCTTGGAGTGGAAAGTATTATAAGTGGCTGAATTAGGAATATTCCAGAGTTGATAGCTCATATTTTAGTATCATTATTATCATTCAGAGCATCATAGGAAAATTAATGCCCAGTGTTTTTAATGTTTAATGCTGTATTTACTTGTCAGATGATATTTACAAAAATACACAGAGTGTTTCTCTGGGCTGACCCCTGGAGGTGAACACACAGTGGACCTGCACCTTGGCACTGTTGTTCTTTGGGGTCAGGGGAAAAGCTTTAGAGACAATCCTGTCCTGAGAGCAAACTTTCTCAGATGAAGTGTGGGTCCAGAGAGCGGGTACCTAAACCCTCTGCTTATGTGGCCTTTCTGTTATGAGAGCCCTTGAAAACACTCAGAAATCAGCAGCTACTAAGATTTTCTTCCAGGGAAGCGGATTCTTATGTGGAAAGATGGAGTAGTAGCCTCTTACCTTGTGCTCTGCAAAGTACTGGAGGGGCTGGGCTGAGCTGACCTTACCACAGCTCTGACAGATGCCAAGTGAAATACTTCTTCAGGAAACACAGACACCTTGGGGAATGCCAAGTCCCCCAGCTGGCTGCACACTCCTCTTCCTCAAGGTCACAGTTGCCAAAGTTGTCATAAGGACACGCATTTCTGATGGAGCACCATAAATCAGCTGTACCCAGCACTCGCTGTGCTGTGGTGCCAGTCTCATGGCAATGAAATTATGCACAGGGGTGATGCATAACAGGGCTGCTTACTGGCACTTGCTCTCATCTGAAGACATTAATGCTGGACAGAGAAGCAAATTTCAAGTCAGAGGACGGATCTGTGATGAATTTATGTTACACATCAGACTGCAGATCTGGGCTCAGCCTTGGCAGTGCTCAGGAAGGCAAAGCAGACAGGTGGCACGTCACAGCTCTCACTATTGGGAGGGGAAGCGAGCTGTTGCTTTTCTTAGTATCTCCTGTTCAGTTGTTGAGAGATCAGCATCGTGGGTTGCCATGGCAGGGGGGAGTCAGGCTGTCTCTTGAAAATGGCATCACCACTGCAATTTTTTTGAGTCCAGAAAAATAAATGCCTCTTTCAGCTTAAACTAGAGACTTTGAATCACAGTCCCTGCTTGCGGGAGTAAGTTGCTTTTGGAAAGTCAATTTTAACATGAGTGTGACATTCTCCTAAGGGCAATTTGTTTTCTGTTGACACGATCAGAAAGAAATACCCAATACCCAAAAAATCCCAAACAACCCTGATTTCTGGGATCAGTCATATCATTTAATACCAAGGTGGGAGGAGTTTATTCTCTACTACCCAAGAATTAAAGAATTAATTTGGTTTGCTATGATCTCTTAAAACTGAGTTTAAACTATTGATGTACCAATATGCAGAATCTGGTTGCATGTGCTTAAATACTGAATGCTGCAAAGAGAATACCTGCTTTTTAGTTAAAGTGATATCTAACACTGAAGCTTCACTAATCAAAATCCCTTTTGTTCATCTTTCCACGCTTCAATGCATGGTGTGCAGGGTCAGTTCTGTGCATGACACCCACTGCAAGCGTTGGTAGGTTTTTCTACACAAACTTCTCAACTTTTCCTAATCTGAAAGAGACTGCAAGTTAGTGTGCATCAGTGAGAACCTGGGTGGCTGAGTGGTGTGACTGTCTATCCGCTGTCTTCTTTGAGGCTTAAATGGTTGTATCCCTTTTAATTTCTGTGCAGTGCAGTGTTTCATGTGACTTACAATAAGAGAATCCAAGGTGTTGTGTTCCCACCCCTATTTAGTTTTGCTTCAGAGATAAGAATCTGTCACTTAAATGTCTTTACAACCCATTTAAGTCATCTGACACAAGGAAATAGAAGTGGGAGGATCCTGTTGGCTTATTTTTGGTTTTTTTTTTGTATCAAGCAACAGGCAGACTTAAGATTGGAGTTTTAGTTGTCCTTCTGAGGATATTTTAGGAGACTGGTTTAATAAAGGTGCTAAGGAGGAACACATCTGGGGTCAGCCCCTCTGCCAGAGCAGGGTGCTGCTTGTACAGCAAGAGAAGCAGGATTTGGATCATGGACTGGCTGGAGAGTCATCTCTGTAGGGCAATGTTAGATGTGCAGGTACAGGAGATCATGGGGAGGTACCACTGCAGGAGCATGTGAGATGCAGGGAGGCAGTGAGTACATGCTCATTAGTGCAGCAGGGATCCACTCTGTTCAGACTCAGCATCTGGGTCTTGATGAAACCCTCTGTCTACAACTGCTGGGCACAGCAGGATGGGTGAAAGCTGAGCTTTCATCCTCTATCCAAGGTTATGCAAGACTACCAGCATGCAGGTGTGTGCCTGCTTTAGCCAGAGGGAGAGAGGCAGGAGCCCTGGGGGGTGCAAGGCTTTCCAAGAGCAGGTCTGGAAGCTCTGGCATGAATGGCTAAACACTCTGCTCTTGAACCTGCCTATCCCTATAGTACAGGGAGGACACATTGCTTGCATGATGGGGAGCTGAGTCCCTCAAATACACCCTCTGCCTGTAGGAAACCCCAACTCACATGTTCCAACATCTCGTGGCTGGAGCATACCCAGTCGCAGGCACACGCTCCTTCCCTGCTGGGGCTGGCCGTGGCTGCTGGGGTGGAGGGGAAGGCAAGTCTGCTTGTCCACCACATGTTTGTGGGGATGGCTGGGCCTTCCTGTGGACTCCTCAGCCCCACAAACCCCTCCCCCCGGATTTGGGGAATGCCCGTGTGTGCACCAGAGCATCCCTTCCAGCACTGTGCTCTGTGGGATGTGCAGCTTCAGGAGGCTACCAAGCTCCCTGCTGCCGTGTTGTCCTTTTGGATGCTCTTCCTGCAAATTGTAGCTGTTCAGATGCATTTGTGTATTTTTCCCCTCTCTGTCCTTTCCCCTCTGCATCCCCCCACCCCCCACTCTGCAAAAGGGGAGTTTTGCCAAATCCTATAGAATAGAATTAGGGTGGAAAGGAAGCATGCTGAATTTGTACGGAGAGAGCTCAGTCTGCCATCCGCTCGTTTGCCATGCCTCCAGCTCTGTCCCGTGCCGAAACATTGTCCCTGCTAGAGAGAGGCAAGAAAACCTGGTGAAAGGGCTGCGGCAGCCGCTGCAAAGTGCATCATGTACCTCTGGTTGCTGGCAGGGACGGGGTGGGGAGGGAAGGGGACAAGCTTTCCCAGGCGGGCGGGAGGGTGCGCTTGCCAAAATGTCCCCACCCAAAGGAACGTGCACTGGCTGTGTCTAACTCCCCACGGGTGCAAGCTGATGTGGGCTTTTGCTAGCACACCCATCCTCTTCCCCCTTTGGAAATTTGGCCCTCAGAGTCTAATACATCATTGTTCTGCTTATAAATGTACTAAGTGTTGAGAATGTTTGGGTTTTTTCCTTAATTATAATTGTAATTGGCTTTTCCCCTTTTCTCTTGTTTATTTTTTTTCCCAATGCTGTCTTGCTTTGCACTGTGATTGCATGCTGCGCCCCGATGTGTCCTTCATGACGATGTCACATGGCTTGTTGCTGTGATTCCTGCCACGCCCCCAAATCCACCACATGTTGCCATGGTTACATAAAACCAACCAACCAAACAAAATATATATATGCTCCACCCTCCTGTATGTCGCTTCCATGGTTCCCTTCCGAAAGTGCCCATGATGCACGGTGCTACGCCCACCACTGTGTCTGCAGCAACAACTCCTGCCACCAGCGTCCCCTTCGCTGCAACAGCTACCGCCAATCAGGTTTGGCCCTTTCAATGGCTTTCTTTCACATGTTCAGATCTTGAGGACCGGGCAAGGGCTGGATCCCATGCGGGGTTGAGCGCCCCACCGCCTGGCTCGGTGCAGGCTGGGGCATGCAGAGGCAGCGTGTGCGTGTGTGTGTGAGTGTGGCCGGGGATCCGAGAGGGGCCGCTCCTGCCGCCTGCAGGATGGGCACAAGCCCGGCTGGAGCGTAGGGGTGGGCGATTGGCAGGGATGCAGGCTCTCCTCCAAAAAGACACCTCCCCCCGGGTCCTCAAAAAATGGGCTGTGAATCTCCCATGCACACAGTCACGCAAGACCTGCAGCACTTCTGCTTTCAGTCTCAAGCAGAAATACCACCCCGAGCATCCTTCCTGTGGTATTTTGGCATGTCCTCTCTGGGCTGGAAAGTAGAAGTAGAAACGCAAAGTGGCCTCCCCCCACCACAAAATGGGACTCTAAAAACTACCAAAAAATCCCCTAACAACCAAAAACCAAAACTCGGGGGTGAGGCTGTGAAGTGTAAAGTTTTATTTATGCCTATAGCATGTCACCCATTCCTACAGAAAGGACTCTGGATGTGCAGTACATGCCATTGTAGCACTGCCATAAGTGTACAGGATTCCATGCATGTCTGCCAAGCCATAATTCTCTCCAAAACTTTCCTCTGAAGATACTGAGTGTGATGGCTGCTTCTGCACCAGTCCTGAATTGTATATGCACAACCTGTCCTAGTGATGCTTCCTGATAATTTGGTGTGACAACTTCTCCCAGTTAGACCAAACATTTCAAACACTTTTTAAATTTTTTTCCCCCAGGACTGATTTTAGCATTCTTATTTTTCATGCTCTCAGGTTTAGAGCTATTGCAAAGAAATCGGGGTGTCACTTTGCTCTGTATGTCACTTTGCTCTGTAGGAGGCTGTTAGCCATGCTGAATGCCAGTAATATCTCTGGAGGCATCCTCTAGTCTTGCTGGTGTGAGGTCATGAGGATTTCATTAGGAGTTTTGCCTGCATAAGTCCTAGGCAGTGTTTTACTCCTTGCAGTAGGAATTGCCAGTCTTTTTCTGTGCTTTGTTATTTTCAGGTAGAGCAGGTCTTACTCAGACTTGTATTGGTCATGAGAGGAAAGTAGAAATTCCTGTGCAGTGTTGCTCTGTGGCTGTGTGAGTCCTGTTTCAGCCAGATAGTTTCAGGGCATTTCTGTTTTTCTTGTAGTCTATGGAGTCAAAATCCCAGTACAATCACCAGGTACTCCACAAGGCATCAGTAGTGGTGCAGCTACATTGTACTTAATGTGTAGCAAAATAAAGACTTGAGAGTGGATCCTGTTTTATAAGACACTGATGTACATATTAACCTGATACTGAAGACAGAATGAACAGGCCGATCTCAAGGCAATGTTTTAATCTGTTGTGTTCTTTGGTTTTTTTTTGCTGTAGATATCCCAGTTATCAGTAGATGAACTGAGTAGCAGCATGTTTGTTTCACAGATGTAGAAGTTCCCAATAGAACAGTAAGTTCCTTTTTGGTATTTCTCTTTATGGTGAATTGATCTGTATGTGGGCACTGCATCTCCTAAACACGGGGCTGGCTCAGGCAGAGGGACTGAGCCCATGGGACCCCATTGGCTTCATGCTCTGCCGACTCAACAGGAATTCAGCAGCTGCAGCACAGACACGGACCAGCCCCGGGGTTTATAACGCGTTTCCTGTGTTGCGGTGTTCACAGCCTCCCTGTGCATCCCCCCAGTCCCATGTCTCTGTTTACAGGTTGTTCTTGCTCTGCACGGCTCCCAGCTGCCTGCAGATACCTCAGGGATTTGCAGTGTTGATAGCAAAGACTGATCTGGTAATAGTCAGCTGAAAAGATGTAACTTCTCTTTTGCTGTTAGTGACATATTTCCTTTCCTGGGGTAAGCAGGATTGGGTCAACAGCAGCTGCTGTGCATCTGCAAGGCTGGCTTGATCTGGGCAGAACTCTGCTGGTCAGCTGCAGAGAGGGCTTGGCTCATGATGGGTTGAAGACCAGAATGAATGCCATAAGCAACATAGTCTTCCCTAAGATTATAGTTTCCTCTGAGGGGAATGATGGAGGAATTTGTCCTTGGACTTACAGAGTACTATTTCACAGTCATAGCAGCAGTGTCATTTTTCCATTGCTTTTCTTTGTGAGTTTTAGCTGATGTTCATGAGCTAAAATCTCTGGGTAGTTTCAGCTCTTGACTGTGGTTTTTTACCCCAAGAGAGTAAAAAGGAGTTCAACCAATTCAACAAGAAGTCACCAGATTTTCTCAAAGCAGCCATTTAGTATATGCAGATATGCAACCCATTTCTTCCTTAGGTCACATATTACAGGCAAGTCCTTAAATACTGGAAATTAATTTGGCAAGCAATTCTGTAATGATATCTATTAACAGTCAACAGAAGCTACTGTCTCAGTGGTGGCCCTTATCTCTGCTGACCTTAATTAAATACCGTATGTATACATGACCTGCTAACTGTGGCTGTGGACCCTGTTCATGAGGGGTAACACCAAGCTTATCCACATTAGTGAAAATGTTCAGCTTAGACTGTACTGCTGTTCTAAATGACAGACAGACATGACGCCTGACATGTTAACCCATTTCCATAACATGTGTAAAACAGCCTGTTCCACCCAATAAGGGATCATTTGACTGGAAGAGCTTCATCTTGAAATCTTTGAGATTGTTTTCAGCATTTTTTCAGGAGACTTTCCCTGAGTGAGACTTTGGTAACTGAAACACTCACTGCTCTGACAGATGTTTTTCTTTTCCTTCATGGTTGAAGTAGTCCTGGTAGCCAGGCTGGTTGGTCTAGGTCTGCAGGAGATAAGTTGTTAGGTCCTTCAGTGGAGGATTTTCATGAGTACATCACAAAGAGGCAATTTTCTCCCAGAAGAGAGTCCCTTGAGCACAGGATTTCTGTGTCTGTGTTTTATCTCTGGGCTCAGTTTGCCTTTGGCTTGTGACTCCTTAGGATCAGATTTAATGTGACTGTCTGAAGGAAACAAGAGCTAACACAGATCAGGGATTCCTTTGGCCCTCTCTTTAGCCACCCTCTACTTGGCATCCCATCCAAAAATCAAGACTATTATTTGTCCACATCCCTCTTTCACTATTTGTCTTGTCATTGTGTGTGAAGTGCATGGGAAAGAGAGAGTCATAAGTGCAGGTTTAAGAGGATGCCAAGTGTGTTATTGGCAATTTCTCCCTACATCAGAAAATTAATGGAATAAAATGTCTGTCTGCAACACACTAATTAGGCAACCTCTTGGGCAACACATTGAGAATGTAAATATATTAGAATGACTTTTAAAATATAGATGTATTAACTTCTCGCTATTTCTTTGTTGTTTTTTTCTTTCCCCTGCAGCAGACCATGTTGAAATTCTGAACAGTAAAATTATGGAGCACCAGGACTTCTTGGTGGGAAGCTGCACATGGCCTTTCTGTATATATTCCCCTCTTCCCTCTATCATTCTCTACCACCTCTACAGTAAGCCTGTTGCAGCCTACATGTTAACCAAAAACTGATCAATGGGAATGTCAAAAAAAAGAAGAAAAAAAAAAAAGCACTATAGAAACAATTAACAAACAGCGCTCTGTTATATGAGATACAAGTAGGAAATTATAATAGACTTTTATAACACATTACTTTAACACACTTAATCATTTTATGACTACCATCATGATAAGTGCATCTGCACAGCAGACTGTTGGTTTACTGTATACTATCGATGGATAAATGTTTGTCTTGTTTTTAAAGTGTTATCTTACTGTTTTGTTTACATCATAGTCTATTGATTTGTTTTAAAGTGTACATCATTATCAAGTATACTCAATACCATTTTTTCATTATTGTTATGTCTTAAGTTTTCATATACTGTAGGTTTTATGGGGTTTTGTTTGTTTTTTACTAAAAATGTTATTGTGGGAAACAGGAATTATGTGCTTGAAAAACACGACACAGAATGTTCTGCCCTTTGCTGAATTTTGCTGTTAATGTCAGCTAAAGTTGCTTATGTTAAATGCTCCTTTTATAATTTAAAACTTGCCTTCAGATAGCCTCCAAATTTTTAGTACAAGTAATGTGAAAGGATGGCTATCATTTTAGTCCAGTTCAGAGTTCTTTCAATACAATGAGCTGATTCTGGAAACTTTTGGGAAAAAAAACCACAAAAGCCTAGGCTCAGTAAGGGGACTGGAACGATTTGCTCAGACAGGGACGGGTAAGCATCAAGGGATTTCTGCAGCTCTGTTGTCCATTGAAGTGCATTCTCAGCTGCAAACGGCGCACAATCTCTCTCGCTGTTCTCATGGTGCAGTCAAAACAAAAAACAAAAAGATGGTGGTGGAGTGAGACAGCTTCAGTTGGGCAAAAAAGCTCATTGCATTGGAGAGGAGTAGGTGCCAGCCATTGACTGGGGAGGGCCCAGGGCTGTGACTCAGCCCAGGCTGGGTAGCGCTGAGCCCTGGGGCTTGTCTCTACCAAGCATGCTGAAACATTTTGGCCTGAAATCTTGTGTCTCTTGATATGTGTCTCTTGTTGAAATTTTGTCAGTATGCCCCATTTATTTAATCATCATTTTCCATAAGTGGGTGATTCCCCCCCCCCCCCCCCCGTGACCTCTGGCCCTGTAAAGCAAACACAGCAGTAACAAAGCAGCAAAAAGCTCAGCGTAAGCTTTCTGCTCTAGATAAACTTTCATCTTAATGGAGTTCCTGTCGGTCAGTGGATTTATTTTGGCACCTTCTACTTAATCAAGAGCAATGTTTGCTGCACAACAAGGGCTAGTTCTCAATACCTCCTTTTCATACGCACGAATAAAACCATTTCAGCCCATGCACCCTGGGCGGCCCCGCCTGTCGTTATGCTTCGTTGCTGAACAATCTGGCTGCCGAAATGCATTTTGGTTGAGGATACCTCCAAATTCATCCCTGTCATAGCTCTACAGTATCATTGGTGTTATGGAAGAGATGGATTTGCTGCTGTAAATTCACAAACTCCATACAAGGAGAAAGAGAATCAAGCAAGAGGCCAGCTCAGAGTGTCTGGAGGGGCAACCACCCTGAGCTCAGAGTGGTCCTATAGAGTGCCAAATTCAGACAACCAGATTTTCTTCTCTTTTCCCAGTTCCTTGGCCTTGGTTAGATTTTCCTTGCCCCCTCTCCTGCAGTATGAGCACAGACAGTTTGCTAGATCTGTATCTCCATGGGCCACAAGTGATGGAGGCGCACCTAGGGCGCAGCCTGTGTGCCCCAGGGCAGGCTCTGACTGTCTGCCGGTGGAGACTCACTCATAGCACGAACCTTTAAGGAGCCCAGCTCAAGAAGGCCTTGAGGAATCTTTTTGTTCAATTCAGCAGACTTTGAACCAAACCCTGATAGAAAGGGGGAAAAAACCATCCCCCCAAGACCTCCTTTATGGACCCTGAGTTTTGACAGTCGCTTGTGTCCATGGATGTTCCCCAGTCATCTGTACTCACAAGTGAATCAGTGATTCTCATTTGTATTGGCAACCACATACCTGTTCTTTTTACCACTGTGTTTCTGTTTCCTGAAACCATAACATTGTTAGTGGAAAAGGTGGATTTGAGTAATTCCTGTTTGAAATTATTTGTGTATGAAAAATGGGTTTTGCACAACCTGTGCCAGTGCCTCAACAAAGAACAGAGCTGATCTTCTTAAGCCAGAAAGGATGCATTCAAGCTTGTATGGCTTTATGAATTCGAGGAGGTTGAAATTTTTTCAGTGCTAAATGGATTTTTGTATATCTTGAAACTTTGATGTAACCTCCTATTTTATTTATCAACTTAAACATCTGGCATAGATGTGCATAGAATGTAAACCTAGAATACAGCTGTTTTCATGTCACATTTAAAGCACTGAAAAAAAAGGCATTTAAGGATTATTTTTTATTAAAGAGGTCCAATGAGGGATGTTCAGGGTAGTTATACTAGGTGCCACAACAGTTTTTATATTGCTGGCAAATTTAGAGTTAATTTGTAAATGAGTTTAAAGAAAGAAAAGCTTGAAGCACTAAACTTCACCAAATTCAAAACAATCTCGGCAAAAATGCCATTTTGAGGTAGCACTATTTAAACTAGTTGTGCAATGACTTGCTCTAATTTTCTTTGTTCAAGAAAGAAAAGAAAAATAAAACCAGTCGCCAGACTATAAATTTCCTAAATAGACTATTACAAAGTCACCAAGCTAGTTAGTGACTCTAAACAAATGTCATAAAAGCATAAATATCATCCTTTATTTGACAAGAGATGTATGTAAGTTTGTTTAAATCAATATAATTTTAGTGACATTTTTATAAGCTTCCCGCTTTCCATGAACCTATATTTTTTATTTATCCAAAGTTATTTCTCTTTGTCCATTTCTCTCAGCCTTATGCAAACAATATGCAAGAAATGCTGAAACTTGGATAAAACGGGTCATGCAGAGGGAAAATGAAAGCTGAGATTGATAATTTTCACAAAAAAAGGTTGTTAGTAGTTTCAATAAAAAGTACTACTACTAAACTGTAACATAAGCAGACAATAAAAGAGGGATTTAAAATGGATTCATAAAACTATTAAGATTATTTTTGTTAAATACAGTGCTTTTAGTAATTTGGAACATGATTTCACAATCAGCCGTGTTTTTTAGTTGGAAATTTTTAGCTGATGATTTTTGACTGTGTATTTTTGCATCGCAACGTTCTAGAAACCGTTACCTCCCCGGGCAGCCCGCACAGGCCCTGTTCCCAAGCACTCCAACGCACTTCTCCTCCCGGCTGCCCCTCCTCGCTGCTCCACTCTGTGCTCGGGTGCCTCCCCAAGGGCAGCACGGCCGGGCTGGGGTCCCGCTGCTCCTCCCGCTGTCCCGCTGCAGCAGGGACCAGGCAGAGCTGGCACCGGAGCCGGGCACGTGTTGGTGGCACAGGTGGCTGGAGCGGGACGCGCGTGTGCTGGCAACATCCCCTAGCCTGGCTCGGGCTGACGCCGGCGCAGTAGGAGTAGCTCTAGGACACGCTGAGTACACAATGATTGAAAAACTGGAGTCCTCGTTTTGTTTATCCCTTGTACATTTCACAGACATGAAAATTAAAAAAGGTGAAATTTATGAGGAAAATCTAATTTCCCATTCCTGTTGAATGGATTTAGTTTGATATTGACCTGATTTTACCATGTGCCTGTTGAAGGCCTTAGAGTATATACTGTATGTTAAAGACTGTAATAACTTTAAAAAAAAAAAAAAAGTTGATGGCCTAATCCAAATGTAAATAGAGCTACAACTCATTGTTACTAGGCTACAATGCATTAATTCATGTCATATATTTTCATTTCTCTACCATTAGTTTTTAAGGTTTTCATTATTGCTTTTTTGGATATCTTTAGTAACTAATGAATTTTATTTTGAAGGAGAGTTAGAGAAAGTTTAAAATTTTTAATACGTGTATTCAGCCCATTTAGTCTTATTCTAAACCAACACTGAAGCATGGTAAGGTATAGAATACAGTCCATAACTAGTTTGTATAGTTTACGGTTTAAGAACAAAATTAACTTTGTATGTAACTCCTACAATGATAGATTCATTGTTAACTAATTATATTAAGTTGTTGTTGCTATGGCAACAAAACTACAACATGGCTACCTTTGTATACATTATTTGTGAAATTTTCACATGTAAATTAAAAGTGATGTGTAACAGTATGAGCTTGTTAAAGGTGCAGTTCGATACTGTCAGATAAAGATATGATTGAATATTTTTAAAATCCCAAAGTCCCATGTGAACGCTGAATTTGTGTCTTTAAGGTCACTTTTTCAGTCAAGAAGTTTACAACACATGGATTTAGAGTCAGGTGTTATAGCTTGTAGAAATTGTTGTGTGGCAAGGGTTATTCCACAATATTTTCACTTCGGAAACACAGCAGCCTGTATTTACAACGTAGTGACCAGTCTTGCTTTCATTTCACATCCATTCACACAGTGGAAATTCAGAATTAATCAGTTTCAGTACTGTAGCTTTGTCTGCAATTTTCTTTTCTCCAGAAATTGAACACTCACATGATTACGTTACGATCAGGGCTAAATAATTAAGCATATAACTATTTTAATACTAATTTATATTGGCAAAAGCTGTACATAAGAAAAAAAATATTGTGGAATGACCCCATAACAGTGTTGAAGATACAAATATGCTGCAGTTAAACTGATTCAGTTAGTGTACGAATGTGTGACACACACCTTTTTTGCACTTATGTATATAGTCCACGAAAGAAATCCTTGGAACTTATTTTGAATATAAAAAGTCTGTAATAATACAGGAAAAGTTTGTAAAAGAGATAGGTATTACTAAGGCTTTGAAAAGGAGGAGTTTTTTTGCTATAAAACTTATCTGAAAGCATGATGTTGCTTTGCTGTTGTAAAAGCTTTATAGTTTGCCATAGCTTATTATACAGCAGTCTGATAACAGGTCAGCTCCAACCTGCAGCACAGAGAATGGGAAACGGTGTGGAATTAATTAATAAGGTCACTAGCAAAGATTCAAATTACTTTTTTAATCAGCCTACATTTTCAAACATACCCCAGGTCATGTTTCTGATAGGTTGTGTTCTTGGTGAATCCTTTTAGGACTGGTAGGTCCATGGCAGCACACACACATTTTTCCTAGCACCTAATCCTATTTCTGTCTGGAAGTGTTTATCTGTGGGAGATGACTGTCATTGTGGTGAGTGTTTTAAATCCCAGAGCGAATTTGAAATTTCACAACTTCTTGATTTTTTTTTTAACCTTTTGGGGCAAGGTAACAAAATGGAAGGAGCTGGTGAGCTGTAGATGGACAGGGATGGGTTGGGATTGTCCAGGACCAGTTCTTCCTGCTGTGTTACAGCCATGGTGTTTATTTGAGAGGCACATGGTAGTGCTGCAGATGCTGCTGGGGCAGGGAGGTGGAGGCTGCTAGCAGTGTGGCCAGCTGGGTGCTCCAGGCTGGGACTAACAAGCCCCTTTGAGTTGCCACCAAAGGAGAGCAAAGCTGTGGCCCCTTAGTGAGTAGCCTCTTGTTCCTCTTTGTGTTGGTACTGCTGGGGGTCTGCAGTGCTGAGGGATTTTGGAGTAGCTGAAGCGCCTGTGTTGACTCAATTATTTTTGATTGGAACAAGTTTTGGTTTTTGTTGGATTTTTTTAAGGTTGTTGTTGTTTTGGGTTTTTTTGCAAAACCCAAGCCCAAATTTTGCTTCAGAATAGTAGCTGATTTTGCCATGAGTCTGGTCCTGACTCGAGCAGTGAGCCAAGTCCCTTAGAGCAGAACTGGTGGGAGGTGGCATCCGATATCACTGTCGCCCTTTGCTGGATGCCCCAGGGTTGGGGGCTGAGCTGTTGCTGCCAAGCCCAAGACCTGTTCCTTGGCCAGCATTCCCGACTCCTGATGATGCCAGTGTGTGCCCAGCCAGCCCACTCTGCACCACGGGGCTTTGCAAGTGGTGGTTTGCTGAATTGGAGCAGCCCCTGGGTCTTTAAAATGAGGAAAAATCAGATGTTGCTTCTCTCCATGGTGTTATATAATAACCTAGATTTTAATACAAAATAATCAGCTAGTTCAAGCCACCACACAATTAAGGCTTCCCTTTGCCATAATCAGTTTCTATAATCAAGCTCTTTCTCATTTCTAGGATTATGAGAGAAAAATATTTTGCACTATGTGAAATGAATCATAGCTGGTCAAACTTTGTCGGGGTATGAGCATGATCATGACAACACTGCTAAAATCTTTGCTAGTGATCTTTACTGACATCCTCTATCATCAAAAATAACTCTATATGCCTCTCAAAGGAGATATTTAAACATGCAAAATAATACAACTGTTAAATACAATGAAATTATTTTTCCAAACACACAACAGAGAGAATTACCTGACACCGAATTACAAGGTTCCAGTTCTTTATTACTGTACACAGATGCTATTTGATAGTGGTGGAAGCCAAATGATTTTGTTGCCATGGCTTTTGTATCCTAGCAGATGAGGGGATGATAAGACCATTCTTAGACTGGATTATGTGATTTTTTTCTTTCCAATTAGCTTTGTTTTAATTTTTTTTTTAGATCATGAAAATGAACCAACTCCTCACCCTTTATTACATCACTTGACAACAGATCACTATTTTTTTTTTTTTTATAAATAGAGAATTGTATTTTAGGCAATCACTAAAATCAAAGAGAGAATGTTCTCCTAAATTGTCAATTTTTAATTTAAATATATAAAAACATTTATACTGTACTGTGTAAAGTAGATCTTTGAAGCACATTCTTCTTTTCATAGGCATTTCTGGTAAAACAAAGAAAGGGAAACATTAGATATCAATTTAATGGAATAATTTAGAAAATATATACAAATGATTACACTTAGCCCTGTGGAACTGTAAGAAATTAAAATATCATTGGATCCAGACAGGTGTAGGTTAATGCAGTATTTCAGTTCCATAACAGACTAGTTCATTCCCTCAACTGCTACCAACAGGGTGTACGCTTTGAATTTATGTTTCTTTTTGCCACATTATATTGCTGTAGTGCTTGTATGTGCTTTAGAAATGTGCATAATGCTACTCATTTTAGTATGTTACTTCTATATTGTTATTGTTTATTTTTTGATCTTTTAATAAAGTGTATAAAATTCTTGGTTATGTTTTTTATGGATCCATATCTACACATTAATAGGAGTTTACTTTAAAAACTTTTCAAGTTCCAGTTTATTAGTCCCAAACTTCAAAATTCTCATGTAAAAATAATAACTAGTGAATTTGAATCTATGTTATATCTGAAGTGTAGATCAACAGAATAAATTTCTTTCCAGAAAATATCTTCAGTATTTCGAATTCTGTAGCCAGTGCCTCCTTTTTACTGGATGCATTTGGCCTATCATAATAAAGTTACTAACACAAGACAGACATTTGTATTTTAGAAAAATAAAAAGTAAAACTTTCCAGATCCTGCCTTTTGGTTTCTCTCGTGCCTTAGACCTTTGGAGACACATATGATATGGTCTGCTTGGCTTGTATTTTTCCATGCTTCCTTTCTGACCTTGTCTGTGCTGTGATTAGAGAAGAGATCAGAGCTGTGCATTTGAAGATAACCATGAAGAATGAATCAACTCCCATTCAAAGGCCTGCAGCTTTTGTAGAACAGTGGTGTGTGTATTAATTTTTCTCTTTCAGCATTTGTGTCAGATACTGTTTTGAATGTCCCAGTGCAATAATACAACAGTGAGCTCCCGTTTGGCAGCAGCCTGGATTCCCCAGCTCTCTTCCAAGTGCTCACCTCATCCCAGGCTGCCTGGCCAGGCTCACGCCTCCAGCCAGCACAAGCTGAGGCTGCCTCTCACCATGGTTTGGAGCCACCCTGGCTGAGCTGGGTCTAGGCTGCTGCAAGAGAAAATTGCTTCTTGATGAGCTTGTTTGTCCTTTCTGTAATGTGTAGATTTAGACATAAGAAAACTGTTCAACAGTGAGGCCGCCTTGGTCACCACCTTCTTACCAATAGCATTACGTCAGAGGGGCTTTTACCCTTAAACTGGCTTGTGGTCACCACTTGCTCCATCAAGGCTTTAAGCTGGAGGCACTGAGCCAGGGCATGTGGCTGTTCCAGGCCACAGCATCACTCAGCTCGTGGGCAGCAGAGGACAATGTCGGGAGCCTCGAGGATGTGAGTAACTTCCCTTGTGATGTGCGAGTGTTGATGCAGCCTTGGCATCCAGGCATCTGTGACAGGACACCGGCGTGATGGGTGAGTCTGGATGGTGCAGCCAGAGGAGTTTGGTGCCAGCACAAGGGAGTCCCCTCACAGCAGGAGAGGGATCCTTGGCTGTTTTCTCAAAGGAGATTAAGAATCTGACTCTTGGGACTTGGGGGAGGGATTAGGAGTTTGAGAATGTGTTTCAGGAGATGTGGGTGCAGTAGAGCTGCTCAGGGCAGGAGCAGTGGTGAGGAGGCACTGCCAGAGGAGGCTGGGCAGACACTGCTCCTCATCCCCAGTAGGACAAACTGCTGACTTTGAGAACAGAGACTGAGCCCAGGACAAATTATGTAACTGCTGCTTTTTCATCAACCTGTTCCCCTGACTTTTCCTTGCAGGTTAATTGACTCTATTTGTGTGTCAAGGGCTCTTGGAGCTTTCTTCTATAAATGACTCTTGCCTCATCTGATGGCACAGTTAAATGTCTGAATTGTTTCTAAGATCAAAAAAAAAGTGGAACTGAAACTTTTCTAGGCAGTTGATGTGGAAGCATGAGACCCTTCCTGAATGGTTGCTCATAATTTTTATTGCTAGCTTTGGTCTGGCTTTCTTTCCCTGCAGGATGGAGACAGGGGCTTTCAAATGATGCATTCCTTGAGATGTGGGATGGGCTGGGCCTTGGCTGCTTGAAGACACCAGCTCTGCTCAGAAGCCTCCCCCATGGAGGAGGTTGGGGGTGGGAGTTCCACACTAGCACTGAAAGTCGAGGGTAGTCTATCAACAAGAGACTTCAAATTGTGTTTCAAGGCCAAACAGCATCCTTGGGTCAGGGATGTGGGATTTTACCTGGGGCCCATTTGCAGAAGTTACAGGAGGAGCTGCTGCATACTGCTTTATAGATGGAGTTAGATTAAAGGATCTGACCAAAATTATTCATGATGCTGTATTTACAGCATGTGTCATTTTGAAGTCTTACAGCACCTGGACCATCTACTTTTTCATTGGGACTTGTTTGTGCAGGAAAGTCAAGTTTAATACAAAAATCTCTTTTAGCTCTTTGACTGTTGAAGCTTCAGTGGGAAACATGGGAAAATTTTGATTTTTCAAGACTTGCTCCATATTCAGATGGTCCAAAGCCAGTTTTTATTCAATCTGTTCTTAGTGCTGGATAAATAGATCAATTTGATTTATTTATTATGAGAAATAAAATAATGGAGAAATGTTTGGCTAATCCCCAATGAGTTGAGGATCTAAAATATGCTCTCCAACACAAGCAGCCCTTGACTCTCCCCAGCAGGGGTCATGTCAGAGTGCAGGGCAGTGTGAGGAACAGCCTGTACCCTCTCACTTGTGCTCTGAGCTGTTACTGCAGACAATGCAATCAGGTGCCTTGAGTACATCTCTGAGATGGCAGCACATGCCAGCCAAGGATCCCTGTGAGTGGGCTGGGAGGCCTCTGAGGTGTCTGTGGACAGGGAGACAGAAAATGCCACAGACTGAAGGCCATGGGGATGGGCTTGGAGGAGCAGCCACCCAGCAAGCCAGCTCTGATGGGGTCCAAACAAGGCCTAGCTCAGTTGGAAGATGTTTGCTTTGCCCTTCCCTCCTCATTTTTGCCTTTTTCAGGGTGGATCTGCCAGTCTGTTTAACAGGCATGTGCCCTGGCATCTGCCCCACTGTTCCCACTGCCCTTCCCCTGGATCTGAAAGTTTAAATCCAGCCCCGAGGGGGTGGCACTGTGACACCTCACCACCTGCCTGAGGAAGTTTCCAGCTGACAGGCAGGAGGCCCTGGTATGGTGCTGCTGCACCATTTCTCTCTTCACAGCCACAGCTGGGCTCCACAGAGGTATTTCTACTTTGCTCCATGGTTTGTGTAAATGATTTGATCATAAGTGTTATCAGAGCCTTCCCAAGTGAGCCAAGTCTCCCACCCTCCGCAGCCACCGCGTGCTCTGAGCCTGTGTCTGTAATCGACACGGTTTCTGCTTTAATGCTTCACAGCACCAACGTTCAGCCCATTTCCATGGCAGTGCTTCTGCTGCAGTTCCTGCATGTCCTGTGCTCCCCATGGCCATGAAGCTTTTGTGGCCACGGGCCCACCTGCCGCACAGCTCTGCCAGCCCTCAGTTTTGCCCCCACACCTGCAGCACAGTGGCACCCAAAAGTCTGGCAAGGCTGCCGCTGGTGAACAACTCCTGGTGATCACATCAAGGGATGCTGAGGGGTGTTTTGGGCTGCATGTGGCTGCACCAAAGCAAGCGTGCCTGTGCTTTGTAAAGCTTCTGGAAAACTCGAAGAAAACTGTTTTGCTTTCCCCCACAGAAGCCTGAATCAAAGCCATCAGCCACTTGCCCTGTGGGGTGAGCCTGCCCGAGGGTCACACTCTGCCATGCTAGTAAGGAGACACAGGATATTCCCATCACTATTCTTAGAGCCATGTGTGGCTGTGCCAAGGCAGAGAAAATACAAAGGTAAGACCATGTATTCTCTGGGGTACAGGGTGCTGGTAGCCACCCACACCCCATGATGCTGGGGTGTGCAGGAGCAGCAGGTGCTGGCTCAGCAGTTCCCCTGCCCAGAGCATCCCTTGTGCTTTGGAAGCTGGATGTGCCCAGTCCTGCTGCCCTGGCCCTGTTGTGATCCTCAGTGAGGTTAGGGACAGGCAGGACCCCAGCAGTGCTGGCAGCAGGAGGATGGGTGATGCACAGGTCACACATCACGATGCTACTTGTGCTATTGCATAAATCAAGGGGATTTTGGTGAGGTGTCCTGGTTTAGGGCAAATTTGGGAGGAAACCTCTGAATGGTGTTCCTCTGGAAAAGCAAACCCAAATGGCCCCTCCCCCACAACCAGTCCAGGAAAAAGAACTTCCTCAGAGAAAAGTGGAAAAAACTATTTATTTAACAAAGTGCCCACAAACACAAAGAATGAATAATATGAAACAATAAAACCTTTCGTTGCTCTGAAGTGAGATAGTAAATTCAGAAAGTCTCTGCTGTGGGCAGCTCAGCTCTCTGTCTCCTATCAGGCCTCTGGAGGTCCAGGCCCTGATGGGCCACAGGTGCGAGAACTCTCGGTGCTCCTCTGGGTTTTTTTCAGTCTGGAGCAGGTTTAAACAGTCTCAAGAAAAAGGAAAAAAAAACAGTCCAGGGAACTTCTCTGCCCTAGCTAGCTAAAACTGACTAAAAGCACAGGAGATCTCTGTCTGCAGTCTGTCCATGCCTCAGACGAACAACCGCAGTCCGGAGAAGAGAAGAATGCATAGGAGTCAGGCAGTTTCTCAAAACAAACTGTGCGCTTCTTCTTTCCCTGTTTCGCTCTCAGAATCAGTCTTAAAGGTACAGAACACAATATACAGAACAGATGATTGGGGATACAAGCATCATAAAGTCACCCTAGGACATGAGGGTAACGAGGGCAACTTGGGGCTCTGAGCTGGGGAGGATGAGGCCTTGGAAGATTTTAATTTCCTACACTGAACAGTCCGAGGGTGGGGGCTGTGGCCACATTTGGACCAGTGGGGTTAGACTGAGGGTAGCCCATGCTGAGGAGGGAGGTGGGCTGCAGTTTCTCCTGCCAGGCTCTCACCCCTCTGCCAGCTTTGCTTAGTTATGGGAAATCCTTTAAGCTTTTGCATTAGTGCTGTATTTAGGTTTGCACTGTATTAGGGCTTGGTGTAGGGAGTGCAGTGAGATTTCTCACTTAATAAAGAATGTTTTAAAGGCATTTGTCACTATGGGCCTGCTGCCAGGAGCCAGCACTCTGGGCAGGCAGGGAGGGTGCTGTGGGAGGTGAGGGAGCTGTGCTGGCTCCAAGGCCTGCTATGCTTGGCCCTAGCCAGGTCCCATCTCTGCCCCTGTGCTCCCACACTGAACATTGGGACAGAGGGTCCTGATCTGCCCCCATTACCCACCCAGCCAGGGGGCACATCAGGTTGTGCATCCCAGGGCTACAGCTAGTGACCTCCCTGCCCATCTGCATCAGCACAGCTGCTGGCAAAGCCCAGCTACCCCCATGTGAGGCTCCAGGGCTGCTGTGCTGGCAGGAGGCCCGTCCTGCTGGCAGTAAATGTGTCATCGGATGGTGATCAGGGATCATGAGTCATGAACGTCCACTTCCAGTCAGCCTGGCCAGTCCTGGCACAGGGCTGCAGAGCAGGAGCTGGGTGAGATCTGCTACCTCCTCCTCCGCTGCCTCTCCCCACCTGCAGCCTCACCAACCTGCATCTTCCACAGGGCACCAAATGATGGAGCATCCCTCTGGCAGCACTTACCTGGGGCTGAGGTGACAGTCTGCTTCCCTGGACTAGTGTGGGGATATGATGGTCCCCCTACATCCCTGCTTGCAGGTGTCTGACACTGCCACAGCTCTACCCCCAGCTCTTGGACAGCTTGGCAAGGATGGGGCTGAGGGGGCTGCCTGCAGAAATGTGTGTCCCCTGGACTGTAAGTAGCTGAAACTGGGGCTGGGCCAGCTCAGGGTGTGCTGTCAGGAGCCTGGAGGAGCCTCTGGACTCCCCTTTCAGTGTGGATTTTTCTTTTCATCTGGTAATTGTTGAGGCAACAGAGTATTAGATCCAGATTTTGAGCCATTGGTGATGGGCTGTGGCAAATGGCCCACACTCTTGTGGAGGGCAAAGTTCAACCCTTGGCTTGTGGGCAAGTGAGGAGCCTTCTCTCCCTGCTCAGCCCCGTGAATGGCACTTCAGCACTTTGATCCTTGTCCCCAAACTCTGACCCCTGCAGTTGTGTGAGGGCCACAGCCTGGAGAAAGCCAGGCTTCTGCATCAGACCATGGCTGCTACACGAAGGACAGGAGAGAAGTTGTGCTGTGACTCAAGTGACAGCAAGCCCAGTGTAAGTGCATGTGGCAGCCCCCTTGTTGGGGGCTCAGCTGGGAGCCCCGGAAGCCTCTTCCCCTTTCCCTCAGACCTGCCGAGTGAGCAGGAAAAGCAAAATTTTGTGGGATTGTTGTGGATCTGCTGCTGAACCAGGCCCCAAAGCAAAAGCAGCCCCAGTGCCTCTCCCAAAACCACCACTGGGGTCCCCAGGGAGGGCCCCAACCCCAGAGAGAAATCATCAGACAGGGAGAGCTTTTATTTCCTTTCTGTCTTTGCCTTTTCCAGGGCCAGACTTGATTATTCCTTTCAGCAACACAAAGTGCTAGAGAGGCTCAGCAGCCATAGATCAGTTTTCTCTGCTCTTGGTGCAATGTGTCTGTGCAGGGAGAAGTGGCTTTTTTCTTCCCTTCCCATTGTGCTGAGACTTGGTGGGTGACACCAAGGGCAGTGGCAACTGCATTGCCAGAGGGAGGGTGGCAGAGAACGTGTGCCAGCCCTCACCTGGTGCTGTGCTGATGGAGGATGTCAAAGCCTTTCACTCAGGGCCATTGAAGAGCAAAGATATTGCTGGGAAAGAAATCCCAGCTCGTCTCATCAGCACCACTCTGAGGCACAGTGCAGGGTAGGACCCTCCACTGCTGCCTCTGCTCCTGGGGTGACATCCCCTCTCATTCACCACAAAACACTTGCTAATGGAAGATGACTTTCTTTCTAGGAAACATGCAAAAATTAGCCTCCACAGGAATAATATGCAAAGATCGCATGTTTAAGTGATTGGAACATAGTGGCGGCACAAGGTATGAAGACAACACAGAGGCATTTAAGATGGTTCTCAATTACACAGACAAGATAAGGAAAAAATTAAGAGAATTGCAGAATTTTAAGAGGATGGGAAAGAATTTGGCATGGGATTAAATATTAGAGAAAATATTAGAACAGCAAAAAAGCAGATGAGAAAAGCCTGAGGGGTGAGGCAGATGGACCAGAGCAAGGAGAGCTGTCAGCCCACAGACAAGGACTAACCTAGGGATGAGCCCTGGCACTGTCCCCACAGCATCCCAAGTCCACATCCCCACACTGGAGCTGTCTCCAGGTCTTCTGTGGCACAAGGCAGAGGGAAGAGCATCCTCTCCCTGGCACTGGCATGGCTGGACTTGCTCAAGGGCTGCTGACAGTGAGGTGTCCATGGCTGTGGATCAATGAGGCAGTGAGCCCTCAGTGTGAGTGGTGGCTCGGTCCATGCAGGGCTGTTTTTTGGTCCATCTGTGCAGGGATGGGAGGTGCCTGTCCTGGAGGCTGGGAAGGAGCACCAACCTGGCAGAGCTACCGTTTCCTTCCACCAGCCATTGGTTTAATCCTCTCCAGACTGTGCAAATTAGGAAATTCTTTGAAACAACAAAGTGTCACACTGCAATGCCAGGCAGCAAGCAGCCCTCTGCTTCTTTAAGCAGAAATACAGCTGGGGTTTGGATCACCGACTTTTATCCACTAAATGCTCGAGCAAGTTCATAAACTGCAGAACAAAATATTAAAGACTGCAGGTAATTATGGCAGAGACCTCTGGAGTCCTCCCCAGCACGAGGAGCCCCAGCAAAGCTGTTGATGGGCTCCCACTGCTTCTGATCCTGGCTGGCAAATATTAATTTTGGGTTTATTCAAGTTGAGAAATTAACTGCTTTGCAACCCCATCTAATTTGAATACTCCAATTAAACAGTGTTGGTGCTTTTCTCCTCCCAGGACCTTCCCTGGCCAAGTACTTTAACCCCTTGGTTCCCAGGCTTCTGGACCAGTCAGCCTCTGAGGTCTACTGGTTTGTCTCCCTTGGATGATGATGATGGATGCCACATGTCATCCAGGCTGCAGCTCTCTGGGGTGTTATGAAGACCCTTGCTGGTGTCTGGATTGTCTCCAAGCAGCCAGGTGTTCTTTCCAGGAGAGATGACAGGCTCTGGTGTGGAGGACACACAGCTTTGTCCCATTGGCCTCCCTTGACAGGGAAGCTGATCAAGTGTCTCATAATGAGCTTGCTGTGTTCCTGCTCTGCAGACAGTTTGTTGGATGTTGGCAAAGGCAGCCTGGGGAGAAGCTCTGCCTGGCTCTGCCTGCCCATGGCTCTGCCACTGCACTGCTATGGAAAGCCTTTCCCTCTGGCCTCAGGCTGATCTCCTCCGGAAGCATCTCATCCAAGACGTGCCTCCACCCTCATCAGAGGCACATGCAGGGTGGCCATTTGGGGACATGTGCCAGGCTCAGCGACTCTCTGCTGATGTGTTTGCACATCCTCAGCTGTGGCTGGGGAAAAGAGATGGATGGGAAAGTGAGTGTCATCAGCATGGGGAACAGGGCCATGCCAGGAAGATGGTCTGTGATATTCTGATTTGATATTCCATGATTCTAAATCAAGTAAGATGTGCCACCCTGCAGCATTTGGTGACAGTGGCATTGCCCACCTGGGAAATGTATCTCCCACATGCCATGAGTGCTGCCAGAATTCAGATACTGTAAATCCCATGCCAGCCAGGAGTGATGCTCCAGGAAAGGGCCACCAGTATTCCAACAGAAATGTCCCCGTGTCACCCACCCAAGGCACTGAGGCCCTGCCATGAAGACAAGGTGCTCGGCTGTCTCAGTGACACCGCCTGTCCCTGGGCTGGGGACAGGACAAGGCAGTGGGTGTTCTAGTCTCAGGTCACAGAACAACCTGGCAGCACCTGCCTGGGGACTCAGCACACTTTAATGAGCTCAGCACCAGAGCCTGCATGGAGGAATTAACAACTCAGAATAATACTTGTCACTTTGCTGTGAGGAAATTGTCGAGCAAAAAGCAATTTACTAAAAAAGAGGGAGGAAAGAAATGGGTTTGCTTATTAAGATTGACATCATATTAAAGTATTTTCTCAATACCCCATTTGGGTTGAATTTTACATTTTCTCTCTCTTGTTCTCACTAATGGGAGTAAAGCAGGGGGTTTCACTCTAATTAGTTGTTTGCTGCTTTATTTGGCCAGCAAATTTCATAAGCAAGATTACACATTTCTGTAGCATTTGATTTGCAAATGCTGCAGGAATATGATAAAAAAAGGAAAACACGTGGAATTCTAAAAGCAAATGGGAACCTTTCTGTAAGATATCAGTTTAAAACTGCTTTATTTTTACAAATCTTAAAAATATATCTTGACAGAGTATTTACCTTCCCCTCTCCTTTCTTTTCATTTGGAGTTTAAAGCAACAGGTTTGGTTTATGTGTTCACTGTTGCCTTCTGAGCTGTATTTTCAGTTTTACTCTACTGTTGGCTAGAAACTTTAAAATATGTACGTGTATGTATTTCTATGAAGAGGCTGTCCCATGACTTGATAATTTAACAAAGGCAAATCTGAGGGCAGCCCCATCCCCTCAGCTTTGCAGAAATTTGTGGAAGGTGGTACCCAAGGAGAGGATGCTGTGCTGGCATCATGTCGGGTGTGTGGAGGACAGGCCACTTTTGGAGAGCCACGGAGCTGCAGCTCGTGAACCCAACACAGACCCAGTGAGCAATAGCTGGAGGCACTTCCCAGGCACTGCAGAAAGGATTACAGCAGCTTGGACTGTGAAGGGCAACAAGGAGAGAGCTCAACATCTGGAGAAAATAGGAAGAAGAATGACCTGTGAAACCACATTTCTGGCTTTGCCACCGCTGGCTTGTTCACATGGAGTGGTGACTCATCACCACCCGGAGACCCAGAGACCTGCTCAGATGCTGATCCTGCAGGCAGGAGATGCAGCATCAGAGGGGATAACCAGGAGAGAGGGCTGGTGGGGAGGTGAGGGGCTGCAGGCAGTGAGTGTGGCAGGGTGTAGAACAGCATCTTCCCTTGTGGTGCTGTTCAGCTCCTGGGCCAAGCTCTTCTAAATGGCTGGTGATCTAGTACCATGTCTGCAAGCCAGAGATGCTTCTCCCAGAAATCCCAATAGCCTCTTTGTTGTATCAATTATATTTCAGTGCAGCCCTACTTCTGCTTCAGAATCGGTAATTGCTTTGGAAAATGTCCTTTACCTCTTTTAAAGCACCATCATGCCTTTTGTTGCTACTAAAGTAATGGCTAAAAGCTGAGGGATGGCAGAAAATCAGAAATTTCTGAGAAAGGTCCTCAGGATTTGCCTCTGGGTCATCTCTATATTGGCAGGAAAAGCTGGCAAAAAAGAAAAGTCTCTGCAGGTTCTGAAACAGCCCCAGAATTAGGAGTCTGGGCCAGGTGGACACATCCAACCCCTAAGACACATTTAACTGGAACCTGACGGGGCTGAGATCAAAAGCTGTCATTGCAGTTATGTGACTGGTGTGACACAACTTCCTTAAATGAGCTGCATATGTGAGCGGCCCCAGTGCTCCAGTAGCCATTCGAGCCCTGAGGAGCTGGTGCCTACACCCTGCAGTTTCCATGCTGAACACCATAAGGCACAATAAGTGGATTAGCAAAACCTCTGGAAGAGAAGAAGAAATGACACTAGGTCTTAAGCTGGTTTTGCATGTATTTATGCAAATGATGTCCCCAATGTCCTGGTTTAGGGCAAATTTGGGAGAAAACCTCCAAATGGGGCCCCTCCCCCAACTGGTCCGGGAAAGACTCTCCTTAGAGAAAAGTGGAAAAAGCTATTTATTTAACAAACAAAGTGCCCACAAGCATAAAAAAAATGAATACTATGAAAAAATAAAACCTCTCGTCGCTCTGAAGAGAGATGGCAAAATTGAGAAAAGTCCTTGCCGTGGGTGTAGCTTGGCTCTCTCAGTCTCTTATCAGTCCCAGTCCCTCCGGTGCTGGAAAAAGCTGAGGTCCAGGCCCCGGTGGGCCACAGGTGTGAGCTCCCAGTGCTCTTCTGGGTTTTTCAGTCCAGAGCAGGTTTAAACAGTCCCAAGAAAAAGAAAAAAAAAACAGTCCAGGGAACTTCTCTGCCCTAGCTAGCTAAAACTAACTAAAAGCACAGGAGATCCCCATCCCACTGTCTGTCCATGCTTCAGACGAACACAGTCCAGGAGCCGTAATGCAGAGGAGGGAGTGAGTTTCTGAAAACAAACTGCACGCTTCTCTTTCTCCCTGCTTCGCTCTCAGAACTAGTCTTAAAGGTACAGAACTTAACATACAGCATAAACAGAACAATTGGGGATACAAGCATCAAAAAGTCACCCCAGGACTTTCCACCCATTATCCCCATATTGTCAGCTTACTACCAAAACTAATATAAATTCTAACTCTGCAAACACATACATTATACATGTATATATATACAGTATTCAGCTGTTGGAGTCCTGGAAACTTAGGATTTGGGGTTTTGGTGTATAGTAATACATATGAGTTAAGATGGAGGATTTTGGGTGTTGTCTTTGTCCTTCTTCTTCACTTTCTTCTTCCTCCTTCTTCTCAGGTTTGGGTGATCTTTTCTAATTGGTTAGTAAAAGCCCGCACTGCGGACATTGAGTGATCTTTAATTGGGTTATAAATAAAAATAACTTAGGTGTTGGGTTTTAATTGGTTTTGCTTATTGTTTAAAAGTCCTTGAAACAAGTTAGAAGTAGCCATTTTCTCACCTTCTTAGACAGGGCTCACATCTCGTGAGTTTGTAATAGATAAGGATAATAAATTTCAGAGTGAGACTTCACAAACAACATCTCCTGAGTTTTATTCACCCTGACCTTGGAGCAGGAAAGAGCCAGGAACTCCAACATACAGCTATATACAGACAGTGGCAGTGGCATTCAGCAAACAGTGATATTTACACATGATTCTCACCCAACAATCAGATCTCCCTGAGGTACACATTGTGTTGTTCCATCTTTCTGCATTATCCACCATGTGCAACCTGGTCCCTGAGCAAAAACAATCCCACAGATGGGTTTGTCTGTACTCGAGGCAGATTTGGTCCAAACTCTTCCCTAACAGACCTCTGACATGCACCACTGGGACTTTGTCTACTGTATGCAAAGACTCAAACTGGGCAGGGCCTGCTCTGTCGGTGGAGCCTCAGATGTTAACTAACCAGGTAGCCTTTGCTAGATGCTGTTCCAAATTTTTGAAAGATCCCCTACCCAATGCTTTCAAGGTGGTTTTTAACAGTCTATTGTACCTCTCCACTTTGCCTGCAGCTGGTGCATGGTAGGGGATATGGTACACCGACTCAATGCCATGTGTCCCTAGCCCAGGTGTTAATAAGGCTGTTCTTGAAATGAGTCCTGTTGTCTGACTCAATTCTCTCAGGGGTGCCATGCCTCCAAAGAACTTGCTTTTCAAGGCCTAGAATGGTGTTACGGGCCATAATGTGAGGCACAGGGTAGGTCTCCAACCACCCCGTGGTGGCTTCTACCATTGTGAGTACATAGTGCTTACCTTGGCGTATCTGGGGCAGTGTAATATAATCAATCTGCCAGGCCTCCCCATACTTATATTTGGACCACTGCCCACCATACCATAGGGGCTTCACCTGCTTGGCCTGCTTGATCGCAGCACATGTCTCACAGTCATGGATAACCTGAGAAATACTGTCCATGGTTAGATCCACCCCTCAGTCTCAGGCCCACTTATTAGGTGGCATCTCTACCCTGACGGCCTGAGGCATCATGGGCCCATCGAGCTAGGAACAACTCTCCCTTGTGTTGCCAATCTAAGTCTATCTTTGCCACCTCTATCTTTGCAGCCTGATCTACCTGCTCATTGTTTCGGTGCTCCTCATTAGCTCTGCTCTTGGGGACATGGGCATCTACATGGCGGACTTTCACAGGTAGTTACTCTGGTAGCAATGTCTTTCCATTCATCAGCTGCCCAGATTGGTTTTCCTCTATTCTGCCAATTAGCCTTTTTCCACTTCTCCAGCCATCCCCACAGAACACTGGCTACCATCCATGAATCAGTATAGAGGTAGAGCTTTGGCCACTTCTCTCTTTCAGCAATGTCCAGGGCCAACTGAATGGCTTTGAATTCAGCAAGTTGACTTGACTCACCTCCTTCAGTAGCTTGTGCAACCTGTCGTGTGGGGCTCCATACGGCTGCTTTCCACTTTCGTTTCATCCCTACAATGTGACAAGAACCATCTGTAAAAAGAGCATAACGTGTTTCTTCTGCTGGCAGTTGGTTGTACAGTGGAGCTTCTTCAGCATGTGTCACTTGCTCTTTTTCCTCTTCATCAGTGAGACTAAAGTTTTCATCTTCAGGCCAAAATCCCAGGGCGATTCAGTTTTCCAATACGGGGGCGCTGTGTGATGAGAGCAATCCACTTACTCCATGTGGCATGGGTGGCATGGTGGGTGGAGGGAACCTCTGCTTTGAACATCCACCCCAGCACCAGTAGTCAGGGTGCCAGGAGGAGTTGTGTTTCAGTGCCTATTTCCTTTGAGGCGGCTTGGACTCCTTCATAGGCTGCTAAAATCTCCTTCTCTTTTGGAGTGCAGCTGGTTTCAGACTCTCGGTAGCTTTGACTCCAGAATTCTAGTGGTTGGCCTCGAGTCTCACCAGGCACCTTCTGCCAAAGGCTCCAGGACAGACCATGGCTCCTGGCTTCAGAGTAGAGCATGTTCTTCACATCTGGTCCTGTCCTGAATGGGCCAAGGGCTACTGCATGAGCGGTCTCCTGCTTGATCTGGTCAAAGGATTGTTGCTGTTCAGGGCCCCACTGGAAAGTGTTCTTGCGAGTAACCAGGTAGAGAGGACTCACAATCTGGCTATACTCAGGAACGTGCATTCTCCAAAAGCCTATGGCACCTAAGAAAGCTTGTGTTTCCTTCTTGTTGGTTGGTGGAGAAAATACTGTGATCTTGTTGACGACATTGTCTTGGGTTATGTAACCAAAAAAATGTGTATCCTATTTCATCTGTTGAAAGCAGTTAGGGAGATGTTTTTTCTTTATCTCTTGTAACTCCAGGGGAGAGGGGGGCGGATGTTGTCTGATATTGAGCCAGCCATTAAAGCCAGGTGGGGCAGTGTTTCTTATCTCTTTCACCACCTGTCCATCCTCTGGGGGATATCTTCTGCTAATGGGCCATTAAGGCTCACCAATGACATGACACATTACATCATCCCATTGGGAGATGCTCCACCCAGTGGGGGAGGAGCCAACCATTCCTACCTAGATAAAAACTGAGACTCAGGAACACCAAACACCTGCATCTGGGGACCTGGCCTTTCCACTCTGGACCCCAGAGGAAGACTGGACCACCAGACCCATCTTGCCACAGCTGGACCCTTTCTACAGGGTCATCTCTACTCCACAGAACCACATCTGTTACTCCAGGAGGATTTATTTGGACTGCTTCCAACACCCTGACCAACAGGGTGTCAGGTTGTATCCCTGACTCTGTCAGGGTTTCACCAGGACTTTTGTTTGCTTGCTTGCTTTTTTTTTGTACTACTACATTTGTATTATTTTTTTATATTCCTAGTAAAAAACTGTTACTCCTATTCCCATATCTTTACCTGAAAGCCCCTAATTGCAAAATGATAATAATTTGGAGGGAAGGGGATTTTCATTCTCCATTCCAAGGGAAGCTCTAGCTTTCCCTGGCAGACAACTGTCTTTCAAAACCAAGACAGACATCAGTGGGAACCTGACACCATCCATCTTCCCACTTTATTCCCAGGAACTGGATCTCACAAGCAGGTCCCTTAACTTTGCTCTTCTTGATAGCAAAACTGGCTTTCAGGAGAATCTGGATGATCTTCTCTCCTTTCTCAAACACTTCAGCTGCAGTGTTCCCCCACACAATGATGTCATTGATATACTGCAGATGTTCTGGAGCCTCACCCTTTTCCAGTGCAGTCTCAATCAGTCCAGGGCAGATGTTAGGACTGTGCTTCCACCCCTGGGGCAATCGGTTCCAGGTGTACTGCATGCCCCTCCAGGTGAAAGCAAACTGATGCCTGCACTCTGTTGCCAAAGGAATGGAGAAAAATGCATTGGCAATGTTAATAGTGGTGTACTATTTTGCTGCCTTGGACTTCAGCTCGTACTGGAACTCTAACACATCTGGCACAGCAGTGCTCAGCGGTGGAGTCACTTCATTTAAGCTACGATAGTCCACAGTCAATCTCCATTCTCCTTCAGACTTGCACACAGGCCAAATGGGGCTGTTGAAGGGTGAGTGGATTTTACTGACCACCTCTTGGCTCTCCAGCTCACAGATCATCTTGTGGATGGGAATCACAGTATCTCGAGTTGTTCTGTACTGTCGGCAGTGCACTGTTGAAGTGGCAATTGGCACTCGTTGTTCTTCTACTTTCAGGAGTCCTACTGCAGATGGGTTCTCTGATAGTCAAGGCAAGGTGTTCAATTGCTTAACACCCTCTGTCTCTACAACCGCTATCCCGAATGCCCACTTGAGTCCCTTTGGGTTTTTGTAATACCCATTGTTGAGGAAGTCTATGCCTAAAATGCATGGGGCCTCTGGGCCAGTCACAATAGGGTGCTGCTTCCACTCATTTCTAGTCAGGCTCACATCAGCTTCCACCAAAGTAAAATCTTATGATCCCCCTGTCACGCCAGCAATAGAAACAGATTCTGCCTCTACATGTCTTGATGGGATTAATGTGCACTGCGCACCAGTGTCTACCAAGGCCTCATATTTTTGTGGTTCTAATGTGCCAGGCAAACAAATCCACACAGCCAAAAAACCACGGTTTTCCCCAGCCTCTACCTCACTTGAGGCAGGGCCCCTCTAAACCTGGTTATCCTTCTTTTCCTGGGTAACTGGAGATGCTTCCTTTTTTGTGGAACTTCCTCTCTTAGTCTTGCTTTCCAACAATTCACATAGCCGTTGTGCCAGATCATCAGTAGATTTTCCATCCCATTATAGCAGCATGCTTTTTAAGAGAGCTGATGCTTTATCCCCAATAAGCTAATCCGGTGGAGAAGCTGCTTGGGGAAATTCAGGCAAGGCCGTCAAGCTCACACATCTATGCACACCACGGGGCTAGATCAGCAAGGAGAGGCAGAAGGCTCTTTGCCTGGATCAGTTCCAGCCAGGTTTATTTCCAGATGCTGAAGGGGGGTCCAGAGCAGGAAGAGGGAGAGCATGTGCCGGTTAATGGCTTAAGTATGGACTTCAGCAGCCAATGACCTTGGGGCACGGGGGCCGTGCAAAGGGCAGGTAAGGTCAGTGTCCTATAGGGGAAACAGGGCCGGTCACCGGGGTCCCTCGACCAATGGAGACACCGAGGAAAGAAGAAACCAAAGGGCCAGGGGCATTAGGGGGGACCCGGGGCAAACCATTGTGCACAGAATACCATTGGGAGGTTCTGTCACTCAGGCAAGGCAGATGACTATAAATTATCCTGCCAGGGCCACCTCCTAGGTATTATATCAAGGGGCTGTAGGGACTCCACATCCCATCTCATCATGTCTTCCCCAGAATCACGCAGGAGGGACCACAGCTCAGCTCGTGTGATACTGTTACCTATGTCGAGGCCAGTCAGGTCTCGCAGCAGTAACTTTGTATCACGGCCTGGAGCAAGGGAGCTGGCTGCTCGATCTCGGTGAAGCAGAGATGGCCCTGGCTTGTCTGCCATGCTGACAGGCAGGGTAAGCAGGACAAGTCCATGTGGGCTCAGCAGGAGACCAGACTATCAGCGAAGAAGAAACCGATTCTGCAATGGGGTTTATCCAGGACTTTATTCTAGCTTGAGAACAGACTCCTGAACAAGCAGTGCCCAGTGCAGAACAGAGAACCATGTGGCCTGCCTGTCCTTTTTACCTGGGGGAGGGGGAAGGGGAAAGGGCAGAGACTCAGCCAATCACTGGAGTGGGGGGAGTGACCCAAGATGGACAGGCATCCCGGAGGTCAAATCCCTTTTGGGGAGGGGGGCGGCTGCCACCCTTCCACCAATAGCCTGGATGGATCTGCCTGGAATTTTGCAGAGGCAAAGGGAGACCCCTTAGCAAGTCCCTTGGGATAGGCCAGAGGTCTGTTTGGGGTTGGGGAGGAGGGGGAAGGGATTGCGTAACTCGAGAGAGCGAGAAACACAATGCAACATCTCCCCCTGTTTTGTTTAAAAAGAAGAGGACCGGGTTTGGGGACCAGGAGGCTTGTCAAACCAAGGTTGGTAAATGGGCTCCTCTTTTTCAGGCATGTTACTGTTTTCAGGTGAGGTTGACAGGTTTTCTATTGGAGCACTGAGGGCCTCTAAATGGCAGATTTCAGGAGGGGAAGATGAGCTTGAAATTAACGATGACGAGAGAGGCTGAAGTGTGGCATCCGACACAGCGGTTAACTCCATTCTACAGACCAATTTCTACAGAGCCATCAGCACATGAAGTACAAGCATCTGCAATGACTGATTGGACAGAAATTAAAAAGAAAGCTTTAAAGGAAAAAGATTTTGGAATGACTGGCACAAAAGGCATTGTAATGCCAGTGAATTATGATCCACAGGGACAAAATGCAAGGTGGGAACAGTTGGATCATGATGTGATCAAAGACCTGATCAAGGCAATCAGAGACAATGGATTGGGATCTCCATATTTCAAACAGCTTTTAAAAAGCACATTTAATATATATGACCTAACACCCTACGATCTTAGATCCATTGCCTCAATGATTCTCACAGATGCACAGGTCCTCATATGGGACGTGCGATGGAGAAGAGCTCTTGGAGAGCTGAGAACCAGATATCAAGGAGGACCAAATGCAGCCCTCACTGTGGCACAGACGGCAGGCGATCCTCAAGATGATGACCCAGCTCGGCAAGCAAGAGATATACCATGAGAGGTATTGAGGGACATCAAAGAAGTGGTGCGAAAAGCAATCATGCAAATTCCGCCAGCGGGAGTCCCAGAAACCATTTACATCGACATCAAACAAGGCCCTTCAGAACCATTTTCTTCATTCGTTGATCACCTAACACAAGCAGTGGACAGGCAGGTGTACGATGAAGGGGTCAAGCCACATTTGCTTCGAAGCCTTGCATTTGCAAATGCTAATGCAGAATGCAAGCGGATCATTAGTGCACTGCCAGGCCAGCCCATTCTGGCAGAGATGGTGGAGGCATGCAGCAAGGTAGGAACACCTCAGCATGTGGCATCCATCTGGGGAGAACAGATAGAGAAAATTCTAAAAGCACAGAATGAGAGCTTTAAAGAAGCTCTTGCAGTGATGCAAAAGAATAACATCCCCAAGACACCGGTGACAAGACCTGTAGAAGGACGGTACTACAAGTGCAGTGAGGAAGGGCACTTCAAGAGAAGCTATCCAAGACCTGCAACTGAAAAATCATCAGATGTTTGTTCAAGATGCAGAAGAGGAAAACACCTCGCAAGTGAATGCTATTCTCGAACTGACACGGATGGGAGACCTCTACCTCTTCCTGTTAATGTATAAATTACATAATGTAAGTTTTGTTAAGTTGGGATTCGTTTACCAAGGTTTGTTCATATCAAAATAGGCACTGTTTGGTTTTGAAATTGATCTAGGTTTTTTAAAATATGCTTGTCTAACTTGCAAAGTTTGATTGTTTTTTCTTAGAATTGAGACAGCTGTGAATGAAACAGCTGGGATGGAACACTGATAAATACCTGTTATTTGTGGATGGAATAAGATGCAATTTGCTAAACCCTTGATTTCCAGAAAGGTTTTGTTGTTCGTTAGTCTCTGCTGTTTTGTCTTCCATGGATGGCACGGAGGAATCTGTGACAATTTTACATCATGGTTTTATTGGTTGTAAGCTGTTTTCATGAATTTTTCTGCATTTTATCTTAAAGTCATAATTATATAATAATTTAGAAAAGTGTTATCTCAGCTTCCTAGGATGGTTAGGACTGAGGTGTCGGTTGCTTGATGTGAGTTTGTTGAGTTTTCTGCTTTAATATCCTTTTCTAATTATTCTTAGACACGTGTCACTTCAAGATCTTTCCTTTCATGTTTTAACTGTTAAGTATTTTAGCAACTGCTGTTCTCAAAAGCTTCGTTTCAAACAAACAAACAAATAAACGAAAAATGTATTAAGGAACATCACTCCAGTTTAAAGCCTGAGTCCTGGCCAAACTCTTGACTTTATCTGGACAGATGTTCTGCCAAATAAGCTCAGATGTTTTCTGCCTTGAAAGTAAACTCAAGTCGCTTTTGACTTGGCAATTCGATCCTATAAAATGACAGCTGGACCAATTTTTTGAGTGGACCTGAGCGTCTTGCCCGGGAAGTGTTTAGGTCTTCCCTAAAAAGGGGGTTCCAAGAGCTGTTTGCAGACTCTGAGATGATGGAACAGCATTTCAAAAAATTAATAAACATTCAGTTTCATACATGTCATCATTGATAGCCATTGATCATGTTATCATTTAAAAATATGTACCAGAAGTTTTCCTGGTTGCGGACGAACTGAAGGTACACTTTCTATTAACCTGGGGCAGAGGGGCTTGCTTGTGTTTTTGCAGATTTAAAACCCAGGTGAATTCCAGCAAAGAATGAGAAGAACATCTCAAGCACAGAAAAAACACTGACCGTTCTGCAAGCCAAGAAGAGAGCACAGAGACATGAACTGCACAAAAATTCCGGCTGATGTGAACTGCACAGAGATTCCAGCTTGCACCTGCTGTCGTGTGCTTCAGCCATGAAGGACTGTGAACTTTGGGATTTTAATGTGGAACTTAGTAGGGCTTGTAATTTTCTTGCTCCTTGTGCCATGCCTTTTCCAGTGATGGACCATGAACAGGACTGCAAAAGGGGTGTTTTTGGAGCAAAGAGAAGGGGGAGATGTCGGAACCCAGGACATCCCTCTGGCTGCCCTGGGTTATTCAGGACCCTGGCAAGGGGTCCAGAGACTAGCCACGAGAGTTTGATTAGTATAATATTAATTTATCACCAGGTGTAGATGTTGAATTTTGGGGTTTAATGGGGGTTTAAGAAGGCAAGATGGAGGAATCTGGGTGTGTCCCTGTCCTGCTTCTTCTTCTTTCCCTCCATCTTCTGCTGTGGTGGTGGCACTTTTGGATTGGATTAGAGTAGAAATACACTGTCTAACATAGGTGATAGGTATTGGTATTTATCTGTAAACATAGGACACGTAGTTCATAGTATAAAAGATTACGACTGCCCTCTGGGTGGGCAGTCGATGACGATCCAGCATTGTAGCTAGCACTCTAGCCAGGTGAGAACAAAATGTACCAGATAAGAAATAATAAACATCCTTGAAGACCAAGACAGACGTATTCTGACTCTCTTTAGGCACGGGGCTTGGGAGAAGGACTTTTGACAACATTCTCAGGGAGCCATCAGCCCAAAGAAACAAGAACCAAGACTAATCGGCCTAATTCTCCCATGCTTTTAGCTGCCGATATCCATGGCAGAAGGACTGTAATTGCGGTGGCCTTAAATCTGGACCAGTGAACAATCTCCGAATTACAGTCTGGATCTAACTGTCTTAAATCTCATTTTTGAATAGCTAATTTATTTGTGTTGTTTTTCATTTGCTAATGCATCAAATTTGTGTGATTTGGGGTAAACAGGCTCAGCTTGCTAAAAATACAAGGACTTCCAATCAAGCGTGGGGGGAGACCTGCCCATGCTCTGTCTCCACATATCAAAAACATACCTTTTGGGAGCTCACGGGGCTTATAATCTTCACTTAATGCATGCATGACTATGACTGAATTTTCACACCAGTTTTTGTGTGTGTATTGTGGGTTGTTAGGGTGTGGATAGGTGTTTAATTCCATTTCATAGTATGGAAACCAGGGATTAAATTTCAACTGAACACAAAAGGTGGCATTCATGGAGCCTAAGAGGTGGAATTCTTGTGGGTCCTTCTTTGGTACCGGCAGATGTCTAGCCCACTCCTGCCAGAACATTAAAGGATTGTCAGCGGGGTAGCGACCAGGAGGAGGTGCAAGTGAGTTGGCTAAATTTAAAGCATGCCACATTTCGTTTGGAAACTCTGCAGTTTTAAATGGAACTCCCACCAGGCAGGTGGACAATGGGTCAGAGGCTGAAGCTGTGGAGAGACAGATATGGTCTTGTCCGAGGGCCTTGGCCAAGGTTGTCCATACATTTGCTTTCAGTTGAGGGACTATCCAAGGGCTCGCAGGTGGCAGGATCACGAGCAGGGCGAGAAGACTCAGTCTCATGGTGTCGTGAGACTGCACATGAACAGCAGGATCTATACCAGTAAAAGAAACTTAAAACAGAAAAAATATTATAGGCTGTTCCAGCTAGGAGGTATCAGTGGAATTTCCTCCTGGGAACACATGCAGCGTCTCTTTCTCCTCCAAGCAGCATTGGCTACTTGGGGCACTTCTGCAGATGTCCCTGAGACTTTGGGAACGTAGGGATTTACCCATTTTGATGGAATCCATGTTAAACTAGAGGGGGTGGACACGCAGGCGTAGCCACGTCTTCATGTAACTAACTTGTAAGGTCCCTGCGTTTTCTAAGTCTCAGGGTCTTTCACTATTACTGGAGGCTTTTCTTTTAATGAAAGCTGCCCACACCCCCCAAAGTGTGGTACAATTGGCGGGTTCAGGTTGTCAAAAGAACAGTTCAGAAAATTAATTGTGAAAAGTGCTCTGGACAACTGAATTTGAGGTGGTTCTACTTTTAAAATCTGTTGTTGTTGGTCAAGGACTCTTTTAATCTCACGGTGAGTCTTTTCTACTATGGCTTGACTAGTCGGGGAGTGGGGGATGCCCTTTTTGTGCTCTACTCTCCATTGTTGCAGGAAGCTCAGGAACTCCTTGGATTTATAACTGGGCCCATTATCAGTTTTCAATTCCTTGGGGATGCCCATGAAGGAGAAGGCATGTAGGAGGTGCTTGATAGCATCAAAAGATGTCTCTCCCGTGTGGGCAGAGGCATAGACTGCTCTAGAAAAGGTATCTATAGAGACATGAACATATTTCTGCCATGTGAATGATGGTATGTGTGTTATATCTGTCTGCCACACTTTGCAGCTTTTCAACCCTCTCGTATTTGCTCCCGCACTTAACGTGGGGAGTGCGTGCTGTTGGCAAGAGGAGCATGTGGTCACGATTACTCTGGCCCTCTCTCGAGTGATGTGGAACTGACGAACTAGGCCAGGCGCATTTTGATGGAAAAGCTGGTGACTGATTTTGGCTTGTTCAAACACGTTTGGGAGTGGGACCATCTCTGCAGGTGCAGCAAGAACATCTGCCCTCCTGTTGCCCTCAGCAATGAACCCTGGCAAATCAGTGTGTGACCTGATGTGCATTGCATAAAACGGTTGATCTCGGTGGGAGACTAACTAGAAATTTTGAGAGCAACTCAACAAGTGCCATATTAGACACCTCCTGTAGTATGGCCTGATCTGCTCTGGACACTACTCCTGTGACATAGGCCGAATCTGTGACCAAATTAAATGGTTCAGGAAACCTTTCAATGGCTCTAACAACTGCAGCCAACTCAGCGACTTGGGGCGAGCCCTCTACTTCAGCGATATCAGATTCCCTCTGCTGAGTTTGAGGATCCTTCTAAGTCATAATGGACTTGTGGGACCTCCCGGATGCGTCTGTAAAGACGGTTAGAGCTTTTAAAGATTTCTTGCTCTGAACACTTTCTAATTTTAGAGTAAATTTTACTTCTTCCCCAAAAAGTTTGTGTGCAGGCCGATGAATAGAAAGTTGTCCTGTGTAGGAATCTAGAGCAAACTGCAGAGCTTCATTTTCCTGAAGCAAATGTTCTAACATTGCCTTAGTAATTTGGCCTGATTTTAACTGAAATGTGAATGCACTCAAAGTCACATCTAGCCAGCTCTCTGATCTGGGTTCTGGCTTTCTGAATCAGTTCTGTTACCAGCTCTTGTGGTTGTGTCATTCTTTTGGACCTTTGGTGACTGAGGAAAACCCATTCTATGATCAAGAGAGGGTCCCTCTGGTTGTGATCCTTTTTAGGTGTTCCTTTTGCTTTGGGTGTTTGTGCTGGTTTGAAAGCAAAACCAGTGAAAGACTCCAAGTCAGAAACACAATTTAATAAGAAGAAAAGAAATAAAAGAAAGTAAAATAAAATAAAAGTAATAGTACAAAAAAAAAAAAAAACCACTGACAGAGTCAGAATACAACCTGACACCCTGTTAGTGTGGTAGTAGCAGTCTAGATGAAATGGTCTTGTCAAAGCAGTGATTCCTGTAGAAACTTCTGGTAGCTCTTGTCTCCTCTGGGAGTCCAGTGGGTAAAAGCTGCCTGTGCTGTCCCAAACCCTGGATTATATCCAGGTGGGAATGCTTGGCTCCTCCCCCTGGGCGGAGCATCTCACAATGGGATGATCTCATTCTATGAGTCATGCAGTGTGTCCTTGATGGCCCATTAAACAGAGATAACTCCTGGAGGAAGTTATCTATGAGTCATGTGGCAAGGCATTGTTAGGCTCATTAACAGAAGATAAGGAAAACACTGCCCCACCTGGCTCCAACAGCTCATGAAGATGGGGATAGAATACATACTTTGGGCACAATTTACATTGTAACCTAGGACAGTGTTTGTTTCTGCTTCCACTGGAAAATAATTCCATGAAGGTGGGGCAACTTACCTGCGATGATAAATTTGAATGGCAGATCAGGCTGACATTGATTTGCCTGTCTTGTGGACATGACTGTTTGAACCTTATCTAGAGCTTTCCGTGCTTCTGGGGTCATAACCCTTGAAGAAGTCGGCTCCTCTCCCCCTTCAGTAATTCGAAAAGGGGGTCTAGGTCCTCAGTGGTTAGACCCAGCCAGGGCCGTACCCAATTCAAAGACCCACACAACTGTTGGGCATCTGCAAGGGTCTTCATTTTGGTTTTGATCTCTAATTTTTGAGGAACAATGGTCCTCTTTCCAATTTCCAAGCCCAAATACTTCCAAGGTGACATATTTTGAATTTTCTTTTCCTGGAGCTTGAACCCTGCAACAACTAATGCATTCATTGTTAGGTCAAGCACGTGGGTGAGTAGATCGTCATTGGGAGCACACACCAGAATATCGTCAGTGAAATGATAAATGATGGCTTTCTCTGCAGCTGCACGCACTGGGGACAACACAGAAGAGACATATCACAGGTGAATTTTTCATGCCCTGCGGTAGGACTCTCCAGTGGTAGCGCCTCCTAGGGGCCTCTCGGTTAATGGTGGGGACCGAGAATGTAAAACGCGGTGCATCATCAGGGTGTAGGGGAATTTGGAAGAAACAATCTTTTATATCAATCACTGCCAAATTCCAATTTTGGGGGAGCATTGCTGGGGATGGCATTCCGGGTTGGAGAGATCCCATGCTTTCAATGACATTATTAATTTGTCGGAGATCGTGGAGGAGCCGCCATCTCCCTTTGTCAGCTTTTGGGACAACAAACATTGGAGAGTTCTACGGAGATGTGGTCTCCACAATGTGACCCTTTTTCAATTGCTCTTCTACTAACTCCTCAAGCGCCTTCAGTTTTTGTTTACTGAGTGGCCACTGCTCTATCCACACTGGGGTATCTGTTTTCCACTTCAGTTTCTAGGTAGGGCGCTTCTCAGTGACCGCTGCCTGAAAATTCTGTGGATAGTCTGGAATGTTAATAGTAATTCCCCACTGGGCCATCAGGTCTCTCCCCAACAAGGGCTCTGGGTAGTTTAAACAAACGGACGGAGATTTGCCAATTGTCCATTTGGCCCCTCAATTTGTACAATGCTCTTAGATTGCTTTGCCAATTGAATACCCCCTATACCTTGAACGTGACCAGCCACGTTTAGCAAAGGCTAATGTGATGGCCAGAACTGAGCAGGTATAACGGTACAATCTGCACCTGTGTCTAAAAGGGCCTCAATGTGTTTTGATTCCCCACTTCCTTTGACATTGCACCAGATTTTGGGTTTATTCTCCCTGATGGCATGGACCCAAGCGACCATGGGTCCCTGCTTCCTGGTACCTTGAGCTGGTATCCCTGCCGGGATAGCTTGAGCTATGATTTGACCTTTGGGAAGGAATAAGGTTGGGCTGACACAGGAAGGGGGAAGGGATTGCATAACCTGAGAGAGTGAGAAACACAATGCAACACTCGTGGAGTGCCCCTTCTCTCCCTATCTGGGGGACATCTGTGTTTGGTGCCAGAACCTCTGATCTGTACTGTTAAGATTTGGAGAAAGCCCTCTTTCATCTCCTCTGAGTTTCTTGTGACTCTCCTCTATCTTGTCTTCTAAGTTCTGCATACGTGTTTCCAAAGCTGCGATTCTTGCATGTGTTGGACCATGCACGACATCTGCATATACTCGGAGCTTCCTCGCCATATCAAGCATGGTCTCCTCCCTGTCATCCCGCTTCATTATTGCTAAAGCAGAAGCGTATTTTTGTGGCCTAAGTCGTACAAGTTTTCGCCACACCACGGGTGTACATGGTACCAAGTCTGGGTTCCTAGTGTTTAGGTCATCTGAAAGGACAATCTTTGCCACTGACATTTCTCTCAAGCATTGAGTCCCTTGTTCTATGGTCTTCCACTGGGTTTGCTGCATACGGAGATTGTCTGCACACATATATCTTTGTGCCACACTTCCTAGGACCCATTCCCAGAGACTGTGAGGGTTAGCCTCCCTCATCATTCCTTGGTTGATAACTGGATCATGTGACAGGGATCCCAAATGCCTCACTTCAGTATCGTCCAGAATTGTAGCCTCGCCTGCAGCATCCTAAAGACAGACTAACCAACTAATTATAGATTCATCAAGTTGTCGAGTGTAATCCCTTCTTAGGCCACGAAGGTCCTTCAGGGAACAGAACTCAATAGTGGCTCCTGATCTTGTGTCACTTGCTTTGACTTCTGATTTTGTGTCGGGAGGCGTTGAGGGTCCTTCATCTGGATCATCGTCTACTGGTCGATCGGTTTTGCATGTGTGCTCCCTTCCTGCAGCAACTGCCAGTGTCTTAGGCTCACTGTCTAGTTTAGCTGCTGGCTCAGGCTCCCTATCTGGTTTAGCTGCTGGCTTAGGCTCACTGTCTGGTTTAGCTACAACCTGAGTAACTGGGGTAGCTGATGATTTATCTCCCTGCCCCCCTGCCTCTATCTGCTGCCCTACAGTATCTAGCAGCGTGCGATAAGCATATGCCAGGGCCCAGCTTATTGCAATGAGCTTTTTCTCCTTAGAGTCATCATGGCAGTTCTCCTCCAGATATTTCCCCACCTCATCTGGGTTCTGAATTTGTTCACGTGAAAATTCCCAAGCTAGGGGATCAGAAAATTCCTTCAAGGTTCGGCCCATTCTCTCCCATTCTCCACACCACTCAGGATTTTCCACACCTGGGTCTACTCCTGGGTCAGGGGTCTCATCAGCCCCTCTGGAAATCTCAGCCCTCATTCTAGACAAGCTACAAACCATATAGAGGAAGCTCACCAGATGAAATACCAGGAAGGTGGTATCTTTAACATTCAGGGGACACTGAACATTCTCCAAAAGTGATGTGACCAATTCAAGAGAGAAGAGGGAAAGAAAAGGCTGCAAAGTCTCATCCCCTACTCCTCCTCTAACAAACTGGGTGCAATTACTAATAAATCCCCAAAACATGCTGCTGGAACTAGGACGCAGGGTAGGACGAAGAAACCATAAACCAAACATAGCTGGCACAAACTCCAGTACCTTTATAAACTTTCTATAAATCATTATCACTAAGCCCAGCCCAATAGTGATTCTAATTTGTGCTCCCCTACTGTAAAAGCTACGTGTTAGGGACAATACTGGAGCTATTTCTGGATAAGAAAACAAACCTAGAGACCAGAACGGTATCAAAACCTCAAAAAAGCCTAGGGAACAGAAACACAGGAAGGCCTCCACCCCAAGAGACATTATGAATTCAAGCAGCAACATGGCTACTGACTGCTTTATCCCCACACAAAGTACAACCAAAATGCAATCAGTACAAGTTCTTTCCACTTTTTCAAGCCCTGCAGTTGGGCACCAATAAATGTATATGTCCTGGTTTAGGGCAAATTTGGGAGGAAACCTCTGAATGGCGTCCCTCTGGAAAAGCAAACCCAAACGGCCCCACACCCAACTGGTCTGGGAAAGAATTTCCTTAGAGAAAAGCGGAAAAAGCTATTTATTTAACAAACAAAGTGCCCACAAGCATAAAAAATTAATAATATGAAACAATAAACACAGTCCAGGAGCTGTAATGCAGAGGAGGGAGTGAGTTTCTGAAAACAAACTGCGCGCTTCTTTCTCCCTGCTTTGCTCTCAGAACTAGTCTTAAAGGTACAGATCTTAACATACAGCATAAACAGAACAGACAACTGGGGATAAAAGCACAAAAAAGTCACCCCAGGACACCCAGATAGACGGTAACTGAGGTGAAATCTGGGCTATCCCTGCTGTCCTGGCTCAGCAGCCTGCTGCAGGCTTCCTGGTAGAGGAGAGCCTGGTTTGTAGCTCGGGCAGACACAGGGAGTCAGAGCCGATCAATGACGGCAGTGGGGACAGTCCACAAGAGGTGATGGCGGCCTTGCAGCATCCACACTGTGGCTGCAGTGGGGAGGCTTTGGCTGCTGGGGGGTGTTGCAGTCCCACCCTGGCATCCACAGGACATGTTCCAGGCTCCTCACTCCATCCATGGCTTGGAGATGCTCCTTTGTCACCTCTTGGGGTACTGCTCCCAGTCCCACCTCCTTGTTGGGCACAGGACTGGGCAGGATTCATCTCTCACATTGGTGAGATGGGGATTGCAATTATTCCTGGCCCTTGCTTGTGCCATCTGTCTGTTCCCTGAGCATCCCTGCAGGATCTGTGTCTTAGCAGGTTAATTTAATAAGAGCCTGCTTTATTGTTGCTGGCTGCAGGCACAGCATAGAGCAGCTGAGTCCATCAACAGCACAGAGCTGCTCTGGCAGCAATCGAATCCTGTCCGGATGTTCATTTGGGAAGGTTGTTTTGCTGAGAAAGGGCGAACCCTCCTGGGGCAGCACTGAGGGCTGAGCCCTGCTCCTTTCTCCTTGGCAGGAGCTGTGGAGAAAGTGGCAGCAGAGATTAAATCAGGCCTTTGACCCGGGATGTGCTGCACCTTACTGGGAAAGATGGTGATAGAGAGGGAGTGGCAGAGGTGGTATTGGCAGGAGGTGCCCTGCATGGCTGGCTCAGGGCTTGGCCATTTATGGCAGAAGCAGCTCTTCCCATCCAGAGTTTCAAAACCTTTTACATCACCAGCTATATTTGTGGCTTGGGATATGTGGTAGGGCACAAGGCGGTGAAAGAGCTGTGCAAACTGTTTAATGAAGGGAATAACTCATCTTAAGGATAATGAACAACCTGGTGCACTTTGAGATTGGTCCTTTTTTTCAGCTGTAGGCATCTATGCCCAGGTATAAAGTTCTGTGAGCTGGGAAATAAATCTTGGCAATCCAAATCAATACTGGAGGAAGGAAAAAAATCCAGTTTCCCAATCCCGTGTCCACCTGCTTGGGCTTCTCCTCAGCCCAAGAGAGAGGCGTTTCTGGTTAAAGTCAATTGCACAAAAATATATTTGGCTTTTCTCCCACTGTGCTCTTTGCCCCTTCCTCTCCCGCAGTCATTCCTCCACCCATCACAAACATAATGGACCAGCGGTGCCACAAAGACATGCACATAATGAACCTAAGTGACCGTTTAATCTTATTATTGTCACCCTCATCCTCCCTTGCCCCTTTTATCCCTCCCCCCATTTGTCACTGTCGCTGATTGTGTCATGGTTAAAATTAGATGGGAAGCTCCTCTGGGAGCAACTGCGGCTTTCCTTTATCCCGAGCATCCTCAGTGCATTAAGGTACTTTGCAACAACTCGTGATTTCTAATGGGGTTAAAGTAGGAGGCAGCCTGTTTTAATGCTCACCTTTTTACATTTTCGAGCTGATTTACCAGCCACATGAAAATCTTCCATCCAGGCACATCTGCCTCCTGCCAGCAATTCACTTGACAACACAATTCTGTAGGAAATGGCGAAGGAAGGAGAAGGCTTTTTACTTACATGTAATAAATAAAAATGAATCAAATTTGGTGTAACTTAAGTAAGATTTGCTCTGGAGGATAAAAGTCCTCACTGACCTTTTCCTATAATGGATATGTTCTCTTTATGGAAAGGAAGTGAAGCTGTTTGTGAAAACTACCACAAGCAGAGTCACCTCCTCAGTACCTTTGAATGGTTTTAGCCTTAACCAAGCACCTCTCTAGGGCTGCTGGAAGCCCAGGATGGACACAACGCGGTAGCTGTGTCTGCCTTGGACTTGCAAACAGGTAATGCAGAGGGTAAAGGGACAAATCCAGAACCTCACACGTGCCTGCTGAAATTCTACAGACCGCAGGGAGCTGCAGAAACAAATGTGGTTATGTTGGAGGACAGCTTCTCCTACAGGTGGGAATCATCGAGTTGGGTCTGAAGTGACTGGGGGATTTTATTTTAGAAAGAAAACAGACGTTGATTCTTTTTAGTTACTTCCTCTTAACAACGGAGGAGTTTCATTGACGAGGGAAGCGGCGGGGCCGGTCCCCGCAGCGACCGGAGATGGCTCTGGTGCCGTGCTGACACCTGCTGTCAGCCCTGCCGCAGGAGTGCGGAGCCGCCGAGCCCAGCACCCCGAGCTCAGCCGCGAAAACTCATGCCGGCTCTGGGAGGATTCTCATGGAAAGGGCTCTGACGGAAACGGGGGAAAGCGCGTGGTAGCCGAGCAGTGAGGCTTGTGGCAGCTGTGGAAGTGTACAGACACGGGACGACTCTTGTAGGTAGAGGTAACAACTTTCAAAGAATCACAAAGTGGTTTGGGTTGGCAAGTGAAATGAATAGGACCAAGAGACTCCAAGTTAATCACTGTTATGCATTATATATGTTGTATTTTGCATTGTTATGCTGTTTGTTGTTATATTAGAAGTTATAATGTCATATACCTGTTATTTCAGATTGTTTGTGCCAGCACTGTACCCTCACATCCCCCCCAATCCCCTGTATTCCAAGTTGTATATTCCCCCATTCCCAAATCCCAAGTTTCCCCTTTCCCTTCCATCGGGTGAAGCCTCTGCCGTCCCCGCCTGCTCGTCAAACCACGAGACACCGCCCAATATGGAAATCGAGTAGACCCCCTTAATGCCCGGCTGAAAACTAGAGTCCAGTTAGCAGCAAAAAGTCTCTAGAATAGCAAGCTCACTCAGAACCGAAATCTATAAAATACACTGCTGTAGGAACAAGACATCCAGCTACCCGAGGAGGGTCTCCAACTTGTTGAAGTGTTCTCGCTGACCTAAAGGGTGACTGAAGGGAGAGACACCCCCCTAGACCGAGCCAAGTAAACTGAGTTCCGGGAAAACCCCCGCGAGGCTGAATTCCCGACACTTCAGCCAGTGAGAGGAGGCGAGAGGAGCTGCAGTATCGAATTACACCTCCTCCTCCTCAGCGGTAACGGGTGCCCCGAGGCGGCGGCGGCGACTCCACCCTGCCCCCTCTAAAAGAGCTATTCAATAAATGCACAAAAGGAGTTAAAACCAATCTCCTGCCCCGTGTTTATTTCAGCAAGGACCTTAAAGATGATCTCGTTTCACCCCCTGCCATGGATGGCCTTGGACACTTCCAGGGATTGGGGCAGCCACAGCTTTTCTGCGCGGCCTGTGCCAGGGCCTCACCACCCTGACAGTAAAGATCTGCCTAATATCTAATCTAAACCTACACTCTTTCAGTCCGAACGCATTCCCCCTTTTCTGTCACTACATGTATTTGTAAACAGTCTCTCTCTGTCTTTCCTGTAAATTCCCTCCAGGCACTGGAAGGGGCAATTAGGTCACCCCGAAGCTTTCTCATCTCCAGGCTGAACAATCTCAATTTTCCCAGTCTGTCCTCATATTAGAGGTGCTCCATCCCTCTGATCAACTTGGCGACCCTCTTTATCACCAGCCCAGCGGGCTTCCAGGGATGAAGAACCGCAGTACCGGTGTCCCACTCTCGACACCCGCCGGTGTCATAGACCGGGTCCCCTCCCCCGCGGGTCTTTTCCCGGTAGGGAGCTCAGAGGAGTTTGTTAAGGCGTTCAAGTTATCGAGTGCCGAGCAGGAGCTCGTGGAAGGACACCGCGCCCCTCACAGAACCACCCTTGAAGAGGCTGCGGCCACGACCGCGACTGCCATGTTAAGGCCGCCATGTTAGGAGACCGAGCTGGGACAGTGCCTCGGTGCCTCATGCAAATCTGTCGCCCGTCACAGCGCGGGTGCCTCGGTGCCACACTCAATCTACCCCCCCCCGGGCGCAGTTCGGGCGGGCCGTGACGCAGCATGCCGGAAGTGAGCGGAAGGCGACGGAGCGGGGCCGCCTCCGGTGCCTCAGCAAAACCCTTCCGGGTGGGGGTGGCCCTGGCGGGCGGGTCCCGCGGCCGAGGCAGCGATGGCGGGAGTGCCGCGGTGAAGGAGCGCAGCGGGGCTGGGGCCGTGTCGGGCACTGACGGGGGTCTCGCTCCCCCCAGGACGGCGCGGGAGCAGTGGGGCCTCGCCCTTCACCTGAGGCGGGCCGGGGCTATGCGAGGGCCGCGGTGCCGCCTGCCCTAGGCCCGGGCCCGGCGGGGAGCGGCGAGCGGGGCCCGATGCGGGAGTACAAGGTGGTGGTGCTGGGCAGCGGGGGGGTGGGGAAGTCCGCCCTGACGGTGCAGTTCGTCACCGGGACCTTCATCGAGAAGTACGACCCCACCATTGAGGACTTCTACCGCAAGGAGATCGAGGTGGACTCGTCCCCCTCGGTGCTGGAGATCCTGGACACGGCGGGCACCGAGCAGTTCGCCTCCATGCGCGACCTCTACATCAAGAATGGGCAGGGATTCATTCTCGTCTACAGCCTGGTCAACCAGCAGTCCTTCCAGGTAACCTCTCCCGATGTCCCGTCCTCTGATGGAGCCGGCCCTGCCCCGGGGAAGGCGCTGGGCCGAGGAGAAAGTTTTAGGGGTAGCCACGTGTGCGTAGAAGCGCTTTATCTCCGAAGGGCAAAAAGCGTAAATGCCCAGCTTGAAAGCGCGTTTACCAGCCCTGCTTCCTGATGGAAAACTGCTTGCTTTGCAAGTACTTATCAGGATGCCACCATTGTTAAATTCCACGCAGTGCTGGAGAACAATGACTAGCTCCCACTTCCCCAACAGAAGTCTCTTGGCAATCCCCTTTTGTGAAGAAATCACTCGATATTAAAATCGAGACTTCCCCTTCCAACCCCTTCTCCTTCCTAAAAGGTATGTTTCTGCAGTTGCTCTTGAAGAGAGTCTCATTGTTCTGCAGTTGTGACTTGTTAAGTGAGCTGCTATTTTCCGCTCCCTTCCCCCAAAATATATTCCTGTCCAGCACGGGCTCGATGCTCTCACAGCGTAGGTGGAGTACTGGAGAGGAGAACTAGCTATACATGATAATTTGTGGATCTGGATTTGATTTCTACTATTGAAACACTCAAAAAAAAAAAAAAAAAAAAAAAAAAAAAGGAAATGTCTTAGCCAGTAACTGGTCTAAGCTGCCTGTAGAAACGGGGCTTTGTTTTTGGGCAATAAGTGAGTTTAGCAGCACTCCATGCAGTGCAGGGATTTGCAACTCCTGCCTTGGCTTGGGCTGCTGAGCTGGGTGTGTTCCAGCTGCTTGGCAAGACCTCGAACACCCCCACTGTTTGCTTCTGATGAAGGCTAAACCTTATCTTAGCAGAGGAAGCAACCCTGTGCAAGCTGAAGACATGTTTATCTCTGGAAAACAACAGCAGTGACATTGGGATGCTTCTGCTCTCATTTTCACTGATTTTTGGGTTCTAGTGAGCCCGCATTATTTGAGGAATGGATGTACAGTAATCCACCTTGTTAATATTTAATTATTCCTGTCTGTAGTGTGTTTGCTCTGAAGGCTGTAGGTGTAAACCACTCTGCAGTTCTTTACACAGTAGTAACTTCAAACGCTGGGATTGCTTTGTCTCAGAACTATGCAAGAATTTGTAGTACTGATAGTAACTTAAAAGACTCAGGGGGCAGAGGAGGCTGACTCAGACTTTCAAGTGTAAACTCCCCATGTCGGCTCAGACTTGAATAAATGCATCTCTAGGTAATAAAATCTCTTTACAGCATCTAATTTGGTTACTTACATGTGATTGCATGTGTTCACAATGAATTATTCTAAGTATTCCAGGACTGAGAAGGTTTTATTTAAATTGATGGATTTCTCAAGCTGTAAACTAAGCACAAACTTCCTAAATGGTTGTGTAATGGCATGCCCCTGCTCTAGGGTTACAGGTCCTTAGACTTGAGACAACTTCAGAAAGCTGAAACCAGCCTTCAATGCAGCAATACAGTGTCTTCCTCTGGCTGAACCAACTGTCTGAGAGCACAGCAGTTACTTTCTGCTTGTATATGCACATAAATTCTATAAAATGTGCATGCTTTTATATAAAAGAAGTAACTTAGTGATAGGTAGTAAATTTTCTCTGAATTCTATATCTGCATGACTATGAGTTTAAGAAGTCTTCTGATGTATTTTTAATGTTCAGTTGCATGTGAGGGTTATTAAAATGTGTTTCTCTAGTGGTTCTATAGCAATTCCATGTGATTCCTTGCATGTACTAACCAGCTGGATTGTTTGACCAGGACATCAAGCCGATGAGGGACCAGATTGTCCGGGTGAAGAGATATGAGAAAGTTCCTCTGATCCTAGTGGGGAATAAAGTGGATCTGGAGTCAGAGAGGGAAGTCTTATCTGCAGAAGGCAGAGCCCTGGCTCAGGAGTGGGGCTGTCCCTTCATGGAAACGTCAGCCAAGAGCAAAACAATGGTGGATGAACTGTTTGCTGAGATCGTCAGGCAAATGAACTATGCCTCCCTGCCTGAAAAACAAGATCAGTGTTGTACAACTTGCATCGTCCAGTGAGAGAAATTAAGAAAAACATCAACTGTGGCTATACAGAGCAGGTTGGTTGAACAGTCATCACTAACTGCAGTGCCTAAACATGGCGTTTCAGTAAGAGATAAAGGGACAGGGAGTCTGAAATGAGGCAGTCTAACCTGGAGGCAGCCATCTTCCAAAAGAGATGGGAGCTTGTGCACATGATTGAGTCAAATGGACTTCTTGTGTTACCTCAGTAGGGTTAGTCAGGGAACGCTGCATTTGCTTGCAGTAATTTTACAATGACACAGTGAATGATCTCATCTGCACCTATTTTGACTGTCAGTGTTGTATTTGATGCTGTGTTATTCTGCATAAGTGCTTTGTGATGTTGCAGTGGGTTTATTCTTGTAGCTGGTATCTGAATTACTTTCAAGTAATGGGAGTTAGCTTGGAGTTCAATGGGATTATTGAGACCAAGTTTCCCAGTAGTTTTTCTGAGACTTTGAGCTTTTATAAAAGAAATAAAGTTCTGTAGTACAGAAACTGACAGTACCCTTCTGCCTTATCAGTGGAATAAGTTTCTCTTGCAAGAGAACCACCCTGAGTAGTGAGAAGTGGCTCAAAGCCCACATGTAATAGTCAAGGGCGTGCACAAAGTGCTCTTCATCTCAAATCTCCAGAGCAGAGAACACACTGTAAAATGGCTTCCCAACGGCTGACTCTCCTTTCCCAGTGACTCGTAAGAGGCGTGATGAGAGTGCAGCTTTCAGAGTGCCCTCTGTAAAGCTTCCCCTGTGTCAGGTGTTGCTTTGATTTTAATTTTTTTCCTCCAGGACAGCTGCCTTTGGCCTTTCACATGTGGTCTTTTTCAGCACCTTTTTCACCTGACTGTGAATGGGTCTGTTCCTCCCCGATGTGCATTCCCGTGAGGTGGTTCTGGACCCCCCCACAGTCCTGTTTCCCCTGTAGCTGTTGCAGGTCTTGTTTCAGCGCTGGCTTGAATCCACGTTACTGCAAAGCACCGTTGGTGTGCTCTGTGCAGCCAGCTGGTCCCTCAGACCTCCAGTTGTCTGTTGGGCCTGTCTTTGCAAACAACTCATCATGATCTCCAAGGGCAAGTGCAGGAATGAGGGAGGATGTGGAAATTCAGAGGAAGGAACTGCCCCTCCTGACAGCTGCACTGCTTGAGGCTCAGTCTCCCACTGCCATGTTAGTAACTTGCTTAACTCAAAGGAGCTTTTTGTGTCTGAGTGACAAGAGAGAAAATAGGTTATTACTGGAAGCTTTGGACCATGTATCCTCTTTAATCTTGAGTGCAAGGTCAGAGAGTGAAGTCTCAAAGCTCGTCTTTGAGATTGTTATCAAGTGCTTTGTAAATATAAAGTTTTAGGTGCTCATGGCCCTAGCACTGTCATGCTACAGATAATACATGATGTTTTTATCTCTAGTTCTGTGAAATTAGGAAAGGCTGCTGTCACTGTGTAAGAGGTGTGTGTAAGTTTGAGATTTACTTGTTGAAAGGTGAGCAAGCTTGTTGTTGTGGAGCAGAGGAAAATACAAATAGTCTCATTATACATTAATCACACCTGCAGAGTCTATAGAGTTCTAGGAAGAAATGAATCTAAGAAATTACTGCCTTTTTTTAATTGAGTGCTGCAGGGGTAGTATCCTGAATTGCATATAGTAATGCAATGTTACAGCTATTTCTAAGGCAGCTTCACAAACAAGATTATGTGGACTAGAAGTATCATGCCAAAGGATATGGCAATCCCCTGGGCTACTAATGGTTCATCTTGTGCAGGTTACTGTCTTAAACTCTGACAAAATCAGGCCTTTCATCCTTGAAATTTGTAGTTCTGGAATTGATTGCTTCCAAGGGAGGCTTTGTAACCTGTCTGCTTCTGGATTTAGCACTAAGTAGCACATTTAATCTTAAAGGTGAAATTGAAGAAGGGGCAGGGCCACGTTATTTCTTTGTATGATAACTTATGCCTAGATTTGGTGGGTTTCCTAAACATGTTCTTGCTTCAGAAGAAACATCTGTATTCTTATGTCTCTGTGAGCTCTTGAGACAGAGGATCTAAGCTTTTGTGATAGGGATTTCCTCTCCTTCCTTCTGCCTGGCTTAGACAATCACCCCAAGCCTTTAGCAGCAAACTGCTTCCTTGCTTCTAGGGAATGCTGTCTCTGCCCAGTATAGTCTCATCACCTGTGCCAAATAAGTCTTTCTTTCCTGATCCATTTCCTATTCAGTCCAGTTCTCACCATGTCTGGAACTTTTATTACTCATTCTGGCTTTTCACAGGCTTCATGCTCTGTATATTTCATTTCAGCCTAACACTTTTGGCGTACTTTTCTCTTCCTAGTTCCCACTCTATCCTTGTTCTTTGATTGAGTGGATGTAGGATCTCTTTAACTTTATCATAAGCCTTTGCTGCTTGATAATTTCTGTCTGATGTGCTCTGGTAGGAGAGGTGCTGATGGTGTCTTGTGATAGCTCTAATCAGCTTTGTAATCCTGCTTATCTGTGATCCAGGAAACAATTGCTGCTTGTCAGACCTCTGCTTTAGGAGTGACCCCTCCTAGGTAAAATGAAATTGAGGAAGTAGAACCAGCTGTCTGAATATCTGTGTGTAGGAAGTGGGCTTGAACTACAGCTGTGTCCTGGGACCATCATAATCATCTCTGAGTTCTGTAACCTGGCTGTGTCCAGGAGGAGTCTTGGGTGTGTCAGTTCACAGAGCAATACATACAACAGTTTGTGTTCCTGCAGTTCTGGTGCAGAAACCCACAGGAGGGGTGGGGGTGGATATTTTTGCTGGGCCTAGCTTTGCCTGAGGCTGTTCTTGTGTCAGTTTTAACTCACAGGTACCACTTAACCTCTTTTTGGTACTGATACCTTGGCCTGTCTGTCAGCTGTGATGCATAGGTTCTTTCATGACATTTTTGAGAAGCATTTGCTAAACTGCTGTTCCAGTCAGCTGCCTTGGATGAGATGAAGGATGGAACATAACTGCATAGTCAGGATAACCCATAGTTTCTTTTAAAAATGTGCATTGTTCTCACATCCTGTTTCCTACCTCCCCTTTCCTGTTTCTGCAGTGGTCTTCTGTTGGTTTTGCTCTTGCATTCAGAGATAGGAGAGTTCCAGGACCTGCTTTGTGTTCCTTGCTCCAGTATTTCTCTTGAATTTTCAGTATGACACTGTTTTGTATTTTGAATCTTCTTTAAAGTATGGTACTTGGTACAGTGCTCGTACATTAAAGTCTTTCTGATACTAATAGGATTGGTAACACCATGTTGGGATGAAAGACTGATTCTGATTAGTGATTTCTGTCCTCTGTGTTCATGAGTAACTGGTATTAGCAAGGTTGAAGGAAGAGTATTCCTCTCTAGGAATAAAAACTGAAAGTATACTCTCTTCTGGTCTTTGTGGCTGTGCAACACAGACACATTTATTATACTATATTGTCTAACTTTCCCTTCTCTTCTGCTGGCTCACAGAAGAGACCAGAGAGTGGTATAAAATATCACAGGCAAATGAAGCCAGATAAGATATCATGTAGTGTTAATTTTAGTAACTAAACACAAAATGGAGAGATGGCAAATCTGAATTGGGAGGTCTCTAACCTGCAAATGCAAGGATGCTGAAGGGCATGTGGAGGAAAATATCATTACTTCATTTTTCTGTTCTTACTATTCCCAGCAATTCTTTGCTGGCCACATTATTGAATGCTGGGTTTAGATGAAGTTTTTGGAGTGGATCTAACTCTGGTAGGATGAGGAGCTACACTGTAAATGGTTTGCCTCTTCTGTGCTCTAAGCAAAGATAAAACATCTATTAAGCAGGTCTAATCCATCCCCATTAGAAGCTAAATGTTGGTTCACTGCTTTTGACAGTACAGGGACCCTCTCTGTCTAAAATTTGTGGACCAGCAACAGTGTGTGGGGTGGGAGTGATCTCACCAGACTGGGAGAGAATTGCTGTTAGTTGGAAAATATGCAAACAAACAAGAAAAACCTGGCTGTTGGCTCCTGTCAGGGCAGGAGTGCTGCTCCTGAATGTTGGGGTTGACCAGTTAGGCAAGAAGGGGAACCCTGGCTATGTCAAAGCACTCTGTCATGACAAACTGTTAGCTGAGAGCAAATCAACAGCTGAAAAGAAATGGTGCAGTAGGAAACATAAGGTCCTGACTCATTTGGAGAAATTACTTCAAGAATTGAGAAGGTTCCTGAAAAGCCATGGATCAAGCTAGAGTGAAGTACATGCATGTACATATGACAGGTTTCTACAGACTTTGAGCTTTGCCTGAGACTTTTAGGATATCTCTGCAGATAAATCTTGGGAGCTACAAGCAAGTTATCTGAAATGCAAAGATGTTTTGGTCACACTGATAACATGTTGGTGTGCTTGATTGAGGATGGTGGTGTACAGCTCTGTCCCTGCTGAGGTTGAATGCTAAGGGGCTTTTTTAGGAGTTATTTAGAGGGTCTGATTGCTGGGAACACAGATGTCAAAACTGAGTGAGTTGGCTCATCTGCCTGTTCCCAGAACTTGTGCTAAAGGCCACTGCTATATGTTACTGGGTATTATACGTACACTAGGTCCTGCATTAGTGCATCTGTACAAGAGAACTTAAATTTCCTGGATTTTTCAGATCTTTAGATGCAATTTCATATCCCACAGCAGCAGCTGTTACAAAGTGAATAGCGGTAGGTTGTTACCTGCTTGCCTCTTGTATTATTACCATAGTTAGTGGAACATTTGGGAATGCTGCTGTGGAAAACAGTCCTTTTGGAGCTCAGGATGGAAAACTGGCCATTCCAGGCAGGGGAGGAGCTGTGTTCACTTTGGATGTGTATTGAATATGGTTTTCATTAGTTTTTCTCTTTTTTTTTTTTTTTTTTTTTTAATTGCAGATAAAACTCAGAGGAAACTTGCACAGATGCTGCTTTAGAGAACTTTCAGCCCAGGTTGCAGAGCTGAGCCTTGGTAAACCTGTCTCTTACAGCACATTGCCATACATCTATGTGCATAAGGTTGGTGGCCTCCAGGATCCACACCCCTTAATCAGAATGCTTAGCATGTTTACCATAAGTTTTAAAACATCTGTTCTTTATCTATCAGTCCTTTTATAGCTTTCTAAGTTCATATAATGGCTAATATGCAAGATTTAATTTTTAATTTTTTAATTGATTTCTTTAATCAATTCTGAACTTGTATTTATTAAATACTTAAACTCAGTATTATCTACTCAATGCCTTTTAGAAGAAGAGAGTTTTAATGGAGAATAAATTGAGCCTTAAACAAATGGTTACTTCTGTATATTACCTCGCATCAGTGCTTATTTCTCTTTGCAAGGTTTTCTCCTACAATGTAGTTGGTCATTCTTTGAGACTTTTTGTTTACATGTGAGTGTGTCATGGAAAGATACTGAAGGCACCTCTGTTGTATGGATGTAGTATCCCTTTTCTTGGCAAATGCAGCTGTGACAGTGTGTTTGTAATCAGTCCGATTTGACAGTAGGGATTACTTGGAATGGGATATAAAGTCTCCAGCTGATGTTTCTCGCAATCTCGGGTTTCTTAATTGAACATGACAATTGTAGCATTGAAAAATGGCAGCATACTTTTTCTTCTACTGAGTTTCTAAACTTGCATGTTTACAAATTGCTTCTCTATGCCTTTGAAAAAGGATAATGTATCCTTCAAAACAGGCTCTATTCCTACTCTGTCAGCTCAGCTTTGCCTGGCACAGTAAGACATCTAGTAGACCTCTGCATATGTAAATCTAATGCAAATAAGATCACTTTACATTTTATAGTTCCTAATATTTGTCTTTCTGAATAATATTTTTAAGCAATATTTGTTAGTTTTTCTTGCACTGTCACAAATTGCTTTGTAGTTTGTTTTTTTTTTTCCCCAGTAAACAAGTTTAATATTAGACAAGTTGGTGTAACAAGGGGAAAAGTTTCAGTGATACTAACTGCAAGTGTGCTTTAAACAGCCATTGCCTTCCTTATTGTTTACCTGATCAACATTTTCTCTGAATACTTGAAAATTTTAACAATAACACAGGTATAAAGAGCAGAATGAAATGTACAAAGAACAGACAAAATCTTTTTGTTCACCTTTATTAACGTGTTGCATACATGAGAGCTTTTCCTAGCAGTGGTTTAAAATGTGTAATTTTTTTTGCAGAAATCTAATAACTGCAGCTCACCTACTGCACCAAAGTTCTAGGTTTTTAGGAGCCCAGCTTTAGTCATTTGAACATGCTTCTAGAAATGTACATTCTTTCCCTGTAATAGCTAAATATCTATGAGAAAAGCTCCAGTAAAAGCGGTGATGGATATATGAGGTTAAGCAGTTGAAAACTCACAAATTGTATTGTGGATGATGACATTTAAAACAATAAAAGATCACCGGTACAGTATCTCTATTAATGTGTTTTATTGGTAATAATGCAGGCTGACTTTACAATATTAGCAGAAATAAAGATTCTGTGTCTACATTCAATGTTGAATTTGAATCCTGAAAAGAAGAGGACACCAGGATTTCTGCCTGGTTATTGAAACACCTGATTCTTTTTCTGTGGGGTTACTTGAAATATTTTTTCCTGTTTGTACAAACTTTATAAACAGGCTGAGGCTAATACTTAGGTTTGCACTTTAATATCAGAATTAAACCAAACCTTGTATTCAAAGTAGATTTTTTTAAGTGATGGTTGTTGATCTTTTTTGTAGGTTGTAAGGAAGTAATAGGATATGAAAGTAATTTGTAAAGATCCTAGTTTTCCTTTGTCTAAGAAGGAAAAAGTTTGTTGATATTGATCAGTGGTTCATTCCTATGGGTAGTTTTCAAAGCAGTGTTCATTTTCATTGACCTCAGCAAAAAAAAAAAAAAAAGAAAAAAGAAAAAAAACCCCACAAAAACCAAACAAATTAAAAAAACCCTTAAACTTGAACTAGCTTAGAGTGACAGGACTGGGGAAATGAGAGATGGTTTCTTCAGCACACTTTGGGGGGAAAAGGGACCAAAAGTTTATTTAGGCTTCCTCAATAGTTTGCATGTGAAGTTGCTTATTAGAGTAAGAGGCTAATAATAAATGCAATATGTATTGTCTTTACTATGGCATCTGTTTAGGAGTTGTTCAAATCACTGCAGTAGGGCTCTACAAATAAAAATGTAACCTAACAGCTTGTATCTAATGTACTGTATCTTTATCAGTGATAGGTGAAATCTGGAATAACAAGTGCAAAAATGGAACAATTACCTATAATCTTTGTAAAAAGTTTTTTCCAGTAGAATTCATTCTTGCCATTTTGTAAGAAAACCCTACAGTCCACCTGTTTGTAACTTTTTTAATAAAATAGATACCTGTATTACCAAACCAGGGTGAGTAGTCTGTGTTCAGTTTCTTCTGGAGTGGGCTGAACTGACAAGCTGCTGCTGCTTTTTGTTTTGTGGGTTGTTTTTGAGGTCCTAGTTGTTCTAAATGCAGTAACCACATCTGAATTGTCTTGAGTGAGTCCTGGTGTGGGGGAACAGGGTGTACAGCTGTGCCCCAGCTGGGTGTAAAGCTCACGGTCTCGGGTGCTCTGAGAAGGGGGAGCAAGAGCTGTGCTTCGTCTTCCTGTGCAAGGCAGGCACTCCCTGAGCTGGGGGCTGGTTCAGAGCAGCCTCCTCACAGGCCAGTGTGATGGAGCTTTGTTCAAAAGAAATCTGTTTGTCTTGTGCGAGTCTTAAACGTTCTTGTTTTCATGCAGGCTTTATGTGTGTGAAGATGGCCGCAAGTCCTGACATCACCTTGCAGTGTCTGTAGCTGCCCTCCAGCCAGAGCTGACATCTTTCTACCACCCTGGCAGAGTGAGTGCTCCTGGAGCTCTGCCACAGGAGACGCACAAGATTTTTCCAGAAAACCAAAGTGCTCAAAGCTATTTGATAACAATTATCTTAAATGCTCAGTAAAAGCCCTGAATTTGCCAAGTCAATGATTGTCATCTGGGCCCTGTAACAAAAAGTGCATCTTCCTCAGGACATAGAGTCTTTGCACTGACCTTTAGTACTGTGTTTGTAACTAATGCTGTGCGTTAATGGAAAATGTGATTTCAAGTTGAGAAAAAGTTGATACCTTGGTACCTTCAGTCCTCAGCAATGTGTCAACAAGCAAAATCACGTAGCCTGCTCACCACCCCTCCTCCAGCTGAAACAGCGTTAGCTTTATCTTGTAGGTAGGTTTCTGTGCTGTTTCTTCTTCCTGCTCACACTTCCTTTGCTGAAATAGAGAAGTAGTTTCCATCTTGAGAGGAAAATGATAGAAAAGAGCAGGGTGTGCTTCTAAGTGATTTTGGGTGAAATGTCTGCTTCCCTAACCTAGCTGAGAGGTGAGGGTGGAGCATGCGTGTTCTCATTAGTGTCACTGAGAGTGGGAGCTGACACTTTAGGATCAGTCTGCTTTGAGGTGTTACTAGTGGGTTCATTGCTGTGTGAGTCTGACTTCTCATGGGGTTTAAAAGAAGTCAGAATGCAGCAATAATACTCTCAATTCCTGATGGCACTCAGTGTAACTAAGGAAGCTGCTTCCTGTTTCCACTTGTAGGTTGGGAAGTGATGTGAGTACAGCTGTTAAGTCCCTGTGACTTACACCACTGGTTTGTTTCCAGGTGACAGTGTAATACAGGCTGGGTTGGGGATTTTAAGGAAGGACATAAGATTCTTATTTAAGGCTATTATCTTTCAAAAGTCTTGGTGCTGAGAGTGAACTCAGTTGCTGCTACACAGACTTGTGTTGCATCCTTTGTTAAATAGGTGTGGCAACGTCATGTTGCTCTGTCTGGTTTTGGGGCTGTTTATATAGTGTTTCATGGCAGCTTTTTCTTTGGTCTACCAAGTCTTGCTTTACAGGTGCCTGCAGAAATCTCCCAGTATCCTGCTTCCCCCGTGCAGCCAGAGGACAGGGATGTCCCTCTAGAGCCATCAGAGAGCAGGAGCCAACTGCAGCACAGGCGAGAGGCCTGGGCCCTGCAGCCTGGCTGGGTGTGCAGGGTTACAACCCACAGCCACACAAACCCCACAGCTGGGACAGAGCGACCCTGCCAGGGTGGAGGGTGAACTGCCGGCCACACCTCATGTGCACACTCTCAGGCAATAGAACGGCACCTGGTAAATGAAGGGGAGTGGAAATGGGTCCCTGCTCGGGGAGGTAATAATAAAAACTCCTCCCAACCCCCATCCCCTAACCAGGTGCCACTTCAGAATAGGTATGAGGCCCTGGATCTAGAGAGTCAGCCAGATGATTTAGAAGAAAATTATCTGCCCAGCAAGCCTCCCAATTATGATTCATCTGTAAGACAGATCACCACCTCTAACATCAAGAAGAAAAGAAGGGTAACTGTAGTAGGTGACTCCCTTCTGAGGGGAACTGAGGGTCCCATATGTCGACCGGACCCATCCCACAGGGAGGTCTTCTGCCTCCCTAGGGCCTGGGTATAAAATATCACTGAGAGACTTCCTGGGCTGATTCAGCCCTCTAATTATTACCCACTGCTGATACTCCAGGCTGGCAGTGATGGGATTGAAAAGAGGAGTGTCAAAGCTATTAAAAGGGACTTTAGGGCACTGGGTCAAGTGGTTGATAGGACAGGGGCATGCACAGGTAGTGTTCTGCTCAGTCCCTTTGGTGGCAGAGAAAAATGATGAAAGAAATAGAACTCACATCATTAACAAGTGGCTTAAGGGTTGGTGTCATCAGCAAAATTTTGGATTCTTTGATCATGGGGAAACTTTTACGGCACCTGCTCTGCTGGAACCAGATAGGATACATCTCTCTGTTAAGGGCAGAAGGTTTTTAGCTCATAAACTGGCAGAACTCATTGAGAGGGCTTTAAACTAGGTTTGAAAGGGGAAGGGGATGCAGCTGGGCTGTCTGGAAGCAGGCTCAAGGGTGGTAAGCCTGAGTTAGGGGTAATATCAATAGCCCAGCTGAGGTGCATGTATACCAATGCACGCAGCATGGATAACAAACAAGAAGAGCTGGAGGCCATGGTGCATCAGCAAAGCTATGATGTAGTCGCTGTCACGGAAACATGGTGGGACAACTCACAGTTGGAGCACTGCACTGGATGGCTACAAGCTCTTCAGAAGAGACAGGAAAGGAAGAAGAGGTGGAGGGGTGGCCCTTTATATTAAGGAGGCTTTTGATGCCATAGGTATTGAAACTAATGAAGTTGAATGCCTATGGGTAAGAATTAAGGGGAAGGCCAACAAGGCTGACATCCTACTGGGAGTCTGTTATCGTCCACCCAACCAGGAAGAAGAGGTGGACAACCTATTCTATAAGCAGCTAGATAATGTTTCAGGATCATCAGCCCTTGTTCTTGTAGGTGACTTCAACCTGCCAGACATCTGCTGGGAAGTTAATACAGCAGATAAGAGGCAGTCCAGGAAATTTTTAGAGTGTATGGAGGACAACTTTTTGTCACAGCTGGTGAGTGAGCCCACCAGGGGAGGGGCTATGTTAGACCTGTTGTTTGCAAATAGAGATGAGCTGGTGGGAGATGTGGTGGTTGGAGGCCACTTGGGGCACTGTGATCATGAAATTGTAGAGTTCTCAATATTTGGTGAAATCAGGAGGAGCACCAATAAGACTTTTACACTGGACTTCTGGAGGGCAAACTTTGGCCTATTTAGGAGACTTATTCAGAGAGTTCCTTGGGAAGCGGCCCTTAAAAACAAAGGAGTTCAGGAAAACTGGGCATGCCTCAAAACAGAGATCTTGAGGGCACAGGAACAGACTGTCCCTGTGTGGCAAAAGAGAAGTCGATGGGGTAAATGTCCAGCCTAGATGGACAAGGAGGTCTTGGAGGAACTTAGGAATAAAAAGAAGATGTATCATCTTTGGAAGGAGGGTCAGGTCTCTCAGGAAGTATTTAAGGGGGCTGCTAGAGTATGCAGGAAAAAAATTAGGGAGGCCAAAGCTCAGTTTGAACTTAGAATGGCGACTTCTGTAAAGGATAATAAAAATGTTTTTACAAATATATTAATGGTAAAAGGAAGGATAAGACCAACCTTTGTTCTTTATTGGACGAGGGAGGGAACTTAGTAACTGCAGATGAGGAGAAGGCAGAAGTGCTTAACACCTTCTTTGCCTCAGTTTTTAGTGGGAAGATGACTTGCCTTCAAGACAACTGTCATCTTGGGTTGGTTGACGGTGTCAGGGAACAGAATGGTCCCCCCATTATCCAAGTGGAGGCAGTCAGAGAACTGCTGAGATGCTTGGATATTCATAAATCCATGGGCCCAGATGGGATCCATCCCAGGGTGATGAGGGAGCTGGCAGATGAGCTTGCGAAGCCCCTCTCCATCATTTACCAACAGTCTTGGCTCACTGGTGAGGTTCCGGATGACTGGAAGCTGGCCAATGTGACACCCATTCACAAAAAGGGTGGGAAGGAGGATCCTAGTAATTATAGACCAGTCAGCCTGACCTCAGTACCTGGCAAGATAATGGAACAATTTATACTGAGTGTCATCACACAGAATTTACAGGATGAGCAGGGTATCAGACCCAGCCAACAAGGGTTTAGGAGGGGTAGGTCATGTTTGACCAACCTGGTCTCCTTTTATGACCAGGTGACCCGCCTGGTGGATGCAGGAGGGGCTGTGGATGTTGTTTATTTGGACTTCAGCAAGGCCTTTGACACTGTCTCCCACAGCATACTCCTGGAAAAGCTGGCAGCCCACGGCTTGGACAGGAGCTCTCTTTGCTGGCTTAAGAACTGGCTGGATGGCCAGGCCCAGAGAGTGGTGGGGAACGGTGCTGCATCCAGCTGGCAGCCAGTCACCAGTGGTGTCCCTCAAGGGTCTGTGCTGGGGCCAGTTCTGTTCAATATTTTTACTGATGACATGGATGAGGGGATTGAGTCTTTCATTAGTAAATTTGCAGACCACACTAAGCTGGGAGCATGTGTCGATCTGTTGGAAGGTAGGAGGGCTCTGCAGAGAGACCTGGAATGATTGGATGGTTGGGCAGAGTCTAACAAGATGAAGTTTAATAAGTCCAAGTGCCAAGTCCTGCATTTTGGCCGCAATAACCCGCTGCAACATTATAGGCTGGGCACGGTGTGGTTGGACAGTGCCCAGGCAGAAAGGGACCTGGGGGTTCTGGTCAACAGCTGGCTGAACATGAGCCAGCATTGTGTCCTGGTGGCCAAGAAGGCCAAGGGCATCCTGGCCTGTATCAGGAATAGTGTGGCCAGCAGGAGCAGGGAGGTCATTCTTCCCTTGTACACGGCATTGGTGAGGCCGCACCTTGGGTACTGTGTCCAGTTCTGGGCCCCTCAGTTTAGGAAGGACTTTGAGACACTTGAGCGCGTCCAGAGGAGAGCAACAAAGCTGGTGAGGGGTCTGGAACACAAGCCCTATGAGGAACGGCTGAGGGAGCTGGGGTTGTTTAGCCTGGAGAAAAGGAGACTCAGAGGTGATCTTATCACTCTCTACAACTTCCTGAAGGGTGGTCGTAGTCAGCTGGGGGTTGGTCTCTTTCTCCAGGCAGCAACTGACAGAATGAGAGGACACAGGAAATATAGGTTGGATATTAGGAAAAAGTTTTTCACTGAAAGAGTGATAAAGTACTGGAATAGTCTGCCCAGGGAGGTGGTGGAGTCACCATCCCTGGATGTGTTTAAAAAAAGACTGGATGTGGCACTTGGTACCATGATCTAGTTGAGGTGTTAGGGCATGGGTTGGACTCAATGATCTTGAAGGTCTCTTCCAACCTAGACATTCTGTGATTCTGTGATTATGAGCTATACACTGGCATCTGCCCCCAGAGGCTGGGCTGTAATTACAGTGTGAAACTAGGTGGAAGTGTCTAGTCTTAATTAAAATGAGTTATGGGTTCCAAAGCAATACGTGTTGACCTGTGTGAGTTATCTGTGCTGGAAAGGCAGCAGCCTGGGTAGTTGCTGGGGCTGGCTGAGTCACCGCTCGCTCACTGGCTGGATGAAGCCAAACAGCTCCTGGAGTTGTGGGCAGGCTCTGTCAGGAGATGACATGGCTCGATGTTCTGTGCTCTGAAAGTGAAATAATGTGGGTTTTGGGTGTTTTACATAGCCACTTGTATCTCTGCCTGGCCAATACAGCAGTGAGGAGCAGAGAAGGACTCTGAGCTGTAAATCAGCACAGTGTTCGATTCAGAGGTGATGTCCCACTGGCAGTAGTGTGTTGGTGCTGCTGAGGGCAGCACTGAGCTTGGCTGGCAGTGACAGTGCTGATTGCAGGATTGTAAGGGATGAAACTTGTTCTCTGTGGAAACAATGTATTTAGTATGGAATCAGCTTACTTGCTGCTGGTGCTCTCTTTCAAAGCTATTTTCTTCAAGTCCCTCCAAAGGATCTGGAGAAATAACTGAAATAATTGATGGGAAAGTTGTAGGAACCTGTAAAATATTCACTCATAGGGGAGGCTTTGCTGCTTGTTTGGTTTGTGGCATGTCTGTGCTCCTTGGTGTTCTGCTGGTTCAGTCTGAGTGTGCTGTGACAGCTCTCTTAGTGCCTTACTTCCACCTAAGCATATTTGTAGTGATTAGGCTTGCATGGGATTTGAGACTCCGTGACACTGCCAGTTACTGGGTGACCTCAATTGTTCTTGCCTTGGAAGAAAAATCATAACTGTAGCACTTCCCTCCTGGGGGCATATGGGGAGGGGTGTGTTAGAGATGTGGAGGTGCTTGGACTTGCTTGGAATCAGATGCACCAGCATTGTAGAATAATTTTGAAATTGGACTTCTTGCATGTGGACTAAATAAGTGGACTAGAACTTAAATAACAAAGTTGAAAAATTCTCAGACTTATGAAAAGGATTAGTATTTCATACATTTGTGAGACTACAATGTAACTTGTTCACTCTTAAGACTCATGCTTCTACTAAAAGGTTTGATTTATGACTGCAACTCAGTAAAGCAAACAGTCAGCTTTCTGGGAAATTTCTGGCTTTTCCAGAAATTGTTTCTTTTTCCCTGCCGCTAGGCTGATTAGTTCATACAGTTTTATGTCCTTAGAAGATCTACCTTGACATTGCGTTTAAATTATTTGGTCAGCCCAGAAAAGAGAAAATACACTTGCTGTCTGTGACAGTCCTGAAGGGCTACTTGTCTTTTTGGGAACTGGCAAGATAGGATGACCAGTCATCAGCTTGGGATTCATCCTACTGCTGGGACAGATCTTAGACCCCTTTTCTTCAAATTAATAATGATTGTGTAATCGCTAACAGCCTGGCTTCTGTGGGAAAACAAGAAGAATTTAACACAATTTCCAGAAAGCTGATTTATGTTGTAAAAGAGAGAAAGCTGCTCACAGAGCACATGTAAGTGCTGGAGCAAGTTGCAGCTATGTGGGGTGGTGAAGGATTTTCTAAGATGATATTGGATAACCACTGCTGGAGGAAGGAGTGTGTGAGGTGTGTGTAGCTCCTGCCTCTCTGTGTTGGGCTGTCGTGTGGGATCTCTAAAGTCCCTTGCAGTGCCGTGTCTCAGTGACCACAGTCACATTACTGATCCTGTCATTATTTTCCATTCATTGTTCCAGGAATTAGCACAGCCTTGCCAAATGCTCAGTAATGCAGATGTTTTAATAGGTTAGAAGAAAAATTTTAACCGCAGGGCCTGCCCAGTGTCAGGCTGTGGTCAGAAGTGCTTGGGTGCCCAGCTGCATTCCTTTCAGCTGTCTGTGAAGTAGTTGTCAGCACAGGATAATCCGAATGGCTCCATCTTGGGGCCCAGTTTAATAATCTGGAAAGGTTTTGTGAATGTACCCCTGAGACCTTGGGACAGTCACAATGTAGGAATATTTCCTGGTTTTGGAAATATGTCTGTCTTGTAACTGCCACCACCTGCCAGAAGGCCCTGGAAGAGGAGCCATGAAGTGGGGATCACCTTTGATCACTACAAAAGTAGCAAGCTTCCAGCTTCAGGTGGATACTGCTCTGTTGTCCTCCACTGCCTGCTATGAAGAGTAGCTTTAACACACCTTTCCCTCTGCTGTGAGCTGTATTCCTGGAATTTGGTGCGCCCTGGTAGGATTGAAGCATGATAAGGGTCTTTTGAGAAAGAATAAAAGGAAAAAAAAGAGTGGTGGTAGAGAGGTGTACTCATTTGAAAGCAAAACCAGTGAGAGACTCTTAAGTCAAATACAATTTAATAGGAGGAAAAAAAGAAGTAAAATAAAATAAATGCAATAGTACAAAAGACCACTGACAGTCAGAATACAACCTGACACCCTGTTAGTTAGGGTGGTGATAGCAGTGCAGATGAAATGGTCTTGTCAAAGCAGTGATCCCGTAGAAAGGTCTGGTAGCTCTTGTCCTCTGGGAATCCAGTGGATAAGGGCGGCTCCTGTGCTGTCCCGAACCCTGGATTATATCCAGGTGGGAATGCTTGGCTCCTCCCCCTGGGCAGAGCATCTCACACTGGGATGATCTCATTCTATGAGTCATGCAGTGGGTCCTTGATGGCCCATTAAACAGAGATAACTCCCGGAGGGAGTTATCTATGAGTCATGCAGCAAGGCATTGATGGGCCCATTAACAGAAGATAGTCTGGAGGGAGGGGACAAGGGAAACACTGCCCCACCTGGTTTTAACAGCTCATGAAGATGGTGATAGAATACATACTTTGGGCACATCTTACATTGTAACCTAGGACAAGAGGTTACCTGGGAGGGAAGTGTTAATAAAACTCAGGATCAAGATCCATATGGTAGAATGGGTCTGATCCATTGGCCTGGAGGTACCTGGAGAACATATGCATTTCTTTGTCTAGGTGTAATCAAGGCTTACTCAACCAGAGTTATTTGACTTGAGCCAAGAGGGAAACCACATCTGTCATGAAAATAAGCAGTATAGTTCCTTAGAATTCTGTCCTTTCCACTAGGATTCACCTGGCATTGCAGACTCCATTTGGCAGCTTTCTCAGACAAAGCCATTGGCTGTAGGATCCTTCCTGATGCTCAGTAAGGGGCCCAGCAACAACATATGTGAAAAAATAAAGGACAGCAAAAAGTAAAGTTACCAGCCCAGTGCTGTGCACTGCTACACAGGTGTGGTGAGGTGCCTCTCCCCAGCTGAAAGTCACAGAATGCTGTGCGATGCCCAAGTCCTTGGATGCATCAGTGCTCCTTTGATTCAATACATTTTAGAGCCTTTCTCTTGCTGTATAAATTGCTTTCTCATGTCTTTGAATTGACCTGTTTGAATTAAACATCACAGAGTGCTTTTTATATAGCTGTGCCAACAACACAGTGCAACTGGCTTATCAAAAATGAGATAAAGTGGTCTGGATATCACCAGAGTCAGGGCGGTATTTAGTTTCTTGTACAGCTTGTGCTGTCATTTGTATTTGCTTACAGCAAGCTGCCTTCTGCAGTCCTGGTAATAGTTTTTACATAACATGTAAAATCTGAAAAAGGAGGAAAAGTCAGCAATGCCCGTGGATCCATGCTGGAATGTGTGATTGCTGGACTGACCTGCTCATCCCTGCACACCGAGTCCTCGCCTGTGTTTGTTGTGGGGCACTATCAACACCACGAGAGGGAGCGTGGAAGCAACGAGTGGCTTGTCCTGGGATGGTCCGGCTCAGAGTGGGGCGGTGCTCCAGCCCTGGGAGTCAAACACGGTGCGGCACAGGTTGAAAACAGAACAGAAATGGAAATAAATTTATATTTCAGGGCTTCTGGACTTCAAAGAATGTTTTGCACTTGGGGTTAATTTGTCTCAGGTGTCTGGAATTGCAGTTGTGCTTGGAGTCTTTAGTGCATAATCGAGGTTATTTGGGACTTCCTACTCTGTTATTGCAGGTGGGTAAAAAGAGCCTCTTACCTTAGCTGCTGAAGCTGAAATAAAAATATAATCACAAGAACAAGATTTTTTTTATTCTATGATTCCTTGAGCATGAGATTATGCACTAATTTTGCCTTGGGGCAAACCAGAGAGGAAAATGCTGCTGTATAATGTCACCTTATATCAAAATGCTGCTCAGAGAAGTCTTATCCTGCAGTTGGAAGGTAATGGGTGAACCCCACTTAAACACAAAATAAAAAATGCAATTATTTCCATTTTCCCAGCGATTACTTATGAGTAATGAGTTTCAGCACACTGATGTCAGTTTATTTAGCTGATGGTTGGCAAGCAAAATTTGATGAAAATGTAAATGTATCATTGTTTATTATATTCGATAAATAGAACAGTTTTGAGGCAGTTGTTTTTAGAAGGGCAGGACATGGCAAGTCAGGTGTAACTGTTGAGATATGTTCAAAATGTAATGTGGAGTAAATGTAAAACAATGATCGTTGTTAAAGGTTTAAAGGAAGAACCATGTCCCTGGACTGTCCCCAACAGGTGTGTCTAAATCAACTCTGATTTTTCCAGCCTGCTCCAGTATTTTTTCTGCCTCACAATTTAAGGGTCTTTCCTAGGACCTAACTCAGATCTTCCCTACAATTTCCAGCAAACTCTTCATTTTCTCTTTAGCTTGGGAGCACAGCTGATCTGTCCTGGAGTGGCTCTGCATCAATCAGGTGATTTTTGTTTCTTTCTTCTCTTTTTAAGCTAAACAAACTCAAATCTTTCAGGCTTTGTTTTTTGAAAATACTTTCTAGGGAGTATATTTTATAAAAAGTTTTAAGCAACTGTGTATAAGCTGGGACCCCAGCTGAGAGTGAACCCATTCCTCCTGGAGGGGCATCAGGAATGTGGTAGGTACCCTATTCTGGAAAGAAATGTCCCTGTTTACAGTGTTGGTGCCATGCCTTGGATTCATTAACCAGCTGGGATATCCTGTTGTGGGCCTGGAGCTGTTCAGAAGGACTTGGGCTGTGCCAGAGCCTGCTCTCAGTGATGCAACCAAGAGCTGGGTTGCTCCCTGGCCCTGCAGCTGGGGGAGTTATGGCTGGGTGAGGAGGGAACATGGATGTTTGATGCAGCTCCAGCTGCAGAAGAGGAGGTGAAATGTGAGTGTATGAAAGGTCACAGCTGACCAGAGTCCACCTGGGCGAGTCCTGTGGCATTTTGAGTGTGCACTTCTGTCTGCTCAGCAATGAGCTGGGTGTGGGTTCTTGCCTCTTGGACTGTAGTGTTTAAAATCCCCTGGCAGATCTCTATTCAATGACTTTATCTATCCATCATTTCCTTTCCTCTAAACCAAATTTGAAGATAAACATGACAAAGCCCAAGGGACAGCAATGCACAGAGCTGCAGTGATGCAGGGGTAGCATATTATGTCCCTTCTCTGCCAGAGTTCATTCTCTCACAGCCTGTTCCTCTCTTGGGAGGCAGTGGGGATGTTTAGGGCATTTCCTTGCCCATCCCCAGTCCCAAACCAGGACAGCAGCTCTGAACTGGCTCGCTCGCTGCCCGGTGACAATGGCTCACCATTCCAGGAGGCTCTGCAGGCTGTAGCTGCAGTGCTCAGCTCTCTGCCCTGTCCTGTGAGCTGCCCTCACTCCAACACCAATGGGGAACAAAGGAGAAACCCCCAAACATTGGTGTGAGTATTCTCCTTGGAAAAGGGGCAACAGGGTTTGGGAGGAAGGAAACATTTCTTGCTCTGCTCAGTCCATCCCAGAAAGCTGCAGGGTATTTGAGAGGCTGAAGACGACCTTGAGCCAATGTATCCAGCCTAATATGGGGTCAGATGCATTCGGTGGAAGAAAGTCCTTCCTGGGAGAGCTGGTGCAATGCAGGATGGTGGTAGCAAGGTCCAGAGTATTTAAAATCAAGGGCTGAGCTGGCTGAGCAAGGAGCCCTGAAGCAGAACTCACTCCACCATGCTGCTGCTCAGGCCCCACTGTGCTCTGGTGCTGCTGCTTGGGGTCCCCTCCCCACCTGCACTATGGCTGCGCTTGGCCTTCACAGGTTCTGTGCTTTCCTGCACCATTTTCACATTATTCCCTGCCTCTGCAGATAAGGAGGACATACATACCAGGCTGGACTTTGGCATTAGCTCAGGCCGGGAGCTGGAATTACTCCTGGTGCTCCCCCTGTGTGCTGCTCTGGCTGGCCCCCAAGTCACCTCCAGAAGGAGATAGATGGGGGTAAAACAGGTTTCTCATCTGCTCAGACAGCAACAGTCTCCATGCCCCAAGCAAACCTTGCTTGTCCCACATCTCTTCTTGCTGTCCTTTAGTATCCTATGCCAAAAAGTTCTTGTTTATGTAGTTTGATCATGTTTGCTGCTGCTGGCTCCATGCTGTCTCCATGGATAGCTTTATAGGGTGGCCAGAGGTCCTGTCTGACCCAAAACAGCCTTATTCCTTCATGGCAAGGTAGTGGAATAAACCCTTTTCTTCTGCCCACAACCCGACTGGCTGGTGCCCAGCTTCTAACAGCATCTGTGGAGTCCAGGGTCAGTGCCCCTGGCATGCCAGGAAAGAGTGTAGCAGAGAGACTTGGCTTCTTCTGGGCTTTGAGGGCTCATCTATTGCACCCCCATACATCCCTCCTGCCAGTCCAGTGTCCCTGTTGTGCTCCCAGTGCGGAGCTGTGCCTGTGATAGGAGAGCCATTCACAGGAGAGCTACTCCTCTCCTTGGTGCCTGTCAATATTTGACAGCACAAACATTTTAAACTGCAGAGGGAAAGTGCACTCAGCCCCCTCAGATGGTTTGTACGTGATGTTGCCCTTCTCCTGTGACACAAAGAGCCAGGGCCATGTGCAGAGCTGGAAATTTGGTCATTGACGTGGTGCTGGCACACGGGGCACAGCCATCCCCTCCTGGCAGTGGAGCATGATGGACTCAGCTCCTTTGTGGAGCAGCTTCACGGGGAAAAGCAGGTTGGCTTTGACTTTCAGGCTCCTTTTTGTCCTGGTTAGCAGAAGACTACATTTTTCTGTGGATAAAAAGCTCTATGGTCTTTTTCTCTGCACCAGAGATGACAAGGTATTATGTTGGCCTGATGGCCTCTGTCTTGACATCCCCAGGAATATTTGGGTAGTGTAAGAGAGGCCATGGCAAATGGTCTGGAGTGGCTTACAATGGAAGTTTCAGTAGAAACAGGCAAGGGAGCACCAAACAAAATCTCTGCAGCACTAAATGCAGCTTTTTTTGGTTTGCTGAGCCATCTTTCTATCACTCTGGGTCCCACAGGATCGTGTGTGGTTGTGACTTTTTCCAGCAGCAACAATAATGATCCCCTGTGCCAGTCCAGTGCTTGCTATTGGCACTGCTCAGTGCATTTATTTCTGAAAGTGGGGGCTCTTGCCCAAAGGCTGCTTTCACCCAAAAGCTCAGTGAGGTGGTCTCTGAAGGGTGAGAAGAACCAGATAGCTCCTCGTGGCCCTGCAGCACCTGGGGCAGAGAAGCAGCACAAGTGTCCCCAGGCACCCACCACATCAAGCAAGGCTGCACACAGCAGCCTGGGCTGAGCCCGGGGGTTTGAGGGTGGGTGGCTGGCTCTGGCACTCCAAGGATGAGCTGATGAGTGGGGATGTGGACTTTTCAGATTTGAAATGGGAACCTGGTTGTCTCAAAGGCTTGTGAGACTTCACTAAGCTGCTCAACCAGGGTGTGAGCTGGGAATTAGGAGCAGGTTCTCCTCTGCCTCTCCAGGAAGGACTCACAACTGGTTTTGAGTCCAGTTGGAAACATTTTCTAGTTTCTGGTGAAGTACATCAGCCCATCCACACATCACTCAGTGGACAGGACATGATCTGCCCACCCCACAGAGGCAGCACAGCTGCCAGCTGGCTGCTCTCCCAGTGCACCTAAACCAGAGCAGAGCAAGGGTGACCCTTACTGCTGGGTGACTGGCAGGAGAGATGCTCAGCTCTTCTCCCCTGACCCTGTGGTACCGACTGTAGGCTTGCTTTGCCCTCGCATTGCTCACCACCAGCTGTAAGAGCTGAGCGTTTATCTCAGCCCCATTACTGCCAATCTTCCCCCTAGTAATACACCCATAATTCACAGGCAGAAAACATCTTTTATTGCAGTGGTGACATTTAAACCAAGGGAGGTATTGGTTTGTTGGGGTTTTTTTTAAATTCGTTTTTAGGCAGCCAGCTCGTTTGCTCCAGCCTCTGCTCCACATCTGTGACTGCAGCCTTCTCCATCCAGCTGAGAGGGAATTATGTGTGCAAGAGGAGTCAGGGCTCCCTTCCCGGCTCCTGGCTCACACTACTAGGACTGCCGTGCCTGCCACACACCCAGCCGTGTGCTCGAGGATGCTGCACCTGAAAGTCCAGTTCCTGGATGATTCCCAGATCTTTGTAGTTGATGTAAGTGGATATAATATTCTTACTGATTTTTTGGTGTTAATTATTAAGTCATTGTTGCTCTGAAGGATTGCATGGTCTCTGATAGCTTCTGGTTTTCAGCTTTAAAAATAAAACCCAGCAAACAAACAAGAAAACCAATCTCAAATTCAAAATGAAAGTTTATGGTACTAATTGGTGAGTGTTTTTTTGCTATCAACGCACTCCTATGCTCCCCTGTTATTGGCATTATTTGTGAAGAAGGAGGAATGGTTTTTACTTACCTGGTGTGATCTTTAGTAAATCAGTTAATATGAAGTGATGGTCTTGACAAGTGTCAAGTTCTCTCATTTGTCTGGCTGCCAGTGTAAACATTCAGCAAGGAAGTAAAGTCTGGGAACAGAATAAAAATAGCATATTTGTCTAAGTTATCCCTGGTGAGAAGCATCTGCATACGTCTCTTCCTGGGCATTCAGTTGAAAAAGAAAACTGTGTGGTTTTGTGAATAGCTGAGGAAAAAAACTCTATCTTATTTTCTGCATGGCAGTGTCCCATCACTGGGACACCCCACATCCCACAACACATCGTGATTAATAATTCGCATTTAACAAATGCTAGCTCTGAACTAGGTTTAAAATGTTAAATATTAATATCTATGGTGTTAGATTTATGCATATGTGTATAGATAGCTGAAAGTAGGTATGTCTTGACTGTGTGTTAGAAGCTCTTTTTACAAGTGTGATTGCATATTTACTGTTGGTTAGGGTTTGATAATCGCAGTAGCTAACTGAATTAGCTAATTCAAGTAGATTTGTTCTAGTACTTACCTGCATCTCCTGTGGGAGCAGTGTGTTTAATATAAAATGTGGGTTTTTTTCAAGTTCTATTGCTTTTCTTATATTGTCCTCTTCTGTGGTTTATAGCACAGCCTGAGAACTGCTCTCTCAGATGCATGGCTCCGTTTCTTTGTGACAGTATTTTGCACAAAAGAGGATTATAAAGCAATTCCATCATTTGACACAGTATGGAAATTGTTTGATTTAGTTTAATTAATCTATCCTGGTCCAGGAGTCACCTTAAAAAATGAGACTAGTAATTTTAAAATGCTTTCCCCTCCTCCTCCCATTGATTAGATCAGGTCATAGTGAGACACAATTCAAAAGATGCTTCTGGTACAATGTTGCTGCATTTTTTTCCGTCTCTGTTTTCTTATTTGCTCAAAACGCAGCACTATAGCTCTGCACGACATGTTATTGCAGCAAATAGCTTCCATTAGAGGAACTCTTGGTCATTTCCTTTTTTAGTACGGAATGGTATTGGAAACCCCTTTTAGGCATTTCATGCATTTGCTGCTTTGTGGGTACGATAAATGAGTAGCTGAATTAGTGACTTCTCCAGTATAAAAGGAGTGCTGTGGGCTAAGTTTTGAGCAGATGTTTTAAGCAACTCTTCCTAAACCCCTCCTGACTTTGGAAAGCTCTTTTGAATGTGAAGTACTTCAGTATAATGGGAGGGTGTCCTAGGGTGATGTGTTTATCCCTCAATCGTCTGTTGGGTGTAAAGGGGGGGGAAGGCGCAGTTTGTTTTTCCCCAGGAAAGTTCTGCTCCTCGGACGGACCTTGAGACAAAGCGGGGGAGGAATTCGCAAGACAAAAGAAGCTGTTTTTCTCCGGGAGAGTGGTAGTTAGTAGTAACTTAGAGCTAGCATAGTTAGATCTATAGAATAGCTAGAAGTTTTTTGTGGGGCTCGAACCCACGACCCTGAGATTAAGAGTCTCATGCTCTCTAAGAAGTCTGTGCTGGTTTCAAACAGATTTGGGAGAAACCCTCCCACGGGGTCCCACTCCCCTCCCCCAACCGGTTCGGGAAGAAAGACTTCCTGAGAGAGAGGTGGAAAAGACCTGTTTATTACACAGGCAAAACAGTCCCCAGCACAATACCCAATGACAAGAGCTTTGTGCTGCTTACGGAGGGATAACAAACTTGGAAAAGAGCAAGTGTCCTCTTGCAGATGTTACTGCTGCCCGTCTCCGCTGGTGCTGGGAGGAAAGGGAGTTGTTATGCAGGGCTGGTCTTGATGGGGGTGGGTCCCCCGTGGAAGCCCCCGGCGTTTTCCCCGGTCCCCAGTCCGGAGAGATCGGTACAGTTCCGAGGAGAGGGAGAAAAAGGAAAAAAACCCCCAAACTTCTAGCTATTCTATAGATCTAACTATGCTAGCTCTAAGTTACTACTAACTACTAACTCTCCCGGAGAAAAACAGCTTCTTTTGTCTTGCGAATTCCTCCCCCTCTTCGTCTCAAGGTCCGTCCGAGGAGCAGAGCTTTCCTGGGGAAAAACAAACTGCGCCTTCCCCCCCCTTTACACCCAACAGACGATTGAGGGATAAACACATCACCCTAGGACAGAGGGAAAAGGACAAAAGCGAGAAAACAGAAGGCCTGATTCCCCCTGCACTCATGCTCAGTGTAAACATTACCTGCCTCATGTGGGTGTCACAGCTGCTGGCATGCGCAGCAGGGTCTAATTTCCAGGCTGATTTGCATTAGAACAAGTTCCTCTCCTAGTGCTGGATGCTGACCTGGGAAGGCTTCTGCCTCCACTGCATCCTTGCTGACAGATGGGACCACTGAGTTCCCAGGATTTCCTTCAGCAGAGCACTGGAGGTGGTTCCTGGGATAACAGGTCTGAGCCCTCAGGGCAGAGGAGGGAAGGGACTTGGCACATCTCTGAATGTCCCCATTGTGCCCTCCCTGATGAACACCCCATGGCTGGGCCTGGGATGCTGCTGGGCAAACCAAACAAGCCCAGAAAAACTAGTAGCTGAGGCTGAGTGAAGGACAGAGTCTCCTGTGGTCTTATGTCCCCTGTAAAGCTGGGAATTCCTTGACAGGAGGTGTGTGGGCCTGGTGGCAGAGGAGCAAGGGCACAGGGAGCCTTAGGGCTGGTAGCTTTTGGTGCATGACACTGTGCTGGCTGCAGCATGTCTGATAGGGCAGGTGTGAGAACGACGGGTCAATCCTGATGGACAGAGACGAGAGATCTCTGGAGTCAAGCCTAGTTTTGAAGCATGCAGTTTATTGTATAGGGCGTGGGTGAAAGGGCCCTGCTTCGAGCTGCCAGCCGCAGCTCAGAGCAGGTCCAAGAGAGTGAGAAGATAGTGAAGAAGAGAAGGAGCAAGAGAGGAGGAAGAAGAGAGAGAGAGAGCGAAGTTCCCGTTACAATACATTAAATCTTCTTCTATACTGAATATTCTAATCTACACCAACCAATCTAGTACAAGATACAAATCCTATAGCATTTACATACAGCCTATAAGAATCACTACATTACCATACAGTGTTATATTTTAAACCCTAAAAACTACTCTTTGGACCCCTCCTGCCGAGCTAGCAGGGTCTGCTCTGACCCTTAGACTTTCGGTGAGGAGAAGGGCATTATTTCAGCAAGGGGGATTTACTTTCAGCTGACCACACCATTGTTTTCCAGTTGTTCAATAACTAAAGCTTGGCATCTTAGACATTGAAACTTGCCTTCAACTCTATTTCACTAATATGTTTCATATTCTCTACAAATAAGCAGTCATATTTATAAGGTTTTCCTGTTTCATCCTCCCCAACAGGCAGGCATCTCCCAAGGTGGTGGGAAAAGATCACACCAAATCCCACGAGCTGTTGCTCACCCCTAAACCACAGACCTGGGTGTAGCAGCCTGTCCTATGGGAACGCTGCAGAAATGGGCTTTGCCATCCGACTGCGGGTGTTGCCGGAGTCCCTCTGGGGACATGGGCATATGGAGGCTTTGGAACCTCCAAGAGGGTCCGATCCTGGCCGTAGTGAGTCCTGGATAGAATGATACTGTTAGGAACCACTCAACCCGATGCTCTGGCGAGGTATCCAGCCTCAGGCAAACTTAGCAAGCAGCTATCAGTGAATTCAGCTCTTAATGGCAGTGAATTTCAGCTCTTAGCAGTGAGATTCAGCCTTGCTTGCTAAGTGTCCTGGCAGACACAGGGAGAGAGAGGAGAGAGCCGTATGCAGTTTCTCAGATGGTGTCCTTTATTTTGGCATTCTCTTCGAAGGGTTGCAGGGACAGCTCTTCTGACTTAACAGGGCAAGATTCGGGGTTTATATAGGGTAGAGGGGTTTTGAAAAGTGGACCAATGGGGGAGTTGGGGTACAATTTGGCCTATAGTCTTACAAAGAGATAAGAGAGGTCCGAGGGCGCCAAGGGGTTTCTTTTTGGCCACTCATCGTGACATTGCATTTTCTTATCTCAGGCCACTTGACCGCCAGGGAGGCCTCACAGGCTCCGTGGCTGCAACATGGGCATGTGTGTGTCTTGTGCTGCATGTGTTGCTGTCTACCTCTGAAGTGCCTCTGGCTTTCTGATTCTGCTCACAGTCCCAGGTGCTTTCACCAAGGAGTGAAGGGCCAGTGCAGCCTCTCCTTTTCACCTTCTACTCTGGGGTTTCTGCCTATGGGTGCTCACCTGGCCCTGCATCATTCTCAGAGGCACCTGAAGGCTTGGACATGGGACAAACAGTCCCACATGTCATGCTTCTGCCTTGCACTGTGCTCCTCCAGCACAGAACCCACTTCTCTCACTTGGTGCAGTGCAGGGATGATGCTGTTAAGCATGACTGTACCCCAGTGCTTGAGGAAGCACTGGCCTCAGCACCCTAAAATCCAGGACAGGACACCTGCAAGCAACACTCTACAAGAGAAAGGCTCTGCTTCTAAAGCATTCCCTGCAGCAGCAGGGCTGTTTGTCCCAGTGAGCAGGTTTTCCTGGGTTTGGGGCTGCTCCTGTTCCTGGGCAGTGTTGGGCTTGGAGCAGAGTGAGTCACTCCCAGCAGACATATGGTAGGTAATAAGCCAGTAAGAAATGCTTGTCTTTCCTGGCTGCCTGACAAAGGCCAAGGCCTTTCATGCTAGAAAATTCTAGCTTGGAAAAAACCATTTTTTTTTAAAAATTACCCTTGTGATCCAGTAATTTTGAGGAGAACTGGGAGTGCTGCAGAGCGAATGCTGTTATTATGCTATCACTTTTCTGCAGCCTTTCAGCACAGGGCCAGCAATTTCATCCCAGGAGAAGCCCTGAAAGGTGGTTATTAGTGTGCATCACCAGCAGCAGCCAGGTCCCTCCCATCCCTACTGGGGACAGCCACTGCCACAGGGAGCTGCAGCCTGTTTTCCCCTCCATCACCCAACATGCTATAATTTAGCAGCTGTCTAACCTGGCCTCTCTGCTCCAGCTTGCTTTTGCAATAACCCATACTTCTTTTTGGTCTACTTTTCACAAGCTGATGAAGGTATATCAGGGTTTTGTTGGGGTGGGTCACTGCCATTTTAATTTCTGGTGCTTTCTAGAGCATTTTCCAGATTCAGGGGCCTCCTGGTTTGTTCTCCAGCTAGGTCATACAGCATGGCAACAAGTCAAGAAAACACCCTCCAAGTCTTTCTGTTTACTGGGAAGAACTACGAGGCTGTAGGTCTCCCTTATCAGCATGTAGTGCCACTTAATTCATATTGCTAAAGCCCATGGATGACTCAGAGCCCATGGCACAGGATCTCTGGTCCTGTTGCTGTTAATTACCATTAACCATATTTGTAGCTCATCCCCGGCTGTTGGGGCACACGGACTCACTGCACAGGTTTGAGATCTGCTCCTGTTGGCTCTTAATTAAGCATGTTTGCCATGGCTGTCCCTGGTTCAGGCAGGTGCTTGTCCTGGGGATCACTCACTGGTTTGCCAGAGACAGAACTGCCCAGACAGTGATAGTTGCAAACAGTGAGTTAAAACATGGTTTATTTTCTCTTGCTCTCCTTTCTGGTTTATGTTCCTTAATAAAGGAGAGAAGTGATGGGAAGGTATCTGATTTCCAAAATCAGGGAACACAGCATGCAGTTGTCCTGTTGTACATGCTGAAGCCAACAGCACTTACTGAGTAAGATTTTGCTCCTGCATGGTCAGGGAAGGGGTGAAGGAAGGGAGCTGAAACTTCTCCCCATCTCTCTGAAATCCCATCATGGCTGCTGTCATCATTGCCTAACCTGCTGCTTCTGTGCTGTGTTTGCTAGCAAAAATCCTGTGGGAAAGGGCTCTTCAACCTCACCTGCAGCCACCTCAACCTTGTGGAGAAGGAGTACTTTGGGCTGGAGTTTCACAGCCAGGCTGGGAACCAGGTGAGTGCAGCCGGCAGCGTGGGCCCCTGGAGCTGCCATTGCCTGTATGGCTGGGGGATTGTTAGCACCTCTCTAAAATTCCAAATGGAAAATTAAATAGAAAGTTTTGCCACGATGGCAGAAAAAGCCTGAAAATGCGAGTTAGGAGGGGAGCCACAAGCCCCAGTGATATCTACAGCTCATGGGGTCTATCCATAGCCATCCATGTGGCGCTGCCCAACAGGACACTTGTCACAGCAGCCAAGCTGGCCAACATTGTCATGTTGCATTCTACCATGCTGCTGCTGCTTTTATTTCCCATCTCTTGTGCTTTTTATTTACCCAGCTCTTCATCACCTTATTTCAGGTCTGGTTGGAACCACTAAAACCCATAACAAAACAAGTCAAAAGTAAGTATTTCAAGAATAGAATTCTTATAAATTGTTGCATTGTGTTTCTCACTCTCTCGGGTTACACATAGGTAACAGTATCAATAAATCACTACCAGTGAGAGTCTAACACAGACATGTTCATGCAGTGTTGTTGCTTGGAGACAGGATCTCTGGCTTCCAGCACTTATCCAGGTTCATTTTAGAGGGTGAGGCTGGGCAGGATTGTTTGCAAGGACATCTCAGTCCATACAAAATCCTGTGGAAGTACCACTGCCTTTGCAATCTGGTATCTGCACCATTTTAGGCTGGAGCTGTTAATAACCTGACAGCTTGGCAGAGGAGCAGGGGTGGCTGGGTGCCTGTGTGGCCGTGCTGGCAGCATGACAGGCACTGCTCCTGCATGCCCTCCTTTTCCCTTGGCAGCTCAGAGTGGCCCAGGTACCTGCAGGGTCACCCCTCTGCCCTGCAGGCCCAGCAACTCCTCCCCAGCCCCACAGAGATGCTGCAGAGCCTGACCTGAATTCAGGCCCATCCTCCTCTGCCACGGCCATGACGAGTGTTAACACAGTGTTGCTTTCAGCACAGGCCTCTTTCCATCCCCATAATATTTTCCCCAAGTACACGATGGCTGGGAGGCGACTGAGAGCTTGGCGCCATGACCCCAGTCTTAGCCATGGGGAGGCTGCAGAACAGTGTTTGCATGAATTTCCCTGAAAGGGGAAAGCCTGATAAGGAGCCTTCCCTTTCTGGGTGCACCACAAATGGAATTGTTGCAGGCACCTATTTCCTTTACCAAGTGCCTTCTGGCCTGTCCCTCTGAGCCATCCCAGGGTGTTCTGTGACAGTTGGTGCTTACATAATTGCCTCCCTCCACACACTTTGCCTTGGGCTTGGCTGCTTGTCCTCACTCATTCCACAAAAAAACCTTTGCCCAAGCAGCCTCCTATGGAGCTGTTGCATCCCAAATGCTTGGAGGGCTGAGTTTAACACACAGACCCAGTGATGGCAATTCACCAAGGCTCTTGCCACGCTCCCTGGCACCATTTCATGGAAACCCCCTCCCAACAGGGATTTTTTGCAATTTAAAGAATTGCTGGGGCATTTTTCTCTTTAATATTCTTTAGATATCCAAATCTCTATTTGCATCCATTGGTAATACTGGGGGCCTGAGCAGGCTGGTTTGGGGGGGGGGGGGCAGGCTGTAGTCCCTGATTTGTAAGGGTCCAGATTAATTTACTCTGTAAGGAGGCAGCATGTGTGAAGAGAGCTGTAAATGTTCTCAATAGACATGTAAAAGAAAACTTATGAAGATGTTGTGTTTTAAGATCCTAAGGAGGTTCTTTTCAAATTTATGGTGAAATTTTTCCCAGTGGACCCCAGTCACCTGAGAGAAGAACTGACCAGGTACAGTGCTTGTTTTCTTACCACACAGTTCTGTGTTTTTTCACTGTGTTTATTCTTTATCTTAATCCACCCCAGCCTGTCTGTGAGCAGTGGTTATCCTAAGTATTACGCTTTACAGAACAAAACCAGAGAATATCTTTTCTTGATCCTCTTTTAAAACACAATCCACTTGAAGGATCAGCCGTCTTATGAGGCTGCAATTTGTTTACTGCCAAACACTTTAGCAGTTGGGCACAGTCTGACTTCTCAGTCTAGCTCCTGCCTCAAGCAGCGTTCTGAAAGAGCAACTTTTTAGTTTTATTTTTAAAAATGATGTTAGCTTTTGCGATTTCAGAGAAAGTATTGCAAACAGGGACTAAGAATAAAACCAAGACAGTGCTTCTGCAGAATGTCAGCCCCAAGAGAGGCAAATGCCCTCCAAAACAGAAAAGAATGGTTATTTTGAAATCTACTGATGAGCATTTCAATGACAGGGACATTGTGCTGGTCATAGTGGTGCCCAGCTGCAGCCTTCTGCAGGGGCTGCATGCTCATCCTGTGACCTTGCCAATGTGCATCCCATGGGTTGAGATATGGGAACAGGCACAGCCCTCGTGGCTCAGCCCAGCACCCAGTTTCCCCCAGGGCTCCTGTCCCCCTCCACAGGTACCTCTTCACCCTCCAGATCAAGAAGGACCTGGCACAGGGGCGGCTGCCCTGCAGTGACAAGAGTGCGGTGCTGCTCATCTCCCACCTGCTGCAGTGTAAGGACAAGCGAGTGCCTGCAGGGACAGTGCCCCTTCCCTGGGGATGGGCTTTGGCTGTGCAGCCAGGAGTTCCCACTGTACTGACCCCTCAGTCTAATCCATGCTCTCCCTGTGTCCCCAAAGCCGAGCTGGGCGACTTCCACGAGGAGACAGACCAGCAGCACCTGGCCACACACAGGTACCTGCCCAACCAGGAGTACCTGGACAACAAGATCATGCACTACCACCAGAGACACAGGTAAAAGGGCTGCTCCACACCATGGCCACCCACAAATCCCCTATGGACGTCTGCTGACAGGATGTTCCCATCAGCAGGCAGGACTGGCAGTGGGGTGGGCGTGATGCCAGCATGTGCACCTACAAAATGGCATTTTTTCAGCCCATTTCAGCATCTGCTTTCTCACTCCTGTCGCCTCCTGTGCATTTGTGTCTCCAGAGGGAAGACGCCGGCTGAGTCAGACATTCAGCTGCTGGATGTGGCCAGGAAGCTGGAGATGTACAGGATCCACCTGCACCCTGCCAGCGATGGCGAGGGGACACAGATCAACCTGGCCGTGACACACATGGGAGTGCTGGTGTTGCGGGTGAGCCCGGGGTTCAGGGGTGGCTGCCAGCACCCAGGCGAGGTGGCCTCTCCATCTGGAGGTGACCCTCCTCCCCTTAGAGCTCTCCAAACTCTCCCAGATCCTACAAGTGGGTATGTGTCCCACAGACCGCAGCAGTGAAGATGATGCTCTGGGACACGGCCGTGGGACTCAGCCTCACTGTCCCCCCAGCACCTGCTGCATGCCACTGAACCTGCCCCAGCTCTGCTGGCCCTCGTACCACAAGCATGGTGGCCGTGTGAGCAGCACAGGTTCCACGGCTCTGTCACATGTGTTCACCATGTAATCTTCCAGGGAAAATAGCCCCCCACATCTGTGCAATTACATAACGCTGTAATCACGGCCAAACTGCACAGTAAATACAGACTTCCTCTCAGCCAGCATGAGGCAGAGCTCTGCTCCCACACCAGCTGATTTCAACCTGGGAACATCTTGTCACAGCAAAAAAACCCCAACAAACCCAAACATAAAACCTAGCTGTGGGTCTGCTGTTGGTAATTAGTGCTGTCAGACCTGGTTATTTATTCAGAGCCATAAACACCCCTCATGCATGATTAGAGCATCTGTGAGCCCATTAAAATCTGGGCTCTCCCAGAAAGCTGAGAGGGTCCTGGTGCCAGAGTGGAGTAACATAATTTTTCCTGGTTCTGCCATGGCACCAGTGTTTTGTGTCTGCATCTAACCTTGTGCAAAATTATAACGGGGTAAAGTGTGCTTGCAGCCTGCTTAAACCAGGTCTAAAGGTGTGGGGGTGAGCTGAGCACCACTACACTTCCCAGAAAAGGAGGGGAGAATATTATTTCTTTGAGGTGCTGATTCTGCCTTAACTCATGTGATATTTGAGCTGGCACAGATAGGACTCCCTGCCTTGACCTCTCTGAGGTGTGTCTGGGGATCCTGGACTTTTGCAAAGAGCTTCAGCAGGCAGAGTTAAGCCCTGAACCTCAATTTCTACTTGTAGAACCAGCTGATGGAGAGTCAAACACCAAACCCCAGCACCCTTTCCCCAGACTCCAGCAGCTCCAAGAGCTGCATTGGAGTCTTATGCAGTGCCCTGTGAGCTCATGCCTTGGCCCACTGCATTTCTGTATTTACAAGTTGCCCCATCAAGCTGTACTTGCTGTGTTTGTCTTTGCAGGGCAATACAAAGATCAACACCTTCAACTTGTCCAAAATTCGCAAACTGAGTTTCAAGAGGAAGCATTTTCTCATCAAGCTCCATGCAAACATCTTTCTAAGTATCATGCCACAGGCAGCTTCTGGGCTCAGGAGCAGACAGCTGTGGATGGAAGGTCAGCCACACAGTGTCCCCAATTTTGAGTGAAATCCATTCCTGCTGCTCATGATGATGGCTCCTTCTTGAGTGCAACACGTGCTACTCCTGTGTCCCCAGTGAAGTGACAGTGCACTGCCTGGAGCCACTGACAGCCCGTATGACCCTTGGGGGATCAGGAGGGCAAATGGCAGAGCTTGTCCCATGCTTCTGACCCCGGATGTCTTGTCTCTGGCACACAGGCGCTGTGCAAGGACACACTGGAGTTCACTATGGTGAGCCGGGACACCTGCAAGGCCTTCTGGAAGATATGTGTGGAGTACCATGCCTTCTTCAGGCTCTCTGAAGAGCCCAAGTCAAAGCCCAAAGCCCTTCTGTGCAGCAAAGGTTCCAACTTCTGCTACAGGTAAATTCCCAGGGGAAACCCAAACTGCCGGGGCTAGGAAGGGCCTGGGGATGGCTCTGAGCCTCCCTTTTATGTCAGCCCTGTCTGAATCCGAGGGAGTGAAAACAGCTACTTCTCCTGGAGAGGACCCTGCCTTGGTCCTGCTGCATCCCCTCACATGGGGCACAAAGCTTGCCCAGGGCTGGGGCTGATGATGCTGCTCACATTTCTCCCTCCATGCTGCAGTGGGAGGACTCAGCAGCAGCTGCTGGAGCATGGGAGGAAGGCTAAGATAAAGAACCTGCCCTTCGAGAGGTACCAGGGGCATGGAGGAGGGGCAGTGCCTGAGGGGACTGGGGAGAGGGAAAGGATCCTCCTAGCCATACACCTACCCATGCTCTTGTCCTGCAGGAAACACTACACATCCCGCTATGATGAGAGGCAGTGTCGCTCCTCTCCGGACCTCCTGACGGATGTATCAAAGCAGGTAAGTCCCCATGGCATCAGCAATAGTTCTGTGCCAAGGTCTTGGCATTTCTGCCCCAGCTGGAGGAGCTCAGCTGGAGGCCGAGCCAGACCCTCAGCTCTGGGTGCTCCCTTCCCACCCCACTCTGGGCACCCACCTGGCACCCACTCCCTCTGTGCCCTGCCCAGATGGAGGAGCTGAGCCTGGCCTATGGCAGCCGGGGCTCCTACCATGCCAACAGAGTGCATGGCTCCAAGCCCACCCTGGACAACCGGCACTGCAGCTCCACCATGGAGGTGACATTTGCCACTGAGCTGGAGTGCTCCAAGCCCGAAGCATCCCCCACCTTCCTGCCTCATTCCAAAAGCTCATCTGCCTTCCCCCTGCTCTACACTGAGCTGGAGATGGAGTGGGCGTGGGAGCCCATCGACCTCTTCAGAGCCAGGAATCCCTTGACATCCTTTCATCCCCACCACCAGTTCGCTGGGAACAGTAAAAGCACCTCTGTGGGCAACATGCGGGAAGTGAGTGCCCGGCCACTGGTGTACACGGATGTGCCCTGGCCCCTGCCCGTGGTGGCCCCGGCCCCTCCTGTGTTCTTCTATCTGGACAGGCCGCTGCAGTCCCTGGGCCCTCCACTGGCCCCTGGCGAGGACACAGCAGGACCAGCCGGTGTCAGCGGCCCTGTGGCAGCAACCTCCCCCCCCCCCCCGACAGAGCCCGAGCAGGACCCAGGCTGGGCAGTTCCATCGTGAGGCTGCAGGCATGGCCATGGGCAGGGGCATGGTGGGGGAGAACAGGTCACTGGCTCGCTCCTTCAATTACAGCCTTCAGAAGCAGCCTCCCAGGCGGTCTTGGAGCCAGTCGGACATGAAAACCATCTGCTTCCCCTATGGCTCTGAGTTCAGGCCCCTGGGGCCATGCCCTGCACTGAGCAGCCGGAAAGGGGGCGTTTTTTGGCGCGTCCCAGCCCAGCAAGGGCTGGCTCCAGGGCCGCGGCGCTCCACCGAGCGCTACCTGGGCAGCAGCACCGAGTCCAGTGACTCTGACTCGGACCTGCTGGCCGCTGACCACTGCTCCCTGTACGGCCATGTGCTGTGCTCACCTATGGCCCGCGTGCGGCTCTCCTCGGGCAGCCTCCAGCTGGATGAGGAGGATGAGGGTGTCCTTTGCCACCAGTGCTGCTGAAGAGAGGATTTCCAGAGGGGCCTCCAAGTATTTCACCTAGGTGCCTGACACTGGCCAGAGGGAGCAGAGGTGGCTGGTGCTGACCCAGGGTCAAAGAACGGTGACACTCTTTGTTTGCAGGTTTGCTTACAGTTTATGAAACATTGATGGGATTGTGTTGTGTGAGTGCTCCTAGCTATAGAGGATGTGTTAATGAACATCAGGGGTGTATTCAGAAGTATTCAACCCCTGCACCACATTTGGAAGCTGGTTTGCCTCTGCCACCATACTTTGAGAGGGGGGTCTTGCTTCAGCCAGGGACCAGGGATCTCCTAAAGCTCTGCTAAGCCCATATGTCCTGCCCAAGCTGATGCTTGGAGCTCAGCTGCTGGAGTCTTCATTGAGAGGGAGAGAGAAAGAGAGACTTCTCACAGAATAGTTTCAGCTGCTGCTTTTTCCAGCTGCAGGGCAGCACACTGGAGGGAGGGGTGTTTCAGGCCCTTTTGGAAAGGAGCAAGATCTTCATGGGAGGCTGCTTCTTGAGCTGATGCCATGTGGACAGGACAAAACCTCAGCACAGAGCACATCTCCTCCACCTGCCTCACCTCCCTCCAGTGCTGCAGGGAGCACCTGGCACTCCAAAACAAGGCTCTGTGTGTGGCTGTCTTCTCCCTGGCCAATTTAGAGGATTATCCTTCTCCAGAAATATCTCAGTAGTGCTTGTCAAGCTTTTAGAAGCACCCCATGGTGAGCACTGGGAAGTGGGTTCATACTCTAACTGTGCTTTGCTTAGGCACATCAGCTATCATCTCCTGGCAGCACCGTTACAGCCCCAGTACCTCAGTGCTCTGCTTAAATCTGAGGGAGAGAGATGTGTAAGGGGGTTCTTTGGGGTCCTTTGCTTCCCCAAATCTGTCCTCAGTTAAGCAGCATGGGAAAAAAGATATCAGGAGCAGGTAGGAAAGGAACAGGCAGCTTCTTGGAAGTATTTTTATTAAAAAAACTTACTATTACCCTAAACCTACATGAAATCTTGAGAATGATGACACCTCCATAAGATTTTTGGGGGGCATCTTGATAATTTTCTTTAAGAACAACCCTGTAAGTCTTTGTAGGACATGACTGTAAGCAGAGGGACAGCCCAGAAAATCCACAGCAGAGAAACCACTGCAGCCTGCTAGGATTTCAGAAACATGGAAGCTGGGACAAAAAAAAATAGATTAAAATGTAGAAAGAACTGGGCTTATGGGCCCTGCTCACTCTGCATGTTGCTGTCCTTTGTTTTAGAAGGTGGACAATAAAAAACAGTTGTTCACACTGGAGTTCTGAGTTCCTCCTCCTGCCCTGTGAAATCTGCACTCCCAGTCCTGCAGGCACACTTTGCCCTGAGCCTCCCAGCTCAGGAGCTTGCCTCCTCAGTGCTCCAAGGAGTTGGTTTCCCTCTCCTACTCTGCTGCCTGGCTCCCTCTGTGCCTTTACTGTCCCAGCAACTGGGGAGACTTGTGGAGATCCCAGGATGCTGCTGAAAACAGCCACATTCTTGGTTGGTTGCCCAAAGAAATGCATTAGCCCAACAAGTGAGTACATTCTAAGGTTTGCTTCAGCTCCTAGTTACCCTGTGCTGAAGCTGTGAACTGCAGAGATCCCTCATGCTGCTCTGGCACATGTTCTACTGAAAAAAGGGATAATCTTTCTGGCAAGAGGGTTGTTTCTTCCCCATTCCCAAAGCTCTGCACCTTGGAAAGAGCAAGAGCAAGCACTCAGTACAACATTTAAGAATGGCAGTCTGTGGGCACAGTTTGGTAGAGGGTTAAAAAAAGCAGCAGTGTTTCAAACACAGGCTGCACACACAACCCTGGGATACATCCACAATTGCTGTTAGCTCCTCAAAGCATGTGGACACACACCTTGAGCATGTCCCAGAGCAGACACAGTCCCACCATGAGAGGTCATTGTACAAACACCCTGCCTAAATATTCAGGAACTGCCAGGTCTGGTCTTCAAGACTATGCCAGGAAAACAGCATTGAGAGGGAGAAACAAGAACTTGGGAACTATTTCTGGATTTTTCCATGGACTAGGGAGCACTGAGGCACAGAGTGGGCACTGTGCCTCAGCACATCCTACACATGGTCAACAATAGCAGAGGAACAAAGCAGCTTGTCAGTGACACAAATTTACATCTCCAAGCTAAATTCATTGTGTAAACCACTTTCTTGGGACTGACTAAAATTAAGGAACAATCCCAGTAAGCAGTGGCTTACTTGTCAAGGAACAATTGAAACAACCCTTGACTAAGTCCTTCCCCTCACTCCCTGCTCAGCCCTATTCACTCCTGAGATAAGGACATCTATTTAAGCGGGTTTTTTTTCCCTAGGGAAGAAAACAAGGATGGAGAGTGGAAAGATTTAGTTTGCTGGTGGTGAAAGACAAACAGCAGAACCTGGAAAATGTAAACTGTTATAGTCCTTACACAAAGGATTATTGTAGGGGAGAAGGCACTGTAGCATCACAGTGGGAAAACATCAAGCTACTCAGTGCAGTCAGATGGAAGTAACTTGTTTATATAAAACAGATAAAGGTTTAGACAAAATAGATAAAGCTGTGAAATAAGACAAGCCAACATACACACCACTAAAACGTTGCAAAGAGGAAAATAATTTTATTCCAGTGTAAAGTCATAAAACAGTGTGATAAAAATCAGACTTTTAACAATCACTAAACTTTGTGCAAACAAATTAAAACCTACACACTCTCCTCCTATTCAGTTGTCGAAATTGCAAGGTGAGAGCAGGTGTGATGACGCTACACTGACTGCTCAGAAATGAATAGAGGGGTCAGAGAGCAAGGGCTTAAAAATGGTTACATTGGTAAAGGACTCATCTACCCAAGAACAAATACATTTCTCTATTCTGCAATTTAGACTACTTTGATAAGATTACTTCAGCAACAATTCTTCTCAACTATTGTTATTGTATTTGGGATGGCTGAAATAACAATATACTCCAATCTTCTAGGAGGACATATAGCAAGTGTTTATTAAAAGGCACATCCTTTTTATACATTGTTCCAAGGCAGCTAGACATGATTAGTCATTCAGACCAACGCCTCTTCATAAACATCTTTACAAGTAAACAAACTGGTAAAAACAGCAGGTGCAGAGATTAGAAATTGTTTGGAATATCTTCTCACAGCTCCTCGAGAGCGAATGCCTGGGAAAGTCTGACTTGCTTTCTCACAGGCTCTGCTGCTGCCTGATGCCTAAAAATTTCTCTCTGAATAGGCTGTCAGCATCCACACTCAACCTACAGCAGGAAGCCTGGCAAACCAAAAGACCAAGAAGATGGTTCCTGCATGAATATTTTGATCTATCTTTCCATTAGCTATCTGCCAGCAACAGAATACCGCTGATTAAGTTACACAGTTCATCAATAACTAACACGTGGGAAAAAGACAGCTCATCTCTGGAACCAGCAATACAGATGTCCCTTCTTAGGAGCTAATTATAGTCTTATGATGCACAGAGACTTCAGGCATATGCAGCACAAAAAAAAAACCTTCTTGAATGGACTGTAATACAAGAGAAAGAGTCTGTTTTATACACACGTGGGGGAGTTTTTCCCATGCTGTCCCATGAGGTAGGTATACATCCCACACATTCCACAGGAAAAGAAGAGGCACCATAGTTTTTCTCATGTCATTTGCTGACCCCACCTACCCAGAATCGTTCATAGAGTTGCATAGATTAAAGATCCTGTGTCAACAGGATAGAGCCACCAGTTACAAAACTCAGGAGGAATTCCCATCAGCTCTTTCCCACAGAAAAAGAACACCTTAAGGGAAGTGACATGGAAGTAAAAACATGTTTTTAATTCTGAAAAATGTATGTAGAGCTCCTTAAAATAAGATTTGTGTTGAAACTGCTGAGGTGAAAGTTGAGGGAGCTGTGACACAGGCCTTTGTGTCCCTTCACTGCCCCACACCGAGGTCAAAGGCAGTCAGAGCTGTGACCGAGCTGTGACATCGCTGCACTGTCTGACATCGGACGTGTCTGAGCTCACACATCCCGGAGTCTCCTCTCTAGGAAAGGAACCAAACTGAACCCCGGGACTGCTCCATCCATTCCCTGGGGTGAAGCAGCTGGAAGGTGTCCTCTGGACAAGGACAGTGTGGGGCATCCAGAGCTTTGCAAAGCACCCACGCAGGGAATACCTTTCTCACAACACAAGTGTGACAGACATGTCCACACCTCTGCACAGCTGCTGAAATCCAGAATAAAATTATGCACAACAGAACAAGCTCATGAAAGTTTACAGAACTTAAATATTTATTTTTAAACCATTTTAAAACCCCCAAAACATTGAAATAAGCTTCATCTATAAACAGATTTACAAGACTAACAACTACAGAAGCTAGAGGAGCACTACAATTTGTTTCTGTGATGCAGTTATTTTGCAAAGCTTCAGATCAACAGTATTTACAACTTTTGCTGCTTTTACGCTTATAAAAATATTTATTTAATCCATAACATTATTGTTTTCAAAAACTATTTCCAGACTTTTTCTCAGATATAAATTCTAATTGAATTTCAGTTATATAGCAGATGAAAGTTTTAAACAGAAACATTTTTTTTTTAAAATTAAAACAAGGAGTTAAAAGTAATTTTTTTTACAGTGTAGGCACCATTGAAAATAATTGTCCTTGGCATATCTAACCACCATCTCTCACAAGTGTCCTTTATATAAAAACAATGTAATGGCAACATTTGACGAAAAATGCAGTATTTACTTGTACACCATTACTTTTTCAATATTTGGCAGATATAGTTCAGATTCTTTAAAATGACTTTTGTGCAAAAACAAAATGTGCAGGTCTGAACCATAAAATAAACACACCCAGCCTTTATCAAAAATAAATTTACACCAACAGTTCCCCAGCTAAGTACTGAAAAACAATCCCAGTTCAAAACTTCAGCATAATATACATACTGGGTTGAAAAAGGGAAAAAATCAAAACAAAACAACAGTAGAGATTACCCATCTAGCAGTACCATAAATATATAACTGAAAGCAACTTTATAGTCTTACCTACTTTTTATGGAAAAAATCACTCCGTACTGCACAGTACTACCTTTTTGTGAAAGAATATCTATAAATCAGTTGTTTGCATATTAACTGGAAAATACATATTTAAAATACACTTTCAGAAAATTATAAACAAATTATGTTGATGTACTGTATTTAATGTATTTCAGAACAAAAATGTGTATAAATATCTTACAGGAGAAACAACACCACCACACAGAATGCTGGTGTTACACTGATACCTGCGTGTGAGGTATGTAACATGCGATGCTCAGCTTCTCTGGCTCCCTTCCACCCAGGCATGTATACGCAGAAGAAAAAAAATTAAGTTAAATTGGACTTCAGGTTTTGTCCATTATTGCCGAAAGCCCCACCCCCTTAACTGTATTGCTCTAAATTTTCCTACCATGATGATATAAGATTGAGTTACTACTTCAAAACCTGTTCTAAAAGGTAATGCACAGACTGTACATCAGGATAGAGCTGTTGCTACATAACACCTGCAAACTATTGCCATATTGCTCTCAAATATATTTAATCATAGAGCTGCCTAAAATACTGTACCAATTTAGAATTAAAATAGATACTGTTGTAGGTTTGTTTTTCAGGGCACGAGAACTATATGCTGGTTGAAGCAGGTGCTACAGCAATACCCTTGCCACTACATTACATGTCTTGAATATACTTGTGAAAAAGGTATTTTTCTCTGAAGCTTGTTAGTGATTTACAAAAGTTTAACTCATGAATATAAAAGACCTGTACAACTCCATGTACAGGAACAAAATAGCATCAAAACATACTGTACTTGCACATTCTATTAACTAAAGTAATGGTTATTTCTAAAAGCAAAACTGCACCTCAACATTTATCAGATTAAACAGGTGAAACTACAATATTACAAGTTGTTCTTTACAAAATAATTTCCTGAAAATATAAAACCATGTGCACTGCCACAAAATAGTTGAGTAGGTTCTTTCAAATCCTCAATCACCATCAATATGTTGCAAAGATCCAAAAGGCACAAGGAGCTCATGAGCTAAGCACTGCCAAGCTTGAAGTAGTTTTGGTGGGTTTCACTGGGTCCATACGAAAGAGCAGTCAATTGTGTGAAGTTTCTTAGGATGAGTCATTAACAGAAAATCTACAGATAAAAAATGCAAGTTAAAAAAAATTTATTTATATTGTTTCAGCTAGGCAAACAACACAAATATTTCTGCATCACTAAACTAGTACATGCCTTCATCTCAATGGTTCATAGTAAAAAACCCACCAGAAGTGACATTCTCAAGAAAACATTCCTAAAAGAGGTAAGAAAAAGATTCTCTGTTCTCCCCTATTGCCTGTAAATATGCTTAAGACAAACCTGCAGGCTAAATTAAGGAAGCAAGATATAGCAACTACAGTAAAGCTGCAGCACTTCAAGACCAGATACAGTAATTGTTAGTATTAGTTTTAATCTCAAACAGAAGTGCTACCTATAACTACAAAGCTAAAGGTTTAAAGCACTGGACATAACAGATCTTTCTCTTATCACTAAACTACTTACTTCTGAAATTTCTCTATAAGTTTCTTCACCATCTTATCTGTAATCCCTGGACATGTTGCTTCTGCCACATTGATGCTTTTCTCAAGTTCCTCAATTGCTTTCTTTCTGTTAGCATTATTTGTGTCCTGCTGCTTGAGCTGAGGAGCAAACAAAAAAAGTTAAAACTCAGAAAAGTTATTAGACATTTGGCTAATACTTTCAAAGAAGATTTTTAAGCCAACACTTACCTCAGCAAACACAGGGGTGATGATCATAGTTAAACAACTCAGGGTTTTAACAAGATCCTGATCCTAGAAGTTAACAAATATGGATTACATCAGCATATTACAACATACATCAGCATATATACAACATACACACTGCCTCAACACAGCACACATGATTTTTTGGAAGTTGAGTTAAATTTAACAAAGTGTTTAAAATATGTTACAAAACCCACAAAGACACTACATCAACAAATGTTATGGGATGTTGAAATAGATGCCTGATGACACATCTCAAACAATGTCATTCAGCATCAGAAAAACAGTTCAGTTTTCCTTACAAGTAAGAGACTTTAAAATTCCAATCTCTATGAATGGATACTGATCTACAGTACATCTGCAGTATATTTTGCATTTGAGGCTGACATGGCATAGGAAATATCACTAACATGCATTATGTTTTGAACTGCAAAAAACCCAGTCAGTTCTTATGAAAAGTTAAGTTACTAAGTTTTATCACTATCTTCCTTAAACTGGCTTCAGAACCAGCAGTTAGAAAGAACAACTCCTCTCTCTGTACAAACCGTCCCATTCTGGAGCTTCTTTGCATCCGGCTTCTTCCGAACTGTAGTAAAGCTCCACTCAGGGTGAGAATTATTTTCTTTGTTGCTGGACTCCCTGAAACAAAAAGGACATGATGTACATAATGCAACAGAACACCAAGCAAGCATAGGTAACCCAAATACATAACAAGTCTATCAGGATTAGTTCCATGTTCCTTAAAATGAGAAGAAAAACATGTATTGAAACATTAACTGAACTTTAAAAGAGGCTGAATAAATTGAAATGTGATCAAAAGCAAACAGATGTTGTCTACCTACAAGGCCTACCTTCCCCCATGGCATCCCATTTAAGAGTTATCTGATAGCCAGAAAAACAAGAGACTTACAGAAAGCATGTTGTTCCACAGGCATTGGGCAAACTTCTTCATGCACCTCAACTTTGCTCTGCAATATCTCTAATTGTGATTCAGTGGTTTTGGTACAACCACTAGCCTCAGACTAGGAAATAAATAGCACTTAGAACTGAAATTGAGTTTAAAGAGGCAACAAGCACACAGCTTGACTTATGTGTTAGTCTTTAGGGTTATACAGGGGGTTTTCTTGGAAGAAGACAATAAAAAAAAGAAACAGGTGTACAGAAATGGTGTTATCACACAGAAAAGCTGCAGCAAACCCACTTTAAGAACATTACTCAAACAAAAAAACACGCCCAAAAAAGACTGTACTGAAAATAAACTTACGAATCTGAACCATCGGAATCACTTTCATCACTACTATGTCCCTCTGCTTTCCATCTCTTAAACCTATCAATCAGTTCTGTCAGATAGGAAGTCTTCTTGGCATTTTTCATAATGAATTTGTGCTTCAGAAGTTCTTTTGCAGTGGGACGCTGTAAGAAACACTTTAAATATTTAATGTTATGCTAATTTTTAATGTTTTTAAATGTTAATGGGGAGACTTAGTAAGACAACAGACTTCTAGAGCTAACTTGTATAATATCAGGAAATTAATGAAACAGGAAGTCAGAAAAGCCAGTAATCCACATTTATGAGCACGCTAAAAGTATGATCAAGTCACCCATGGACTATACAGCTTGTCCTTCTACGTTAGGTCACACTCAGGAAAATGACTAATGAAAACTCTCCAGTGCAGCATTTCCTTGTAAACTGAATTCAGACAGCAAAAACTGTGCTGAAGAAAAGGATTTCAGATGATTCTCTGTTAAAGCTTCTCTTCTGACATTATCCTAGTTTAGAGTACATTTTAGGAATCTGCCTCTGCCACTAATTTCTTTCCGCATTCTCCCTCCTCCTTTTGAGTATTTTATACAAAACAAACTAGGATAGAGACAGAGATATTAAAAAGCACTACTAAAATTTACAGTGGAAAGTACAGTCTCTAAGATTATTTCAATCCCTGATGATGCAGAATGCCAGCAAAGTACTTCACAAGCATAGGAGAACAGAAAACAAAACTGAAACATCTACACACACACATACACATTTATCTACTCACAAATGTTGAGTCCTTATTCAGACAGGCATCAATGAATTCTTTAAAAGGTTTACTGAAGTCTCCTAATAAAGTGGGAGGATTGTTTTTTGGAATGAGGAACAGAACTCTCATTGGATGCATATCCGAGTTGGGAGGCTCCCCTTTGGCCAGTTCAATTGCAGTGATGCCCAGTGACCATATGTCAGCCTGAGAGAGGGAAAAGGGACTGTTAGAACAAAATTATGGGCTGTCATGACTCCATTCATTCAATAACTGAAATCTTCACATATAATGCATCTATATAATAAAATTAGTGTTGGCCTAAGTAGATAATGCAAACATTCCTTTCTAACACTTCAAGAACACCTGACTCACAAAGACCTGGCTGGCTTAATCAGTTTTTAATGAAAAACATCTGGAAAATCATTTTTGTTGCAGTTGGTGTTCTATCACCAACTTTTGGAAAAGCTTCAGAAATATTGATCTCCCTTTGATTTTTTCCACATGTTAATGACAAATTGCCACAAATTTCCTATGTCTAATTCAGAGTTTGTTTAGGTATCCAACCTTGTTTGACAGCTCACTCTAAAGGAACAAGGCAGAAAGCTGAATCAAATCCAGCAGGGGATCACTTAATTTCTTTCCTAACAGACTGCTCGACGAATTTAGCTGGAGAATTATTGGCAACTAGTTAAGACTTGAAACACCCCTTGAAGCACCAAGTTCACAGTGTAAGTCACAAAAAAATAATGAAGTACGATTTATTTTAGCTAAAAGCAAGCATTATATAAAAAATTCTGCCTTTGTATCAAAACATAGTATATTTTGATATCATATATAAAATACTAGTATTCTAAAATTCTTTTCTGATTTTGATTTTTTTCCCAAGTGAAATATATTATTACTTGCATCTTTTTAGATGAGCTACAATAGCTACTTAGATCATTAAAGGTGTTTCTCAATAAAAAAGTGTTTGGCAATAGTCAACTACACTTGGCACAGAACCATGAACCAAAACTGCCCATAGAGTAAACAAGGATTACAATTTGCATCTCTCCAATATTCCCTTTTTTTTAACAAGACCTAAAATAGCTGTACTTTATAGCAAAGAATTAAACTAATTCACTGTTTATAACTGAAATACCATAACCAACAACTGTGTATTGGAGCAAAATTATTTGAAAGAAGAGATGGGGCTTACAAATCTCTGGCACTACTAAAATGTATGAATTTCTAGTTTATTTTCCAGCCTTTTGGATTAGAGAGAGAGGAAGAAAGATTAAAATTCAGTCCAGATACCAAAATAGTCATCACTATTAGTCTAGAAATTGAAGTGTATCCTAGCCAAATCCTTCATCTCTCCTATAAAAGGCTTGTATCTTCTGTGCTCTCCCACCAGCCTACTGGCATGGAAAAAAAGGGGGAAGACATTGCTCTTGCAACACACTGAGGAGATATGGAAGGCAAAAGATTAGGTTGCTGGGGAAATGTAAATGAAGGGGTGGTAAAGCTGATCTATACACAGGACAAGCAGAAGAATTATTCCCAATCTGACTGGCCAACACACATTTTTAAAGCAGGGTAGAGAGCTTTTCCAAAATGCTCTAGGGAACACATTACAGCAGAACCACTGAAATCCTAAACAGAATTCCAATTTTTTTATCAGCAAGAACCCTTGTGACAAGTACACAAATTCCGTAAAAGTCTGACTGATCCTGGGAAAGTCTCCCGGAGTGTGAATGTTTTCAGGACACTTCAGATATCCAACAGTTTTTTCTTTATATGCACATCACATAAGTACAGTATTACTTCACACATATCAAGATTTTTATTTTCTTGATCCTATTTTAAGGTTTTATCTACAGAGTGTGGAAAGTCCAATGCCAGACTGAGACACGCTGCTGTTTCACCAACCACACGCTCTAGGACATCTTGTGATTTTACACACAGAAGAGGGGACTGTTCCCTCCTTATTGTAATTTCTAGCACCAGTTCTCAACTCTCACAAAAACATGGAAGAACTCTGCTTTTCTACTGCTAGTTCACATAGGGAAACTCTCCTTTGCAATTAGTCATCCATCAAGAGCTCTCATGACAAAAAAAGGCACAAAGTACCATAATGCTACACAGCCACCAAGTTACTTTTTACCTTCTCAAGACCTGTGCTAAAATTTTCAGCATTACATGGATCCTCAGAAATACCATTTGAGAAATTACACCCAGAGCTGTGTATAAAAATGTGAGAAGAAATTAACATTTTGACCACCATCTTGGCTTTAAATAAACTGCCATGTTCTGGTGGCATTTTACTTTGTGAGTACTTTATTACTGTTTGAATTAAATGCAAAACATTGAATTGAAACCAAATCAACCAACCACTCCACATTCAGGGAGTTGCTCTGGAAGAGACATGACATCACCATTTTACTTGGTGACTTTGCACCTGAGTACAATGACATGTAACTACTGTATAAAACCAATTTAATCTTAATTTTAATTTTATTATTTGAAACTCTGTAATTTCAAATCTACTTTTTTTTCTCCCCATACTGATAGAGCTAAAATCAAAAAATCAAAATAAATGCTGTCGGATAATCAGATAGAAAAAAAAAAAAGTTCTACTCTCATACTTACTTTTGAATCATATGCTGACTGCTGAATAACTTCAGGGGCCATCCAAAATGGGGTTCCAACAAAGGTATTTCTCTTAATTTGTGTGTCTGTTAGCTGCCCAGCAACTCCAAAATCAGCAAGCTTAACATCACCTTGTTCTGATAACAAGACATTGGCAGCTGCCAAGGGGAAATAACATAACTAATTAGAATACTGTTTTATGGTTTTTAAAGGCTTTAACAAAGTAACATTTGAAATGTTGCACACCTTTTATATCCCTGTGAATTTTCTTCTCTGAGTGTAGATAGTCAAGACCTTTCAAGATTTCCTTTAGCATAGTAGCAATCTGGAACTCATCAAATGGGCCAGCACGCAGCTTTGGAAAAAAGACAAGTTAAAATAATTTTAGTCTTGTATCTAATTTTTGCCTTGCTTTGATTAAATTAAATCTTAAACTTGAAAAATTTTTTTAAAGTAAAGAACTAACAAAATTAATGAAATATTCAATGCAATATGTCAAAATTCTAATTGAAATAGGTGCCACTGGAATGATCACCTTCACATCTCCTCTACTGCCAATACACTGAAAATGCTGTTACTCCTCAAACTTACACTGCCTGTGCTCCCCTCAGCATGCAAAGCAGAAGAAAAGCAACAACTAACTTTCCACAAAGTTGTATTTCCCTACAGGCAGCAAACACAGCAGACTGAATTTTGCAATTTAGATTAAGTAAATTAAGAAAACCAATTTCAAAATAGATTAATCTTTTAACTGTGGGTTTTAAATTTAATGATTCAGTTTTTACTTGTCCCAGCCTTTTTGATTCCATGCTTGTTTTTGTATCAAGAACATAATATGCTACTATAAAGCTGCTAATGGATTAAGTGTAAAGTTTGCACATTAGAAAGCTATGCAAATAAAACAAAAGAAATTAAGGTGAATGATCAAAAAAATACCAACAACACAGCACCAAATCAGTGAACACCATGAAATTATGGTGAGGCAAATGAGGCAAAACTTAAACTTTATTCTTCTAAAATTTTATTCTTCTACAGGTTCAATGATTTAAATTGGCACTAGTAAAAGCTACTTTCCTATTTCTGATATTCCACAGAATACAATCAATTACTCAGAAGTGTTAGAGTACCTCACAGCCCCTTTCTCAAAAGGGAGAGAGCTACAGACTAGTTTGTTCTAGAGCTACAAACTATCACATGCTACACCTAATTACTATGCTTTTGATGAGTTGATGTGATGTAATTTCATAAAGAAGTTTAAAAAGATTTGTGAAGTCAAGCACATATTTCAACTCTCACAGACAGGAGCCCTGTTAGTGAATACATAATTATTACCATTCTGTAATAGTGAAGACATGATATTTTCCCTTCAGAATCACACAAAGACTGAGCTATATTATCTTACAGGAAAGGGTGGGTCTATAGTGTTGCAGCTGAGGCAGAGCTGCACTGAAACCATCGGGAAACCACATCCACACTCAGTGGACTGTGCTTGTGCATTCTCCAGGCTACACCCTCCATGAATATCACACTATCTGAAATAAAAGGCACTTTCATGCTTAACTGAAAATACCTGAACATGGAAAACCCAACACCTTTTAACCAGTTAAAATTAACTGTCTGTGGACACACTCCTCATTCATTTCTGAGATCCAAACCTAAAGGAAACATTTTTTACTGAAGTGTAATGAATTCTACTTGGAGGAGGTGGGAAGCGGTGGACAGAGGACCCCAAACCCAAAACCCCACCAAACATACAGCAAGAAAAGGACTTCTCAAACTAAAAAAAAACCCCATTGCTTCATTTGACTGAAATGGATGCTTCCTAATGCTTAGAGACAAAAAGAAAAATTAACATGAATTCAATGTGACAGAACTACCATTCAAATTCACACTTTTTGGAGCATTACCACACAGCAGTGATGTAATATCAGTTGCCTCCAGGTACTTATTTTTATAAAGTGATATAAAAACACAATGAAATAAAGTTCACTGATACTTATAATGCAAAAAAAAATCATATACTTACAAGATCCAAAGCTGACCCTCCACCCAAGTATTCCATTATTATCCATAGTTTTGTGCCCTGTATAGGAAGGCATGAGTTGTCAAAAGTCCAAGGCTGCCATAAAAAATTTATATATATTTCAATAGACTATCAGCACACTCTTAGGAAAAGGCAAATAGAGAGTCTCGGTAATCACCTAGTTGTATGCAATTATTTCTTGTAGAATGATCATACAGTTTCTCTGAAGTCTAAAATATTAATTAATGTTTGACTTCTGTATTTAAAAAAGCAATGAAAAAACACCATCACTACTAACCAATTTCTGCTAAATAGTATCTAAAATTATTTCACTTAAAGGAACAGAACTTAGAGGGAAAAAAGTGATTAGGGGGTGGCTTAAGTTTTAATTAAATACAAATCATTATTTAAAATGGACCTTTAGAATATGTGAGTTTCTGCACTTCCTCTGTGGAGATGTCTCAACCTCTAGAACTGACAAATTATTCTAACACTGATTTTTAGGTGCTGACTTTGTCCTCGGCTTGTCACTGCAAAAGGTGGCTGGTTCATAGAAACAAAACTGGAAACACTTGGTAGCAAATCTAGAGACTACTTCCTTGCCAGAGTCCCCTCAAAAGACAAAACTCAAATATGAATCTATGTGGTACTACTCTAGAAAATTCCGTGAATAAATATATTTATTTAAAAGAAAACCCAGTTATTAAAAATACTCAACTGAACCACAGCTGGTGAAGTACCACACACACTGTATAAGTTTCCAGCAAATATTTACCAGTGCTAGTTCCTCATTACAGAGCACAAGCTTAGGGCAGGAGTACTCTTTAAAGCCTCTTGCATTCTCCATAGTATACTTTCCCACCCTATGGCCTGCCCAGGGATGAAAATCTAAAGAAAACTCAGCAAGCAAATAAAGGTGCAGTTTCTGAAAGCACCACATCCAATCATCCTAACAAAGTGTGCTCTATTAGATTTATACTGAATTTAAAACCCACACATTTTACGAGTCTATTCCAATATTATGACCTCAACAGGGAAGGGCTGGCTAATTTTAGCAGTTTTTATAAAGCCCAACTTTGTCAGCTCAGAAGACCTGCAAGGCACTCCTGTTCAAGGCAAACATTGTGGTTATCAGACATGTTTGGAGGATTTGACAATTACTTGAAAACAGTACATAGTGAAAATGAGTACATACTGTTTCTCAAACAATGTCTCAAAGAAATTGCTACTATCCACTGTAATTAGGTGTGTGTGGAAGCCCTTGAGCCTATCAGGGGAACTTCCAGGGCAATGCCCTGGAGGAATCTACCACAGGCTTTGAGAATGCTTCATCACTTAGGGTGAGAGAAAAAGGCTTCCCCCATGGTGCTCTGCAGCACTACGTTAATCTACCTCAGTTTTGCTTTTCCAATTGGCCCGTTGGTCTTGCCTACCTCTATTGTTCATATATGTCCCAGTTCTAGAGGGTTCTCCTTTCCCTGTTTCCCCATTGGTTTTTGTATCACTGATTGTCCACCCTCATATTCCCTATTGGTTGTTGCCCTTTGCCCTGCCCTTGCACTGCCCCTGTGCCCTCAGATCATTGGCCCCTGACCCCATACTTAACCCTGGACACTCCATTGAACTTTGTCTCTTGTCCCTAGATCCCTTTGGCATGTGGCTGCAATAAACCCTGCTGGAACTCTATACAGAAGACCCTTCCTGCCTTTCATTCGCTGAGCTAGCCATGGGATGTGTATGTATGTGTGTGGACTTGAGTTACTGTTCATGTGCCCACCTGAGCGGCTTCCTGAAGAGACACTTTTGGGAGGGTAGCAGCATCTCACCATCCATTCCATGCCGCTACAAACTGGCGCTCGAACATGGGGCCTTCTGTGGGCCCCATGAAAGCATCTCCAGTGGCCGCTGCCACTGGACAAAAGCTGCATTCAGGTGTTCCAGTTCCCAGAGGGAAAACCCCAATTTTCTAGGGAAATTCCTGAAGGGGCGACCAGCTACCCTCTTGAGTGCAGAGGACATCGAGGATCAGTTGCGTCAGCAAAACCCCCATGAGATTTTTCTGTTGACCCACCAGAGTGGTGAGTGTGTTGCAGTGAAGGTCACATTTTTATTTTATTTTCACGTTCTAATCTTGTGAGAGGGAGAAAGAGCGAGATGGGAGCGAAATTCACCATCCAGCAGCAGGAAGTTTATCTCCAAGTTTAAAAACAGCGTTAAGTTTTCTAAATGGGATTTAAAGGATTTTGTTCACTGGGTTTTTAAGTATTTTATGGATATTACGTGGGAATCGGTTTTGTTGGTTGAGTTTTGGGACAAAGTTGGGAAAGTTATATGTTTTACAAACTGAGTGGGATTTTTGGGTTGGAAAGTTTTATCAGGTTTTTCGTTCTACTTATGAAGTGACTGAGGGTTTGGGGAGAGTTTGGGGAATGTTAAAAGTTTGGTACCTCAGTTATTACCCCAGTTATCGTGTTCTTGTTCCCTCATTCCCTCAGGAGAGGTCTGGAGATGGAAACCGCCTTAAGATGCAGGAGTGCTACCTGCCTTCTGCCATTTCTCATCCTCTGTCCCCTTCTCAGGTTGGCACTGATCATGCCAGCCCAAGTTCTAACCTGACCCTCTTTCCTATGCCCAGTTACCCAGTCCCTTCATTGAGTTCTACAGCTCAAAATCGTGCCATCTCATGGGCAGATCCACCATTTTGAGTGGTTTGGTGCCAAATTTTCCTGCTGCCACAACACAAAATGGCACCTGTGGTCCTCGTCCGCCCTTCCCCTCTCCCGCTCTTCTGTCGGGCTCCTCCCCTGTGACATGCTCCACCCCTCCATTGAGAACTGCCCCCACATCGGGACCCTCCCCTTCCATCGGGAAACCCCTCCCTTGCACAGGCCTCGCCTCCCCCAATCCGGCTACTCCCAGTTCCCATGCTTCCAGCATGGGAGCCGGAAGTGAAGCTGACTGGAAGGCAGCCATCTTGGATACCAAAGGCCCCAAGTACCAGGCCTTGCGAGCCAGCTAGAGATCTCGTGCCCATGCCAGCAGATCTCCCTCCTCTCCGGAAGAGGGCAGTGATTCCTCAGATTCGGATAGTGATTCTGAGGATCACTAGACAGAGGTACAAAAGCAAGCAGCATGGGAGGGTGATTGGGATATATCTGGAAAGCTGCAAATCCTAGCAGCCCCAGTTATATTTAAAAGAGGAAGGAACTCTAAGTGGCAGTCCATTCCATATGGGGAACTTAAAGAATTATAAAAGACATGTAAAGATTATGGGAGATCATCCTATTTTAAAAATCTTTAACAAGTGACTTTCTTGGCCCATGTCCTCATGCCACATGACCTTCGACATGTTATGTCCCTCCTCCTCTCACCCACAGAGCTCCTCCTGTGGGAATCAATTTGGAAAAAACAACTAAAAGTATTATTTAAAAACTACAGAAGTGAGGATGGACAGGCCCATATGACACTAGAACAATTAAGCGGAGAGGGCGATTTCGAAAAGCCACAAGACCAGGAACAAAATATCCCCAGGGCAGTTCTGAAGGACATAAAAAATGCTGCTCAAAACACTTTATTCCAAACACCAGATGGCACCACCCCACAATAAAGTTTTTCTGATATTTGCCAAGGCATTGATGAGACATTTATAAAGTTTATAGACAGGCTCAAAGACACTATTGATAAGCAAATTGACTGCCCACAGGCTAGAGAGGAGCTGCTCAGCAAACTAGCAGCTTCTAATGCCAATGCTAAATGCAAGAAAATTATAAGAGCGCTCCCTCTAGACCCTGAACCCACCATACAGCAGATGGTGGAAGCCTGTACTCGTCTGACAGCTATGGAACACACAGTAGCCCTGGCGGTCAGTAAAGGAGTGGCTGAAGCTTTTGTGGCACAGAATAAAAAAAATATGAGATGCTTAAAGTGCGGTGAACTGAGCCACCTCCAGGTGGAATGTAATAAAGACTTTCTGCGGAAACACCTCTCCACTGGTTGTCCCTCCATTGCATGCCAAGACTGTAAGGAACATTTTAAACATTGTCCCCAGTTCCAATATCACCAGCAGGTCCAGTATTGTCCGTCTTGCCAGCAGCACCAGGGAAAGTTCCGGCTGAGCGCAGGACAGCCTCGCGCTATGACACCAAATGCCAGGCCATTCCGTCCTTCTTTCCCCACCATCTTGGAGAGTCGAGGCACTGAGAGATCATCTGTGATGACACCTACTATGAGAAGGAGCATCGACTGTCTGAGGCCTACCAACAGGTTCAGGCAGGGACATGACTCATGCTGGTAAGTGCCCTTTCAATCCAATTTGACAATGAGGCGGTCTACAAAATTCCAACTGGTAAATTTGGGCCTTCTGATGGACAAAGGGACATTTTAATCATAGGGGACTCTATTAATGGACCGTACAGCTTACAGGTACTTCTGGAAATCCAAACTGTGGGACCAAGGGATGAGATTACTGTGACTGTCATATGTGTGGACCCACCTTGGTTTTTGCATAAGGACACACCCATTGCCCAAGCTTTTCTCCAACCCACCTGGACTGACATTATGACGGAAAATCCTGTGGTTTTTGGGCAGAGATTGTGGGCCAGGACAGACCTCTTATAGATTGTGGCTTGTTTAACAAAGTGGACAAAGTTTATTTTCCAGGTGTGGCAGATCCAGAGCAGATGTGACCATCATTGCTCGCTCCGAGTGGCCACAGGGCTGGGAACTGGTGCCAACCAATGGAGTCATCCCTAGGATTGGAGGAGCTGCCACGTCTATGCGGAGCAAACAGACAATCCTTATTGAGGGTACTGAGGGTCAGGTTGCCACGGTAAGACCGTTTGTGGTAAGGGCACCCGTTACTTTATTGGGCAGGGACCTATTGTCCCAATGGGGAGCCAGGCTGGAAATCCCCTCACCACCATGGGATTTCTAGCTGGGGCCACTGTGGAGCGTGCCACCCTACCACTCACATGGAAATCTGAAGAGCCAGTGTGGGTGGATCAGTGGCCCCTTTCAGAAACAAAGTTAAAGGCATTCAAGTCCCTTGTGCAGGAGCAGTTGTCCAAGGGCCACATAGTACCATCCACTAGCCCTTGGAACATCCCTGTCTTTGTCATTTGTAAACCAGGCAAAGACAGGTGGAGGCTCCTGCAAGACCTCAGAAAGATCAATGAGGTCATTGAGGACATAGGCCCCCTGCAGCCCAGCCTACACTCACCCCTCAATGCTCCCAAGAGATTGGAAATTGGCAGTTATTGATTTAAAGATTGCTTTTTTAACATCCTTCTCCATCCCAGAGATGCCCCAAGATTTGCATTTTCTGTCCCATCAATTAATAGACAAGCCCCTCTAAAAAGGTATCAATGGAAAGTTCTCCCCCAAGGGATGAAAAATTCTCCATCTATTTGCCAAATGTTTGTTGCCCGCATTCTCTCGCCCATCTGAGAAAAATTCCCTGATGCCACGATTTTTCACTATATGGATAATATTTTAATATGCACCGAGACTGACTATTATTTGGAGATTGTCCTCAAAAACACTATTCAAGCTATCGAAGGAGCAGGATTTGAAATTGCTACAGAGAAGCTTCAGTGCACCTGCCTGTGAACTTACCTTGGACTCTGGATTGGCGAACGGACTATCGTACCCCTGCAGCTCACCATCAAGGACAACCCAAGGACCCTGAGAGACCTTCACCAGCTGTGTGGCAGCATAAATTGAGTTCGTCCACTGGTGGGGATCACAACCGAGGACCTCGCGCCGCTTTTCAATCTCCTGCGAGGCTGCGATGACCTCAACTCACCACAGACCATCACACCGGAGGCCCAGGTAGCGATCCAAAAGGTGTCAGAGGCACTGTCCACGAGACAAGCCCACCGCACTGATCCTACCCTGCCTTTCCAATTTGTCATCTTGGGTAAGTGACCCAAGTTTCTTGGGCTCATTTTCTAGTGGGACCCCACTCTGAGGGACCAGCTTTTAATCATAGAGTGGGTGTTCCAATCGCACCAACCAAATAAGACCATTACAACACCCCAGGAGCTGATGGCTCAGCTCATCATAAAGGCCAGAGCACGCCTCCGGACCCTGGTGGGGTGTGAATTCACATGCATTTACCTTCCATTGACATTAGGTAGTCTGGAAGCTTTGCTCCAGACCAATGAACACCTCCAATTCACTCTTGACAGCTACCCAGGTCAAATCTCTTTCCACCTACCAAAACATAAACTATTTAATGCATGTTTTAATTTGGTCCCAAAAGCATTAAAGAGTCAAACTCCTTTAAAGGCACTGACTGTTTTTACTGATGGCTCCAGAGGATCCCACAAGTCAGTTATGACTTGGAAGAATCCTGACACTCAGGAGTGGGAGTCTGATGTTCAGATTGTTCAGGGATCCCCACAAATTGCAGAATTAGCAGCTATTGTCAGAGCCTTTGAGAAGTTCAATCAACCCTTGAATTTCGTTACTGATTTGGTCTATGTTGCTGGGATAGCTGAAAGAGCAGAACATTCTTTATTAAAAGAGGCATCAAATCCAAATTTATACAGCTTGCTCTCGAAATTAATATAGCTCCTCTCCCACCGAGAGCAACCATATCACATCATGCATGTGAGGTCACACACCAACCTCCCAGGACCAATTGCAGAGGGCAACAGGAAGGCAGATGCTTTAGCCATGGCAGTACAGACCACCCTGCCAGACATCTTTAATCAGGCAAAGTTGAGCCACCAGTTTTTCCACCAAAATGTACCAGCCCTTGTTCATATGTTTAAAATCACAAGAGAACAGGCGAGAGCAATTGTGGGCTCCTGCCCCAATTGCCAGGATTTTGCTTTGCCATCTATGGGGACTGGGGTTAATCCCTGGGGCCTCGAGAGTTTACAACTGTGGCAAACGGACGTTTCCCATTATGCTCCCTTTGGGAGATTTAAATATATTCATGTATCTATTGACACGTTCTCTGGGGCTGTCTTCACTTTGGCCCACGCAGGAGAAAAGGCCAAGGATGTTATCCAGCACTTCCTCCTAGCATTCTCCACCCTGGGCATTCCCCAAGCCATCAAAACAGAAAATGGTCCTGCTTACGCCTCCCAAAAATTCAAACAGTTCCTAAATCAGTGGGGGATGAAACACACCACCGGCATACCCCACTTCCCAACAGGAAAATTTATTGTAGAGAGGGCTCACCACACCCTCAAGAGAGTCCTTGATCAGCAGCATGGGGGAGTTGAAACACTATCGAGTATAGAAAGACTATGCAAGGCTCTTTATGTCATCAATTTTGTTAATATCTCATTTATGGAGCAAAATCCCCCCATAGTCAGGCACTTCTCAAACACTAGCAGAGCTCAGCTCTCAGAGAAACCACCTGTGATGATCAAGGAACCCAAATCCAAACAAATGGGCTCCTTTCCATTAAAAACCTGGGGGAGAGGGTATGCTTGCATGTCTACAGGATCAGGCCCAAGGTGGATTCCTGGCAAGAACATCAAACCCTACGTCATGCCGCCAGGTGTAGCACCCAGAGAAACTCCAGCTGAACCACAGGAGGAACTACCAGACCAGACACAAGCAGCTTGGCGAAGAAGGAAGAAAAAGAAACATCGCACCAAGCCAACTGCAGATAAATTATAAATACATTGCTCCACAATATTTGGACTTTTACCAGACTTACGATATATTACGTGTTCAGTTGTCATTTGTTAAGTGATCTCATCAATACCCCTTCTTTCTTTCCCTGTTCCTTTAACTCAAAATATAAAAGGGGAATGTCATGGGAGGATATAAGGAGTTGGTAAGGTTATAAGTTATATATCTCCACAGTTGCAAGTTTGTCTTTTTAATCCCACAGAATAACCCATCTTCCCTGAACCTTTATTATGCTCCCAATGGCAGTAGACCATCAACTATTCACCATAGCGCTCTGGATGCTCCTCACCTTTCCATCAGCTGTTGTGTGGATCATCCCTCAGCCCAATCAGAACATCTGGGTCACACTGGCAAAGACATTACAACAGGACAACCTATGCCTCTCCATGGGCAGCCTGGATAACCTGCTGTCAACGTGCCTGATAGGGATTCCCTTGGCAGAGAATGAATACCCATATGCGGGTAAGAAACCCAACCCAGTGGACACTTGGGACGAGTGGACCAAGATCCTACCACAAACACCAGAGGAACCCCAGGAATTGGACTTGTTGGGGTCCTCCAAAGCTCATTACTGTGTTCAATTTTATTATAAACGATCTGGCCAGCACTGGACCGAAAATGACCGTATTAGGTCCACCTATAGAAAAGATGTAACACCAATTAACAAAATTTATAATTCTCCAAATTGGTAAGACCCCAGTCTTACACATTCTTCGGCCTCACTCCATCCCAAAGTGTTGCCCCAGGGGGTGTTTCTTATCTGTGGAGACCAGGTATGGGCCAGGATCCCCTCACACCTCCAAGGAAGTCCTTGTAGCCTTGGCCAGCTTACTACTCTCACCTCAAACATAACTTTACTTCAAAATTGGAAACAAAAAGGGAAATTGGCACACCAAAAGAGAACATATACTGAGTTTGATGAAAATTGCAACAGACAAGTTACTAATTGGAATAAAAGAAAGAGAGTTGCGGTCTCAGTGTTTTTACATTGGGTGGCCGGAGCTAAGGCTCTTGGTGAGCTTTCTCATGCGGGGTGTTGGCTTAGTAAGCAGGCCAATGCTACCTCCGTTGCACTCAGTGACCTGCTTAGTGACACTGAGACAACCAGGCATACAACACTGCAAAACTGAGCGGCAATAGACTTTTTACTGCTTGCCCATGGACATGGCTGCCAGGACTTTGAAGGGATGTGCTGCTTCAACCTTTCTTTGCACTCCGAATCTATCCACTCAAACATACAGAAGCTGAGGGAGCAAGTAAAAGACTTGAAGGTGGAAAAGAACCCAGACTGGGTCAACGAACTTTTTGGACAATGGGGGTTGACAGGATGGGTTTCATCTTTTGTTAAAGGGATTCTGTGGGTTGTTATCATAGTTTTTATTGTTCTACTTATGTTTCCCTGTTTGGTTAAGTGTCTGCGGAAATCCATTGAGGAAGCCTTTTCAATAAAACAAAACGAGAGTTGTGGAAGCCCTTGAGCCTATCAGGGGAACTTCCAGGGCAATGCCCTGGAGGAATCTACCACAGGCTTCGAGAATGCTTCATGACTTAGGGTGAGAGAAAAAGGCTTCCCCCATGGTGCTCTGCAGCACTACGTTAATCTACCTCAGTTTTGCTTTTCCAATTGGCCCGTTGGTCTTGCCTACCTCTATTGTTCATATATGTCCCAGTTCTAGAGGGTTCTCCTTTCCCTGTTTCCCCATTGGTTTTTGTATCACTGATTGTCCACCCTCATATTCCCTATTGGTTGTTGCCCTTTGCCCTGCCCTTGCACTGCCCCTGTGCCCTCAGATCATTGGCCCCTGACCCCATACTTAACCCTGGACACTCCATTGAACTTTGTCTCTTGTCCCTAGATCCCTTTGGCATGTGGCTGCAATAAACCCTGCTGGAACTCTATACAGAAGACCCTTCCTGCCTTTCATTCGCTGAGCTAGCCATGGGATGTGTATGTATGTGTGTGGACTTGAGTTACTGTTCGTGTGCCCACCTGAGCGGCTTCCTGAAGAGACGCTTTTGGGAGGGTAGCAGCATCTCACCATCCATTCCATGCCGCTACAGGTGTGGATATTTTCTAGCCAGGTATGAACAACCTTTTTCCTAGCTATTTTCTGTCAGCCAAGTATAAATAGACAGGGCAGAACAACCGGTATCTCTAGATTGTCTCAAAGCTTTGCTGCACAAAGTGCTGCACATTTCTGATGGAAGTCTCTGGATGTTAATGTAGGATTTCTCCATATTTGAATATTAAAAGCTGAGAATAACTTCAGGTTTGTTTTAATTGCAAAGGAAAAGAGCAAGCTCTCCTGGCTGTAATAGTTACAAGGCTAGATATTGAAAACCTTGGTCTAAATGGCATAAATGAGGAAAACAGTCATGGAATTCCAGTCCTCAAGAGATTTATCTCTATGGTACTGTTGGAAAGTCCAGCTGAAGCACTTCATCAAGGGTACTTTCCAAATTTGTGTAACCAGAACATGCAAGAACTACGGTAGCTTTTAATACTTTTAATCTTTTTCTTGCCTGAACTGGTAGGGAGTAATGCATTTTGTCAAGCCATTAGGGTGGAGGAAAACACTCATGTCAGCTATCTAACCTAACTTATCAAGGGGACCCTCCACACCCAATGGTTTATTTATTGATATGTTAATTGCAATCCAAGTGCAATAGGGGATGAGGAGACAAATTTAGATCCTGACCTTCTACAAATATGAAATATCTACAAGTATCTACAAATATCTCCATCAGGACTTAAATTATCTTACAGCCACAAAAGTTGCAATACAGCTGAAGCTTATATGATTCTACACACATTAGTGAAAGCCATGATATAAAGGCAAAACATTTTATTATTGTACACAAATGTGTTTATTAAGGTGCATTCTTTGACTGTATATATGTTTGCACATCACCTACCAGTATGTTTAGAAAACACTATTGATCTTGCCAGATACTGAACGAAAATTTAGGAAAAAATTACTAATACCTAAGCTTTAAGGTTAATTCAATGGGAAACTCCCATTTGAACTTCAAGATAGCCCACATTACCATGATATGGGGCTTTTGTGCCTTTTTGTGTCACAATAACTGAAAACTGGCATCAACTTTACCACACGAACCTCAAGGAAGCAGACCTTGCCATCTTGTACCAATGATAAGGTTTTTCAAGACTAAAATACCTGATAACAGACAAGTAACATTGCACTGCTAGGAAAACTATTAAGGGACTGTCCATACTTTTAAAATCACATTTACAAGTTGGATATACAAGCTGTAGCTAATGAACAGCTAGGCTGCAGAATGTCACAAGTTAGTAAGTCAACTAATTGAATTAAAGACACACTTCCCTTCTGCCTTTCAGCAGCAGGGGCATCTGGAAGTGCCTTCATGCAGCTGGCAAGGCCCAGGCTCCCTGGGACTTGGCCAATCCATCTCCATCAACCACAAGGCTGCTTTTGCATCCTGAAGTGCAAAGAAACTGTCAAGATACAGATTATGTAGAACAGACCTTATCATTGGTACAAAAATAAAATCTCTCATCTGAAATGTTTGCAATTAGAACTCCCTCACAATTACATCTCTTCTTCCATGTTTTAGTTGTAACAACTTTTAGCTATCAACTATCTTGCCGGAGGGAAAACTCAAAAACTACAAAATGATGACAAGAACAATCTGCTTACTCAAAGCTTAGTTAAAATTGATTAAAAAAGAGTAAGTTACAACAGATGTTCCATTTCAGTTCAATTGGATGAACTGAGGCTTACATGATAAACTTGAAGCCAACACATCTCAGCTGTGATTTCTTCAAAGTAGAAACTATAAAATTTAAAGATTTAAGACAGATGTAGATTTCTGAACTAGAGAAATATCAGTAAGTGCTGTAGGCAACCTGAATGCCTTTGCACTGAGGATTTTCTTTGGTATTTAGTCAGGAAAATACTAAGTCTCTTTGAACAGTGTAAAACTACAAACATTTCTAATGGCATTTCCACAGCTTCAGAGAGAGCTACATGTAAGATTAATACACTTTAGTAAACTATTTCTAGTCTATAAAGCATGATCTGAAACAGTACACTGGCTCAACTGTTTTGTTTTCCTGTCAATAAAGATGCAAAGGAAAAAAAAAGTATCTTAAATTGTGAAATACCTTCTATTTACCTTATGCTTATACTCTTTTTAACCATTATCTTAAAAAGTATTTCTAGGAATTTTTCAGTGATTTTTATATATAAATTGAAGTATCCAGGCATAAACACATGGGACAACTGTGAATGTGAACTTCACACCCGTTATGCATGGCAAACTGTTTCTGATCTCTGCAGCCTAGGATTTGGCTTTGTAAGAAATAAGATGTCTTATTTTTCAGAATTTAACCTCAATATTCTTTAACCTTTAATTATACAGTCATTTGGTACATGACTGAACCCATTTCATTGTTTCAAAGAGATACAGTGTATGGAAAAACTAAATCCTGAATGAAGTACAACACAGCTTAACAATTCGACTGAGAGCCACTCTCAAAGAAATAGCTAACAAAAAGTTAACAGCTAGAGCAATTAAGTAAAAAAACAAACAAATGAAAGTAGACAGACACGACTCTCAAAATACCTGCTATTACTAAAATGAAAAGGCAGAATAAAAGATTCTTTGCACACTGAACAAAGCCAATACCCTCTTTCCCCTGAGGAGTCTCAAGCTGAAAGATTTTGAACTAGCAACCAGGGATTAATCTAGTCTAAGAACAATTTAGATAGAATATACTACTTAGAAAGTTGCTTTATTTATTTTTAATTACAGAATTAAAGGTAGTCATTTATTTTTGGACATTTTTATTCATTTACTTGGGGAATAGCAAGCAGCAGAATTACCTATTATGCTACTCTGGGACAGAAAACATTCCTGTGAACAACTTTTTATGGGTTTTTTTGTTTATAGGAATTTCTTAAAGGAATGGGAAAGTAACCAAAATTCCACAAACACCTCCCCAAACTCCATGCTCAGAAATTTTCCTTTCCCAAAAACTTTACAAATGTGAAAAGTAAACAAGAGATCAGCATTAATCTTTCAGAATTTATCCATTTAGAACAGAAATGGAAAGAACTCACATAGTGGTGAGGAGAGTACTGCAGCATTAACATGATCCTACATTTACCAAGAATTGTTTAAAAATAAAAAAAAAAACCTAAGCAGAATTTAATAGTTGTATAGCACTAATAGAATAACTAGACTTTACTTTCCATACCTATATTGCTGTAAATAATGAAAAGACTATTTTCTTTCCCTATTCAATTCATAACTTATAAAGCCTTTTCCACTCCCCACCTCTGAGAAAACAAAGAAAAAACAAATCCCCATCCAAAGTTTAATTCCTCCATTTATAGCTGCTGCAATCACTGTTTAATTCTGAGATTTCACAAAACACTTTTCCAAGCAAAACCACTTCCAAGTAAAAACACTTTCCAAGACTTACTTTGACCTGTTTGTAGTTCAGGGCAAACAACTGGGCTTTTACAGCACAAAGTTGAAATTATGGATATTCAGGAGAATAGAATTTAGGACTTAGCTCATCACAGAAAATAAAGGACTGTAAAAAAGACCAATCATGTCTGGATCTGCAGTACCATTTGTGCACTGCTCCAGGGGAACTTAACTAGTTGAATTCAAAGTTATCTTGAGACGAACCTGCTTGTTCTAATATGCTGTGATGGTGGAAAGTAAATCCTGATTCTCAGACATTTATTACTTATTCACAAACAAAACAAAAATCCCACTGATTGAGCCCAATAAAGAGAAGCAAAAATGGGTTATCAATGGCAATTTGTAGGTTTACTTGGGTGTGAAGAACTCACAGTAAACAGCAAAGCCACTACAGCTGTCTTACATTAGCCAAAATGAGAAGTTAGTATTTGGAGTACACTAAATATACTGGAAATATTGGAAAAATAACTTGCCCACTTAGTATTAAAATATAAAAGATTGAATACTTTTGCAATTTAAATGGAAAAAAGCAAAATCTACAAATATTACAAAATAAATTCTGCAAATACTTTTACGTATCACTAAAAGATACAGCACAAGTGTGACACAGAGAACACTTATCAGAAATGTATTTAAAATGTAGAAAATCCCACTACACCTTAAGAAAACAGAAATGCTGAGAAGGAGACCAAGCACCAAAAAACAAAACCAACCAGAAAAACCTCCCAAACTGAAGCAAACAAACCAAAATCAACAAAAAACCCAAATACAACCAAATAACTCATCCCAGATACTTAATATACTTTGAACTATCACTAAAACTTAAGCTTACATTAAATGGTTTCAGGGATTTTTTAAAAGTCATCTAAAATATGTCAGCAGCACAAAACATTTAAGCATTATTTAAGGTGAAAAGTTTTACTCAACATTTTGGTTTTCTGTAGGTTTACATTTTTGTTTGTTTGTTAAATTATGCCTTAGATAACATTTCACACAGTGGTTACTTAACTCTGCTGATGTCAGTGCTACTTTGTCTCAGGCCTACTAAGCTGCATAACTGCCAACACATTTTACATGGTGCAGGGTTTCCACACCAGGAACAGCATTTGTTTCTGCTACTATGAAGGTATATTTCTCTTGCTCAGAAAGGCCACAAAATTGTGCTAGGGATTGTGGAGGGAGGAGAGAAACCCAAAGTCTAAAAGCAATGGCAAAAAGAATCCTTTATCAACTCTGTTCATTCTGTAGCCATTTTGTGCAAATCCCAGCCCCAAAGAGCAAGCAGCAAAAAGAGAAAAATGAAGTGAAAAACTCTGTTCAAAGAAACATAAAAACCTACTAAAAATGCCAGGTTGGCATGATAAATCTTCCTTAATTTTAGATTATTTTCCTAGCAGCATTCTAGCAAATCTTTGTGCAATATTATACATTACCTTTAAATATGATCCATAGTATTTTGTTACATAAGGACTATCACACTGACTTAAAACAGTTATCTCTTGCTGTATATCTTCTATTTCATCTTCTGCTTCCTCAAGGTCTATGATTTTTATGGCAACCACTTGCTGTGTCCGATTATCAATTCCTTTGAAGACCTCACCAAAGGAGCCTTTCCCAATGCGTTCCAATTTTGTGAATAGTTCTTCTGGGTCTGCTCTGTGGTTCTAGAAAAAGAAAAAAAAAGAAGGTAAAAAAGACACATGAGTTGCCTAATTTACTTCCAAGTTATTAGCCCTCATTACTCCCCAAGAATCACGTCATCCAGATTTATCATGATGAGAAGGGTTGCATCAGGTAAATTTATTTCCTACACGCTACCTTCTAATTAAGTTATTAGTTACAGAACATAAGTTATACAATTCTGTCAAAGGTAAGTGAGCCTTACTAGGGAGGGAGTCAGGTACAAACCTCATTTCACTTCCTCATATAACAACCCTTTAAAATGAAAGAATAGAGCTGTTCTTAACATTAATCCTGTCTGTGCAGTAATTCAGAAGACTGGGGAATGCAATTACCGGCACAGGACCACCAATGACATCACCCAGGCAGAAAAGGCTATGCTTCCCACCTGGCCAAGAGCCTGGGGCAGGCACAGCAGCCTGTCACCTAACACAGCGAGGGGTTCTTGAGAGAGGATGGCATGACTGCCTGAGTCCGAGATCAGGTAAGACCAGGTGTCTTCAGGGCAGTTAAAAGTGCTGACAGAAAGATGAGCCAAAGGGACTGAGATGTGTTCAGAGAAGGAATAAGAAGCTGTCACGGCGTACTGAACCTGCGGCACTGATTGGAACTGGCTGGTATCACCACACATGTCTTACAGAGGGGAGCAGAGCACTGCTGAGGATACTGCTGGTTTGGAATCTCTGCTGAATAATAACTCTTAAAATCACCAGACTGGTTATTATAAAAACATTTTAAATTTCTTAGTTTCACTCAAGCAGTTGGGAGTGCCACAAAAAGGAAGCGAATTCTCATTTTCCCATCAAGATAAAGCATGACGTGGCTGCTTAAAGAACCTTGCATATCCAAACATCAGAGCACTGGCTTTTGAAGGACATGGATGACACACTCCACAATTTAAGAATACAGAACTTCAGACCACAGTACAAAAATTTACAGAGAAATGTTTTGAAGAGGTGGCTTGGTTTGGAAAGACAGGTGTCTGCCAGGGAAAGCTGGGGCTTCCCTTGGAATGGAGAATGTAAACCCCCTCCCTCCAAATTATTATAATTTTGCAATTAGGGGCTTTCAGGCAAAGATATGGGAATAGGAATAACAGTTCTTTACTAGGAGTATTAAAAATACAAATGTAGTAGTACAAAATAAACAAGCAAACAAACAAACAAAAATCCTAGAAAACCCAGACAGATTCAGAATACGACCTGACACCCTGTTGGTCAGAGTGTTGGAAGCAGTCCAAATAAATCCTCCTGGAGTAACAGATGTGCTTCTGTTGGAGTAGAGATGCTCCTGTAGAAGGGTCCAGTCTTCCTCTGGGAAAATCCAGTGGAAAAAACAAGCTGCTCTGGTGTTTCTGACTCTCAGTTTTTATCTAGGTCTAGGAACAGTTGGCTCCTCCCACTGTGTGGAGCATCTCACAATGGGATGATGTAATTGTATCAGTCATGTGGTGAGCCTTAATGGCCCATTAACAGATGATATCCCCCAGAGGGAGGATGGGTCATGGAAGAGATAAGGAACATTGCTCCACCTGGTTTTAACAGGGCCCATTAGCAGAAGGCACCCGCCTCCTCTCCCCTGGAGTTATGAGGAATGGGTTATACAAGAGATAAAGAAAAAACACTTCCCCAACTGGTTTCAACAGATGGAAAATAAAATACACATTTTTGGTTACATATTGCAACCTAAAACAAGAGGTCAGACAGACACACCAAAAGAACAGAACAGCCCGTGCTTTGCAGATCAACAAAATTAAACGCCTTACTGCTATCAGAACTGGGCAACTGACTGCACAAATCAGTGCTGAATAAAGAAACATCCCTGCCTGAAAAAAGCTCTCTAATTCAGTAAAAAGTTTTGAAAATATGGAAGAAATGCTTTGCTCTGCATCTTTCTCACATTCCAAAAGCCAGAACCAGTGAAAGAAGCGGCAGGTTTGCCGAAAGCAGACATTTAACCAAAAGCACAGATTACCCTACACAACCAAATACTCAAGTATCAACATGAAACTCCAGAGAAGAACTTTACATTGGTGTTCTTGCAAATTCATGAGAAAATTTTTACTGGGAAAAAAAAATACATTAGTACTTTAAGCTAGTCCAAAATGGACAGTCCCATTTTCTTACATGTGGGTCCCTACTGTTGCTTCTTCCCTTTGACCAGAACCAGAATTTATTCCACAATATGATGAAATGAACCAGGAAACTGATTTAGCTAAGCGTTAACCATATGATTTGCCAGGTTTATTTTCAGCTGAATCAGTTCACTGCTCATATATACTGAGACAGATTTGAGAATTCTAGCTGTTCCTTTATAGTAAACTTAAAACATGCACTGTATGTTAGAATGTATTTCAAATAGTGCTTTAGAACTGTTGCAGCTTCGGAGGCTGAGAGGCCTCCCTGGCAGTCAGTGGCCTGAGATAAAAAAATGCAATGTCACGATGAGTGGCCAAAAAGAAACCCCTTGGAGCCCCCAGACCTCTCTTATCTATCTGTAAGACTATAGGCCAAATTGTACCTCAACTCTCCCATTGGTCCACTTTTCAAAACCCCTCTACCCTATATAAACCCCGACTATTGCCCTGTTAAAGCAGAAGAGCTGTCACTGCTAACCTTCGAAGAGGATACCGAAATAAAGAACATCATCTGAGGAACTGCATACGGCTCTCTCCTCTCTCTCCCTGTGTTTGCCAGGGCACTTAGCAAGCTAGAGCTGATACACTGCTAAAGAGCTGATCTTACACTGCTAAGAGCTATTACACTGCTGAGCTGAAATTCACTGATATTGCTTGCTAAGTTTGCCTGAGGCTGGATACCTTGCCTGAGCTTCGGGTTGGGTGATTCCTTAACGGTATCATTCTATCCGGGACTTGCGGCCAGAATTGGACCCTCATAAAGGTATCAAAAGCCTAATTAACATAGAACATATATTAAATCACATTTTAGAAGGCATTTAGTGAATACCGAACGCTGTGTCTGTTAACCTTTTGCATATTTTAAAGCACTAAAAGCATCTGAGGCTTCTCGGTGATAATGAGAAGAACTAACCTAAACACCCTGGGACAACAAGGCTAAAAAATGCAGATAAAGAGAGAGAACACAGACTCTTAGCCAGCATAAACTGAGTATCCCCTTGAAAAGATGCCAAAAAGGGCCAGAAGCCACACAGAAGAGATAAAGGTGAAGAGTTCATCGAAGAAGACTCTGTTTCCTTCATCCTCCGAGACCCCAGAAGACCACAACAAACTGAGCATGCCCAGATGGGCGTGGAGTAATTACCATAAGAGATGAGGATGGGCGGGGCCAGGGAATGAATATGTATGAGGCAGATTGTGCAATGTTATGCATATGTAAGACCCTAGGTGTCGTGGTTTGACCCGCCCTAGGAAGTGAGTGTGTTGGTTCAGAGGTTGGCACCCTGTGAACCAATGAAAGGTCATTTCATCTCTGTGAACACACACTTCAGGCTGTGAAGGGGGTGGAGTAGCCCTCTTTGTCTTCTGGCCTCCAGAGAGAGCAGACAGGTTCCCCTCCTCCTCCTGGCTGTGGAGGGGTAGGGGAGGCCTCCCCTGGCCAAGGCCAAGGCCTGCCATGCGGCCTGTGCCTGGGGGAGGTAAGCCTGGACAGCAGTTATGCTGGCTTGCTGGCACAGCTGTCTGTGGGCTTTGCTGCTGTTGGATCTGGGCCAGCACAGCTGCTTGTGAGCTCTGGCCTTGGCTGGGCCCCCCTCCTCCAGACCAGGGAGGGAAAGAGAACTGTCTATCCCACCAGGCTGACTGAGAATGGAGGGGTGGAAGATCTAACACCTGGGATGTCTTTGGTGCCGAGCCCCGCCACCCCCTCCCCCCGGAGTGTTGGACCAGCGCTGCTTTATCAGAAGATTCATCAGCTGCAGCTTCTGTAAGTGATGGGAGAGGCGGCCTGGGACTTGTAATGCCAGCAGAAGATAAGAAGAAGAGATGATGGAGTGGCTTTTGGCTGGACTTTCCTTATAGTGGCCATAGAGACTGCACTAATGCTCCTGTAACTTATGGAAACTGAGTCTAGGGGGATGCAAGGTTGGGCACTGTACAGTGAAAATGCCAGTGCCAGAGTGAGTGAACAGAAGATTGAGAGGGTGTGGTGGTGCCCTCAGAAGAGGCTTCTGTTCTCAAAACCCTTTGCCCTGAGGGAGAAATGGAGGGGACTTGTGTCCCAAAGCATCCTTAAAAGAGAACCCTACAAGCAGTTTCTAGTCCATGGGTGGTGGTGAGAGCACTGTCCATTGGAAGGAGGACTTCTCAAATGCACAATTCCTCTGTATGGGGTGGGTCATTTGTGAAGAGTGCAGGCCACAAGAGACTGTGTTTCTTGTGGGAGTTTCTATAGGGCACAAGGAAGACTCCTCTCCCTTAATATTTTAAGCTGGGGGTTCCAGGTTTCGTCTCAGAAAGTTTTGGTAGGAATTATGGTGGGGGGACAAGGAGTGGTTTAGGAGGTTCTTTTCACTTTTGATTTTGTTTCTTTCTGTTCCTCTTTCCTATATAGTGTAAGTTAATAAAGTTTTCTTCCTATTTTTAAGTTGGAGCCTGCTCTGCTTTATTCCCAGTCTGTCTCACAGCATTATTTAAAGAACTATATTCTCATGGGTGCGCTGGCATCAGGCCAGCAACTTAAACCCATGACACTAAGGAATAATTAGGGGAAAGATCGTCGGGTGGGCATGCGTCTTTGGTGAAGTTATTCCCCACGCATTTTGGTGCCGATTAAATACATACCGCTCTAACAACTGTTATTAGTTGTGGAGTTCTTTCCGCTCCCATTTCACTAAGCTGTTATTTCTGCTATCACAAGAGAAGGGAACATGAATTAGTACAGCAGATTCTTAGTGATTTGTGGAGGTAAGATTTCTATATTTTGCAAACAGACAAGACACACTGCTGCTCCTGAGCAGCACATTACAACAGGAATGAGAAGTTTCCCCTTTGTAATGAAGTCATTGCTACTCTGCTCCATTATAAACAATTCCTAGAAATAGTTAAGCAAAAAACTTGTATTTTCTTCTGTTGATAGAGACAGTGAAAGACCTAAAAGATGAACAAATACACAAACAAAGGAAATGAAAAAAAAAAAAAGAGGACCTATTTGGTCTGAAACCTGGGAGAATTAATATCATTATATTAGGAAAGAAAATGACTGAAGGCTTCAGGTGCTCATAAAGTTTTTAGTTAAAATGGTCCCAGGACACCAGTAAATCTTCAGACTGTTCAAAGACAGACACATTGTCATACACTACTGCATCAGCTCCTGCCGTCATTTTATCACGAAGACTAAAAAACTTTTTTTTTAAAATCTATTTCCAGGGGTGCTCCAAAAAATTATTGTAGGGACAGGTGTGGCAAAAGCAGCAGCGACTGCCACCCAGCCTTTCCTTGCTGCCAGGTAAGATGGGAAACTGTCCTCTAGCCAGGAATGGTTTCTCAACTGCATTAGTTACAATAAGGAATAATTAACTGATAGTTCTCTATTTACAATAAACAGACACACACTTCCAATAAACAAGAAAGATGACTGGCAAAACTTTTTATTGATGTTTAAATACTCATCTTCACAAAAACTAGCTTCAATTCAAGACATACTTGGAATCTGGGATTTCAGGAGTCATTCATACTAATAGGTATTGTTGATTTGAGATTAAACCTGTTAAACACTTCCAGTCAGATAAAAGAAAAGCAATTTAATCACAGACATACTCAGCTAATCCAGCCTTTCACAAATGTCTGATCACCTCAAAGGGCAACACTTGGATTTTGCTGGGGGAGAAACCTTAAGCAGAAAACTCCTCTGGGCTCCTCAGTAGAAAAGCACATCACTCCATCCTATACACCCACTTAACCACCATCAACAGAACAAATCAGGCCTACAAATTCTCTCCCCCAAGCTACTTCAGGTGAATCAGAGCTTTAAAGGCCATTTTATCTTCCAACAACTCCTGATGCCATTGTGTGTGAGTGCTGGAGTAAAGGGAGAGATCAGTCATGGCTGGACTTTCCAATGCTGCAGAACTCCATGTATATCCCTGGGAGGAGGAGGTGGAACAGAGGGGCATCAGAGAACAAACTGTGCGGGACTACTTGAGGAAACAGTCACATCTTTGTATTCTCAGAAAATCCTCTCACAGCAAGCAAAGTCAGCTTTACAGCTTCTGTTACTCACCGAGGCTGACAAGGGACTGTAGGACACTCCAGGATAAAGATAAATATTTCCGACCAACTACAGCTAATATTGAGATAATGTCCTTTGGAAAGACTTCAAACTTGTAACACTACATAACTTAAAACATGGCCTGAGAACAAAGGCTGCATTTTGAAACAAATTTGCTTTTACCTTTCTTAATTTCCTTGTCTTTCAGCCTACTGTTTTACAGGAATGTTTTTCTTTAACTAACGAAAACAAAACTTTAAAAGACTGCTTGGTAAACAAATGTATAGAAAAGGATGGAGATATATTTTATATAAATAGAAATGTATGTGTGTATACACATCCTCAATACATACCAGTAAATTTCTGCAACACAGCTGCCAGCTAAACTTCTAATATGGTAGAAATTAAGATTTTTAACACTATTAACACTCCTGAGCAAAAACACCCATTGTTATTCCTTGTTGTTTCACAGGTCTTTCTCTGAAATTGAAAAAAGCTTTGAAAGACGCCTGCATGAACAGCTGGTATTCTTTTTTTTAAATACTGGTTTCCATGGGGAGTCATGTCTGTTGGGCAGCAGATGGTAACAACACAATAGACAGTATATGGACTCCATCATCACCTCTCCAAAGATAATACCTATAAGTGGACAAATCAGGCAGAGAATGTCTTGCTCTTTCCCTCCCTAAGCCCAGTTCCACAGACAAAAGCAGCAACAAGTACGACAAGCACAGGCACATGCACATTCCAGCTCCAGTCCCGCCAGTGTGACTAAGAGCACCAGCATGAGCGTGACAACATAAGCCCTCTGCACTGCTTCCAAGTACATAATTTCACCAGCCCAGCACAACCACACAGCCTGGGGCCTTCAGGAAATCTCTCCTCCTCTCTTATTGAACCTTGTGCCATCCCTGTATGTGTTTATACACATCTGTATGCACACACAGAAAATCACACAATCTGGCTCCAAAAAGACCTCAAGAGGTCATCCAGTCTGACCACCTGCTCAGAAGCCCCAAATAAAAACCACTATAGCATCATTTTTGCCAACGTACTTTCTTTTTTTTAAACGTAATTTTTTCTAGTTGTTGTGTCAAGCATTCTGCCAATCTGGCTTATATAACCTCTTTCCTTTGATTCCAATAAACACACGTTTCTGAAGTAATGTCCTGCCTGTGTTCTGCTACAAGACTGACTTGGTGACTCACCTTTTCACCTTTGACCCTGTCATGTACCTGTTCTTCAAATTCTGAATTCTTCCTTTAAAACAAACTTAAAACATACTGAATATGTAACTTCCAAGATTATACAGAAATCTAATAACATAGATCAAATTAGAAGAAACAGTATCTCAGGCTGTGTCCGGATCTGTCGGTGCAGGACAGCTCTTTTACAGAAACAGGTCTTCTGAAAATGCTCATTAATGAATTTCATTCAAAGGTACGGAATACAATTAAATGACAAAACAAAACTTCAAATAATCTTGGACAGAGACTGAACTAATGCTTTGATTCTAACAAAATCAAGCACCTAACATCATCTAGGATTCCTAAAGCAACTATTTTAACAGTCTTGTGAGATTTCTTTTAAAGTAGTCTGCCAGTGTGAGAACATACACCCTCTTGTCTTAACAGTATTTCTAAAACTTGACCGAGAAATGCTGTTACACTATGAGGACTTTCAAGCATCTCCAAGGCTTTATCTGGAACAGAAGTTCCCTTAGAATTGTAGCACTGCTACAGAGCAGCTCATCTACACTTACACCTACATTACTCAAATATACATTAAATAAAGATATAATAATTAGTTCAAAGGATTTTATAGAAGTTTGGTAAGAGAAGACCATAGAGTGTTTACTCATGTTTTTCAAGCAACCACTACTATGGCAGTCTAACAGGTCATGGTATCTTCGGAAGCTATCAGAATTACCTGTGTTTAAAAGACTGTAATTTCAAGCAATTCCATTTGCAGGCAGTTACCTATTCTCAGATAATAAAGTACCTCTTAAATTTTTCTTCTGTTCAGACCCCCCAAAAATAAAATTAAGAGGGAGTAAGATTGACAAACCTGATAGGCTACAGTACTTCTTTAGAGTAATGTCTTAATCAACAGATAAATTATTTATCTCTTCCCATACACTATCTGCATGTAGTTTCAGATATTTTATATATATATATACACACACACACTAATTATACACCATGCATATTAATTCGTGTAACAATATTTATTCACATAAATTATATATATTTTCATATTTTACCTGCATAAGGAAATTTACTCACAGAAAAAGTGCCATAGGCGTGTGTGTATACATAAAAATTTAAATAGTGTGAAGTTAATGAAGGCACAGGTGCAGATCCATTATTACTTGCAAAGAATAAGAAAAATGAACTTGCTGACATTCAAGACAAGGGTGGAACCTATAGATACCTCTTTTTCTCCATCTTGAACACATACACACTTGTTTTCAGCTATTTTGGCAAGTAAATAAACTGATGCTGCCCTGCAGTCCTGTTCAAGACTAAGACATCAGGATTTGATTATATTTACTGGAACTGTATGATACATATGCAGAGAAAATTATTATAACAACAACAAATTGATTTTATCAAACTTTTACATTATCTACAAGTTTTTCTACTCAGTGGGTAGTAAGAACTAGATCTGGGTTTTGCTGTCCTTAAATGGGACCTGACCTCTGTTACACCCTTTATGAAACATCTCTCTTATCTGACAAGGCCAAGGCTCATTGCCATTTTTAGTGAGAACCTAGGGAACTTCATATAAAAGCAAAAACAGCAAGCAAAAAATGTATGTGGCTTTGTTTTCATCAAGTTAGCCATAAGGTGAGCTGCTTGAAAATTTATATGACTATCAAAACTCTAAAATCAGCATTCAAATCCACCTATTGTCAGATTTTTAAGGAAAGAATTACCTTTATATTCCAACCATCTCTGACCTGTGGCAGATGCGAGCTGTCAATTGTACGTTATGCTGAAAATGGAAACCACTGAAGTCATTTGCTCTGTTCTTAGCTTTTCTTTCACACAACATAAAGCAGCTTAGGAAAAAGCATAAATAAGCACAAAAAAAAGACCATATGTCCCAAAGATTAGCTCTTTGACACAAGGCAATTAAAAAAATGTAGACCAATTATTTATAGAGTACTCTGCACTGAGGAAAGGAAACAAAGAGAAATTTCCCATGACAGTGAGTTTCTCTACAACTGGTATCCTGCACATCCTACAGTTCAAATGGAGTCCCACTTGGCTTCTATGTATCAATACCTTTTAACTACCTAGTATATTTTTAAAACATCCTCAAACCACTGCATACAGCTGCATAATCTCCAGTCTGTTCACATCTCTGAGGAGCACAACCTATTAAAAAAATCAGAGAAATTAAGGCGGGGGGGAGACACAAATTACATGACTGAGTCTTTATTATGATTTGAAAAAAATGTGAGTGGCTGAATGTTTTCTAGCTAGAAGCACAGACATCCTGAAATGGAGATAGAAATCAGTTCAAGACATCAACAGGTTCTGGTGTTCCAGTGTTTCAACTAACTCTGTTCTGCATTTATTAAGAGTTCAACAAACTGATCTTTCACAACAAGTTTCATCTTCTCTGTTGAACAGTGCAGGACAAGTGACTGCTGAATGAGTAACTAACCTACCTCAATGAACTAACCTTAATCAGAAATCAGAACATAAAGGACTACTGCAATTTTTCATTGCTAAAGAACACTTGTAACCTCTCCATTTTAAGAATTGCTTTGAAAAACGTACTCTGCAGAGAGATTTCAAAGGCCACATCTAATATGAATATGGAAAAATAATCATTTGTGGGCTGCAGCCTACTTTTAGCAGTGTGCCTTTCCTTTCAGCACCAGCCTGCTTATCAGTATACAATTTTTTTTTATTCTTGCCACACCCATTTAAAGGAATAACCATGTCAGAACTCTGCCAGCAATAACCTATATCATTACAGCATTTCAACCATTTCCCTAATATTTAAATACAGCTAAGTGGCAACTGCTACATAAATTTGACAGGCCTTCTCACTCTAGAAGCCATTTTAGCATTTCTTCTGTGTAAGTTAGGACTTGATACACAGATTTTCCTCCTGTAAATAAGATTAGAATTATACTACAAGCCAGCTAGATCACAAATAACAACAAAATCCAGGTTTTTAACTTGCCAATTCATAAACTAAAAAGTAGTAAAAAGACCTCAAGTATGACACATGTTAGTACTTTTGCTAAATCTCTCCACTGAAGTCATTACTTATTTTCAGGCCAAACAAAACTAAAGTGAGGCACAAATATGCTAGTTGAAAAGGATGGCTCCAAACCACAGTGTGAGTGGGTTAAAGAGCAGGCCACAAGTTTAGATACCACAGATAAGTCTCCAGGCATAGTGATTGCCTGCAGTGAACCCTAAGTGGGACCCCATACTTAGAGGGTATCACCATTCCTTTAATTTGGGGAGGGACCATTTGGAGAAAGGAAGGCAAATACCAGTCTACTAGAATTCTACGTTTCTGTCCTCTCCCCAAGGCTAGAGGACCACAAGCTTGAAAGCTGTACTTTCTTCTTGAACACTGGCCCTTGATCATATCGATGATACTGGACCTGAAGCTACAAAAAACACACAATGAAAAACCAGAAATACAACTCCAAAACGAGCTACAAAGAAAGAAACCTCTGCTGCCAGAACCAACCTGCCCATTTCAGGAAACTCCTTTTTCAGTTAATTTGCAGCTCATTCATAGCATGGCAAAGCATCTCATTACATAAAAGGCAAGGGGAAGGGGAGGAAAAGAAACACCCTGGAGAAAAAAAAAAGAATCAGATTCTTCTTGCCAACTAGGCTAGAATAAAGCTGTACAGGAATGTAAAAATGTTCTTGCTATGACCAGCTGCCAGATTATACCTTCCTAGGTGAGAGATCAACAGCAAGAACATTTTGCTCCCCTCATAATTCTTTGTTTTTAACTGATCTACATCAGTAGAAATTCAATCTTTTTTACTTAGTGTTTTACATTTAGGCATGCTACAACACTCATGGTCACTTCAAGCTGGTACACTGTTTTTATTATTCTGCATTCAGCTCCCAACAAAGAAGCCTCCACTGAAACACAACTTGACATCTAGCAAAGCATAGACACACTGATCCTCACCCAGTCAACATTATTCAGATATTCAAAACATAACAGTACCCAGTTGAGAGGAAAGCCTGCAAAAGACTAGGGAGCAGGAGGAAACAGGGAAAAAAAAATTCTCCAGGACTGAACACATGGTTCTTGAATTCTGGTTCATGTAAACAGTGAAGCCACTCTGGGCTCTCAGACTCCCCCTTCCAAGGCTCAAGTGTGAAACCTGCAGATTTCTGCACATTTCTCATTCCTTTTTTTCCTTCACTGATGCAGTGAGAATTCATGCAGAACTATGACAAACCTTGTCACAAAGCTTTTTCAGATATTGTCGCCCTGTTCTTCTAAGCCTTCTGATGTTTACATTTTTGTAATGGAGTTTCTCATGCACTTTTCATGTAAATAATCATTGTTTTGCATTCCTTTCTGGAGGAGAGAATTGATGGACTGTTGATTTGACCAGTGTGGTTGGAGAGGTGGATTTCATCCTCCAATCCATGATCACTTTTAAAATTCTATAAATGTCGAGGTCTGGTAAATAAACTCCCCCTTTTTGCCTTGGACATCTCAGCGTGTGAGTGCGTGTACATTTCGTGTCGTATTGCAACAAGATATGCAGCCTCAATCAAGACCATTCAAATCCAGACTTCAGCAACACAAACTTGGCTACACACTTCCAAAAACTGCAGTTCTGTGCAATTCTTCAGTTTTCCTTATGAAGAAGGAACTAAATTGAAGCCATGCTTTTTCCTGAGCTATGGACCTAATCAATATAGCCCATCTCTGCAAAAACACATGCACAAAATGAGGAAGAATGAGACCAGCAAACTACTTCTACCTTGTCAGTACCTGTATTAATAGTTTCTCTGATTCAGTTCTTTTTGCCAAATCTATTTGGCTAGCAATCCTCTGTCAGAGATTTCAGTGAATATTACCAGGTGGGCACCCTTCCCAGGAGATTTAAGCTTCTCCTTTCAGATCTAAGGAGTGTACTCAGTGATCCTCATCTAATCAGCAGAACAGACATGTTCCAGAAGAACTGCAAGAAGTTTAAATTTAAAGAACAAATGACAGTTCTTTAAATAGAGTAAATACTGGTGAGGCAGTATTAGGAAAGAATTTTATTTCCAATTATTGTAAGAAAGAAATAGCAGGATTTGGAACAGTGACTCCTGATGTGATAGATACCTCACCAACTCTATTTCTTCAAGGACAACATACAAGCAGACAATACAGCATGAAAAAAAATATCTGTCACAGAAGCATTTCAAAGCCAACTTTGTACTGTTCATCTCCAACCTCATCTTCCCAAACCCCATTTCTGAACCCTTCTGACAATTATTAAATTCAGTCCCTAAGTATAAATGAAAGACAAAACAATAGTCTCTTATAATTTTCCAAATATCATGACTTCTAAATCTGAAGAGAAAACAAGTGATACTTTTACTACTGGTTCTAAAATTCAGCCTTTCACTTTTAGAGATGACTGAAAACTGAGGCTACTACTCTTGTCTATCTTCACTAATACATTTCACAGGTCTCATAGGACAAATGCTGTTGCAGAGGCACACTGTCATATACGCTTCCTGGTGTACCACTGAGTTTCTATATATAAAGAAACATCCCTCCCCTCAAAATAAGTACCTAAATAAAAAATTGCAATATATTACTGATCTATTGCTTGCTATACATTCTCCTTTTGGAGAAAAAGGAGAAAAGCAAGACAAAACTTTCATCAGGACTTGTAAAGCTGAGATACTGGAGTTCAAAAACAGCCAGTGCAAATATATTCTATGGTAAAATCAGAATAAAATAACAATTATATACTTTTAAAAGTTAGAACTCTGTTTTCAGATGTAATGTTTTTACCCTTAGGGGAATATTATTCTCTGCTCAAAACTGACAGTATATGATGGTACAGAACAGCACAGAGATTAAGGTTAATTGGTTTATGTGCTCTCTCCAGCTTCAGCTGATTTGCCTCAGAATTCGAAGTCAAAGCACTTAATGTGTCTATAAAACTGTAAAATATGCACAGAAAATACTACTACAGGACTGGACTTTTTCCTTTAACCCTGATAAAAGCATCTGCTGAATTCCAGGTGATTATACCTGCACAGCTCCCATGTACCGAATACTTTTCAGAGCTTTGTCTACTCTCCTCCTTTGACACAGTAAGACAGTACAAGGATGACTGAGCCCTACTTTTCTTGTCACCAGAGTAACTTACCACGAGGCATAAGAGGGAAGAACCAAGTTCAGCTAATAAAGCCTGAGCTGATTTAGCAATCTACTATTAGATACAATAGAGCTTGTAGGTCCTGCACAACCCAGAAAGGAACAACTGCAGTGTTGAATTCCACAAATATTTTAAAGCAGATCCGCTTCAAGCAGAAAAGAGGCTTGTTCTCCATAAGGCTTAAAATACTGTCTTCCTGCAGTCTACCTGCACTGTGGCTCAAAGTACCAATCAAGGAACTGAAACTGGAAAAACCACCACAGTCCACATCAACCTAATCATAAGACATCAGTTTTCTAGGCACTGTGGAAGTCTCCTGGTGTCCTGCAAGTGCTAGATTTTCCAGTTTCCCTTAAGTAAGACATGTTTCTAAATAGTAAAAGTTTAAAGCCTTTTCAAATCCACTGTAGAAGCATCTGGATACAGCTCAGTTCCTAGGAGAGGAATAAATTAAAAGAACCTTGAATGGATCTTTCTTCAAAGGTTTAAGTTCCTCTAACATGCACTTTCTAAACATTTAAGTATTTTACAGTAACAGACTGGTTGCTCTTAACAGAAGCCATATTCTTTTAACTTCAGTGCATAAGGTTTACTAGAAATCTGACACACTTCCAGACTAGTTTAAGGTGCCACACATTTCAAGATGTGCACTAAGTTAAGAGAAAATGTGGGTTTTTTCTAGGGCTATGAAAACGATCACTTACAAAATTAAACACTACCTCTCATCTTTCTCTACCCATCCAACTAGGCATTAACTAATCTGCCCCTGAGCTGTCGCCCTGGTTTTCAAAGCCTTCTGATGTTTACATTCTTGGAGTCAGAGTTCTCACACTTTTTACCAAAACACTGTGTTTTTCACATTCCTTCTTGGAGGAGGAGAAAATTGACAGACTGTTCACCTGGCCAGTGTGATTCAGAGGAGGGATATTATCCTCCAATCCACTCTCACTTTAGAGAGTCTATAAATTCTAGAAAACTGTAAATAAAGTTCTCCTTTTTACCTTGGGCGACTGAGCGTGTGGTGCGTGCTCATTTCGTGTCTCAACACGACACCTGAGCAGCCTGCAGGGAGGGACTCTCCAGCTGCCAGGCTCAGGCTTCAGTGAGCAGCTCCCTACACTGTTAACTGGCAGCACAGAGAGCAAAGCTCACCTTGACACCCAAGTTTTCATTTAATCATGCAATCCTTCAATTGTGAATCAGAGTACACTGTCTGACAGGTCATATGCTCCTGGCTGCTCTACTTTTAGAGGAAGTTAGGATCTTTATTGCAAGATAGTCTGAATGCCAACAAAAACAGATGGAGAACAGTTCTAAACAACCTTTCTGGCTGTGCTCAAAACTACTGTCATACAGGATCAGGAGATATCAACAAAGCCATGAGAAAGGAAACAGAAAAGTGTTTAGATGAGATAGCAGAGATAACGGGACATAAAGCCCCAAACCAGGTTCCTAAGACACACATACTAACAAAAAATACAAATGAGAAGAATCAATATTTCCATCAGTTAATAAATTAGTATTTCACAGACTTAAGGTTTTGCATGACAAATTAGAATAGGAAAAGGGTAAGTTTATACATTAAAACTCTACCAGCTAAAAAAGGCATTTATTACTTGAGTAATGCTCCATCAAGTTTACAGACTAGTTTAGAAAATTTAAATGCTGACATATTGAAAAGTAGCCTCCCTGTCCACCTTAGAAAGGTTAATTGTTACTCAGTTGCAAGTGAACAGTTTCCAACCTCTTATTTGTAAAGAGTTTTGGAGCATTGTGTGAGATGCTACCAAGAACATAAGTTCATCAGAAACACATCAATCTCAAATGACTGACATCCTCAAAATGTTCCAATCACTTGAAACAAACAACCTTTTGAACTATGTACTCTGTCTGTTGGGCAATACAAAAGCACTTAGGACTAATAATAAGGGGTCCAACACCTTCACTCCAGCTGTTTTCAGCACCTGGACTGGTAAAGACACAGGCAACATCATCTCTCTTGCAAGCTGTATCCAGAAATGTTCTGGAGGAGTTCAGATGGATTCCTTGAAGACAGTGCTGCTGAACAGGTTTCTCAGTGTGAGATCTCAAAGCATTCCAGAGTAAGAACTAGTTTGAATATTTTTATCCCAAGGAACAAAGTTACTGTGACATTACTGAATAAAACTTCAAACTGGACAATCAAGCTCACTGCAAACTGTGCTTCCTGTAACCAGGACACCTTAACTGTGCTCACCATCCTTTCCATTTTCCATCTCGCCTTGGATTCTGTGTAAAATGCCGTAATTTGGGGTATCATGTTCAACTTCAGGGCACTCATTTTATATATACACTGAATATTTTGATTTTACTGAATGGGCTTAGATGTTCAGCAGCTGGCTAAGTTAACACTGTACAACTGCATCACGTGGAGCCTTTCCAAAGGAGCAAGGAAAATGAATGTGTTTAGGAAGTTGTTTGCAGAGACAAGAATTGTTAGGTATAAAATTTGGGTTTGTTAGGGACACAAGACAGGTTAAACAGAATGTAACCACTACATGAACAAATGTCTCTGTAACTACTCATAAGGGCAACACATAATACTACCTCTGGGTCTGCCATTGCTGCCAGGGGACTAAAGTCAGACTCCAAGTCCACCAAAATAACTCTGTGTGATTGTCTGTAATTTTCCATGTTTGAGGTTTTTTTAAAGGGGACCTGACTCTTCATAAGATAAAAAATTTTAAGAGTCAAAAAAACTTCTGATATACTTTGGTGATAAACTGTCTTAAGCCTTGCTTTTGGAGTATGTGAATTACATAACATGTTTATTTCTGGATTTTTCTTGATTTTTTTGTATAATCAAATATAAGGGAAAGCATAAGATGACAAGCTGAAAACTTAAAGCTTGTGACATTCTCTGACAAATTCAGTTTCCAACTGTTATATTCAATAAAACCTTCCCTCAACAGATTACAGAACAAGAGGTTGGACATTACACTTTCCCACAGTGATACTTTTAACATAACTATTACATCTTGCATCACAGAAGAACCCGATTATTCCTTCTTCAATCAATCACCACACACTTACTTTAACACTGAGCAGAAGCAGGCATGCTTTTACCACCACTTAGATGATTCTGACTGAATAGTCCAAACGTGTTAAAAAAACCCAAAGGAAACAGCTCTTCTACCTCAGACTGCCATGCAGTTGTTGTGTTGATTTTAGTTTTTTTTTTTTTTTAATTAAAACACTGTATTATGACTCTTCTAAAAGGAGGATGAGCAGATTAACATCACACCAAATTCTATTTATTTGTATTCTGAGGGTTTCAGGACTTGTGTAATCATCTTCATTTAAAAAAAATAATCAAGGAAAAAATTGTGTTTTAATTCTATGCATCTAGATTTATCTAATAGTTTAAAAAATGTTTTTAACATACTGATATATGTTAAGGGCTGTGAGTTACACTAATAACAATACTAGTGGGGATAAGGATGCTATTAGGATAAAGTTTATTGGTATAACAATGGAAAAACAGAACCTTAAATAACTTCAAGGTCCTTTTGTGATGGCAATTACGGAAAATAGGAAAGCAATGCATTAAGCAGATATAAAAATAGGAAATTGACAAACTAGAATGTTGAAACAGAAATTTCCCAAATACAAACACACTAGAAAGCCCAGAGGCTGTAAATAAAGCTCAGATTAAAGCCTTTAACTCTTTTATCACAAAATTTCTTTAGAATGTTCTAATGCAACAGTTACTCTGACACAATGGAACAAGTAGGCTGAGATGTGGCTTGTGTCCTCTTATAGAAACAAAGTCAGTGAATGACCATAATTTAACAGATTTTAGAAAGCCTAGAAATTATTAGAAATGAGAAAGGTAAAATAAACCATAGCACTGTAACTGGCATAAATTAATATATAAATACTGTTTGTACATCAATTCTACACTTTCTAGAAATCATAAAGTTACCTGGCCAAGAGATATACTAACTTTCTGTTCTGAAGCCTCCTGAACTCTCTACTGTATCTCTCACATACACAGAGATGTATCATAAATGTTTCTATATTATCTGAAGTGAAAAAAATCTCTGATGTTATACAGGTACGACTATCCCAGAAGTTAAAAGAATGCTCAAAACACTGACTGGGCTGCCAGTGTCTGACAAGCAAAAATCAACACTGAAATGAGCTGGGTTCTCAACTACTTTACATTGATAAAGATCTCTGGCCAAATTTGTATTAGATTGTCCAGTGGAGTAAGAATGAAGAGTCAGAGGTATTCCACCTTTCCTATGAAAGTCAGTAATATACCAACTTGTTTGTTTTCTAAGCAGATAACACAAACATGCAAAAACGACACTAGGCCTCACTCCCAGGCGAGGAGAGGTGCAGGTTTCTGACAAACTATGTTCCCAAGTGCTCTGTCCCCACCAGACCTGGCAGAGACCACCTTTCCACGAATACCAAGGTCCTCCGGGAAGCTGCACTACAGGCCCAGCGCCAAGGTGGTGAGGAAGTCCTGCAGCAGGTCCGCCTGCCACAGCGCCTGGTATGTCATTTACAGCGCACCCACACACCCTGCGATAACTTCACTTCGCCTTTAATCAGTTTTAGAGGCTCTTACGTGCTCCTGGATGCGGCGCGGCCACCCCTGAACAAAGGGGGCAGGGAGAGGAATCCCTTCTCCCCCGCCGGGGTGCAGGTATACGGCTCCCGAAGTCTCCCATTACCTCGGAGCAGCCCTTGCTTCCCTCCCTGCCTCCCTCGCTCCCCCGGCGAGGCGGCCGGCTCAGCCTCTCCCCAGCCCGAACGCGGCCCACCCGCGGCCCCCCGCGCCCCAGCGGCGGCTCCGCCCGGTGCGGGCCGCAAGCGCCGCTTCCGGGGCCGGGCCCGTCGCCTCCATTTTGGGCCCGATGTAGAGCTCACCTGCATGCCAGGCACTTGCACCGCCACGGGCGAGTGGGCCATGGCGGGCTGCAGCGGCCGGGCGGGCGCCGCCCGCTGCTCCCCGATCTCGGCCTCTTTCTTCTGGACGGCGGCGGCGGGGCCTGGAAGGACAAAGCGGCGGGGAGGCGGCGGCTTCAGTGCGGGCCGCGCTCCCTCCTTCCCTCCCCGCCCTGCCCGCCCGCCGCTGGCTCCTCACCTCACGGCCGCGGGCCTGCGCTGTGCGAGGGGCGGGCGGGGGTCGCTAGCGCCGCTGTCCCCTGCCCGCCGGGCTCCCCGCAGCGGCCCTGCCCATGCCCCGCTCTCCGGTCCCGGCGCGGGGGCGGCTGCTCGGGGCCCCCCGGGGTGGCGGCTCTCGGCGCGGCCGGGGCTGGCTCAGAGCGCCATGTCGGGCTCCGGCTTCAAGCGGCGGCTGCTTCCGTCTTGGCTCCAGCCTCGCGGGGCGGAGCCGCCGCACGGCCCTGGCGTCACGGCACCCGCCTCCTCGGGCGGGCCGGGACACTGCGGAGGGAGGGGCAGCGGAGACCCCCGACCCCCCCACGCTGTCACAGAATCAACAACAAATATATTGGAAAAGGCCTCTGAGGTCATCGAGTCCAACCTATGGCCCAACACCACCTTGTCAACCAGACCAAGGCACTGAGTGTCACGTTCAGTCTTTCCTTAAAAACCTCCAGGCACGGTGACTCCACCACCTCCCTGGGCTGCCTGTTCCAATGTCTAAATCACCCTTTCTGTGAAGAAATTCTTTCTAAGGTTCAACCTAAACCTCCCCTGGCACAGCTAAGACCTTATCCCCTTGTCCTGTTGCTGGTTTCCCGGGAGAAGAACCCGACACCCACCTGGCTACAGCCTCCTGTCGGAGAGTTGTACAGAGGGATAAAGGTCCTCCCTGAGTGTCCTTTTCTCCAGGCCAAACACCCTCAGCTCCCTCGAGAGCTCCTCATCAGACTTGTGCTCCAGATGCTTCACCCAGTTCTGTTGCTCTTCTCTGGATCCGGTCCAGTACCTCAGTGTCCTTTCTGAGCTGAGGGGCCGAGAACTGGACCCAGCACTCAAGGTGCAGCTTCACCAGTGGCAATGCCGACCTCTCGGGTGCAGTCATGGGGTCCCTCCTGCAGAGTCACAGCACTGCTCCCTGGCCCCACTGCCAACACCCCATCACCACTGTACCCCTGGCTCCTGTGCCCCAGAGACAGGGTACAAATAACTGAGGGAATATTTGATGGGGTTTACTTGCTTTTGTGACAGAAGTGGTGATGTCTTCTTGTCTCAGGGGTGCTCCTGGCAGCCTGCTGTAATGGAGGTGGTGAGGGCGGGTCCAGTTCGTCTTTGGAGGTTCAGCTCCAAGTTCAGGGTGGTTGGCTCTTTCTTGGCTCACCAGGAGGGTTCCCTCCTCCTTGGCTAGCTCTCCCCAACTGCATAGGCTGCTGCAGGGCTGTCCCAACACATACCTCTGTCCCTCACCACCACCTGCTTTCCTGGTGAGGTGGGCTGCCCCCAACATTCTACCAGGCCCTGGAGAGGGGAAAATAACAGTGTTTTGAAGTGACTTTTTCCCATTCATGCATGAGTGTCCTAGGTTACAATGTAAGATGTGCCCAAAGTACATATTCTATCACCATCTTCATGAGCTGTTGGACCCAGGTGGGGCAGTGTTTCCCTTATCTTCTGTTAATGGGCCCATCAATGCCTTGCCACATGACTCATAAATAACTCCCTCTGGGAGCTCTCTCTGTTTAATGGGCCATCAAGGACCCACTGCATGACTTATAGAATGATATCATCCCATTGTGAGATGTTCCGCCCAGGGGGAGGAGCCAAGCATTCCCACCTGGATATAATCTGAGATTTGGGACAGCATAGGAGCCTTTCCCCACTGGATTTGCAGAGGATGAGAGCTACCAGACCTTTCTACAGGATCACTGCTTCAACAAGACCATTCCATCTGGACTGCTACTACCACCCTAACTAACAGGGTGTCTGTCAGGTTGTATTCTGACTCTGTCAGTGGATTTTTGTACTATTGCATTTAATTTATTTTACTTTATTTTGCTGATTTTCTTTTCCTCTTATTAAATTGTATTTCTGACTTGGAGTCTCTCACTGGTTTTGTTTTCAAACCAGTACAATGAGTCACACAGTGTGTGTGATTCACGTTCTTATACGTGTAAGTTTTGCCAGTTACTAAAGGAAAGCTTAAATCGATGTCTTTCATGGCACTGGTCTTCCCAGCTGCCCTCTGAGCAAGAGTATAGAAATCACATGGATCCAACACAAATATCTTCATGGGTATGTGAGGGCTTCCCTCAAATTCATAGGTTTCTAGGTCTAAAAGCCAAGAAAAAGTAAGGTAAGCTGGAGGTGTTGGATTGCTGGCCATACCAGAGCTATCCTGCTGAGGGGGTGAGTCCCTTCAGAAAGGATGTGACAGCAGGCAGTCTTCCTCCCTCAGGACTCAGAAGAATGTTGCACTGTGGCAAGGAACACAAAACACCTCTGTTTAAGGTAAGGTTGTGTTAAAACTGGCTGAAGACAAGAATTTCAAAGTTAGGCAGTCTTTCCATCCTTAACTCACTGTGGTTTGAACCAAAAAACAAACAGTAATGTTTGTTAAGGACAGGTTTGTGGATCATGGTGGAATATTTTTTTTTCCCAACTTGCCAGTTTGTTAAGCCTTTATTGTTACTAAAATATTTACTTTCTTCTGCACCTTTTTTTAAAAAAATAGCTTGACTTTAAAAAGCATCTGTGTGATAGTTATACATCTAAGTTTCTTATGAGCCTACCTGGAGTTTATTTTAATGCGTGGAATGTTTAAGGTATTTTCTGAAAGTTTATACCTTATACTTAAATTCAAAAATGTTTTCCATTAATAAACCTCTGGGAAGAAATGGGGATTTCTACTGACAAAAAGCTTTCTTGATTATGTACTGTGGTTCAGCAAATAAATGAATGTTCACTCATGGTACTTCTGAATCCTGCCTGATTCATTCTGCTCAAATATACTTAAATCACTTCTTCTACCTTTTAATAATCTTTAGAACATGAGCCCTGAAAAAATCCTGACAAATGAAATAGGATGATTTTTATTTCATGCTGCTGCTGCATTGCAGACCTACTGCTCCTCTTCTGGTTCTGAGGCTTTGCTTTTCTCTTTCTATCCATATATTGCCTTGATTTTTCTCTCCAGATTCCTGCTAACTGTTTATCTCAGCCTTGTCTTGATGTTATACAAATTTTCTCCTTGTTTACTTTGTACCAGAGAATACTAATTGCCAATCCATTCTTCCTATTTTGGGGTCATATACTGAGACTTTTGACCTTTTATGCATTTCTGACTTGCATGCAGCTTAATATAACATGAAAGGGATGGTAGCAGACCTATTTAAGAGAATTCTACTTCTGCTCTTGCAGGACAACTGTGAAGCATGTGATACGGTATTCTCCCCAGCAATTATATCTGTAGCTGTCTCCCATGCATAGCAGGTTGACCAAAAGAAAAGTGCAATGACAAAAACACAAAGAAAAACATTTTGTGAAAATGCAGGTCAGAGAGCCCGGGAATGACATGGTGAGCAAAGTCAGGGAGGAAAATCTATCAGGGAATCTTAAGTAATCAGCTGGTCATGCAATGACTGAATCATTGAGCCAGGCTGTGAAGTGAGGTAGACTGGCACCATAACATCTAAGAAAAGGGCTGTAATATTGTATTCCCCTCTATAATTAGCAAATTCTAATTTGTGCATTAAGAAAGACAGGTGATCAGTTACTGATATTGCTCTATGAAAGACCTTCCCTGCTCCCTTCCAGCCTGCCCTTTAAATACCTGGTGCTGCTGTTTTCCAATACTTAAAATGTGTCTCTAATTCACTTAGGACAGCTCCCAGGGCCTCACACTAGCGATGTGACCCAAGTCAGACCTTCAACTGTTTCATGTTTTTTAACTACTATTTTTGTGTTGCTGATGTGAAAGTATAATTTATTTTTACATCAGAAGACTGCAGGGAGCTATCAAAACCACAGAGCTTTTGGAGAGTGCCTGCATAATGTTAGTTGCTTTAGACCTACCACAAAAAGTGGTAGAAATGTCTCTTAAACTTTCAAACATAAATGAATAAAATGAAATTAATTAGAGTGCTAAGCAGAAAAATACTGCATTTTACAGACTCCAAGGACTCCTCACAGTGATGTGCTGGGGGGGAGGGAGGGAGCAGGTGTCTGATCTGGTTCTAGCAGAGCTGATGCAAACTCAAACCTCTAGAAAATATGATGCCCGGTTTCTATGTATCAGGATGGATCTGGGTGTTCCAAACCCTTCAGTGCCTTTGCAAAGTTCAGCTGGCTGGTGTTGCACTGACCTGGGCATGTGGTGACAATCCCATGCAATGCATTTAGAGGCACCCACAATTCTCCTGCCTGACACCTTTCTCTCAATACAAGCAGCACAGCTAAAGGGTTATCCCATAAAAGTGGAATACAGCCTCCCAAACCAGTAACTTTGAATGCCTTTCATGTTTTTAAGTCTGAAACACCTTGCCAAAGACGTTGTGGAAGTTAAAAGTTGACTGGAGTTGGGGGAAAAAAGAACTACATATTTATTTTATTAATGAGAACATCAGGGATGTCAAAGGAAGAATTAAAATGTTTTTGTAAGCACATAATTTCTCAATTCTTTGACATAAATTAGTCTCTGATTCATGGGCATTAGGGAAATCACTTTGTCTTCAAGGCACTTATTTAGGACCTTCAGAATTTCCAGCACTGCCACTAGAAGCTGCTGATACTCACTAACATGGGAGACAAGTCTAGTCCTTGTCAATGCCTTATTACAACTTTGACATCTCTATATCCAATAAATAATTTAAAATTATAGAGCCTTGCAGCTGGACTAGAAACAGTACCATAGTACATTCACTTCTGCTCACCACCTTCATTCCCATGCCCAGAATACATCTTGTCTCCCCTCATTCTCTAGTATTCTCAGTATCCCACCTTCCTTGTAGCCTCTGCAGCTCTGGCTTCCCCCAGAGGAGGCAGCTCAGTTGTTCTGTAGGACACCAGGTGAATGGAGCTCCTCCAGCACAAATGGATTATTTAGATAATTCAGCTGCCAAAGTCTGCCAGTGCCAACTAAGTGTTAAAAAACTGAGATTTTCATGTAATATAGGAAAACCATGCATTTTCTCCAGGAAACAACAATGGCACATGCTTGACAAAAGTATGATGCTCCATGTCCTCCCTCAGAAGCAAAGGGAGCAAAATGATACATCTTCTTGCAATCTTCCTCTTAGAAATGCCTGAACTATTTTTTTAATTGACACTTCCTGTACTTTTAAGGAAAATAATCAGGCTGAGGTAAATACCTAGGATGGAAGAGGTGGATGAAGGATGCTGGTTCACCATCTCCTTCAATGTAAAGACTAAAGATCATAAAATCAAACAAGCAGATGCCAAGTTCAAAACAAACAAAAGAAGGCACTTCTTCACTCAGGGTATAGTTAAGCTGGTGAACTATTTGCTACAGGCCAAAAGTGAGTGGACAGTTTCATGGAAGGAAAAAAAACCCTAACACTGGGGAATACTGCTTATAAAACTAGCACCTCTGGTTGAAGAATTAGGTGAGCTGCAAATCCCCTCAGGCAAGTGCAAGCACTGCCCCTGCTCTCTCCATTCTCATCCACTTCCCCAAGCCCCTTACACTGGCTCCAGTCAGAGATGAGCTACTGTGGTGGATGGGCTTTGTTTTTGCATGATTGGCCTGTTCCATGCAGAAGTTTCAGCCTGGAGGGTTAAAATTTGGCCAAAGTACTCAGTTGAGATGGAACTGCCCTGCAATGGTAGGCAGAGCTACTTGCTAACAGGACTAGTAGACACGGTGCCCATTGTCTGTAGCACAGGAATTTTACATTGACATAATCTTTAATTTTCCATAAGAGGGAAAAAAAAATCAATGAGTTGTCTTTATGAGGTCTTTATCACTAAGCTGATAGTGCATGTGTATTGTACCAGTTTGTAGAATGGTGAGTCACTATGTTCCTAAGGATTATGAGAAATTTAATGGACTGTTCACAAGTTCAAGGGCAACTTTTCCACCTTCAACACATAAGATCCTTGTGCCAGTTAACTTTTTATTTCAATACAATATTTGGCTTTAAGATGATCTTCTGTAGGATAGTTCTGTGTTTCCAAGACTGCGAGATAAGTAAGATGGAGCTACTGTTTTGTTTCTGACCTCTTTATTATAAATATACTCTATTTACACTTTCATCTCTAAAATAAACCACACATCTCTAAATACACACACATGGAGACACACATATATGTATTTATAGGTAATTGTATCCAATTCAGTAGTTTAATATCACAGAACATTGTTCTCAAATTATTGTTCTCATATATTCTTCCCCCTGTTTGCAAATATATTTTGTAATTTTAAATAACTCTTCCCTGCTCTAATTTCCCCCCCCCCAAAGCAGGAAACCAGAATTTCAGTAAAGCTTGCACTCTTGGAATACCAAAAATAGTTTGCTCACAACAGTGGAAAGGGTGAAGGAAATGAGAGGCCCTGCCAGTGGGCAAACAAAACGCCAGCCCCAACAGCACAGTCTTTACATAGCCAGTCCAATCTTTTTTTCCCTAATTTTTTTTTTTTTTTAGTAAAATGCATACAGTATTTATAGAATTAAAACCATTTCTATGTAAGGGAACAGCAAGAAGCTGGTTCTGGTGGAATTCCTACACTAGCAAAGCACCCCTTCCAAAGAGGCTGATAGCCCTGGGCAGAACTCTGGGCAGGATATTTGTGAGGGCATGTTGCTCTGCCAGCACCAAGAAAAGGGTGGAGAGAAAGCCAGACAAGATGGGTTAAAGAAGAGAGAGGAAAGAGGGAAAAAAAGGTAATTTTTAAAATATACCAACTGAAAAAAAAGGAAGGGAAGGAAAGTGTAAAGGAGAAGAAAAAAAATTCAGAAAGAAGTAATTATCTCATCTTGATAATTCTCACATGGAATTACTGTACTAAAGGAAGGGATCTCCTTACCTTTCCTACCACATCTTCAATATTTTTTGGTGCCTGGTTTCTGTTGCTCTCAAGAAGATGGTCTCTTCACCTCAGCCTCCAGCTAAGCTGGTCCACGTGTGCAGCAAGGCAGCAATGATCTGATGGAGGCAACTGGGAGGGGAAAAATAGGAGAATGAAGCGCTAGGGAGCACTAGCTGTGAGGAGGAGACTGCTTTTTCCCAGCCTTGCCAGGCTTCCAGCACCAAAACAGAGCCACACAAACACACACACACACACACACACACACACATACACACGTGTGCACAAACACGTGAATGCAGACGCACACACATCTTCAGTCCCTGTCCCCAGAGCTTCAGCCATCCTTCCTGGGAGGCCAGCACCATCAGCTTGCTTTGTGCTGCTCTGCCACTTGTCTCTCAACCTTGCTGCCCTCCTCACTGGTTGCAGCCACAACGCCTGCCTGTTGGGCCCTGACAACGCGCTTGGCTCCCGGGAAGAAGTATTCACACATGATGGCAGCTCAAGAGAAAAGTCGAAAAGGAATCAAAGCCATCTCTGTTGAAATAAACATCTGCTCTGCATTCAGTATTGTGGCAGCAGGGCTCACAAAATGGATGGGCAGCCCTCCAAAGGCTCCTGGCACATCACAGATATCAGTACCTGCTGAAAACAGGCTGATGGAGCAGTCATGGCACCGTGAGGAGCACAGATAGGGACACTCAGAAGAGAAAACTTTGGTCAAAGCTTCATGGTTCCCTTGGAGGAATACAGCTCAGAAATCCATTGCCCCTGCAGTGATGCTGACAGCTAGGAAGAAATGGTGGCACCACAGTCCCTTCCATGCGGCTGAGACGTGTGCTCATCACCCCAGCCCACAGTTTCTTCCCAGTTGCCCCACTGCAGACAGAGGAAGAAAGCAATGGGATGTGGCTGTGGAAAAGCATTTGTCCCTGGAAACCATTCAGGGAGATGTGTATTTGATGGCTCTCAGTTTACATTCAGTTCCCTGAGGAGTGGTCAGAATAGGCAGAGACCCGTTGTCTTGGACAAACTGGGACATTAAATGCAATCCTCTCTTTTTCGCTTTCCATTCTCATATCCCTGTGAAGGCGGCACTGTGACACAACATTGAGCTGAATCCAAACGAGGCAGTGAAAGTCACAGCCAGTGCATCAAAGTGCTACATTTGTCATGTATATCCTTTGCTTTTAGTGGGGGAAAGACCACAGTTTGGGTCATGGGGACTCACCTAAACCTCTGTGGAGGCCCAGGGGCCTGCCATGAGGATAATTATGCCTCAACCCTGGAGGGACCGATGCAACCGGGCAGAAACACCCCTATAGATTAGGGTGAGGAAAACCTTACTCCCATGGGCCTTTGCAGCCACATGTTAATATCTCTTAGGTTTCCTTGTTCTATTGGTTTGTTAAGTTTATGTCATCCTGTTCAGCTCCCATTCACCATATATGCACCCCTCCTAGAATGTTCTTCCTTCCCTTGAACCCCATTGGCTCTGTATTGCTGCAGTACCCCACCGCTGTGATCCTATTAGTCCCCCCGGTTCCTAGCCACCCCTCTGCACCATTTTTCCCTATCCCTATTGGACCTTGACCCTCAGAACTGCCCAATTTGTCTCATTTATAACCCTGTGCCCTTGGCCCCCTCCTCGTTCTTGTCCCTGATTCTATTCAAAGCTAGTCTCGTCTGTGAATCTCTATTCTTCGTCCCTGGACCCCTTTGCTCCTGAATAAACAGTCTTTGGATATTGAAACAAGAACTCATCTGCCGATTCGTCAGTGCCATTACAGTCGTGCCCTTACAATCCCGTGCTCCCAGGCTTAGAGGTGTGAGTCACTCTAGGATCCTGTGTCCCCACCCACATGAGTTGTAACAAACCTCCAGTTGGAACTTAGTAATGATGGCAAGAGGTCTTTTTAATGAGTGAATTTTGTGTGGTTGAGCCAGGAATCAATGTGAAGAGACAGTCTGATAATACCACCTTACTGAGCTTCTTAGAGCAGAAATACACATGAAATGCAGGAATCTGACACCTTCCTGGGAGAGGGAACAGAGGTATTTTTGTCTCCAGTCCAATTTACCCAAATTCCCCTCAGAGCACTAAGTGACAAACATGGCCTTCACTGAGAGCTTCAAAAGGAAATTGCTATTTGCATAAAAGACATACTCAGCTGAGTTGGTTGTTAAAAGGGAGCTTTAACAAGAGGAGAGAATGGAACAAATCTCTTGGAAAAATGTCCAAAAGCCATTGGATTGTGGGAAATGAGATTCAACATCTGTGTCCCAGTTGGGCTGTCACTCATGAACAGCAAGCATGCAGCTTTGTGTGAACTGCTAGATGTCACAGATGGTGGCTCTTGGGTGAAAAAATCAGGAGATTCTCAAGACTTCAGCAAGGACAGTAAGGAGGAGAGGGGCAATCTGAGATTGAGATGAGGAGTTGAGAGCTTTGTCAGTTTTACAGCAAGACAGGGTAAAAGAATGACAGAGAGGAAAAGGAAACACAGGTCTAGCAGAAAATCCTGCTAGGTTTTCATCTTTCTTTGAATATGTAAATGGGGTGAGCTGAAAATTTTCCTGGCTTCACAATTCTTGTTTCCAGGAAATGAACCCTCAAGCAATGCTGCAAACCAACCCAGCTGCCATCACAGCTGTGACTAGCCAGGGGGTAAATGGGGTGACAATAAGGTGACAGTTCTTAGTCCCAGACCTGCAATCAAACTGGTACAGGCAGAGCCTGGTAGGTAAAATAAAACTCTGGGCAAGGGCCAGGGTTTCTCTGGGTGAATGGGTGAGATCAAGGCACCAGCATGGTGAGTGTGTGGATCTAAGTGCAGTGTGTTCAATGACAGAGGCTGTAGCAAGAAAGGGAAATTTCCACAACAGAGTTGCTTTTCTGCCGGCTAAGAGCAACCAAAGAGCAGATGACTCATGAGTACGCATCTCCCCAGTCTGCTTTCGGAACTCTCCTCTATCTGGTCCAACTGCTATGTACACTTATTCCTTGTGCTGATGAGGAAGTCAGATGTAAACATGTGGATCAAGGCCAGCAAGGCTACTGGTGAGGCTGTAAATGCCATGATGGTGACAGTGTGACCTGTGTGCTAGAAGGCTGTGTGAAAAACAAGAGTCACTTTCTTAGAAAATTTAAAAAGTTTAATAAAAAGACAATTAGGAGACAGAAATAAAGCAAAATATTAATTATACGGCTGGGTGATTTGGCATTCAGCCAAGAGCACACCTGCTAATGAAAAGGCTCGATCTTTAAAAGTGCCAGCCTGTTGCATATTTATAAATTTACATGCATGATTCAAACATTCCTCTTGAGTGTGAATTTCTTTGTTCAGTTTCAACTCCCCCCCAACCATTTTATCTGGTAGATACACCTTCGAGTGGCTCCATTCCGTCTGATAGCATAGGTATAATAAATTCCTCTCCTGGAGTTTTTGGCCATCTTCATCTGGATAAGATACCAATAACAGAAGTTCAATAAATTCCTTTCCTGAAGTTTTGGTCAGTAATCTACATAAGATAATTCAGGAATGCGGGGGATTTTCTCCATCCTTCTGGTTTAGCTGGTTTAGATGTTACAAAAACAGTTTTTAGTATCATGTTATAGCCTAAGAAATATATATATATATATTCATCACACTACTTATTTCTAAGTTTCATTAATAGCAGAAGTAAAAAAATACAGAGAAATCTACCCATATTACACATATAGCATTTAATATTTGCGAAAAGACAACTTTATAATATGTATCTATAACAGCTGCATCTATAAAACACACGAGTGGTGAATCCTTCATTTGTGCTAGTGCTTGGCCACTTTACATCCAGGAAAGTGGGTGTATTTTTCAGAGATAAATAAATAATCGTGAGACTTAGTTAAATACCACCCTCTACTTCCAGATGTTGAACAGCAGACAGCCCAGGAAACTGCCACTACAAAGGTTAAAGTAGGGGGAGGATATAAGTGAGAAAGAGATGAAGGGAAGAGGAAGCTTCACAGACCCTATTACCTTTCACTGCTAATGAGCTGCTGAATACTTGGGCCATTGGTTCCCCCTTGCTCAATGTGTGAATGAGGAACGATAGCAAAATAACCTACCAGAAAGTGCAAAAGGATCCATCTCCAGGAGATGTGTCAAGAGTGCTCTCCAGAGCCTGATCTTCCTGCTGTGTTTGACGAGGCTGCCACGGGGCAAAATGTTTACTAGACTGACTGAGATACTACTGTGAGTCAGGGGATAAATGAGAGAAGAGGGGAAACAAAGAAGTCAGTGCAGCAGGGGAGAGATGACCTTTCAGAAGAGGGAAGTGAGGAAAGCTTGTTTATGAGCTGCTGCCAGGAAGTCCTGTGACTAACCTTATTTCACACACCGATTTTATGGACCAAAGTTATATTTGTAGGAGGCTGGATAAAATGCATAACCAAGCTGTGAAGAGGTGGGCTCACCCTTCCTTTGGAAGGTTACAGAACTCTGAAAGCTCTCCTGCTGTGAGGCATCCCACCAGAGCAAGGCTTTGCCTTTGCAGCAGAGACTGTTGCCTGGGGGCCCAGGAGCAGATTTTGTAACCCTAGGGAGGAAAAAACTGCAGCAAAGCTGTGTATTCTTGCAAAAAGAGCTGTTCTTTTTGCAATTCAGAGAAAGCAAATTTGACATGCTGTAGTTTTGCACTATGCTGGTCTGATTGCTCTTGTGCAATACAACAGGGCATCTCTTTTTCCATTTCCTCTCTCCTACACCTGTCCTCTCCTCTTTGCACTCAAAGAAAAGCAATACTTTGTGTTTCTACAGCTTCAGTTGTTGCAGCTTCGGAGGCTGAGAGGCCTCCCTGGAGGTCTGTGGCCTGAGATAAGAAAATGCAAGTCACGATGAGTGGCCAAAAAAAAGCCCCTTGGCGCCTTTGGACCCCTCTTATCTCTCTGTAAGACTATAGGCCAAATTGTACCTCAACTCTCCCATTGGTCCACTTTTCAAAACCCCTCTACCCTATATAAACCCCAAATATTGCCCTGTTAAGTCAGAAGAGCTGTCACTGCTAACCTTCGAAGAGGATGCCGAAATAAAGGACATCATCTGAGGAACCGTACACCGCCTTCTCCTCTCTCTCCCTGTGTCTGCCTGGGCATTTAGCAAGCTAAGAGCTGGTATTCACTGCTAAGAGCTGATCTTACACTGCTAAGAGCTATCACACTGCTGAGCTGAATTCACAGCATATTGCTTGCTAAGTTTGCCTAAGGCCAAAAAGCCTAATAAACATTCAGTGACAACTTATGGATCATATGTGAAAAGTAGAGAATGCCCAGGAGTGTTCTCTAACAGAACTTTCCACTTTCAACACATATTGCAACATGGACAGAAGGCCAGAGGTGATCTGGAAGTTTGTGCAAGTCAAACAGGATGGACATGAAGCATAACGGCACCATAAAATGCCTGTGCTCATGGCAGGGAAAGTTAAGGAGGATGCTGACAGACTTTTCAAAAAACATCAGGAGAAGAAGGAAGGCTCAAGGGCAACAGTGCCAATGCAGAAAGATTGTAATAAAATAATGCTTGACTTAGTTAAACATCAACTCACAGATAAGAGGAATAAGCCAGCTTCCTGAAAGGGCTTGCACAAGCCAAAAGGATGAACTGTTTGGCTAGGCCATATAGGCATGTGTAGCAAAAGCAAGCAAACAAACAAGTGAATAAGAGGAAAAATGTTGCAGTGCCAGGAGGTACTAGCCTCAGCTGGAGGGTCCTGTGAGTGAAACAAGGTGCAAGTGGTATCTCAGCTCTGTCACTACTGTGTGCCCATGCCGCCTGCACCTGTGCATCTGACAAGGGGGTGCTGCCTGGCAGGGTGAGCCAGCATCCTCAAATGTCCCCCCTGCTCCCCATCCAGCCACCTAGGAGAGAAAACCTTGCAAAGTGCTCTTCCTCCTCTGCCAGCTCCTGAGGCAAGATGGGTCACCAATCTGCAAGTGTAAGGTCAGAAGGGCAAGTAACAAGCCCAGACTGGCCCAATGTGGTGCCAGTCTGCAGAGGTTTGTGCTTCAGCTGATTCCCAGAGCCCATGAGCTGCTCAGAGGCAGCACCAAGCCTTGGGAAACAGGCCCAGCCACCAGATACTTAGCCTTATGCCCCTATGGATTAGGTAGGTTCCACCTGACCAGTTTATTATCCTACATGCCTTCTCTGGCATGTCTTCCAGTGATGCAGTTTGGTGATTTATGGCTGCTCGGAGGGATGTATCACTGGCTGCTGGCTGGCTTGTCCCAACCCAATGAGAAGATTTTGAACTTCCTGCTGTTGGCAAGTCATACTGCCACAGGGATGGACAACCACCATGGCTATGTTTTGAGCTGTAGTGCTTTCCTTCCACTTCTCCCTGACATGATGGGCAAAGGCAGTGGGAACCTGCTTTACTCTGATGTATGGCTGTAGAAGGAGCAGGGACACAGCCAGCAGCAGTGGATGGCCCCTGGCAGAGATGCACACCATGGCTTTGTACTGCAGGAACTGTGGGTTTGCGCTTGTCAGAGTGCTGGGCTCCCTCATGCCAAGTCCAAGTGGCCCCTGTGCCCATATCCCTCTCACCCCTTCTGTTCCTGGCACAGACTGTCACCAGGACCCCATCACATCCAGGTTACATGGAACTCATACAGCCTTGTTTGTATGGTTGCATTCACCTCCTGGCTAATTATAGCTGGGGTAGATTGAAGCCTCTCCTGGTGCCTCCCCATCTGGCACAGCATGTTTTGGTGAGCAGGTAAGGCACAGGCAGTGCATCCTGCTTCCCACCCTTCTCCTTGTTCCCACCATGGCTCTGCACAGCCCTGACCGTTGTGTGCTGTCACGTTGCAGCAGTGTCTGTGCAGAACCTCACCTGCAGCTGCAGTGCTTCCCCTGGATTTCCCCAGCACTCTGCACAGGAGTTTCTGCAGGTGGTTTTTGTAGGTGCTTTGCTTTGCTCCAGAGGTGCCTGTATAAGTGGATCCCATTTAATTCACATGCTTCTGCTCTTAGGTCTAGCAACTTGCCTCCCTCCACCTGCCCATGCTGGTACTACTGCAAGCATGCAAGTACCTGAATTTTGGAGCAATTTATTCCAGCTGGATATCATTGCTGTGGTTCTACATCAAAATGAAACAACAATGCTCTCACACACATGCAAATATTCATGAGCATGGCCTGTAGACCCTTCTTTACATTACCATGATAAACACCCTGATGTGTCCTACAGCACAGCTTTCTCAGCCTTTTGGTTTTGTCCCAGTTACTCCCCCAGCCTGGAATTTTTCCCCAGGAGGGACCTGAAGAGCAGGCCACAGCACAGAAAGACCCCATGTGGTTTCTCTGGGGTCCAACATAGGTGACCTTTTGCCCTGGACTGGTTTTTGAGAGCTGCCTCCATGGGTGTCTAGTGCAGACCTGGACGCACATCTCCCTGCCAAGGACAGAGGTGATACTGTCCGGGTTTGGAACAGATTAGGGGAAAACCCCTAAAAGAGTCCCCTAAAGACAAAACCTCCACCACCCCTTTCCCCCCCCAGCCCTGGGTTTGGGAGAGAAAAAAAAAAATTCCTTGGAGGAAAAGTGGAAAAACCGGTTTATTGAAAACACTCCCCAGCAGAAGGGAAAAGAAACAGATTACTGTGAGAGGAGGGTGCAAAGCTTCTTTCTCGGGCTCCGGAGACTCCCAGACTCCTCGGGTCAGGTTGGGTCCAGAGACGGTCCTAAATCTTTTGGGGGGGGGGGGGGGGGGAAGAGACAAGGAAGAAGGAAAAAACGAGAGCGGCGAGAGCAAGCAGCAAAGCCAGTAGCAGCAAGCAAGCAAAGCTAGCAGCAGCAAGCCAGAGAGCAAACAGCCGCGGCAGTCCCCGCCCAAGGGGGGAGGAAAACAGCCGCTAGACACCACAGTCCACGATATATGGGATAGAGGTTACTGTCAACCCAGAACATTCCACCCCTTATCCCATATTGTGGACACACAAAAATACTTTCATCCCACTTACTCAGACTTCCAACACTTACACATTTCCATCCGTCCTACTTACTCAGACCCTTGACACTTATACGTTTTCTTCTGTTTCATGTCTGACTGATTTAACGCACAGACAATGGTAGTAACATTCAGCACATATGAATCTTACCTCACATTCAGATCTCCCTGAGGTACACATCGTATTGTTCCATCTTCCTGCATTATCCACCATGTATAACCCGGTCCTTGAGCAGAGACAATTCCACGGATGGGTTTGCCTGTACTCGAGGCAGGGTTGATCCATACTGTCTTTCCCAATGAACCTCTAACATGGGCCACTGGGGCTTTATCTCCCTCTACTATATTAAGAAGCTGGGACTGAGCAGGACCCGCTCGGTTGGTAGAACCTCAGGTGTTGACCAACCAGGTGGCCTTTGCTAGATGCTGCTCCCAGTTTTTTAAGGACCCCCCACCCAATGCTTTCAGGGTGGTTTTTAACAACCCATTGTATCTCTCCACTTTACCTGCAGCTGGTGCATGGTAGGGGATATGATATACCCACTCAATGCCATGTTCCCTAGCCCAGGTTTTAATAAGATTATTTCTAAAATGAGTCCCATTGTCTGATTCAATTATCTCGGGAGTACCGTGCCTCCAAAGGACCTGCTTTTCAAGGCCCAGGATGGTGTTGCGGGCTGTAGCATGGGACACAGGGTAGGTTTCCAACCATCCCGTGGTGGCTTCTACCATGGTCAGCATATGGCGCTTGCCCTGGCGGGTTTGAGGCAGTGTGATATAATCAATCTGCCAGGCCTCCCCATACTTGTACTTAGACCACCGCCCTCCATACCAGAGGGGCTTCATCCGCTTGACTTGCTTAATAGCAGCGCACGTCTCACAGTCTCGGATAACTTGAGAAATGCTGTCCATGGTCAGATCCACCCCTCGGTCTCATGCCCACTTGTAGATGGCATCTCTACCTTGGTGACCTGAAGCATCATAGGCCCATCATGCTAGGAATAACTCTCCCTTGTGCTCCCAGTCAAGGTCCATCTTCAACTCCCCTATCTTTGCAGCTCGATCTACCTGCTGATTGTTTTGCTGCTCCTCGTTAGCTCTACTCCTGGGGACATGGGCATCTACATGGCGGATCTTCACAGGCAGGTTTTCTAACCGAGCAGTGATATCTTTCCACTCCTCAGCAGCCTAAATTGGTTTCCCTCTGCGCTGCCAGTTTGCCTCTTTCCATTTCTTCAGCCATCCCCACAAAGCATTGGCTACCATCCAAGAATCAGTATACAGATAGAGCCTTGGCCACTTCTCTCTCTTTGCAATATCTAGGGCCAGTTGAATGGCTTTGAGTTCAGCAAATTGACTGGATCCACCCTCTCCTTCAGTGGCCTCTGCGACCTGTCATGTGGGGCTCCATACAGCTGCTTTCCACCTCCGACTCATTCCTATGACACGGCAGGAACCGTCAGTGAATAAAGCGTAACGTGCTTCCTCTGCCGGCAGCTGGTTGTACGGCGGAGCTTCCTCAACCCGGGTCACTGGTTCTTGTTCTTCCTCTGCAATGCTGAAACTTTCACCTTTGGGCCAGTTTGTGATTATTTCCAAAATTCCAGGGCGATTAGGTTTCCCAACTCGGGCGCGTTGTGTAATGAGGGCAATCCACTTGCTCCAGGTAGCACTGGTGGCATGGTGGGTGGAGGGAACCTTTCCTCTAAACATCCACCCTAGCACCGGTAGTCGGGGTGCCAGGAGGAGTTGTGCTTCCATACCAATCACCTCCGAAGCAGCTTGGATTCCCTCATAGGCGGCCAAGATTTCCTTTTCCGTTGGGGTGTAATTATCTTCAGACCCCCTGTAGCTCCGACTCCAGAATTCCAGTGGTCGGCCTCGGGTCTCACCAGGTACCTTTTGCCAAAGGCTCCAGGACAGACCCTGGCTCCGGGCTGCAGAGTAGAGTATGTTCTTTACATCTGGTCCCGTCCTGACTGGGCCGAGGGCTACAGCATGAGCAATCTCCTGTTTGATCTGGGTGAAAGCTTGTTGCTGCTCAGGGCCCCAATAGAAATCATTTTTCTTACGGGTAACCAGATAAAGGGGGCTCACAATCTGACTGTACTGAGGAATATGCATCCTCCAGAAACCTATGGCACCCAAGAAAGCTTGTGTTTCTTTTTTATTCGTTGGGGGGGACATAGCTGTGATTTTATTAATGACATCCGTAGGGATCTGACGCTGTCCATCCTTCCACTTCACTCCTAGAAACTGGATCTCCCAAGCAGGTCCCTTAACTTAACTTTTCTTAACCGCAAAGCTGGCTTCCAGGAGAATTTGGATGATTTTCTCTCCTTTCTCGAACACTTCTGCTGCTGTGTCTCCCCACACAATGATATCATCAATATATTGTAAATGTTCTGGAGCCTTATCCTTTTCTAGTGTGGCTTGAATCAGTCCATGACATATGGTAGGACTGTGTTTCCACCCCTGGGGCAGTCTGTTCCAGGTGTACTGCACTCCCCTCCATGTAAAGGCAAACTGAGGCCGGCATTCTGCTGCTAGAGGAATAGAGAAAAATGCATTAGCGATATCAATAGTGGCGTACCACTTTGCTGCCTTGGACTCCAGCTTGTACTGCAATTCCAGCATGTCTGGTACGGCTGCGCTCAAAGGTGGAGTCATTTCATTCAAGGCACGATAATCCACAGTAATCTCCATTCTCCATCAGATTTCCTCACCGGCCAGATGGGGCTGTTGAAGGGTGAGTGGGTTTTGCTGACCACCCCTTGGCCCTCCAGCTCTCGAATCATCTTGTGAATGGGGATCACGGCATCTCGAGTTGTCCTATATTGCCGACGATGCACTATTGAAGTAGCAATCGGTACCATTTGTTCTTCCCCCTTCATAAGTCCTACTGTGATCGGGTTCTCGGACAGTCCAGGCAAGGTATTCAATTGCCGAATGCTTTCTGCCATCACAGTTGCTATTCCGAAGGCCCACCTGAACCCTTTCGGGTCTTTAAAATACCCACTATGGAGGTAATCTATGCCCAAGATGCATGGGGCCTCTGGGCCAGTCGCGATAGGGTGCTTCTTCCACTCATTCCCAGTCAGGCTCACATCTGCCTCCACCAACGTATAGTCCTGTGATCCCCCAGTCACACCAGCAATGGAAACCGATTCTGCCCCTACATATCTTGATGGGATCAATGTACACTGCTAGCCAGTATCAACCAAAGCCTCATAGTTTCGTGGTTTCAATGTGCCAGGCCAACAAACCCACACAGTCCAAAAACCATGATTTTCCCTAACCTCTACCTGGCTAGAGGCAGGGCCCCTCTAAGCATGATTATCCTTCTTTCCTTGGGTATATGTCTTAGAGGTTCCTTCAAGGGGATCGGACGTGTCATCATCGTCATCATACTTAACATCCTGGCTGCGAACAACTGGAGCTGCTCTCTGTTTAGCGGGAGCTCCTCTTTGGATCCTACCTTCCTTCAAATCATGTACCCGTTGTGCCAGAGCAGCAGTGGGTTTTCCATCCCATCTCCTCATGTTTTCTCCAGATTCACGCAGGAAGAACCACAACTCAGCTCGTGGGGTGTACCTTCTCTCCCCATCAAAGGAGAGCCTGCATTGGATACCAGGGCCTCTAATTTGCACAGCCGAGATTTGGAGGAAGTCCTCCTTAATCTCTTCCCTGAGCTTCTTATGATTCTCCTCTATCTTGTCTTCTAATTTCTGCAGTCGTGTTTCCACGGCTGCAATTCTGGCATGAGTTGGGCCATGTACAGCATCAGCATATGCTCGAAGCTTTTTCGCCATATCAAGCACAGTCTCATGTGTCTCCTCCCGCTTCATTATTGCTAGGGCAGAAGCGTATTCAGATGGCCCGAGTCGTACAAGTTTTCGCCACATCACAGGAGTACATGGTACCAAGTCTGGGTTCTTAATGTTTAAGTCATCTGAGAAGATGATCTCTGCCATTGCCATTTCTCTTAAACGTTGAATCCCTTGTTCTATGGTCTTCCACTGGGTCTGCTGCAAGTAGAGATCGTCTGCACACAGATATCTTTGTGCCACACTTCCCAGGACCCGTTCCCAGAGACTGCAGGGGGTAGCCTCCCTTATCATTCCTTGGTCAATAACCGGATCATGGGACAGGGAGCCCAAATGCCTTGCTTCAGTACCATCCAAAATTGTAGCCTCGCCCGCAGCATCCCAAAGACGGACTAACCAACTAATTATAGACTCATCTGGTCGTCGAGTGTAATCCTTTCTTAGGCCTCAAAGGTCCTTCAGGGAAAAGGACTCAATAGTGGCTCCTGATCTTGTGCCAGCGGGTTGAGCATTTGATCTTGGGCCTGTTGGTCTGGCTTCCGATTGGGTGTCAGTTGGTTCGACTTCTGATTTTATGTCAGTTTGTCCGGCTTCTGATTGGGTGTCGTCGGGAGGCCCCGAGGGTCCTTCACCTGCATCATCCTCCACTGGTCGATCAGTTTTGTGTGTTCTCTTTGCCCCAGCAACTGCCAGTGTCATAGACTCCCTGTCTGGTTCAGCTGTTGGCCTGGAGCCTGGGATGGTAACTAGTTTATTTCCCTGTTCTCTTTCTTCTATCTGCTGCCCTTCAGTATCTAGCAGAGTACGATAAACATATGCCAGGGCCCAGCTCACTGCAATAACCCTTTTCTCCTTAGTATCACCCTGGCACGTCTCCTTTAAGTACTTTGCCACCTCAGCTGGGTTCTGAATTTGTTCAGACGGGAAGTCCCAGACTATAGGATCAGAGAATTCTTTTAAAATTTGGCCCATATCTTCCCATTTCCCACTCCACTCAAGATTTCTCTTACTTGGCTTTGCCCCTAAATCAGAAATCTCATTAGCCCCTTTGGAAATCTCAGCTTTCATTTTATATAAACTGCAGACAGTATAGATGAAACTTACTAAATTAAATGCCAGGAAGATGGTTTCTTTAACACTCAGGGGAAACTGAACATTTTCTAATAGAGAAGTAAACAACTAAAAGGAAAAAAGGGAAAGCAGAGGCCGAAAAAACTCTTCCCCTGCTTCTCCCCCAACAAACTGAGTGCACAACCACAAGAACGAACCATATACTATGGGAATAGATTCGAGCATCTTAACAACCCTCCTATAAAACATCACCACCAAGCCCAGTCCAATAAATATTCTGGTTAGTGCCCCACGGCTACACAAACTACGTATTAGAAACAGTACCAGAGCTATTTCTGGGTAAGGAAATAACCCTAGGCACCACAAAGGTATCAAGACCTCAAAAAACCCCAGGGACCAGAAATATTGGCAGACTTTCACCCTGAATAACATTATGAGTCCAGAAAAACCCATCCCAGTACACCCACAAAACAATTAGAACCACCAATACTATTATTAAGGTTTTTCCACTTTTCTTTGGCCTCGTTTCCCGGCCAACGCACCAAGAAATGTCCTGGTTTGGAACAGATTTGGGGAAAACCCCTAAAGGAGTCCCCTAAAGACAAACTTCCACCACCCCTTTCCCCCCCCCCAGCCCTGGGTTTGGGAGAGAAAAAAAAAAAAATTCCTTGGAGGAAAAGTGGAAAAACCGGTTTATTGAAAACACTCCCCAGCACAAGGGAAAAGAAACAGATTACTGTGAGAGGAGGGCGCAAAGCTTCTTTCTCGGGCTCCGGAGACTCCCAGACTCCTCGGGTCAGGTTGGGTCCAGAGCCGGTCCTAAATCTTTTGGGGGGGGGGGGGAAGAGACAAGGAAGAAGGAAAAAACGAGAGCGGTGAGAGCAAGCAGCAAAGCCAGTAGCAGCAAGCAAGCAAAGCTAGCAGCAGCAAGCCAGAGAGCCAGCCAGCGAGCGAGCAAGAGAGAGAGCAAACAGCCGCAGCAGTCCCCGCCCAAGGGGGGAGGAAAACAGCCACTAGACACCACAGTCCACGATATATGGGATAGAGGTTACTGTCAACCCAGAACAGATACCCATCTGGTCCTTGGCTCAGTGCATGCCCCTGGCACACGCCAGTGGGGAGGGCTACAGCTTCCTTCCCTACACGGATCCCTGAAACTCCCTGGGTGTCTAAGAATAGGGGCCCTTGTGAGGAGCTCCATTCAACCTGCTCCTATTTTCTCACACCAGTAAGATAGCAGGGATGAGGAGGTGGGTTGTCTCAGTTGCTGCCAAGGCAAGAGCTCAGCATCTCCCACCTGCCTCCAAGTTTATACTGTGTTTCCAACGTGGCAAGGGAAAATACAGTCTGGCAGCATGCTCATCCAGCAATCTGCAGGGTGGAGGAGGATGAGGATCAGAGTCAAACTTATTGGGTCAGGTAAGGTGAAGATGGGAGCCTCACCCTCTGCGTCAGCCCCCATCCAGGAAGCTATTTCCATGGACACCTGCCCTTCTCACTACAAAAGCCACTCTGAGGAATGGTGCCATGTCCCTGTTGAGGTCCCATTCCCTGGAAAGCCACTCCACATTGGCCCTTGCTGCCCAAAAGTCTCCACTTTCCTCTGCTTGGGGGATAAAGGAAAAGAGGGAAGGTGAGCAACAAATGATGTCCTTTCCCAGAAGTAACTCTCACCCCAGTTAGTGGGGAGAGGCAGCAAAACTCTGACCAGACCACTCAGAGGCAGTGAGCACCTGGTGAAGCAAGGCCTCTCCCTGGTTATTTGGTAGATATGTATCACATAACACCTGCGCCAGCACTGCCTTTGAAGTTGGTCTGTTTGTATGAAACAAAAATGAGAGAAAATAACCAAGTCAACCAAGGTGTTTGAGCACAAAAAGGAAGCTCAAGTCAATTAGCTTCCCTCTGATGCCTGAAATGGATGGGGATTTAGGGGCAGAGGAGTGATAAAACAGCAGATTAGCTGACTTTCATGCATTTGCCAGTCTGGCTGGTTCCACGGGATTTCTGGCTGCTGACATCACAGCGCTCCTCCAGGAACCATCCAACCTACCAGGAAATGCCAAAGAGGTGGTCATTAGTGGTTTACTAATAGAATGTCACCTTTCCCCATCATCTCAGGCTTTCAAGCAGGGCCTGGGCACTCCACTCTGCCCTCTGCCCTGAGGGACTTCTCATGTGCTTTACTACTTCAGGCTATCCTGGCAGTGCAGCCTCGAGTCCTTTCGTATTTATTTGTCCCATTGCACATTTATTTGTTCCTCTTGATCTGGCAACAGCATAAAGCATGTTTATATCCTGTTGACAAATGTTCCTCCAGGCACCAGCACTGGATGTCCACAATCCCATGGGAAGGCGGTGGCGCAGAGGTAACCAACCTGCTGACCGTAGAGATGTGTAGCAGCAGAGGTGGCTTCAACCGTGCCACCTGCTGCATGACCACAGCAACTATCTTCTGTTACTGGGAGCCCTAAAGCAGAGTGTGGTGCATTGTCAAACATCCCAGAGTGGCTGATCACAGGTCACAGGCTGCTTGGTCCTCCTTCCTAGAAAACACAGTCAGTTAAAGCAAAAAAAACAGATTTTGTGGAAGTATCAGAGACTGGCTGTTCTCAGGGAGTAAGGGTCAAAGGTGACTGCAAGTGCCCTCTCTGTGTTATAAATACATATTATATTGTTGGCTTTTAGCAAATATTAAGATGAATGCTATATGTATAATATTAAAATAACTTTGCTTTTATTTCTGTTATTAACAAAAACTTAGACATGGTAGTAGTGGTAGCCAATATAATTATGAGTAAACTGTCTGTTTGGTCGAGATAACATCCAGTGAACATGTGATGAGGACCCTGCTATTGATATGCCAACTATCAGCATCTGCCATCTGGAGGAAGTATGGACCGAGGCCCAAACCAGAGGTGATAAGAAAACCCGCAGCCAAGAAACAGGCATGCTCTAAAAAGGCAGGCTCAAGGAGGGGCCATGCTAAACAGTTCCTAGAAAAATATGAATATGCATAAGTCTATGAATATGCAACAGGCTGATGCAATAGAAAAAAGTATTTTAAGGGAATCTCCGAAGATAACAGTGTCTCTTGGCTGAATGCCAAGCACTCGGCTGTTTTTTTTTTTTTTTTTTTTTAAACACTTTGCTTTATTTCTGTCTCCTATTGTCTTTTTAGTAAACTTTTAAAATTTTACCAGGAAAGTTGTATTAAACAGGGCAGGAGATTTTTCTCCTTTTAAAAGCCTTTATTGTGACAAGCTCAGGGTGGGGGCCTGACGGGTCAAGCACATGCTACCGCTGCTCTCAGAAGCAACACCTTCGTCTGCTGGAGTACAGGCAGAGTCAGGTTCACAGCCCTCACAGCCAATCCCGAAGGCTTACCCTTGCTCTGAAGGTCTAGGGGTCCCTCTCTGGGCAATGTCTTTGAGAATTAGGGTGAGGGGGTGAAAACCGCTCAACCTTGGGAGGGGGTAGTCTTCCTCTTTGCATAGTCCATCCATGTGTTTTGGTGGCTCGGTTTAATAAAGTCTTTCTGCTTTGGAGCAATCTTTTCTTAATTTCTTCTCCCAGCTGGCACTGCATCACCTCTATTTGCATGTCTGCTGGTTCTCCCCTCCCCCGTTTTTTTTTTGGTTGCTATGTTGGGGGGGCGACAGGGCTCCAGGGCACAACAGAAAGGGAACAAAGAAAGGTGAATGGTTCGGTGATTAACAAAGGGGGTGAACATTTAACAAGGAGCATGGAACTAAGAAAGACTTCATTTGCAACAAAATTGCCTTGTCTATCTCAAAGTGAACCTCGTTTTTCACATCTGCAAACATCTGCAAACGGGAACATGAGATTTGCTGCTGACACTGGGTAACTATTGGGCAATACAGCCATGGGCAGCTCTCACCCACTGAATTTGCTTTTCAAAAAAATTAAATTTCAGGATACGGATATGTAGGCAGCTCCTGGTAGGTTCACATCACAAGAGCCCCAACTGCTCCCTTCCCACCCTTTTACACCTCGACAAAAGCCAGTTCTTTTCCCTCCAGGTGCTTCTGGGTCAAGTATTGTGCATCCACAGTGGAGAAGTAGGAAGAGCAGGAGGACTCACACAACAGCAGGAGGTTGGTGGGAGGCTGCAGTTCAGGAACGTTCTCAGATGTAAGGTCCCTGTGCTCTAAGTTTTTGGAGCTGTTAATCTCTCACGGGCAGACATCCCCCAGTTTATTCAAACAGCGGGAGGGATGTGCTCCCTCTGCTCACCCACTAAGCCAGGCCCGAGCATTGGCCCGAGTGACCCTGGAATATGTATGCACTCTTTGGAACACACCTGCATCCCCCGAGCAGTCTTGCACACCCATGAGTGAAGCTGCACACCCAGCCCTGGCTGTGCAGATGACGGTGGGGCCACAGGGTGCCCGAGCGTGAATGGGGTGGGGGGCTAAGTGTGCACTTGGGGGGCCAGGGCACGTGTAGGGGTGGCCAGGCGGGCACGAGGGGGTCCTGGATAAGCCCAGAGGGTGCACAGCGCAGCCTGTGCTGGAGGTGATGGGCTGGGAAGGGACAAACGATCCAGACAGAAGCCTTTTGCGGGAGCCTCCTGCCACCCAGTGTCGGCTTCAGCCAGCGCCGCTCTCCGGGGCTCCTCCCACCCGGGGTTAGCGGGGGCTCTGCAGCCAAACAGCTTTCGAAACGTCAGTTTAACAAAAGCAAAACCCAAATCAACACTTTTAGAAAAACGCCAGAAAATCAAACAAGTCCCCAAGACACACTCTTCTTCCAAAAACCCTCAAAAACCGAACAAACCCACGGCCATAGAAGCATCCCGAAGGTGTGCAGGACACGACCAAGGTCCCCGCGGATGACACCAGCTCTGTTCCCTCACGCTGGCCGTGCCGTCTGGTCTCAGGGCTGATGACAGTGCCACCCCAAGGCCTGTCCGGTCGCACTCAGGTCACTGGTCACCGTTGCACTCAAATGTGACATTTCCCCTTGCGCAAAGCTGGTTTGATGGAGGTGCAGAGGACGGGCCGGGCGCTTCCCCTCTGCTCCAGAGTAACTTCTGGACCTTCCGGCCACTTTCGGCTGACTTGGTCAAGTCCCCAGCAGGGGTCCCACCCGGTACTTTCTCCTTCCCGGGGTCCGGGCGGGTCCCCGACCTCCCCGGGCCGGACTTCTCCGTCTGGAGCGGGCACCGAGCGGCGAGCGGCGGAGCTCCGGCCGGGGAACCCGCAGAGGAGGCGGCGGCAGCAGCCAGGGCCGGGCCAGGCGGAGCCACAGCCGGTACGGCGAGAGCTGAGTGGGGGCAAGACCGCGGCGGCCGCCCAGAGCAGGGAGGAAGTGGCTCTCCCGGGAGGAGCGGGGACAGGGGGGCGGCACGGGCCGGGCCGGCAGAGGGCGAAAGAGACCGGGAACAGGAGAGGGGAACCGGGAGAGGAGGAGGACGAGCAGAAGAGGTAACGGGTCGGTAGAGTCGCTGCTGCTGCCGCCGCAGCGCTGGGACCGTTTGTCCCTTTGTCCTTTTGTTCCTGAAAGGGAAGATGTGTGCTAATGTCTTTACAAACAATTCGATGGGTGAAGGTATGGGTGTTAACATCTTTGATGTGGGTCTTAATGTCTGTACTGACTTTGGGCAGCAGGTTTGCTGCAGAGTCCAGACAGCCTGGCTCCTGGAACAGACACGAGTCTTGAGTTTCTGAGCAGGTTCAAGAGGGGAATACACGGTAGGCGATTCGGGAAGGCTGTACCTTCCTAGTACCTCAGCCAATGGGGAAAGGAAGAGAACACCATGCGGCCGGGAGTTAGAATAAAAGGAGGCTGTGCCCTCCGAAACCTCGAGAGAGTAAACCCTGCGGGCATGTGCCCCAGTGGGCTCTCTCCCTTTATTCGAGTAAAGTTGCAGGACTCCTCTGTCTCCTTTTCGGACATAAACCTTTGGCGTTTGTGGATTAATTTTGCTGACATCCCTTTTTCTGTTGGTCCGTTTGTCTGTTCGCCCCCGCACGGCCTGAGGGCAGCACCAGCTGCTCTGCTCCCAGGACATGGGTCACAAGGTGATGAGGCACTAACACAGGTTCCTCAGAGAAGGTGGTGGAAGATTCATCCCTGGAATGATTCAAGGGCAGGTTGGATGTGGCTTTGAGCAGTCTGGTCTAGTGGAAGGTGTCCCTGCCCACAGCAGGGGGATTGCAACAAGGTGATCTTTAATGTTCCTTCCAACCCAAACCATTCTGAGTTTCGGTGATTTTGCACATGGGCCTCTTTTGCTGGAAGGACAATCCATTTGCAAAGACATAGTGAACCCAAAGTCCACACAATACTGTACCAAAGAATTAAACTCTTCACTCTTCAATACCTTCTTACTCATCCTGGCTAATTTGGTTCTTCTTAATGTCAACTAGAAATCAATGAGAGATCATTCACATAATATTACAGGGCAGTTCCTCTTTTGTTCCTCTATTTTGAGAAAATAATGGCTCAGGTGTCTCTCACTGACATTGCTGACTGAGGACCAGTCTCCCATACTGCTCATAGAAGGAATTTCCCTTAGATACCCAATTTAGCATGGAAAAAAAAATCCATTTAAGGACCTTCAAGAGGATCGACATTAAAGCAGATTCAACTTATCAAACCCACAACAATGGTATTAAAATGTAGGTTTATGATCCCTTCCTCAGTATTTCTTAATTAAGGCTCCAGACTTATTTTCACAGATAAATATGCGGCACCCAACAAGTACAAATCACATGGGAACAGACGCAAGCATCCATCCATCCATCCATCCATCCATCCATCCATCCATCCATCCAATAATCCAACAATTGTGTCTCATTTTATTCAGATAACTGAGACCTGGACATGGACATTGCAACCAGCTTCTGATTTATGTTTCACCACTCCCCTTTCACATTCTGAGTTGAGAGCAGTAGTGTCTTTGAGGTTTTTGTAAGTGTTCCTTAACCCATTCCAAGGTGACCACCTCACTCCTATTCCCTTTGTTCTGTCATGGAAGATTCCTTGCTGATCTTTCTTTTTCCTGCAGCTCCTGAGGATCTGCAGGCCCTGACTGGCACCACTCGTGGGTTTTCAGGACAGTGGTGTGTCTGTGCTGTGGTGACCGCTGGGAACGGGCAGTGGACAGGGGAGGCCCTGAGGTGGCAGGGGAGGGCTGTGAAGGGTGGGGGCTGTGGGAACTTCTGGGGAGGTGACATGAAAAGGATGCTCTGGTGGGACTGCTGGGAGTGCTCAGGGGGAGCAGTGGAGAGGCTTTGCTGTGATGGCTCTTGGGGGAACCAGTGAGGAAATTGGAAAGCTGAGAGATCTCAGTGGTAAATTGTGAATCATTGTACTAAGTAAACTTATAAATATTTTATTTTCAGTATAGTAAAAAAAAAATTGTTAAATATATGTAGTGGTTTAATGTTCGCCTGTTTCTGTTTGCCAAACTTAGTGTAGTGGTTTAAGTATATTTTTTGATGTGAGATAGGATTAGGAGAAAAAAGGCAGGCAGGCCCAACTTAAAGGTACAATGATAGATTGATTAACACACACCAAAAGAAGAAAAAAATGAGAATCAAAATGAAACTTTCAAAACACTCTTCCTCCCCCCCCCCCCCCAACTGTTCACTTTTCCACTAACATAAAGAGACAAAACCTGTGATTTTCGGTCAGTTTCACGATTTAAAAATAATCTTTCATCAGTTCTTTGGGAGAGGAGTCTCTCTTAGAGTCCCATGGAGACATCACCACAAGAAGAACAGTCCTCTGGTGGCTCCCATGTCACAAAACTGCAGCTGCCCAAAGGAAACTTCTGCAAACTGTGAAATCCCACCCATTAGCAGCCTTTCCCATGGCTTCATATGGGCCTATCAGCTTATTAGGGGTACCATTTAAGGATGCCTCTTCTAGTATAAAACAAAGATTCTCTTCTTCTGTCTCCAAAATCATTTTCATCTCTAAAACTAGAGATCTCCTTTTCCCCTAGGAGCAAAGGGCTTCATATCACTTTTTCTTCCTCTGTTCAAAATTCTCCATTAAATCTCAATTATATCAGTCCACAAGCTAGAACCATGCATCCCCCCAAACAGCATTCATATGTTACAGGAAATAGTCCATTCTCCATGGTTTCACAAGAAAAGTCCAGCCATCAAGGCAACTCCTCCATCCTTCCTCCAATTAGTCTTTCACTCTTTCTCCATCTGACTTCTGTCTCATGCCGTGTCTTCTCTACGTTTCACTCTGTCCTTTTAACTCAAAAGGAGAATTAGTTTTAAAAAGTCTCATCTGTACCAGGAAAGAGTTAACATTCTCGCCCAGGCCTGCAGATGGTCACATGATCTCTGCTGGGCTTCGGCTCTGCCTGCAGAGCTGTGGAAGCTCAAAGTCATGCCCATAGGGGAAGAGAACTCAGGTAGAGGGATCTCGGAGCGGCCTGGCTGGTGGATGCCTCCCCCTCCACCCCTTAGTCTCATCCGGGGTGGCCCAGCTTGGAGCTGCTCCCTGGGGGGGGGGAACATCACCCCCCCCCCCCCCCCCCCCCGGCTCTGGCCAGTGGCAAGGGCAGCTGCCAGGGTGAACTTAAAACTCACCAGCTGTTAGTAGCAGGGGCTTTTCCTCCCCTCTCCCATATCGTTACGATTTGGGACAGCAGGGGTAACAATACAAGACTCCAAGTCCTCTGATTGGAGGGCATATAGAGAAAGTTTATTGAAAGACAGATTCTTTTTTATACTGTGTTCTGATACAAGCAACATGATTGGCTGTTAGAGCCGACACATCTTTCTAAACATCTTTGCCAGTAAGCAAGTTGGAAAAACACCCAGGTGTCAGGGAAAAAAAATCTACAAGGATTGCTTAGATTCCTCCTTACAATTTCCCAGGCCAGAGCTGAGAGAGTTATGTACTTAGCATTCCCACAGGCCTCAAGCTAGTGCCTGAAACCTAGAAATCTATTATTTGACCGCTGTCAGTCCCCACACCCCCACTGCCAACTGCCACCAGGCCTGGCCATGGCCTGGCCCCGCAAGCCCAGTGGGGCCTGGCCCGGCCCGGCCCGCCTGGCTGCCACATGGCCGGTGTTACCTGCTCCACTGGCCAGAAGGAAAAGGGCCGGCTTGGACACAATCAGGATTTATATGGGTATTTTCCAAAGTCGCATTCAGTGGTCAAACAATATGTCAGTATCTAAAAGTGGCTTCTGATAGGTGCCTGTCCCCTCTAAAACAATTCCAGGGTCCTGACAGGGCAGTATTCTATATTCCTCTTTAACTAAAAACCAAACTGTGTTAACCCATGACAATATAGAACCACAAAATTTTAATTCAGTTACTGCTCTTTCCTCTTTGTGTTTGAGCTGAAATTACAGGTGTAATGTATTGTAGAGTTTCAAAAATGGGGGATAAACACAAATCACTATGTACGATTATTCACTGACCTGGCACTTAGAGCAGTGATTTTTATTTTTTTTCACAGCATTCATGATTTCTATGGTCAGTGCAAGGCATCATTATCCCATTTCCACAGTAGCTGTGTATGCCCTAGAAATTCTTTCCACATTACCTAATTTCTGAGCTATAAATCAACATTCTATTTTAATTTACAAGTACTGTGAGATATTCTGAATGCTTGTGAATCTTTTCTAATGTCCTTTATTATTTAGTGAGAAATCCTCTATGCTCACTTCAGTGTCATGGCATTTCAAGGTGGGATCACTGCTATTGTTTACAGGAAGTGAATGTTTTTGAGGATTGCAGTTTTAGTAATTTTGGCTTCTTTTTCAGAGCTGTCAAACCTAGAATGCATGCCTGATGACACAGATAAAGGACATTTCAGAGAGGGTTTCATTCCAGTGCCTGTGATATGCCTATTTAGAACATAAGTAATATATATATATATACATTAAAAAAGAAAGTTGACATCTAAGCCATGTGCTAGAAAGATGCTTTCAGGAAGGGAATCCCATCTTAACTTTGGTCACATGGACAGAGAAGAAGCTGCAGTAGATACACTAACCTTTGAAGTCAATTTTATCAAATTAGAATAAAAAAATAGGTTAGGAATGGTCTTTATCCATGTGATTGTTGAATCAGTCTGGACTACACAAATAAATGTTATGTTAGTGCCAGAAATTGGTGTAGTCTGTGTTCATTTGGTGCAGCTTTGTCACCCTCTAGTGCTCGTATCCAAAAAGTTGGTGAGCCTGTATGGACCAGCTCAGGGTTTTTAAGGAAGAATAATTTTTAGAAAAGAAGCTGATTGCTGGCTGGTCATTTGCCAGCAGTAACACAAGCAATTTTTAACTGATGTGGGATCTAAACCAGGAACTCCTGATTCCTAGGCTACAGTTTTAATCTCTGAACCAGTCTTTCATCATGATTTAACTTCCTGAATTGAGTTTCTGAAACTTGATACACTAAGTACTGAAGAAACAATGAGATTTGTTGTGGTACAACTACTTTTTGTGAAACACCCAAGAAAGATGGGATTTCTTCTTTCTTTAATTGTATGCTTTATAGTAGTTTTGATAACAGTTTTCCTTTGTTCAATTTAAGATGTTCAGTTCCTTTATTAATTATGTATTTATTAGGATATTAGTTGCAGTGAACTTCAGGTTCTTCCCCAGCAAATAGAAAAATTGCAGTCATTTAGAGAATTAAGCATAAGAAGAAATAATCTCCATATGCTGCCAGATGGTAAGTTACTTGTCTTCATTTCTTTGATGTAAGAAATGAGGAAAACTGTTTAAAAAGAATCGATTCTTTGTTGTTGCTGTTGCTTCCCATCAGTCATGGCTTCCAGCTGGTTGAGTTGAGCACTGGAATGCAGGTGCTGCAGTGGTTCTCCAAAGCAACTCTCAGAGAGGGGTCAGTACTGAGACATTTTTTCTGCAACCTGCTGGTGGTGACAAACCTTCAGTTTTACCAGCCTTTGCCTGCTTGTATCTGCTTCCAAAAGTAGCTGGGAGAGGTGAATGACTTGAACAGTGTATATATTGCTAGGAAAGTATTTGCAGGACAGGCCAGTTTTAATGGCAAGTAAATAAATTAAAATCTGGGCAGGTGATAAAAATAAACCTTGCAACTTATACATTAACATGACCAGGGCAAAGTAAAGTGACCCTGTAGAGATCACTGTGCCAGCAGGAAACCCCAAATGAGCAAATTTCTGGAAAACATGCAAGGAAAGAGTTCTTTGGATACACCAGATGAAATACTGTAAAAGGAATCATTGTTTCCAAGAGCTAATTGTTTAAGCTTTTTTGTTTGGTTGGTTGGGGTTTTTTTAATATTTCACACCAGATGGATGCTCATAGAAAAGCAATCTTGTAAAGGTTTTGGCTTCTTTTCTTTTCTGCTAAGGTCAGGATGAATAATACTTGGGAAACGCCAAGCTCAAGTTCGGTCTTGTTTATTATATCTTATCTATTTACAGTATTTACAGGCTCACAAGCCATGAGCTTAACTAGCAAGCTAGAGAAATGAGGTAAAATGGCGAGCTTCTAACTCTTACTAAGGCTATTTAAGAGATAATTACCCAATACTAAGGTGACACCTATATTATTTATACTTTTGACTTAATAATGACGACTTAAGGCCCGCAATGCGGACATTTTTCATCTAATTACAGAAACTACTCAAATCTGTGGAGAAGAACCCAGATAATGCCTTGAATCTTCTATCTTGGCCCACACACATTACTATATACTAAAACCCCAAATCTAAGTTTTTCACCCTGTGAGATCACACAACACCACTCACTACACACTCACAACCCTTGTGCTATCATACAATCTCGGAAGCCTGTTCTAAGGCCTCAGGTCAAATGCGGTGCTTGCCTGTGGGTCAGCACCCCTCAGCTCAGAAAGCCTGAAATTTTCAGTCTCCAGGGTTCCAACAGGAAACCACCGAGGATGAGAAGGCAATTGATGAACAAAGGTGTGGCTGCCAAAATGGACACTGCACTCAAAGTGCTTCAGTAAAAACATCAGAAGGCTTCAAGCATCAGCTCCCTGGTATCTAAAAGTCTCTTGTACCTTTTCTCTTTAGCAGTCCCACAGGGCAGCTCCACACAGCCCCGGCTCTTTCTCCACAGTCTCCTCTCTTCCTTCTGTTGTTTTAGCTCACTCCTTTCTGTCTCTATCATGGCTGCTTAACCCTGTTTGTCCTACGTACAGCATCTTACCCTTTCTGTCCTTGCATAACCTCCTGTCCCTTCCTCCTCACAGCACAGCCAGCAGACTTCAACTCCAACCAACTCCAACTGAACTAACTTTAACTGAACTCCCCAGCTAATTCACTCTTTATCACACCCATAGCTGGGAGGGCAAGGCGGTTCCCACTCTTAGATAATTAACACAGCTGCAATATATCAAGGGTAAGCTTGCCTATAGTACTATAGTCTCTTTGTCTCCCCACAATCTGTCTCCCCACACAAAGGCACACTGCAAACAATGTTCTCTTTCACACTCCAATCAGACCTGGAGACATCTCTGTCTGGAAAGGTGACAAGTGAAACCCAACCTAGTAGCAATTCTGTGGTTAATCCCCAGCCTTGCCAGAGTAGCACGTAAGTAAACTAGGTGATTTGGTAGGATGGGAGCCCTACAAAACTAATTGCAAAACCCTGTGTGTTACCAAGTTCATTCCAGCAGGTTGTTTTGCCAGCAAAGAATTTCAGACAAACTTGTTTTTCTGCTTAAATAAAACGACAGCTTTTATTTGTTCTGAAGTCAACTCATTAAATATAAAATTAGAAATTAATGGAAGAAAGTCTTAGAAAAAAACTGGGTTGGTAGGGGCCTCTGGAGGTCATTCTGTCCCTGCTCTGTTCAGAGCAGAGAAAGATGTGATTGCAAGGGGCTTCCTTTTGAGCTTGGAGAACACACGGACCCCAATAAGATAGGGACCAAGGCTGTGCCCAGCACAGGCAGCCTGCCTTTGTCACAGCTCCTGAGGTGCAGCACCTGCTCCTGCAGGCCCTCACTGGGACACACTCCCTCTGCATATTGCTTGTCTGTCATTCTTGCATTTACAAAAATAAATGCTATTTCACCCTTCAAAAGTTTTCCCCAAAGTGACAGAGGAAAACTTCAATAAAAATATGAAGGTCACATTTTCCTGTGCCTTCTAAAATAAAATGACATCTGTAATATCTAAATTATTTACTATGAGCATGATGTTGTTTTCTTTCCAGGTGCTTTCCTAACCTACCCAGGGCTATTTTTCTCATGCTGCAGAAGCTTGTAGCTGTAGCCACTCCCAGATGGCACACACCAAGAGGGGAACCCCAGGAGCTGCACAGGGAATTGCTGAACACTAAAAAAGCCCAGAGTTACCAAAGATTTTACCTTCTCCTTGGGCCATGGGTGCTGGCAGCTCTGAATCTCTTGGGGCCTAGAGATGACTGTCACTGTCCCTCCTGCTGTCTGCTGCTGCTTTTGCACTGAGAGAGCAGTGAGATCTCAGAACTCGCCACTGATGCCACACTCCTGGGACACAAACAGGAGCAAATGCAAGTGACAGCACAGAACTGTCCTCTCTGCTGACTGCTGCATCCTGAAAAGCCAGATAATTTATTTTGTATTTCCTTTGGTTCTGTCCAGGTGGGGATTGCTGATCCTGCAGTGATTCCCTCTCTGCTCTCAGATGTTTTCAGTGCCACTTGTGATTGCTTCAAAGGGGGCTCAACCCTGTGCCATGTGTTCTGCATTCCCTATATTCTCATTCCCAACTTTCGCTTTTGCAACTTCTGCAGTTCTGCAGCAGAACTCTGCAAGTGCCCTTTCCTTTCCTTTCCTTTCCTTTCCTTTCCTTTCCTTTCCTTTCCTTTCCTTTCCTTTCCTTTCCTTTCCTTTCCTTTCCTTTCCTTTCCTTTCCTTTCCTTTCCTTTCCTTTCCTTTCCTTTCCTTTCCTTTCCTTTTTCCTTTCCTTTCCTTTTTCCTTTCTCCTCTCCTTTCCTTTCCTTTCCTTTCCTTTCCTTTCCTTTCCTTTCCTTTCCTTTCCTTTCCTTTCCTTTCCTTTCCTTTCCTTTCCTTTCCTTTCCTTTCCTTTCCTTTCCTTTCCTTTCCTTTCCTTTCCTTTCCTTTCCTTTCTCCTTCCATATTTTCTTGTTGGCAAACTGATCCCTCACTAAATCTATTAAAACCTGGTCCCTTCCATGGACTTTTGAGTCTGCAGCTGGGACGTTTCCACCAAGCAATCCTGCTGTAGTCTCAGCATTTGGCTTAGCTTACACTGCTGTTAGCAATCAGTGTGCATGCCTCGATCCCTGGGCATGAAAGTTCCAGAAAGGAAAAAAAACCACACCCCAATATTATAGCTTTGCTCAGGTTTCTTTTTGCTCATTGACTCTTTCTTGTGTGGACAGGTATGTTGCCTGATCCAAGCCCTGTCGCTATTGTATTAGGGACAGCTGAATAACAACACATGACTCTCAGCTCTTCTCAGAAGGCAAGAGCCTTGTTTATTTAGACATCACATCCTTTTATAGACAGTTCCAAAAGAGCAGGACATGATTGGTCCTCAAACCAACACCTCGCCACCATTGGCTAACCAGAAATAACACCTCTTCGTAAACACCTTGCAAGTAAACAGCAAATTCAAAACACCAGCTGCAAAGATTGTTTTAATTCCTTCGCACAGTTTCTCAGGCCAGTGTGGGAAAGTTGACTTGCTTTCCCACAGACTCTGCTGCTGCCTAATACTTGAAAATCTCTCTGACCTGGATGTCAGCATCCACACAAGCCCTAAAGCATGAAGCACATCAGAGGACCTCTCAGCAGTGTCTGTCCTCCTGCAGTTCCTTACACAAGGTGCTGCAGGCTCCAGCTTGTTTATTTCTGTGGGACAGCCAGCATCACTTCCTGTAGTGATGTATTTGCATAACTTAGGCCATTCTGTGTACCAACCAAACTGTTTGTAATTAATCTTAACAAACCAACTGCAGTTTTTGTTATCAGAACTCTCAGGAATTCATCAAGGTTACTGAGAAAGACAAGGTTAAAATAAGAAAAGAAGAGCCTGAGAAACTGACTACCAAGAATGCAAAACCTAGATAAAGGAGGCACAACGTGATGATGGACTGTCATGGGTTTGAGTCACTGGCCTGATGCCAGCGCACCCATGAGAGTATAGTTTTTTAAAATAATGCTGTGAGACAGACTGGGAATAAAGCAGACCAGGCTCCAACTTAGAAATAGGAAGAAAACTTTATTAACTTACACTATATAGGAAAGAGGAACAGAAAGAAACAAAATCAAAAGTGAAAAGAACCTCCTAAACCACTCCTTGTCCCCCCACCAAAATTCCTACCAAAACTTTCTGAGACAAAACCTGGAACCCCCAGCTAAAAAATATTAAGGGAGAGTAGTCTTCCTTGTGCCCTATAGGAACTCCCACAAGAAACACAGTCTCTTGTGGCCTGCACTCTTCACAAATGACCCACCCCATACAGAGGAATTGTGCATTTGAGAAGTCCTCCTTCCACAGATGGTGCTCTCACCACCACCCATGGACTAGAAACTGCTTGTAGGGTTGTTTTTAAGGATGCTTCTGGGACACAAGTCCCCCCCATTTCTCCCTCGGGGCAAAGGGTTTTGAGAACAGAAGCCTCTTCTGAGGGCACCACCACACCCTCTCAATCCTCTGTTCACTCACTCTGGCACTGGCATTTTCACTACACAGTGCCTAACCTTGCATCCCCCTAGACTCAGTTTCAATGAGTTACAGGAGCATTAATGCAGTCTCTATGGCCACTGTAAGGAAAGTCTGGCCAAAAGCCACTCCATCATCTCTTCTTATCTTCTGCTGGCATTACAAGTCCCAGGAATCTTCTGCTAAAGCAGCGCTGGCCCAACACTCCGGGGAGGGGGGTAGCGGGGGCTCGGCACCGAAGACCTGAAGATATCCCAAGAGTTAGATCTTCCACCCTTCTATTCTCAGTCGGCCTGGCAGGCTAAAGAGTTCTCCTTCCCCCCCCAGGTCTGGAGGAGGGAGGCCCAGCCAAGGCCAGAGCTCACAGGCAGCTGTGTTGGCCCAGATCCAACAACAGCAAAGCCCACAGACAGCTGTGCCAGCAAGCTGGCATAACTGCTGTCCAGGCTTACCCCCCCCAGGCACAGGCCGCATGGCAAGCCTCGGCCTTGGCCAGGGGAGGCCTCCCCTCCCCCTCCATAGCCAGGAGGAGGAGGGGAACCTGTCTGCTCTCTCTGGAGGCCGGAAGACAGAGGGCTACTCCACCCCCTTCACAGCCTGAAGTGTGTGTTCACAGAGATGAAATGACCTTTCATTGGTTCACAGGGTGCCAACCTCTGAACCAACACTCTCTCACTTCCTAGGGCAGGTCAAACCACGACATGGACTCTGACCAATTAGATGTCCTGAAGAATGCGTGCCTGCCGCATGGATAAGGCGAGCCAGCCAATGAGATGATGAGTGAATGCATGAACAAGCAACTTAGAATCTATAACTGTAGTTTAATGTAAACAATAAAGTGGCTTCTGCTCAATCATATTGATTGTGTGTCCAGATGTCCCATTCTTCTGCAACTTCCTACCCCCTAACTTAGGTGTGCTCCCATGTTCAACCCCTTGGTTTATTAAGTGAAAACTACTGTAGAATTATGCCTCCCAGCAACTGCTTATTACTATCTTAATACCCAGCCACACTCAATACCTGAGTCATGTCAGTCTATTTTCAGGAGTAACCACACTTCATGCACATGCGTGATCAGTTTAGGGCTCTCTTATTTATGCCTGCAGGGAAAAGCCACTAAATGTGCCATCATGCTCACCACTATGGTGGGGTTTTTTAAAGCTTACAGAGCACACATGACCTGCTAATTGAATGGATTTTCATCAGTGTAGAAAATAACCACCTCTCACAGAGGCCCATCTACCCGCTGGATTTCCACCTTCTATACCAAGCCAGTCTAATATTAGCAACACTTGGAACAAAGCCCTAAGAATTACTTTAATAGTGAACACACATCCCTTCCCATCTCTCGAGTCTTAAACATAACTCTAAAAGTTATTTTCAAAGGAAAATATTTCAAACATTTATTTTTAATGTGTTATTGAGCAGAGACAAGACCTAAACATTTGAACTTGAAAAAAGGAAAGCCATGAATGAAAAATAAAAGGCATTTTACACTGATTAACATGAACAATCTGCTGCATGGCTGTCAGTACTGGGAATCAGTGTCTCTGGTATGGGGTATCCACTTGCTACTGAAAAGTGTGTCTCTGAACCACAGCCCCCTGACAAGTCACCAACAGTCTCTTTTTTTACTTCACTGAACCTTGGAAAATGCTCTGGGTGAAGGACAAATAGTGGTGAATTTTAACATGCCTCCTCTAAATGGTGATAGTAAGGTGAGATGACATGGAATTTGTTTTTAAGGAAATAGTTTAAAATCTTTTAGGAACACATTTTGTAAAGATATTTTTTGTAAAGTCCCACAGGAGCCGATTCAGTAAAACTGCCAAATCTGAAGTTTATAAAAGCAACTGGAAAAATGCTATTCCATATGTATGTGTGCCTGTACTCACCTGTGCATACAAATCTTGTGCACAGGCATATAAAAGATGGTATCTGTAAAATTTTTATGTAGGTGGTTCTTTGAGGAGATCAAAGATCATAAAATTCAGCAGATTTCTATATGACATTTGGGAACAGCTGTACCTTCCTTATTCCTCCACCTCTTGAGCTGATACCTGACTATTTAAAGGGCTCACTCCACCAAATGTGGCAGCTGCTCCTCTCTTGCAACCAGGAATAGTATTCCTGAATTGTCTCCAATTTTACTGTTGTTGTCCAAACCCTCATTAAAACAGTTATGTCTTACAAAAATAAACTCCTATTTTACCATTCTTCAAAAGTTGATTTATGATTACAGTGTTGCAAATGGATTACAAGGTTAACTTAATATAATATAAGAATATTTATATAAATAGTGATGCAAGAATCACATTAATTTATTCCAGAAAAGGAATTTTTTTTCATAATATTAAATGATTTATCTTTTCAGTGTCTCGCTAACATTCTTATTCTGTGTAAGACTGACAAACACATTATTTGATTTGAAATAATATAGAAGAGAAAAACCTTCCACCAATCCGATTCTTCATAAAGGCAGGAATACTCATCAGGAAACCTGTCAATCTGAGCTCACATTGTTGTGAATTAACTGTGAAATGAGAAAAGCCTTTTGATAGACACACAAGTGACTCAAACATCTGTAAGCCAACCCCACAGCAACCTGGAACAACTCTAAGTGCCCACATTCTAGCACTTGGCAAGCAAAGACTGGACCATAATTTTTATTTATTTATTTATTCATTTATTCATTTTTACCTTGACATATCCTTACTTACTGCATATACTGAAGAGAGCACCAGGGCATGCCTGCAGAAAGCAGCTCCTAAACAGCACATTGGTGTCACTGTCGGGATGGCCATGGCACACAAAGTGACACAGTAAAATCTTCAGAAGGCTTCTGTTTATTATAACAGCATGCCTTCTTTTACACACTCAACAAAGTTTACACTCCGCTCATTGGCCACAACACATCAACACAACGTTCATTGGTACAAAAAGTCTCCACCGCTGTTTTCAACTAACATTCACAAAACTTTTCTAAGAATACTTCTTCAAGCTGCAGGTTGTTTATCTTCTTCTTCTTTTCGGTTTCCATGCCAATGTGATGCCTTAAGTTTTAGCTTTCATGTTTTTCAGATTTTGTGCTGCCTAGGAGTGTAGTTCTGTGCCTCATATTAAGTGCCAGTAAGCTCTCTTCACAGAATAGGTAGACAAAACAAATCCTTTTCCTGATGAAGACCAAGGACAACTTTCAGGCCCAAAAGTATAAACAATGGTCTCGGATCCCGGGCTGATAGCCTTCCGAGATTGCGGATAAAGTCCTTTTCTCCAAGCCCCGTGCCAGAAGAAGGAGTCAGGATGCGTCGATTTCTCTATCAAAGTTGTTTATTCATTCGTGTTCCTAAATATTTTCTCTTCAGCCGGCGTAGGTGTCACCTACACCGCTGCCCAAGGCTATCTGCCAGCCTCCTGGGCGGTCGCTATCTCTTATACTATGTACTACGTGTTCTATGTTTACAATATTATACCAATACCCATCACCTTTATTAAACTGTGTATTTCTACTCTAATCCAATCTAAAAGTGCCACCATCACAGCAGAAGATGGAGGGCAAGAAGAAGAAGCAGAAGGACAGGGACATGCCCAGATTCCTCCATCTTGCCTTCTTGAACCTCCATTAGACCCCTAAATTCTACATCTACACCCGGTGATAAATTAACATTATTCTAATCAAACTCTTGTGGTTTGTCTCTGGACCCTTTGCCAGGGTCTCAGATCACCCAGGGAACCCAGAGGGATGTCCTGGGTTCCGACACAATGGTGGACTGAAAGGAGGGACAAGAAGGATGAGACCTCACAACCTGAAGCTGTAATTAAACAATTAAACCCCAATATGCAAATGGATGAAAACTTATAAAAATGTAAGACCTCGTGACCGGTTAGCCATTTTGTGACCATTCTTTGTTCACCTTGTGTGTAGCCCTGGTCAGGCCCTGTCCTGCCCAAGGTGCATCCTAGAGGCCTTTCAATAAATACCTACTTTATTCACTAGCTCTGTCCAGTCTCTGTTTCAGGTCAGCCTTCCCAAGGCATCAAACGACCTTGGTGGAGTTCCTTTCAGGGGTAAACACAACTCTTATCAGTTTCTTCTTTAGCTAACTTACACTTCAGGTTCACAGACCAGCTGCAGGCCCTTCCACATATTGGGGTGCTTCACTCATTACAACTGGAAGTGCTGGCTGGGAAAATGCACCAAACCACAGTGCAGTTCACAGGTTCTGTGGGGCCAGCAGTTATTTTCTTTGCAAATGATGTCCCTTCACTGCAGAAGTGCAGTTGTGCAAATGTTCCTCTCTTGACAAACACTGAATTTGGCAAACTGTTTCTTTTTGGCCAGATAAGGTCTCACTGTCTTCAATGGCCTTTTGGTTTTTATTCTTGTTTCTGTCCCCTTAAGTTGCTTTTTCCCTGTCTTGTTCCCTTCAGCCACCACCCCGGGCCTGCCCCTCTCTCTTGCCTGCTTGCCAGACCAGTCTCTGGTAGGTTACCAAGCCTTGCAGCACAGCTCTCCTGCACCCTGGGGAGGGCATCTCCTCTGCAGCAAGAAGCTGAGCTTAGCTCTCTATTCTGGGTCTTCCATCAGGACTGATGCAAAAGGTAGCCCTGACTAGAAAATGGTGCCCCTGTCAGTCTGTCCCTGTTAGAGAGGCTCTGCTCAGCAGTGCCCTCAGGCAGGGCTCAGCCAACACAAATTGCTAATGACACAGCCATCAGCCTCCAAGGGGAACCCCGTGTCACCCACCAGCTGGGGACCAAGGTTACTTTCTGACTCTCTGTGCCTCCAAAATGCAGTATTATTAGTGAATATTCTTTCCTTTAAGCCCCTGGCAATTTATAGACACGTGCTGTGTTCTCCCTTGCTCACCTCTGTTCTAGAAGAGCCTCTGTGTATCTTCTTGTCCACTGCCTGGAAGCTGATTCAGTCCTCTCCTCACCTTTGTAGCTCTGCTAATTCTGCCTGAGACAGCAAGGCCAAAGCAGACATGATATTTGAGACAGATTTATAGGGAGGCTCTGCTTTGTTTTCTGTTCCTCTCCTAACAATTCCTAACATTCCAGTTGCTTTTTAACCCAGAATAGCCACTTGGAGTAGGAAATGGAAAGGCACAGTTCTATTGGTTTCATGCAACAAGTTTCCGGGGAACATTTTCTGTAGAAGCCAGTCTTGCAGCCCATGTATTTGTGGGAGAGGGGACTCCTAGGAAGGCTGGCTGCAAGAGGATGTGCCCAAGGGTCTGCTTCCCCAGCTAAGATGACATTTGATATTTTCTTAGCTTTTCATGGGATGTCTGGTTTGATGCTAAAAGCCACCTTTAATGAGTTTCACAGATGGGAGAGAAGACCAGTGTTCCCTCCAAATTTCTCTGTTTGTCGATTCTGGATGATTTTAGTGGCATATGACCAGTAGAAGTGCATCAGGTTACTCCCCATAATTTTGGGGCACTTGTCTTGCCACCAGACTAGCACAAGGCAGGGTCCCAAAATGGTGCCCTTGGAGGAGCAGCATGGCAGGAGAGGCCTCAAGAATAACAGGTGTGGTTTGGAGCAGACCCATCAGTCAACTCCATCCTGGAACCAAAGCAGTTGCCAAGGAATCCCTCCCAGGGGCTGGTATTCTGTCCCACATTGAAGGGGGTTCCTGGTGCTGATGTTTGTCAGGTTGGCTCCAAAGCAAAGTCAGGCAGGGCAGGAACTCGTGGCACAGACTCGAAGGTGCAAGGGGAAGTGTCAATGGAGTCTGCTGTCAGTGGCAGGAGTTGTTAGTTTTTAGGGGTCCTTGGAGGCATTCAGACAGCCACAAATCATAGGCATGTATTAAACAGAAACCTGAGACCCAAACAGCATCTCAGGAACTGCAGTTCATTCCCTTTGGAGCTGGAATAGGCTGAGTGTCTCAGTTTTGAAAGAAGACAGGTATCTGCTAAAGAGAGGCAGGGCCTCTCTTGGAATGGATAATTCAAATCCCCTTCCCTCAAATTATTATAATTTAGAAAATTAAAACAGCTCTCAGGCAGAGATATGGGGATAGGAATAACAGTTCTTTACTAATAGGTATAACAAGGCAAACAAACAACAACAAGTACAGCAATTAATAGCGAAAACAGAACCAGGGACCTTGACGGAGCTTGGTTTCACAAAACCCGGGGCAGTCTGGTCTCTGGGGACTCCAAAAAAAGGTACCAAGCTGGAACGGTGGGGGATCCCGGGCTGGTGGATCGGATGAAATTCAGAGCTCCGTCGGTCGTCACTGGAGGGCAGGGATGTCCGGCAAGGAGGGCAGTGCGGGCCTGCGGTGCAGAGCAGCTTTAAAGCAGTGCCAAAGCAGTGGGACAGGGCTGAGCCAGCTCCAGCAGAGCAGCAAAAGGAGGAATCAGGATTTCTGGGGCACACGAGCAGATGATGGTAGCTCTCTTCAGGATCAGATCCGGGTGGTGCCAGTGAAAAACTCATGCAGCAACGGCAGCCTCATCCTCTACTGACGCAGACCACACCAAAAATGAAGCTGCCCCCCAGCCCCCGTCTTTCTCCCCCCCCTCGGGGGAAACTCCCGGAGACAAAGGGTGTAGCCAAGTGCCAGCCTCCACCCAGCCTCCATGCTTTGTTTCACCTGAGCACTGATAAGTACCCAGCAATTAGTTGCCTTGCAACTCTTGGGAAAAAATTTTATAGGTGAAAAAAAAAGAAACATGCCTAACCCCCAACACTGAGCTACAAGGAGAGCCTTTTCTGGGTAGCAACCCAGTAGAAAAGAGGCACAAGAGGCTGGAAGAGACCGGAAAATCCCCAGACTGAAACATGAAAGGTGGCCTAAACTGGGCTCCAGACAGCAAAGCAGCCTGGAGAGGGCAAACAGGCTGTGGCAGGTCAAATGTTACTTTATCTAAGTTCCAGGCATCTCATACAATTTCTGAACAAACCAGAGGCCTACCTCAGCACAGTGCTGGGTGAGAAGGGGATGTAGGAAAGGGCTGCAAGCCCAAAGGATTTACCACCATTTCCCATAGGACCAGACCAACAAACAGCACTCCCCCAGTTGCCCAGTCCATCCAATTCAGGTGTTGCATTGGGCAGGATGCCCCATTTTCAGGGCTAGCCCTGCTCCAAAACTGCATATCTTTGCAGGAACCAGTGTCCTGCACTAGATTCAGAAGCTTTGTACCCTGGAAGACAGATATCCTCTTCCAGAACCCAGCTAATGGGCCTTGATCTTTCATGTGCAAGACAGTTCTTTTTTTTTCCCATTGCAAGTTTTGTTTGCTGATGTGTTATTCCCATTGCTCATCTGGATCAACTCTGGACACTTTTATAGGCAACATAAGGTGCTAACACGTGGAGGCAAGAGGAACAGAAAACCAGATTTGGAGAATCTTCAAGACCTGAAGTTTAGGATTTAGTATTAAGCCATGTCCTAAAGCAGTACCTTCCTAGTTTTGTCAGGTCTACTGCCAGCTCTTATGATTACACTGGAAGTCCCAAAGTGTTTAATGGTGCAGTTAAAACCCCAGTTATTGGAGGCAGGTCAGGAGGTGAAAAATCTCAACTTTCCTGTATTAAAAAGTCAATTTGCAATGCTGTGGCTGTGCCATAAAGACTGTGACCTAAGAGTAATTTAAAAGCTTGGGTGTCAGATGCCAAAAAACCAAGAATCTCAGTGCCACCGCCAGCATTTGGAGACTTTTGTCCCTACATCTGTTTCAGCAGCACTTTGTTGCACTGCAGAAATATCCTCAGCTTGCTGCAGAGGCACATAGGTCTGAGCAACATGAGATTTGCCCTTTCCATAGGTGTTATGGGTTAACAATATTTAATTTTTTGTTAAAGAAGAATATAGAATACTTCCCTGTCAGGACCTTAGAATTGCTTTAGAAGGGGGCAGATACCTATCAGAGACCAGTTCTAAGCTATTGGCCTGTAGTCTGACCACTGAGAAAACTGATGCGACTTTTTGGAAATACCCATATAAAAGCTGAGACTTGGTGTAGACCACCCTTTTTGCTCTTGGCCTCGATAGAGGTGAGAGGCCTGTCCTGGCTCCCTCCCTGTGGAGGGGGGGGGATCTGGGATGGCCTAGGTTGTCGGAGCTGGGCCGGGCCCAGCCAGGTCTCTTTAAGCCACCACTACAAGAAGCAGCTTAGCCGTCTGAGCCCCTTTTTCTCCCCAGCTGCTGGCCAGGGAGAGAGGTCAGCTATGGCTGTTAAGATCCAGCCGACCCTGGGGATTGTCCCACACTGCCGCATGGCTGAAGGAGATGTCCCCTGGGCCTCCTACCCTCCTCTAAAAGCAGCACCAAGCCCAGGCTGAGCCGTGCCTACCCCTTTGAGACTGAGGGGTGGAAGGGGGGAAGAAGGACCAGCCACGCAGGACATCTTTGCTGCCGTTTTTCTTTCACCACATGGCTTTGAGATGTTTGCAGCGACCACCGGCAGAGACCACGTGACCATCTGCAGGCCCGGTGACAATGTTAACTCTTTCCTGACAGAGACTCAGGCTTTTTAAAACTCTAACCCTCCTCAGAGAGAGAGAAAAGGCTAAATTAAAGATATGGAAAGGGACAATATGAAGATATCAAAGTCAGTAAAGGAAGAGTGACTTCTCAGGGTGGGAGAGATGATGAGCTGCCTTAGTTTTAGGCATAAAAACCTCCTATGAGTTGTGGTAGCAGTCTGTATTGTGACTTGCTAGAAATTTCCTTTAAATCATGGACAATATAATTGGGGAGATGCTTTGTAGATTTTGAGCAAAGGTATTTTGTGATTTACTGAGTGAATGTTGAATTAGAAACTGTAACCTAGTGATCTTATAAAGTGTTTGAACAGAGAGAGATAAGAAGGAGCCCTTTGTGTCTGTGAAGAATTGAGAAGATATCTCTGCTCCTTAAGATGAGAAAATCCTTTGCTTGTAGAAGTGTGTATTTTTAAACAGGGAAACCCCAGTGTGAATCTATGGCCCATATGTAGTCATGGGAAGGCTACATGATTTGGGAGGACTACAAAATTGCAGAAGTTTTCAGGCTGGCTGCTTTTTGTAGGGGCTAGAGGCCACAAAAGAGACTGCGTCTTTTGTAGAAGTTACCTAACGCATCAGGAGACATACTTCTCTCTCTCAAAGACTGAATGACTTATTTTATAAGTGGTACTGACCTGAAGCTCTGAGTTTTGTCTCTTTATGTTGCATGTAGGAAAGTAAACTGTTTGTGGGGGGGAAGGGAGTGTTTTAAAAGTTTCATTTTGATTCTAATTTTTCCTTTTGTGTGTTAATAAATCTATCTGTTTTTATCCTTAAGTTAAGCCTGTTTTGCCTTCTGTTGTCATAATCATATTTCACAGAAAAAAGATATTTGGACCAGTACACTAAATTTAGCAAACAAAATTCAGTGAATGTGAAACCACTACATAAATTGGTGTTTCTGCCCAGTTTTTGAATTCTAACCCATTACAATAGGTCATGACTGGAGAAGACACCAGGCTGAAACTATTAACCCTCCCCTTGCTGGGCTCCAGGAGGAAGGTGTCAGGGTACAGGCTCCCCACCTTATGCCATCAAATGATCAAATGGCACTGTCACTTGTAGCAATATATTTGAACAGCCTAGGCCACAGTGTGCTCCAGCCAAACTGTCTTTAGTCATTCCTATCAGAACCCCCTAGAATTCGTCAAGGTTACTAAGACATAAACTATTCTAAAATAAGAAAGAAGAGGCTGAGAAACAGAATATCAAGACTGCAAGAACTAGATAAAGGAGGGCCATGAAGCACTGAACTGTAACCAATCATATTTCCTGAAAAGTACATGCTTAATGTAAACAATAAATAGCTTCTGCTTAATCATATTAGTTAGTCATCCAGAAGTCCTGAGCTCCCACAGTCACTCTCCAGCTACCCATCCCTGGAGGCTGAGGATGTCCCTTACCCTCACCATGGATTGAGGAGGTGTAAGATTGAAGATGGAATGTGGTGACTGGCAGAAATCTCAAGGGGAACCCACAACAGATTCCAAAGTAAAGCCAGGAGAGAGGGAGGGAAGGAGAGAGGCTGCTATATGTTGTTTGTGAGTTATTTTCAGTTGGTAATGTCTGCCTCAGCTGCTCCAGGAAGAGAACTTCTGTCATTCTTGCCTGGTGTTCATAAGCCTTGTGGAGCCTACTGTGTTACTGACAGTGGCAGGAACTGCATGCATTTTATCCTCTCATTGACTGTCATTGGAGAAATAAGGGGCTGCGAAAGCCAAGGTGTTTGGCAACCCACAGGCACAGGACCTGGGGCAGACAGCTTCTCCTCCCACTTCTGCTGGGGAGCATCCAGCATCCACTGCTCTGATGACGTTTTAGCTTCAGTTTTCCAGCCCAAAGGAGTTTGTGGCCATCTCTGCCTGTCCCTGAGGCAGCCTTATCCTCTGCTGAAATGACTTTCCCCTCCCCACTGCCCTGTGTCCTCCAGCAGTGTCTGCTGTCAGAAGTCCCCTCTCAGCCTGCATTTTGCTGAGCATTTGGAGCAGTCTCTTTCATGACAGTTCTCTAAGCCCTATTGAAATCCCTTTTTTAAACTCACAAAGGGAAAGTTCCCAATCCTGGCATCCCATTCTCAAACGCACCATAGCTGAATGAGTTGCCTTACCCATGAGACATGAGACAGGCTATTGCTGTAGATGGACAGCCTTAATTTGAATTTTTCAGACTTTCATGCAACTCCCTTCGGGATCTCACCACAGAGCACAGCTCTGCTGGGTGCAGAACCACATAGTGGCAGCAGTCAAGGCAGCAATATTTAATACCAGCCCCTTTTGCACCTCCCTAAGTCAACCTTGCCAAGGGGGAATCTGCAGGAGCTCATGGATTTCACAAGTCCTCTGGGCCTGCAGAGAGCATGCATCCTAAATGCAGATTTTCCCCTTCCCTAGACCTGGCACAATGATTAATCTGTGCATTTGCTTAAAGGATCGACTAATCCAGCATTTCTTTGTTAACCACAGTTAATTTTGGTATGCAGAAAATGCCTGGGTAAAGACAGGGATCTAAGCTGCATTTTCAGTGTCAGTGAGCTGCCTGCTGTATATTAACAACAGACTAAACAGCTCTCACAAGCTGAGGTTCAGTTTCCATCACTACAGTTTTGTAGTTACAACATTTCTGTGGTATGAAAAATAACTTGCGAAAAACCTCACCTGAGGCAGTGTTGCCCGATACCAAGGTAAAACACAAACCAACAAAGTTAGTTTATGCGGTGCTTTATTTGAGGCCCCGGGGACCTGGGGACTATGTCCCAAATCAGGATCCCGAAGACCCTCCATCAGATCTTCAGCTTTTATACCCTTTTACAAAGATTACCTCATAAGGCTACGTGCAAAACTAACATTCTTTACTTCAAAGCTGTTATACAACCGTTACATTTGTTATTCAAATAACAATCCCCCTAAACTATAAATCTTAAAAGGTTGTCTAACTTAAAACTATAGATTAATTTTCTTGCTTAACTCCCACCACCAAACATATTCTATTTCAACCTTATCTCTAGGAAACTACCTGCAAACTTTGTATGTTCCACATGCTTGACTGATCTCTATGAACATTGTTTTCTTCCTTTCTCAGTACATTCTCTGCACATTCTCAAACATTTTCCCAGGGCCTACATGAGGAACAGCCAAAACTAAGCCTTAGCATAACTACTACTACACAACCTATTTTATACAACCAACATAATTTTATCCCACTGGTAACAGCAGGACTGAGCTGAAACATCTTTAGAGGTCTGGTCTATGGATACCTGGGATCCTGTGGGTTTCTTAGCCTGCGTGGACTGAGGCTAGGGACAAAAATATGGTCTGACCTGCAACCAGCCTTGGCTGTAGGATACGTGGCATTGCTGAGGGTTTTCTCCCTGTAGGAAAGATTGAGGCCAAACATCTTTATTTGCATATTAGTGGTGATGGAAGTTGCTTGTGTGCAATGAAGAGAGCACAGTCCAAACAGCTAGAGACTGATTTACTGTTTGTTTTGCATAAGCCTATAAATTGTCAAGAACTTGCTCATTTTTTCTGAGAAACTGCTGTCATTTGCAAAAAATGTGACTAATTCCACCTCAACACAAGAAAGATGCAAGGGAGGCAGATTCCTCAGGGATCTCAGTTCCTAGGGAAGAAAACAGGCTTTTAAGAGTTCACCAGCTCTCCACCACATTTGTTTCTTTTGCTGATAGTGATAAAAAGGCGAAGGATCATTGGGAATGTGCCCTGCTTGGATCTTGACATCAAACAGCTGACAAGGGCTAGGGAAGGTGGAGAGACTGCAAGAGGAAGGGAAAAAGAGACAAAATCCTGTTTGTTATAAATGCATAGTATATAGTTGGCTTTTCGCAAGTGTTGAAATGAATACTGTATGTAAAATGTAGGAAGATTGTACTGTATTTTCTTTGTTAATAGAATTTAGAAATGTGATGGTATCTCATTGTGAGAACATTGGGGTCTATTGTTTAAAGATTGCTTCTGTTATCAGTATCTTGTCTGAATGAAACTGACCAGACCCCCAAGAGAAGAATTTATGGACCTGTGTTATCAGATCGTGTGGAGCCACAAGGACGGGTCTTGACAGAGGGGGTGGAGGTTGAGACTGGACAGAGAGATTCTTACATCCAAAAGAATGTTTGAATTATGCATGTGAATTTTGAATATGCATCAAGCAGATGTTTTTAAAGGGAAAACTTTTGTTAAAAGGTGTGCTGCTGGCTAGTTCTGTGTCAGGCACCCTCAGCCGAGAAAATGTATTTTGCTTTTATCTCTCCTAATTGTCTATTTTCTTAAAATTTTTATTAAACTTCTAAATTGTTCCAAAAAGATGAACCTCGTTTTTCACATGTTGGAGCTGCAGAGGGTTTTTTTTTTTTTGCTCAGGGCACAAAGCTTGCCTCTGTTTTGTATCTGTGCTCCCTGATCACCTCCTCCCAGTCTAGGAAACCCTGGCAGCAGAAAGGAAGCTGGTGAGACAGAGGAACTTGGCACCCCTCCATGGCCATTAAATGCTGGAGGGTGCATCTGAGTGTTAGCAAGCACCAAAGACACCCTTGTTCCCAGGGTCTCCTCAGGCAGGGGATCCCCAGCCCTGCCCAGGTGTTTGGATGACCCTGCTTGCTGCAGCTTGTGCCTGCAAGCCCTGCTAAGCAACCCCAGTGTAGCAATATATCTGAATAACTTAGGTCATAATGTGTACCAGCCAAACTGTTTGTAGGTATTCTTATCAAACCCTCAGGAATTCATCAAGGTTACTGAGACATAAACAGTACTAAAATAAGAAAAGAAGAGCCTGAGAAACAATACCAAGAATGCAAATCCTAGATAAAGGAGGCCAATGTGATGATGGACTGTGACCAATCAGGTGTCCTGAAGGATGCGTGCTGAACGCGTGGACAATATAGAGCCTCCAATCAAATAATGCATGACTGTGTGAACAGTAGAAATAGAATGTACAGCAATCTAGAAACACACCAACAGGTCCAGGTACAGCTACACCTGGGCTGATTCTGGAGATGCCCTGGATTTTACAATGGATCTAACATTGCATTTAAAACCACTTTGATCCATCCTGTTAAGTGTGCCTGGTCATGGATCTATGATGCAAATGAACACTACAGCACTTCTGAAGGGAAAAGGGACTTCTGTGTACTGCATACAAGATGTTCTGGTATTTAAATCATCCCCGACAGTCTTCATTAAAATAGACACTTATTGCAGAAAGTTGAAAACAGGATGATAACAGAATGCAGCCATAAACAGAATGAAAATGTAGCAGCAATTTCCACCCAGCACCTAGCTTTAATGCAAGGTTCTATCTTCTAATTAGAGCCCCCAATCACATATTCCTATGTATGGTTGTCTTTGCTTGAAAATAGGCTAGGTGGTATGGTATTTAGAAAAGTGCATTTTTATATTAATTTGAAATTACAAGCTGATTCCTTGCTGAGCTGCTCCCTTACTAGGGCCAGCTAGGAAAAAGTACTCAAAATGTCATGAATTGAGGTCTAACTGGTATACTGATGAGATAGAGCAGAATTTCACCAGGCAGCTGCACAAACCCCAGGAAGAGCCAAGAGTTTTTCCTCTTTCTGAGCTGTCCTGCTACGGTCTGTGTTAGAAGAGAGCTCTGCACAGGCTGTGGTGTGCACACAGACCACAGCTGCTGGCCACAATTCACCTCCTTTGACGAGCTCCCCACCTGCTCCTTTGCTCTTGATCCATCTTTGTGTATGCTGTGAGGACCTTCACCTCTTTAGTTCCTGTGCAGCAGCTCCTCATTCCTGGGCAGGGGGCAGTCCCTGCTGCAGCACAGTGCTTGCAGTGTCCTGACAAAGGCAGAATCAAGCTCATAGCATAAAGGCCCACGGCTTCTGCCCACCTGGACTTGTCAGGACCATGCTCCACCAGTGTGACTGCGGCCACAGAGGGGTTTAATGTGCTGGAGCCATCAGAGCCCAACTCCATCCTGGATCCATGTGCAGAAAACCCTTGCATAAGTCTCCAGGTCAGCACTTGCTCCATCTCACCAGGTGTCTTTGGTATATTTGCCTGGTTGCTGATTTATAGCTGGATAATTTCCTGCTCATCTGGGCTACTGTTAGGGGTTAAGTTTCTTTCTTTTTCACCTATAGAATTTTTCCCAAGAGTTGCTTAGCAACTAATTACTGAGTACTTATCAGTGCTCCACTGAAACAAATAGACCCTTGCATTTAGCTACACCCTTTGTCTCTGAGAGTTTCTCTCGAAAGAGGGAGAAAGATGGGGCTAGAGGGCAGCTTCACTTTAGGTGTGCTTTTCGTGGGAGAAGACGAGGCTGCTGTTGCTGCAAGAGAAGTTCCACTAGTACCACCAGGTCCGATCCTGAAGAAAGCTACCACCATCTGCTCGTGTGCCCAGGAAATCCTGAGCTCTCCTCCTGCTGCCCTGCTGGAGCTGGGCACTGTCCCACCACCGCTGCTTTTGAGGCCACTCTGCACCACAGCCCCGCACTGCCCTCCCTGCCAGACATCCCTGCCCTCCAGTGACCACCGACAGAGCCCTGGATTGTATCCGATCCACCAGCCTGAGATTCCTCACCGTTCCAGCTTAGTGGTTTTTTTTGTTTCAGAGTCCCAAGAGACCAGACTGCCCCAGGTTTTGTGAAACCAAGCCCTGTCAAGGTCCCTAGTTTTGTCCGCTATTAATTGCTGTAGTTGTTGTTGTTTGTTTGCCTTGTTATACCTATTAGTAAAGAACTGTTATTCCTATCCCCATATCTCTGCCTGAAAGCCATTTTAATTTTTCTAAATTATAATCATTTGAAGAGAAGAGATTTGAATTATCCATTCCAAGAGAGGCACTGCCCCTCTTTAGCAGATACCTGTCTTCTTTCAAAACCTAGACGGCTACTAAGGATTTTGGCTACCTCAGGGCCAGGGGCAGATCCTCTGTTATCTCAACGGTGGGTGTCCTGCTCTGCTCAGCCACACACACTGGCAATTTCCAACCGTGGAATTCTGGAGGGAGGTAGAGCCACGAAAGAGCTTGGAGCTGCTAAAAAAAAATTCACAGTTATTCGCGATTCCCAAAGAGGTTTCCATGAGAGACAGGTGGTGGAAAGGCTGTGGGAGGTTATTTCATCCCAGACTACACCACTTGATAGCTCACAGTAAACTGCCAACAAAACATTGCTTCTCCTTGAATGCCCTCATTTGGTTCTCTGAATAGCAGCCATCACCTATGAATAAAATCCTTACAGAAGACAGCTTGAACCAGGAATGAGAATTATGAATTTCATTCCATTTTGATTGCAAACATTTTTAGCTGTTCAGGTGAACTTTCCCCTTGCTCTTGAGGAGAACCAGAAATGTTTTCATGAAAATGATGTGTTTCGTCAAGAAGCCCTCACTGCTGGGAATAAAGGAAATAAACATTTTTATAGGGGTTATTTATTGCAAAGAAGTGTTCTGGCAAGATAGAGGATATTTAGTCTTTTTTCAGTTTCTTTTGAATACATTAAATCAAGTCCCAGAATCGTTCAACAATTTATGGGCTCCTTTCCACATCCTATCAGTCTCTGCAGGTGCCATAATAACAGGTCTCTCTTCCAAGAGCTGCTATTGTCTGCATCCATCTGTCTTCTCATTCCCAATAGCTACTGGGAACTGTAAGCTCTAACTCTGGACACAGTGAAAGAAAATCTTAAAAAGGTTTTCAAAGAACAGTCAACAAATTATAGGAGTTAATGTGACCTGTTTGTCAGGGTCAGATGGGCTGAGAGAGGCTCTGCTCAGAGGTGCTGCATCATTTTGCAGCAGCAACAAATTTCATCCTGCCCAAACTTGGGTGAACATCTTGAGAAGCCCAAAAATTACTGATGTTTCTGCCCACAGCCATGTAAGCATTGCCTTTTCCACAATCCAGGCCCAAATATGCTCTGCTGAGTGGTGACTGCACTTGGGCCAAGCTGCTGCACTGCCACACTGCAGTGAGGGGCTCCCCTGGAGCAGGGGAAGGATTGGAGGGCACCACTTAAGGTAGAAGGTGAGTGACACATCACATTTACAGTGCCACAGCCACCTGTCCCTGTGCCTGCTGCTCCTCAGGGTCTCTTGGTACCTGATGCTGATGGATGAGGAGCGCATTCAGCTCCTGTGTCTCATGGCAGGTGAAGTGACACCTGAGGGGAGTCCATCCTTCATCCTGCCAGCAGCAGATCTGCCAAGGACTATGCAATTACACAGATGAGCAGGTAAAAGGGCATCTCTAGAACATATTTTGGGCCAGAAACTTTAATTTCAGATTAGTTTTTGCTCTGCATTGCTTTAAGCCCTGAAAAAGTTGTGTTGACTCTCTGGTTTTCTACTAGCACTTGTATTTTTTTTAAAGACATTAAAATAGATCTGACCATAAGCCCAGATGTACAGACAAGAACTTTGCATGTGTCAGGGTTTCAAGAATAGATCTAATTTTCGTGTCATTTAAAACCATATTTAAACAAAGATGTTTCTGAATATCAACTGGTCAATGAAAGCTCTTTGGTTCAGTCTTGCTAAGCCAGATTAATCATCTTTACTAAGATATAGAAATTCCTGATAAGTTTTTTCTCTCCCTTCCCCCCTTCCCCTCCCCCTACTTTTTTTTTTTTTTTTTTTAACTCAGCATTCCCACAAATTGCTGGTTGCTTTTAAAAACAACTGACAAAGTAAAACCCACACAATACAAGAGCACTAAAAGACAGTTGCATGTGTTATTTTGCTCAATTTGCTTAAATCACATTAGCACTGTCAATGAATTCTACTCCCTGCCCTAAAAAGTTACAATACCTCAGCCTTTGTGTTGTTCGCTTGAGTTTTTTCTGCAAGATGGACTCCACCTCGAAACTGATTGTGCCCAGTGCTGCCCTTTGTTGGACTTTATGCTGCCTTAGCACTGAACGGTTTAACAAGTGTGTGTTAAATGTTATCATAAAAGCTGAATTGTAAAGTGGTGAAATCATCTGAAAGTGCAACAGGCCTTAGAGGTACAGCACAGCTCATCTTCATTAGAGTAAGCTCAGTCACAAATATCCTCTTGATATTTGCCAAGAAAATCTGTTATTTTCCAGCAAACACAAAAGGCTGAAAGCAAAGGGCATTTTTCATCATTAGCTCCTGTCCTTTTTGTTGCATGTTCTCTGTTCCAACCAGGCAGTGCAGAGTGAAAACTCCACAGAAGAATTAAAGTAAATGAGTTGAAAATATTTTTCAGGCTTTTAAAACAGAAATACCCATTAAGGGCAGAAATGTCTCAGCTCCTGCAGAGGTCCAGGGCATTGGAGACAGCAGGAGGGGTCCACTGGGTGCTGCAGTACTTGAGTGACCTGTTTCTCCCCAGACTTCCCCTACGACTCTTTTCCTAGAGCCATAGTCAGCAGTCAGCTTTGCTGCTCGGTCTCAGTCTTGCTCAGAAGTGCAATTCACTGTGCAGGCAGGGCAAATAAAGCCCCTTGTGTGCAGCCAAATAATTTGTAATTTCTTTTCAAATATTTTTCTGTCTTCAGCTGCCATTGTGTGCTATATTGGCAAATGCAATGCATTCATTCACGTTATCCTGATAAACATGTCAGCAGATTTGGGAAAGCAAATTTTTTTCTTCTCTCCCTAAGCCAACCAATGCATGCCTGTGTTTTTCTTTTGACACAGAAGTGTGGTTTGCTGGGATTTACCAACAGTTACTTAGCAGGATTTCAGTCCCTATTCAAATTCTGTCTATTTTTGGATCTAGAATTTAATGGTAACATTTGGTCAGCTTTGAATGCCTGATTTTAGCTAAGAAATTTCTTATGCTGTCAATTAGAAGCTTCATTTCTTGTGACTACCCTCCCAAACCAACACGTTTTACATTATTCACATTGTATAATTTACTGTGTATCAAAGTCTTAAGTTCTACAATGTATCTCTAACAGGCTGCACAAAACTGCCTTTATATCTATATCTTATCTACTACAGCTAATTCAGAATAAAACCTGCAATTCTCTGTATTGCACTACTTGCAGACTGAGAGCTCTTCTGTTGCCATCCCCTGCCAGCACAAGCTGCCTCCCTGAGCCAGAACTGTCACCAGTGCTGTGAGAGCAAGAAAAGGTCTCTCCCCAGATGTGTCCTGGGAATGATCATCCAACAGCCCTGCTCCTCCTGCCTTGTATCAGCCCAAATCAGATCAGAATTGCACGCTCCCAATATAACACCCAGACAGACATCTTCTGCTTTGTTCTGTAATATGATGCACCCAAGGGACTAATTAGGCATTGTTCAGCCACTAATTGCTTGGCAGCTCTGTTTGCCTTCAGATACCTTGTTATAGCAATGCCAAATTCCTGTGGGAGAGAAACTGTAACCTTTCTAACTCTGCTGTTATCTCTGTGCAAACTGTACCATGCAAAGTTTTGTTTTCCCAACACGTGGGATATCGTCAGGGCCAGAATCTCTATGTGCTAGCTCTGAGTTTCTGCACAGGCGATATGTGTGGGACACCTCCTCCTGAGCCGTGCTGCTAGAGGGCGTCTCTGAGCTTTTTGGCTCAGCAGCTCAGATATCTTTCTCTAGCACAGACAGAGGGCAGGGATTCAGAAAGGGAGATCTGTTGTCTTATATCCAAAGAGTTTTTATTCCCTGAATCACTGTGACAGACTGACAGCACCGGGAGCAGCAGGTTTATGTACCGGAAGACCTTGCAGCTTCCGGCCAATAGCAGGGAAGCATGAAAGGTAAACAAAGTTTTCGGGGACTAATAGGGAGCCTGTGAAGGGAAAAACAAATTATACAAACAAATGAAAATTGTTTTGGGGACAGATTGGCTTAGAATCTTCAGGAAAAAAGTTGGGGTTTGCATGACTGGCAGCTCTGGGGAAGTAAGCAGCTTATGGGACAACACTTCAGACCGAGACCAAACAAGGGTACAGAACTGTTTAGAGACTTGAACAGACTGCAACATCTCCCCCTTTTCTTTTTAAAAAGAGAGAGTGCAGTGTAAAGAAGCTTTTAGAAACCTTTTTAAGCCATTGGGCAGACCTTTTCCCAGCATGGTTGTTCTCTCAGGACTACTACATGAATGGGAGAAGCTACCTTTTTAAAACCTTCTATCACCATCATTTTTAAGGTTCCAAAAGCAACTAAGATAAGAAACACAACTACCAGAAACCATACAATACAATATAACCTTCCCATCCCGTAAGTCCCCAGTTCTTAAATTATTGCGCATCCAGTCTTTGGTTTCTTGTTTGATGTCTCCAATCAGGGTCTTCATTTTTCCAATGGAAGCGTGGATGCTCTCACTCTTGGAGGATAGGTTGAAACAACAGACAACCTTGAATTCCTCACACCTGTGGCCATGTGTGAGAAGGAGGAAATCAATGGCAGCTCGATTTTGTACTGTGGCCCTCCTGGTAATTTCCTCATCTTTAAGGAGGTCACTAAGTGCAGTTGATGTTAAATTGGCCTGCTTTGTAACCCAGCACTCTAGGTGGCCAATTCACCTAGAGCCCATGGCAAAAACACTGAGACAGCAACCCTTTTGGACTTTGACCAATGGAAAATTTCAGGGTCACAGTTTTCATCTAATTGTTGAACACTACGTTTTTGGATGGTCAAATTTTTCTTTTGGTTCCAATTCAAAATTTTTGTCTGGTTAGGCGAAAGCGAGGACAACTGACCTATGGTGCACGGGCCTCCGTAAAGATGAGAGGGGATGCCTGCCCACTCTCGGTCCCCACAAATAAAAAAGTTCCCTTTGGGTAGCTTCTTGGGAACATCAGTAGAGAAGGTGGCAACTTTATCTACCACAGCACACCATTGGGAAGCTGTGAATTCACTTTTGTATTGTGCTGCTTTAATAAACCTCTGTGGCCCATAACTGGGTGAATAGTCTAAATGAATACAAAAGGCAGCATGAGCAGAACCAAGGAGATTAAACTCCTGAGGCTCTTGATCTGTGTCTGGGAGTTCTTTCATCCACAGCATCCATTGGTGGAAAGGGTTGTGTGAGGAAGGACTTATTACTGGGCATGCTTGGGGCACTAGAGGGTGGTGTGGGTCAGAACATAAATTTAACAAACTTTCAGGGAACTGGGTTGGTTTAAAAGGGATACCCACCAGGCAAGTCGACAAAGGGTTGTCGACTGCTGCCATTGACATACATAGATGGTCTTGTTTCAATGCACTGGCCAGGGTCACCCACACATTCTTTTGGGGTTGAGGTACGATCCACACTTCCGAAGACTGGATGGCAATTGTCAGGAGCCACAGGACATACATCAGTATTTTTGGGGATGGGATAACCTCAAAAAGAAAAGAGAATTACACAGTAACAACTTAAAAGCATTTGATAAATGAATCTGGGGTCAAGGCTCCGGTTCTTCTGTTCCTTCCCATCGGCGTCTCCTTAAGGAAGACACTGTCACATCCTTTGGTTGGTCCACTGGCCCTTTAGATGTTTTAGGGAGATATGGTTTTACCCATTTCTGAGGGACCCATTTCAGGCCAGAGGGAGTGGATACACACACATACCCATGTCCCCAGGTTACCAGTTCATACGGGCACTCTACCTCCCATGTCTCCGGGTTTTTCACCGACTGGAAGGTGTTCTCTCAGTTGCAAGGAGACATTTTGATCAAAATGATGGACCACTGGGGTGTTTAGATTCTCAAAAGAGCAGTTTAGAAAGTTAATAGTGAAGAGGGCTTTGCACAGCCACAGTTGTGGTATCAATACCCTGCTGTCCCCTCTCTGCTGCTCAAGGACTTTCTTAAGGGACTGGTGTGTTCTTTCAATCACGGCTTGACCCGTGGGGGAGTAGGGGAGGCCCTTTTTATGCTCTACTCCCCATTGCTGCAGGAACTCATCAAAGGCCTTGGAGGCATACGTGGGCCCGTTATCAGTTTTGATGACCTTGGGGATCCCCAGCACAGAGGTCTGCACTAGGTGTTTTTGGGCATCCGTGGCCTTCTCCCCTGTGTGGGCAGAGGCATAGACTGCTCCAGAGTAGGTGTCAACAGACACGTGCACATACTTCAATCTGCCAAATTGCGGTATGTGGGTGACATCGGTTTGCCACACCTCACAACTACTAAGTCCTCTGGGATTGACTCCTGAGCCTAATGATGGGACAGCATACTTCTGGCAATTCAGACATGTTGCCACAATGGCCTTGGCCTGGTCTCTCCTTAGGTGGAATTGGCAGACTAGACCAGGTACATTTTGGTGAAAATTCTGATGACTCAGCTTGGCCTGCTGGAACAAATCTGGCAAGTTGGCCATTTCTACTGGAGCGGCTAGGGCATCAGCCTTTTGATTACCCTCTGCAGTGAAGCCTGGCAGGTCCGTGTGTGACCTCACATGCATCACATAATATAGTTGCTCTCAGTGGGAGATCAGATAAATTAGTTTCAAGAGCAAGTTGTAGAGACTTGGATTTGAGGTCTCTCTTAGAACCACATTTTCTGCTCTAGACACTACCCCTGCTACATATGCCGAATCAGTGATAAGATTGAATGGTTCAGAAAGCCTCTCAAATGCCCTGACAATTGCAGCCAATTCAGCAATTTGAGGAGAACCCTCGATCTCCTCAATGTCTGACTCCCACTGCTGAGTTTGAGAATCCTTCCAGGTTACCACAGACCTGTGGGATGCTCCGTACCCGTCAGTGAAAACTGTCAGTGGTTTCTTACTGAATTTCTCTTTTAGAACCAATTTAAATTCTGAATTAAAAAAATTATGAGCTGCCTTGTGAATTGAAATTTGTCCAGAGTAGCTGTCTAAAGCAAATTGAAGAGCCTCGTTTTCTTGGAGCAACTGCTCCAACATGTCTTTTGTTAATTTGCCTGATGACAATCTGATTGGCAAGTGAATGTATGAAAAGTCACACCCCGCCAGTTCACGCAGCCTTCCTCTCGCTTTTCTGATTAGCTGAGCTACCAGTTCTTGTGGCTTTGTGATACTTTTGGACCATAGATGACTGAGGAACACCCACTCTATAATCAAGAGGGGGTCCTTCTGGCCCTTGTCCTTGTCCCATTGGAATATAAGTCCATAGAGATGTGGCAACCTCCCCAACACAATGAATTTGAATGGCAAGTCCGGCCGGCACCGATGGGCTTGCCTGTCGGACATTGCTGACTGTACCTTCTCTATAGCCAGTCTTGCCTCCTGGGTCAGTACCCTAGGTGAATCTAGCTCCTCTTCCCCCCTCAATAAATTGAAGAAGGGGGCTAGGTCTTCAGTAGTAAGGCCTAGCCAAGGTCTGACCAAGTTCAAAGACCCACACAGTTGTTGGAGATCTGCCAAGGTCCTAGGATTTTCCTTGATCACCAGCTTCTGGGGTCAAATGGTTCTGCTGGTGATGTCCAGGCCCAGAAACCTCCAAGGGGACATCCGTTGAACTTTCTCTTGCTGGAGTTCAAACCCTGCAGCAATTAAAGCTTCAACAGTTAGGTCAAATGCGTGTTGAAGCACATATTGTCGGGGGCACACACGAGCACATCATCCATGTAATGCAGGATGATGGCCTCTCCCGCTTTGGCGCATACCAGAGACAGCAATGAAGCCACATACCATTGGCAAATGCTAGGACTGTTCTTCATGCCCTGCAGCAAAATGGTCCAATGGTAGCATTTCATTGGGGCTTCTCGGTTGATAGAAGGAACCGAGAAGGCAAACCGTGGAGCATCAGCCGGGTCAAGGGGAATTTGGAAAAAACAGTCCTTGATGTCTATGACTTCTAGGTTCCAGTTTTGGGGGAGCATCAAAGGGAAAGGCATCCCTGGTTGTAGGGACCCCATGTCCTCAATGGCATTGTTGATCTTTCTGAGGTCATGCAGGAGCCGCCACTTGTCCTTCCCCGGCTTCCGAATAACAAAAACCAGAGAGTTCCAAGGGCTTGTTGTTGACATGATGTGACCTTTGGCCAACTGCTCCTCCACAAGCTCATTGAGCACCTCTAATTTGTCTTTAGATAGCAACCACTGGTTTACCCAGATTGGGCGATCAGTTTTCCAATTTAGTTTCTGAGCAGGGCACTCTTCAGTGGCCGCTATTAGAAAATCCTGAGGGGTTTTCGGGATTTCAATCTTCACCCCCCCATTGGGCCATGGTGTCCCTCCCCCACACGGGAACCTTGTAATCCAAAATGAATGGGCGAACACTTGCCAATTGCCCATCTGGCCCCTCAATTTGCATGACACTCCTAGTTTGTTTTGCGAATTGAGTGCCCCCAATGCCACCTACTTTGCCCTGCAGGGGTTGCAATTCCCAATGTGACAGCCATGACCTAGAAGGAATGAGCATTACACCTGCCCCTGTGTCCAACAATCCATCTAGGTGGCAATCCTCTCCACCTCAATGGATTTCACACCCTATGACTGGTTTGTCCTCCTTCACCACCTCTGCCCAGTAGATGTCTGGAGATGAGTTATCTACCAGGAGCTTTGTTGGTATTGGGATGGGTTGGGCAATGACCTGGCCCTTTGGGAGGAAATAGAGTGGGTGGACACAACACACCAGGAGAATGGGTCCTCCCAGATCTGATGTCATGATTGTGGGAGAAATCTGAATCTCCAGGGGCATGTGCTTAGTGTCCCCAACTACGATGCACTTAGAGTCCAGTCCAAGAAAAGAGTCCATGTCCAGTGGGTCAATAGCAATCACCTGCCAGTGATGTGAATCAAAATATACATTTTTTTATCGTAGTTAGAAAAAATGGTTCGTGTGGCTTCCAGACTTTGCCTTCCCCAATTGGTTCTCCCCCTGCCCCTTTCTGATTTGCCCCATTTCTATCATCATGCGGGGCAGGTCCACGCTCCCCCTTTAGTTTTTTGAGACATTGATTTGTCCCACCCCACCCTGTTGGTTATTTTGTCCATCCTGCCGGTTGTCCCCGTGAGGGCAAACTCTGGCAATGTGTCTCTCCTGTTTGCAAATAAAACAATGGAGCGGTCCATTGTGCTGTTTGTGAGGTGTTGCTGCAGCAACTGTCCTTTTCAACCCCTCTCCTCTCTTCAGTGGCTCCAGAACAACAGCTCATTTGGAGCACGCTTCAACCATCATTTCCAGGGTTAGTGGTGGATCCAGCGGTAAGGCAAATATGATCTTTGTACAAGTGTCATTTGCATATGCCTGTGCCATCTCTGTCATGACTTCTAATTGTACCAACCGACTCTCCACCTGTTGTTCAATCGCCGTCCGAAGCCTTTCAACAAAATCTATAAATTATTCTAGAGGAGACTGTTTAATATTAACATAACTAAATTTGGGGTCTCCTGTAGGCATTGTAATCAATGCTTTCTTGGCAGCTCTTTTTACATGATCCAAGACCAGCTGTGGGATTTTCTCAGCCTGTTTTGGTGTCACAATCCAATCCCTTTCACCGCACAAATAATCAAGTGTAATTTGGTTCCCATCAGCATCAAAGGTGTAGTCAGGAATTCTTAAAAGCTGAGGAAGAAGCTCCTTCAGAGATCATTTCCATGATCTCACCCACAGAAGGTATTCTGTGGGAACTAGGAGACAAGAAAACAACTCCTGGAGGTCACCAGGAACCAACACATTTGAAGAGAAAGTGGCCTTAAGAAGGCTTCTAAAATAGTCATTCTTTTTCCCAAATTCTTTCTGTGCTTTACAGAGTTCTTTTTTATTTTGGTAGGAAAATGGTTCCCATGTGGGATTTTGTCTTGTCCAGCTATAATGTACAGGTGCAGCAAATAGGAGAGGCCCCTGTTCCGAGTTCTGGCTTCCGGGTCCATCACTTCTTGGTTACGGACCATGGGAACTGGAAGTGGGGCCGTGGTAACCGAAAGTAGGAAGGGGGGGGGGGGGGGGGGCAGGCGGATCTGGCCGAGACAGGGGAGGTGCTTAAGGATGACCTCATGGGAACAGGGGGTGGAGCCGGCAGGGAAGGGGAGGTACCAAGGGAAGAGGAGGGGTTTTTGGGTGATGTAATTGAGGGAGGAGAAAAGGGTGGAGCCAGGGGAGGGGCCAAAGTGATGGACATCAGAGGAGGAGTGGCGCCCGAGGGATAAGAGGGGTCAGGTGACTGAAAGGGGTTGGGCAAGGAAAGAAAAGGATTGTGGGATGAAGAAGCACATGGTCCTGCCATGTGGCTTTTCCCCCCTGTGCCCCTCGGGGGCCATTTTGGGTAGACAAAGAAACTGGGGGTGTTTGAGAACCCTTTAAGAACCATAAATTGGGGATTAGCAACCAGGGAAAAGGGTTCTAGGAACGGATCCTTGCCGGCTGGTACCTCACCAGTAAAGTTAGGGTGCTGAGGAGCCTGCGTGGAGCCAGAGATATGGTGGCTGCTCTGCACTACTTTGTGGTCTGCCCCAGACAGTTCTACTAGCTCAGGGACCAAGGGTTTAGGACTGGGGGGCAGGGGAACTGGGGAGCTTTGTTCTGGCTGTTCCTGTACCTTCCCTTTATCACTCAATTCCATCCAAATTAAAAGAAACAGTTTTAGGAACTTAGCAGCTGAGTTCTCTCCTTGTCTCACTAGGACTGTTAATTCTGTCCCTACTTGATACCAGAAAGGGACTTTCTCTACCTCTGAGGGGGATACATTTGGAAAATGCACGAACAGCCATCGCACAAACCTTTTTAACAAACCCTGGGAATATTTTAACTTTCCCCCTCCCCCCTCTAAAATTCCCACAACCTGAAAAAACATCCCTTTCTGTGCAGCTGGCAATTTTGAAGCTTTTGTACCCATTCTGTCTTTTCTGTCAGCTACACATCCTTCCCTCCCCTGTGGCAAAAGGAGCAATGAAACAAAAACTGCCACAGACAGGTCTGGATGGGGGAACACGCCGCGTGGCTTCCCGTGGCTTCTCTCTCCCTTGGGAATCAGTGCACCCCCACCCGTTCACTTATTCACTTCAGTATCCCCCTGTCTGGGATACTCATCTTCTGTTGGTCGTCCGGAACAAAAATCCACAGGAGAAGGTTCCTCGCCAGAGGCTGCCCTCTCGGATGCCAAAGGGTTATTGCCTCCTCCCCCAGAGCACTGCCAGACAGATGTTGGCGCTTTCGCGGGAGGGTTCTGATGACCAAATTCTCTCGGAAACAAATTGGAAGCAAATTGCTGGAACTGAATGGGTTTAAGGAATTCAGGATAAAAAATAAAAAATCACAGAGGCTGTATGTTATGCTTGATCAGGGACAGTTGAAGCTGGTTTGTAATATACACTACCAACTTTCAAATAAATCATAATTCTTAGTGGATTTGTCACTTTCTTGGCTAAACAGTGAATAATTGGAGAAAGTCCAAATATTATAATATCCAGATAATATATATATAACATCCAGAACATTATTTGCTTCTATTGAACAAACAAAAAACCATATTTTGTTGGGAGGCCATGACTGAATTATCCTGATACTTTTCTTACAAAATCTTTTCCCCCAGTCTTGGCTGGCATTTGTTTTCAAAAAGGAAGCTAAAGTGATTATTCTAAACAATAAACTTGCTAAACATCATCTTAGTATAGAAGTTTGAGATTCAAATTTTGTTGCTGAACTTTCTGGCCAAGCCAGACTTACTATTCTTGATCAAAACTGTCACTTCCAGGTTTTTGTTTTGCTTTTTCTCCACTTGTGAATATGAAATTCTTCCACTTATCTGCACAGGAAAATACAAGCTTTTCCTTAGTTGGTAAAAATGTCTTTTCTGTATGTAACGGTATTTTCCAATTCTGCCATCAGGAAAGATAGAATCATGAAATGGTTTATGTTGGAAGAGACCTTAAAGCTCCTCTAGTTGCAGTGCCCCTTCCATGGGTGGTGACAACTTCCACTAGACCAGGTTGCTTGAAGTTCCATCCAGCCTGGCCTTGGACACTTCCAGGGATAGGGCAGCCACAGCTTCTTTGGTTAGCAGGTAGACCCTGCTGCATGGGCAGGAGCTGCAAGGATAGAGCTCAGCTGGCACCTGGGCTCCCAGAGCAGCTTAACTAGTTAAGATTGTCCAAACACAGCTCTGCTCTGGAACTAGATTTAGATGTTTTCAAGGCCAAGCCAGGCCTCCAGCAGGTATTCCTCATGATTTTTTGTTTTTATGCATATGAGATTTCTTAGAGAATAGTCTCATCAAAGAGTTGTTAATGAAACCTCTGAGCGGTAACATCCCAAAACTGCAGGAAATGCTGGAATGGTAAACAATAACTATTTTCATAAAAACAGGCTGTGTGTTGTGCTGTCCCTCTGTCATTGACTACATGCCTCACCTACAAGGTCTCTTAACAGCCTCTGTGACACTGCTGTTTGACAAGTACAGCCAAAGATCTGCAAGCAAAGGCAAAAGCTGAGGAGCAAGTGCCTGGGCTATCCCAGCCCCAACAGCACGGCTGGGTGCCTGTGCTTCCTAGGATGACATCAGTTTCTACAGGAGCATAACATGTAACATCAACAGCCTGGAAAGGAGCAGAGAATTGAGGGAGAAACTAGAAAAAGAAAGTCAATACTAGCCTGTTCTGCTTTATGAAGAGGTGTGTGGGAATGCAAACGAGGAGCAGGTTTTATAACTGAGAGCCACAAGTAACAACCAGCTCCTTGTAGCTCCTCCTTCTTTGTGCCATTGCTGCCTGCAATAAGGGACCGAGTGGGGAGCTCAGCTAAGGACTGTTGTTGAGCTCTGGAGTTCTCCTCCCATCTGGACCCAGAGCCCCCTGCAAAGCTGGGGAGGCTGTGGAATTGCTGATGAAAAGAGCTGGCTGAAGGACTCTGTCCTGCACCTCACAGGGAGAGCATGGTGGGTGGGTCAGAAATGCTCCTGCAGGTCTCTGTGCTGCCTTGGCTCCGATGCAAAGAATCTCTCCTGGCTTGCACATGGCATCTGGGAGAGGTTCAGCTCTATATAGAAGATGAAAGAACTGCTTTCAAAGAGGAAATGTGCAAATTAGAGCTGTAACTGGATAAGGCTGGGAGTACAACTTGTGCTTAGTCTTGATCACACTCATTACAGCAACTACAGCCCAGGATTGTTTAAACTTGGAGTCAGGGCAGCTGAACAACAGCTTCTGGGCAGTGGGGTCTTGTGGCTGCTGTGAGCAGGTTGGAGGGAGGTGGCAGTGGCTGTGGCTTTAGGCTTGCTTCTGAATCACACATGCTATTTCAGGATGATCACAGAACAAAAAGACACAAAGAAGTCACACTTTTGTATTTTTTTGGTTATTTTTAATGCATCCTTGCCTGATGTTGTGCTGCCTCTTAGTGTCTCTACCTTGCTCTGAGTGGAAGATCCACAGAGACTCCCAGAGCTTTTGCCTGGCAAAAGACTTGCTTTTGCCTGTCACTGTTACACAAAAAACAGATGGATATTGCTCTGACCTGCAGGTACATGACATGCCAGGCCCAGCCACAGACAGATACCTGTCCCTTCTTCCTCCAGAGCAGCTGCTGGGTGCATCTCTGCTGACAAGGATGATGGAAGAGCAGCTGATCTTGTTGGAGCCTGTCCCTAGAGCTGCTCTAAGGATCAAGGGAAAATAACCAGTGGGTTTGACCCATCCTGACTGAGGAGGACTCCTGTTAGGGGAGCTGAAGTGTTTCTAGGCATATGCCCTTTATTTGTCCAGATGAAAATACTTGGACACATCTGGAAGCTTCTTGAGATACTGCAGGTCTGTGGAGTTACAGCAAGTAACTGTGTGTAACCCTTAGCAAACGCAAGTAAAAACTCACGATGGTGCTATGCTTGGCTGCTGATCTTGAACACACACAGCTTGCTACTGAGCCCTTTCATGGCTGCATTGCCACAATCAGCACTTTGGTTTCTGTTTGTTCAGGAGCGTGTGGGAAGGTCAGTGAGCACTGCCGTGTGCTCACCACCTCCTAGGGTAGACTCCTTGCCCACTGCTTTAAATAAAGTGATATTTGGATTGGGGAGATCATTTCATTTTGTGGGGAAGCAGTTTGCACAATAAACAAAGAGGAGAGAGAATAGATTTAGACTTAAATGAAGACATGGAAACTATAGATTACTATTCTGCTGTCTCACTGCTTGAAATTAGAGACTTTGGTTTTTTTTTTTTATATAGCAGATTCAAATTTAGGCTCCCGAGTCTGTATTTGGATATTTACTCAAGTTCTGGGAGTACCGAATACCCAGAATCCCAATGATGTAAGACAGGATGTTTCTGGGGTGAAGAGAGGACCAAGGTGCTCAGTCTTTTTTATGAACAGACTAACTATAGAAGAGAATTCTAACTTTTGGCTTGCTAATTTTTATAGCAAGAGTCTGGAAGCAGCTTCCTTTTCTGAGCTGACCTTGGAAAATGTGTTAGGAGTGTTTTCTGCTTTCCATATCAGGAAATGTTATTTGCATCTTAGAGTTTTTTTTTTTTTTTAACCTTTTTAAAAAGGGCAGAAAAGAGCCTTCTCATGTGGCAACAAACTGCAAACCAAGAACTTTATTTCCTTTCTTAGCACTAAACCACAGTTTTTACATCTGAACCGTCTTTTTCACTGTGGAGACACTATGACAAATTGGTTCTGTGTTAACTGTTACAATTTGGTTAATTTAAGTCTGTGTAATGCATAACAATAATATGCTCTTTGTGCCCTGGCCATTGCACATGCCAAGACTGAGAACGTTAAAATACTTCTGCATTTTTTCAGGACTGGTCCCTCAGTGCTCTGGGAAGGTATTTCAGGAATCAGTGGTGTCTTAGGTTGCAATGCAAGATGTAACCAAAAGTATGTATTCTATTACCATCTGTTAAAATCAGATGGGGCAGTGTTCTTTATCTCTTCCATGACCCATCCTCCCTCCAGGGGATATCTTCTGTTAATGGGCCATTGAGTCTCACTGCATGACTGATAAAATTACATCATCCCATTGTGAGATGCTCCACCCAGTGGGAGGAGCCAAGAATTCCTACCTGGATAAAATCTGAGAGTCAGAACACAGCTGGTTTTCCACTGGATTCCCAGAGGAAGACTGGACCCATCTATACCACCACTGGACCTTCAGAAGATAACTACACCCTTCATTGCTTCAACAGTACCACATCTGTCACTCCAGGAGTACTGGAGCCATGATTCTAATTGGATTGCTACCAAACACCCTGACCAACAGGGTGTCAGGTTGTATTCTGACTGTCAGGTTTTTTTTTTTTTTTTTTGTACTACTGCATTTTCAGTTTAATTTTCCTAGTAAAGAACTGTTATTCCTATTCCCATATTTTTGCCTGAGAGCCTATTAATTTCAAAATTATAATTTGGACGGAGGGGGTTTATATTTTCCATTTTCAGGGAGGCTCCTGCCTTCCTTAGCAGACACCTGTCTTTCCAAACCAAGACAAGTGGAAACAAGCTGGCTGGCAGAGAAGCCAGTGCCTTTGGACTGGCACTTGGAGTTTGGATCCTGAACTGCCACATCAGCGATGGCAAGTCCTAGAGGAAAAGCTGTTGCTGTGAAGGAAGAGCAGTGACAGGAGGGTGTTGCTGAGCCTGAAGCTCAGGGTGATGGCTCTCAGGGATGGCCATGACTGTGACACGCAGCTGAATATACCTTGAGCCATATCCAGAGCACCTTCAGTTAGAGGAGCCCAGGGGATGATGGCTGAGCCTGCCTGGCACTGACCTGACAGCGTTGATGTGGATATCCCCTTGTGGGGATGAGGAATAAGCCCTCAAATGCTCCCTGTGCCACATCCAAGCCCTGACAAGCTTCTTTGGGTGCTGGGCTAAAGTGGGACCATATACCCTGGCTACCTTCTCCTGGTCCCACAACTGCCATGTGAGACTTGAACTGGCTCCAAGGCCAACCAGACAGCAGAGTACTGTCTTGTATTCTTTGGAGCACCATCATCCACATGCTGCTTCAGAAAATCCAGTTTTAAGAAGCTGGATTCAATAAAGAATTGTATTAGCAAGATCTGAGAGAGTCACCAATTCCTGGCATGTGCTCTATCTTTGCGAAGACAGAGCAGATCCTGCAAAGAATGTCACCACAAACTAATATGTTTTAATAGAGAGATTTTTCAGATAATGTGTGGTGGAGAAGCAGCTCAGGGCTGTATGGCAAAAGCACAGGGCAACATTGACAGAGGTGCTGCATCATTTTACAAAGGGACGTGAACTTTTTTCTCCTGCTTGTATAATTTCATCCCAGAATTGCTGTGTCACTATCGCACAGGTTTTGGTCACCAGGCCCTAGGAACTCTGAATATGAAGAAAAATTCAGCTGACAACCATTTTGGAAACATTGCTGGAATAAATACTCTCTCTGTCTAGTAGACTAATACTACCAACCTCCCCGTGATGACCTGGCTCCTAAGAAGTCCTTTACAGAAAAATCTGTCATCAGTGCTGCAGAATTCAGACAAGCACAGGAGATCTTCCTTGCTCTTTGAGGCATATGAAGAAAAGTCTCATTAATGTTAATAGTAATAAATTATTCAAGACTTACTGCTATTTAAAGCCAAATAGATGGCATCACTCACATCTGGGAATTCTACACATGGCTATATTCCAAGCAAAAATAAAGGATATGGGATGACATCTGTTGGAAGACAGACATGGGCTTTACACTCTCATTGAGCATCTCCTGCATTCAGCCTGTCACTGCTGATTGTACTGCACCATATTTTGTAGAAGGCCAACAGCCACTCTTTCTGTTTCTATTAATGTGATGGAAAAATTTACCTTCTTTCTATCTTAATGATTACTTAGCTTCATTACTAGCTATTTGCACCTTAATTTCAATGTTACCATTTTAGGTCAATTTTAAAAGTGCTTGTTAAAAACACATCCTCATGTAGGCAGACTGATGGAACCACCCTCCTTTCTCCTCCTGGATAAACAGACTGCTCAGCTCCATGCTCTCATGCTGAAGGTATGTTTCTAGATTGCAAGCAATTTTTGTGGCTCTCCCTTGAACTTCTTCCAAGCATTGAGCACCCTGGAATATATTTACATCAGAATGGAAAGTGCTGAGTTTTGTTTGCCTGTTTTTCCCTCTTCCACTCCCTCAGCCAGTAGAGCCAACTTCTGCTTCATATGCACAAGTACCAGTCCTCCATGGATCTCAGGTTCAAGTTACCATTATTTGTGTGAGAAAAGCTGCCTGTCAGTTGTATGCCTAGGAGGGAACCATTTTGTTTTCTAAGGAGTTTCCACAGAAAAAAGGAAAGAAGATTTTAAATCAGGACCTGAGGCTGACAGTGAGGTTTCAAGCTGTGCCAGCACAAGGTCTGGGTTTGCATCAGTCCAGACAGTGGCCACCACATCTTGCGAGGGTGGTTGGGAAGTACCAGTGCCCTCAAACCAGAGCAACTCACCAGCAGTCAACAATGTGACTGGGTTTGGGTTGGTTTTTTTCTTCTTTTTTTTTTTTTTTTTGGTCCCAAGAAAAACTTTTGGAACAATGAAAATTACCCAGGTCTAACAAATCACCTGCCTTGAGCACCATTTGTCAGCTCCTCTGTCATTTTCCTGCTTTACTAATAATCTGTTCTCAGCCATGTATGTGATGGATGGTCAGGGATGGGGTGAGCTCAGCTGCTCCAGTATCAGCCCACCTGATGGCCATGAGCAGGAAGCAATTGGCCCAAGCGGAATGGGGCTGATGACTCAATGCCCTCTGTTATTACATTCCCGAATTTCAGGAGTTAGAAATGCTAATGGAGTAGTTTGTTAGTCTCCTTGTACTGCTTTTTTTGCATTGCCGCCTAGGACAGGCAGATGTAGAGGGTAAACTACAGACAGTTCTGGGTGTTTCCAACAGCCCATATTTTTGAGGGAAAGTGAAACTAGACAGGAGGTTGATAAGTTTTCAGAAAAAGGGCTTCACTTAGATAATAAAAAAACCCAAAAGTAGCTACTTGACAACATATTTTAAAGCTTTTCATCTTATTAGTGAGAAGATGACTGCAGTGGCATCTGCAGGATTAGTTAATACTGACCTTCTATTACTTTTAAATCTCATTTCATTTTACTTTAAAGCAAAAATCCATGGAAATTACTTGCAGTGGTAGTATGGTACCTTTCATATAGCCTTTTCACAGTAATCTCCATTTTTGAGGATACTTCATTTTGGTTTTAGGATGAATTCTAGTATGATAACATTTCTTCCTTTGCACTGCTGAGGTTACAGAGATGAGACTTCAGGAATTCAGCAGTCTAATTTCAGCCCTTGTCAGACTTGTTCATGGAGTTAATGAGGAGATTTTTCTTCAGAGAAAGTCTTTGTAGGTGCAGGAAACTGAGTGTGCAGTGATGGGCAGAGCTGTGAGTGACTGTAAATTCAAAGCTCACATTCATCTTGCTGTACAACAATGTTTTTTTCCTCCCACTTGCAGAAATCAATAGTGAATTTGAATTAATTTTTGAATACAACCTGGATTTGTGAAAAAACTTACTGTCTGGCTGAATTTACAGCAGCAGTGCAGAATTAGGAAGGTTGCAAAATCTGAAGTGTAGGCAGTGGAAACTTGTAGCTCCTTCTCTCTCTGCCTTAAACTTTTTTCTAAGTGAGGAGAAAAGTGTACAAAGACTTCTGCAAGGTAAAAAACTGTGTGGTTCCAAAAATCTGGTAAGAATAGGAAGAACTGGAACACATTCATGACAGTAAGCTAAACCAAGACAAAGTTTGTATTGCAAAGAGCACTCCTTATAATGCACCTTTTTATTTTATTCAACAGCATGACAGTTTGTTCTGGGCCTATCACTCACAGAAGCACCATTGATGGTTTCTGGTTGTTTCCAGTGATACAGCTGGATCTAGCAGCCACCACAGGCTGTATTTTCTTTATCTCCTGGAGCACAACCACCTCCTTGATGGGAAATGCTCTTTGCAGTAGACCGTATTCCAGCAACCAAGACTTATGACATGTCCATAAAAGAAACATTAAAGAAGCTGGATGATGTTATGATATATACTGGAAATGTTTCCCTGGTGTAAACTGGTGCTGCTTCACTGCTTCAAGCAAAGTTTTTTTCTTTTACAATAGACAAATACAGAATTGCTTGTACTTCTATAATACCAAGAGCCTCCAGACCCGATAACATGGTTAAATTTTGCCCAACCAGCACTGAAACTCATCTTAAAGATAAAAAATGCCACACTAGATGGGTAAACTGCTAGAAAAATGTGACACTTCGAGAAAATCCAGATGATTTGGTAACAGGTAAGGACTGTTCAAACTCGTGGAAGGTCTTAGTTCTGCCTTCACAGAACGACCGTGAATATTGTATAATGAATCTGGGATTTTCATTTGACTGAAATCTCTCCTTCAGCATAAATTGATGGTGGATGAGCAATCGACCTGACCTAGTGCTGCAAAATGTTCACTTGAGATGATATGTTCAACTATGTGTCACCTTTTCTTGTTCCATTTGTGCAAACATTCGTGGATGCAGGGTTTTGCCTGCAATAATATTCACAGTGGCTGCTGCTCTGACAAATTAGGGCACTTGTGAGACAGAAGGGATGATGGTTACTCTATGTCTTCCATTATAAATGGGGTCAGACTGCTCCATGCCTGTCTGCTCCCTTCTCTTACCCAGAGACACATCAGTCTAACCACACAGCAGCTCACAAACAACTCGTCATCTCAAGTATTCACAGCCTTTTCACTGAGCAGTTACGGACAGCAAATACATCATTAAAAAAGTACCTGTTCATTTGAGGATAACACAGGAAGAGAAAAGCTGGCTTTATGTGGCCTGGTAAATAATTTGCATGAATCATTCAACCAGTCAAAGTGCATTTGCTATTAAAAGAGAATAGGAAAGGAGATGTGCTAGCGGCAGCAATGTGTTGTCAAAACAAGATGAAAATGAAAGCAAGAAGTAGGACACTTTTCTGCCTTCTTTCTCTCCCCTGCATTAGTACTCAAGGAAGTTTAGACCCTTTGAAAGCCTAAGAGCTTTGCACTTCGGCAGGAAACTCCAGAAATAAGAGAGGGCACTGTGTCGTATGGTTCCTTCCTTGGGATTCTGGAGTGTGCACAAACACATAATTTCTGTTATTGCACATTTCCATTGAGATGGTGCCCAAAGGCTCCAGTGGGGCTGGCTCGTGCCACGTGAGGGGCTGAACAGCATTTCTCCCCGAGGCCAGGGGGGCTGAGTGTGACCAGTGAACACGACAGCTATGCCCAGTAGCAACTGGTGAGACCTGTCCTCTCTGCAGCTGTCAAGCAGCAGGACTGTGCAAACAGTAGTTGATTTCAAACCTGCCACAGAGAAAATTAGGAGCAGCTTGTGATTAAGAGGATGGAATTATCACAACAGGTTTCTTACTGCTCTGTGTGACATGATCATCTGGATGCAGCATGCTGCCACCAGCTGAACTGGCCAATGCTGTCATTGGCATCAGGGATGCTGCAGGTTTTTGACCCAGTGCTGGTCAAGACGTTGCTTCCATTTGGAAATGAAATATTAGCAAAACTGGCCGAGTATCTGCAGGACAGCATGCCTGGCCTGTGAAGAAAACAGTGTGAAAAGCCAACAGTTTTACAGAAAAGATTCCAGGATTTTCTTTTCCCTCTTTTCACCTTTCACTTGAGCTGTAATATTTAGGATGATCACATAACTCGGGGGATGTTTCAATTAAGTCAGAAGGGAGATTTCTGTGTGCATGGTACATCTCAATCTCAAAAGCTGGAAATAATAATCTCTGTGTATTCAACGTGCTTCACTGTCACCTTCCTCGTGACAGCATGTCATGTCTCACGATGCCAAGGGTGGTGGCAGCCAGACTGTGGGAGCATTAGGAATATGTAACTGAGGAATGTTGCCATCTTCATCACACTTTGGGCCATGTATGTTGAAAAGGAGGATTTTGCTACACGCAGCTTTGCACTGGGGAGTGTGTGGGGGCAGAACTTGGTGTGGGACAGGAGCTCTCTGTGGCTGATAGCTGGATGTTTTTGTCCAGCTGAGCCTCAGTCTTCTTATCTGTTTTTTGAGCATAAGGGGTATTAAACTCATTGGTAGTGTTTGAGATGCACTGGGGAAATCCCCTTGATGAGAGGTTGTTATTAAAAGATTTTAAATTCCTCCAGTTTTCACTGACTGTTTTTAGTGCCTGCTTTGCAACATAGTGGAAAAAAATGTTTATTAATACCTTTTTCTTCTCTTGGCTGCTCTGCTGCAGCCCTGTGTCCTTATTTTAATACTCTGTCCCTTATGCTCCAGTCTCCTTCTGTAGCCCACCACCACAGTTCACTGTTATCTACACAATCTATGGTTCACCTAACCATATCAATCATTTTTCCAAGATGATCCTTGCTCCTGGGGCCACTAGAACAAAATATCACTTGGGAAAAGACCTCGTCTCCTGCAGTTCTCATCCTGATACCTGGCAATGTGAGGAGCCTTTCCCAGGGCAGCAAGTCCTTTGCTGTTCTCTCAGTGCCCCACTCCCCGGTGCTGCAGCTCCTGGTGCATATGTGACCTCAGCTGGGTGCTAATACTGACTACTGACAGAGGATGCATATATATCTGCCCTATATTCACTGTGTGCACATCAGGGTGCATTAATTCTTTATATTATGAGAGCTGCCAGTGTTTGCTGACTTCCTCTTCCAAGGAGATGAGAGTGGAAGCAGTATGCCTCCTCACCAGAGCCAGCCTCCGACCATGGCTGCTGTTTGTTATTCACACACCAGAGACCACAGCTAACACTGGCTATTACATACATTATTCAAGGCAAGGAGACAGCAATTGCATTAAACAGTGTGTGATGAAACAGTTCAACAAAGGGCAGCTTTCCTCAAATGCATCTTAAACATCTTAGTGCACTGCTGGGATGACTAAAATGCTTCTGAATTTACTGTATGTATTTCTTTCTTACAGAAGACAGTGTTTTTCCTAGCAAGGCACACAGATTGAAAGCACTTAAGAGCAACAAAAGGAGGCCAGTTCACTTGATGACTGAATACAGGTTGCTCCTGTGAGAATCAGATATAAAAAAACCACTTTTGAAACAGAATTAGTCAGAGACAAGGAAAGGGACATCAACCCTGTGTGCTACACAAGGCTGTCAGTTTAACTGCCTCCAGGAGAGGGGCAACAGCTCCTGGGTCATGCTTCTCATCAACCCCATTTGGGGTCACCCCTGACCTTGCTGTACAGGACATGGTACCCAGCCCAGAGGACTGGGCTACTCAGCTCCCTCCACCGGTGGCACCCCTTTTCCCCAGCTGCCTTTCCGCACTGCTGGTGCTCCTTGCAGACAGATGGGGGTCAAGGTGATCTTCCAGAGTAAGATTTCAAATCTTATTATGGTGCACTTGTTCTCAGTCAGGATTTACATGCCTGGCCTGCTCCCTGCTTGGGCCTCTGCTTTCTCTGTAACCATTAAAGGACCTCTGAGGGTGACAGCAAAGAACAGAGCATTCAGCATTTAAGGCTAGGGAAGAAAGCTGTGGCAGGACAGCATATTCCCTCCAGGCCTGGAAGTTATCTCTCTTTGCCTTTGAGAAAGCCCAATGAAGGAAACACTTCTGAGTGTGTGAAAACTTCTTGCCCCAAACTCACATTTCAGGAGAAGCTGCTGGCCTGAGCCACTTCCCTAACCTAAGCCTGAGGGTGAGGCTGCTGTGAAGAGGTTGGTTTGCACCAGGAACCAGGAGACGCAGTGCAGCACCCCGACATCCAGCACCCCGACATCCAGCATGCTGACATGCAGAGCTTACCCCAGCTGCAAGTCTGTGGGGAGCAGGGCAGCACTCCCTTGAGTAGCGTGGGCTGTGGAACTGATGTCCCACGGGTAAGCCTGTCACAGCCACGTGCCAGGACTGCCTGCAAGGATACAGTGTTCCAAGACACCACCTCTGTTTTGCTATTTCCTTCAATTGACCCCACGGCAATTTCCCAGCTGGAAGCAGCTCACTCACACCCAGTCCTGACAAAGTTATCACTGAGTTCAGGGCCATTAGCTCCTGATTTTTTTTCCCTCTGAGCTTTCACAGCTTTGTAGCTGATCAAATCTGAACAGGGATGCATTTTACAGAGATGCCTTCATTTCCTCATCCTCAGGAGCTGCCCTGGGTCCCTGCCCCCAGGCTGCAGAGGGGCAGAACACTTTGGGGGAGCTGCATGGCACTGGAGGGCTTATGAGCTGGATGGAAAAAATGTTAAGCTGTGGGAAGCAATGATCTTTCAATAAGCATTGAAAAGTGTACAGTCAGACATTTAAGAGCAGCCTTGGCAGAAAAACAAAGAGAAACTCTGGATGAGCTAATCCAAAAACAACAAAAGAAAATTTCCTTTGCCCCTCCTGGGTTAGAGCTCTGCCTTTCCATAACTTCAGCCTGTATTGCTCTCTTGCATGCACCCATCTACTCCTGCCCAAAAAGGGTTCAGAAAAGAAACCAGCTCTGCTGGGGGAACACTGATTACCAGATTTTGCAAGAAGGCAAGAGGAGAAAGAAGTAGGGAGGAAAGACATTAGATGGCACCCAGCATGGGGTGGGCCAGCCTTTGAAGTCTGCCTGCACTGCTGGGGCCTCCTGCCTCCTGCTCCCCACCTTGAACACCTCTGGCAGTGTGAAGGGAAAAGGCTGTGCAGGGAATGGGGGAAGGAGAGGCGTCTGGGGAACTGTTAGTTGAGCCTAGTTTAGTTAGTTAGTTGAGCTTAGTTTAGTAACTTGTAATCATAACACATCATGAACGACACAGGACATCGCCTCATGAACAGCTTGGCTTGTGCTCCCACCCCAGACTGGACAGGGTTTGGTCTCCTAAATATATGTATTTGGTAAGGAAGAAAAGCTTACCTCCTGCCATCCTTTCACAGAGGCCTGAAAATGAGGATCTTGCTTTTGGGGTATGAAAGGTTTTCCAGAGCAAGCCCCAGGAGGGCTGTGATGACTCCATCCCTAAGCATGGCTCCACAATTGGACCCTGAGCCTGCATCCTTGGTCTGGGTGTTGTTGTCACATGCTTCCTATCACACCACGTGGGCATTTCCAGGCAAACTCTGCCTGACTTAGAAAGTTCCTGCCTGCCTGGAGGTTATTATTTGCAACAGCACTGGCTGCTGCAGAGAGCTGGATGTGAAAGGCAGTGCCCCAGGGATTGTTATTCCTCCAGACAGCTGCTTTCTGCTCTGGACTATACACAACATCACCACATCTACACACCAAGGGAACAACCTATGGAGATGTCTGGCGATACCTGCATGGAAATGCCCTGTTCCTCCTGCATTTAGGTGCTTGAATGCAGCAGTCAGAGCTGCTTTTGGCCTCACATAGTGACACACAGCTCATATAGTGACAGCATTCCCGGGACAGTTCTGATTCCCTTCCATATATGCCTGCATCCCTCTGCTCCCAATTTAGCAGGTCATCTACAGTCTGCTGCCTGGAGCAGGCAGGATACAGGAGCACAGTCTCCCTCTCAGCTCATCCCTCATTTGTCCAGCAAAGAACAGGAATTTTTTTTTTTTTGCGGTTTAAATGGACAAAATTCATGAGAAGTGCAGGATTAGGGAAATATTTTGATGTCTGGCAAAATGAGTGTTATAAATGATTAGAAGCCAATTCAAAAATAAAAGAATTTATTTAGCAAAGTTTCTAACACTGAATTAAAAGCTACAATAAAAGTGAGAAAACATCGATCGAATGCTGGGTGGACAGAGTGACAGTACAAGGGTACCATCTAACCTCTACCACACATGCCAAGCTTTGGCATGTGGGTTTTATAGTTTTTTTACTCTAAGGCTAAGTCCATTGAAAGTCCAAGTATGCATGTGTTTCTCAATTTCTAAATGGAGGTTTGAAAGGAGTTCCAGTCGTTTCAGTTGCAAATGTGTTTGCTTGCACAATGGACTCTGGAATCTTGGAGTCACCCTTGAGTAGCTTTTAGTAAACCAAATCCTTGATACAATAATATATACACGAATTTATCCATTACATCCATTACAATGAGAATGGTTGTGTTTGAGCAAATCTGAAAACTTAGAGAAAATAGACTGACATTTTTAACATCCTTTGCAATTTCACTTCCGATTTTGAAAAATGCTGACCATTTTAATGAAATTTTAAAAAAGAAAAGAATAACATTCTTGGAATATTTCAAGTCACTGTGGAAGATGACTTTTTAGTTTCAAGAGCTTTGAAAGAGACAAAATCCTTTGCTCTTCACAGCAGCTAGTGTGACTCATGGCTGGGGAGCTGTAGCCAGAGCAGGATTTGTCCTTTAGGACAGCCAGCAGCACAGCTGAACTCCACAGCCAGGGGTGCATGGAGCTTCTTGGCTCAACAGCAGATGCATAACCAATGAATAGTTATTTCTGCATTAGTCTATGATGGCTATTATAATATTTTCATTCTAAATTTCTCTTTTAGTCAGCAATGCTGACATATAAATGAAAACTTCTCTTCTGTTGGAGAAAGGATGGTGGTGTCCAGTGTCTCTGCACATTTATCTGCCCCTGCCCCTTCCCCAGCTTCTTTCATGGTCGTTATTTCTGTGAGTTATCTTCTTGTGCCATTTGTCAGCAGGGAAGGTCACAGGGTTTCCCTGCTGGGTGGGACCATGTGTGGGCTCCTGCAAACCCCTTCTCTGGTGTCCTTGTGGCACATATCTTATGAAGGAGTACAAAAATAGTCAGCAGACAACTCTTACAACACACTGGCCTCTTTCCAGAAAAACTCAAGATATGTTTGAGAAGAAAAGATCCTCCTATGAACCTCCTCCCTTTGCAAAAACTGCTCCTTTGAATGACTTCCTGAAACATCCATGTGGCTCCAGGGAAAGTTCCATAATTCTGAATTAGAGAGGCTTTGCTCTGCAATCGACTTCAAACATTGCCATTTAGCAGCCTTCTGAAAAAGATTATTTCAGTGTCTTTTGCTCTTCTCACAATAGTAGTAATGCGAGGAAATCTCACCATCACAGCTGGTCTAAATACTGACGTGTACGAAATAAAACAGACTTCTTGGGCCTGGTATATACATCCTGCTGCTCTAGATGATTTCTAAACACAGGACACAATGAGCATGAGTTGACAACTCATAAACTATTGAAAAGGGATGCTGGGCTATTTCTGTATTCTGGAAGTGTGCACTGTCTGAAGAAAATGAGAAGGAATAGTTTTAGTTTTGAGCTTACATCTAGCAAAATAATTTAGACAGTTAAATACATTTTAAAATACCTTGGAGGTATTTTCTTTTCTTTTTCTGGAATACCTGCTTAGTAACAACTTAACCCTGTGTTAATGCAAACGTACAAACAGCCCAAGCTCAGAAAGGCTCAGTGAATTCTTTAAGTGGGAGAAAAAGGAGACAATCTATGGCTCTGAATCTGGGGGAGGGTTCACTCTGCTCTTTTTTCACCCTCCATGGACCCCCTTTCCTGTGCAATGGCTGTAGATGACTGCAGAATCTGCAGAGCCAGACTGTGTGTGCTCCAGGCCCAGGACTCCTGTGTGACCCATATGCATAACCCCTAGAAATTAGAACATTATACCCAGGGGATCAGCCCTGAGCCATTTCTGACAGGAGCGAATAAATGGCACAAGATCTGCTAAGGGACAGAGGGTAACAGGCTCATTTTCAGCCTGTCCGAAGCAGTCGTTTTCTTTGTATTTGGGATATATTTCAGCATCTCAAATATTTTACAAGCTGCTAGCCCAGGCAACTGTACTAAATTCTTGCAGACACCACTGTGGTGGCTTCACTCTGGGTCAAGAGGCCACATTATGCTGCCACACTGTAAACCTGGCACTGGGCACACGCTGAAGGGTTTTGTCCACATAAACAAGAGCAACATTAGATATTCATTCTACTGAAATCAACAAATCTGCTGATACATTGGACACTTTAGGTGGGAAATCAGCTAATTTTTTTTAGAAAGATAGACTCTGTCAAGAAATAGAAGAGGCTGTAAAAGTCTCTGATAAGGGAGAAACCCTTGTTATAGTGGCAAAGTCCTGGTTCGAAGATCATCTGCATCCGGATACCAGGATCAGCAAAACCAAAGAGAATATTTGAACAGCATTTAATGATACTTTTCTGTTTAAGGATTCACTCAAAAAGACAGCACAGTAGAAGAATATGCATTTCCTTGAGATATGCCAAGAAAATGATGTGCATATTCCTGGTGTGACTGCACTGTGCCAAGCACGTGATGTGGGTACCTGCCTCAGGCACAGTCTTGGGGCTCAAGCCAGGGCACATTAGATGATCAAATTGTCAGGAAGAGATTTCTCCATTCAGAGTGAGTTCAGTGACTTTTTTCAATGTTTTGCCTCTCACCAGAATATTCCTGGCAGCAAACTTGTTTATTTGGATATTTGTATAAGGTGAATCATAACAAAGGAATCACAGACGCAGCTGAAACAGGCTGCTGCTCAGTCCTTGTTCTGCAGCTCATTTTCAGAGAATGCCACTGATTTACTGCAACTGATATCCAAAATCCTACGGATAAATCAGACCTTTGCTTCTCAGGTACACGAGTTTGATTTTTCTGGCTATACTGAGTAACAGGAAGGTTATTACTTAAATGGAAACAGTAAGTACAAAGTAAAGAAAAGAAAGAAAAAGGGAGAGAGCATTATGACTGCTGTGAGACTTTCAGCATTGGCAGCACAGTTCTGTGGCCTTTCTGCAGAGTATTAGGCCAAGCAGTGCTGCTAGACCTCCAGCTTTCTCTGTAGTGCTGTGGGAGACCTTTGCAGGGTTAGAGAGAAGGCAGCACTCACCAGCTCTCACCCCCAGCCCATGGTAGTCTCTGTTGTGCTGTAGGACTGATGCTGGCTACTGGTGATACTCTGAGTAGGCTCTGTACAGGTTCTTGGTACTGTGGCCCACGTCCAAAGAACACAATAGCATCAGGCTACAATTTCCTTTAACATAGTATCTACACCTACTGTCTGGCAGCATCAGGGGTGTAACATGGCAAAGACTGCAAAGAGCTCATCTGTTTTGGTGCTGGTGCTATGAAGGGTGATGCTCCCCTGTATTTCTAGTCCAAAACCCAACCTGCATTATCAGGAAGATCCACCTTAAACAGCACAGAGTACACCCTTATTTAGCTGCAGATGTATATTGTTTGGGGATCAGATGTTTTGTTTACAATAGAAGCCATGGTCATCACAGGATACCTTCTGTAGAGTGAAGGAGGGACATGGCAGGAAAAGCTTCTCAGACTGCACTGGGGGAAACTGGGTGGCAGTGCTTGGGTTGTCACAGGTTTGCACATATACTGGCTTTTGACGGTCAAGTGTCCAGCAGCAGTACAGGGGTGTGGGAGCTCCCCACTGCATGGGAGCTGGCCCGTGGGCTGTGTTCCCAGGATTGCTGTGTCAGACAGGGGGGAGAGACAGAAGTGATTTCTCCTCTGTCACCTCACTACCATGTGCAGGAGTTTGCCCTCCCATGGAATGGTGTTGTTGAAACTGAAAGATAATGGTTCAAGGAACTTCTGGCATTTAGCTTATGGCAACCTAAAGTCTTATCAGGATCAAACTGTCTCTGATACAAAAAGCCATTATGAAGTTGTTTTTAAGGCTTGACTTCCTTTGTCCTGTAGTGGATACAGTCCAAGGTAAAGTCCAAATTGAGACTAGCTGAGGGACACATTTTTCCTAATGCTGACACTGCTTTTCTAACACATTTGAAGCTTTGCTGTGGGGGTAGATGTTACCTCTGAAAGCTGCCAATGCATGGTGGGACACCTTTCCTGAGTGCTCCCCACCAGGCACCATGATCCTTAGGATGCATGGCTATCATGAGTGATGCCCCTGGGAAGGGAAAGAGAAAAAGACTGTACCAGGATCTGCTGTGCTGGAGCCCTGTACACACTCATGCTTGCTCTTCTCATCCATACTCTATGTAATCAAGTCATGAATCTAAAACTGCTCTCCAAAACTCTTAATAACCGAAGATCCCTCTTAATTCAGTTGTTTGCTTCATGCTTGTCCTAGGTTACAATGTAAGATGTGTCCTAAGTATGTATTCTATCACCATCTTCATGAGCTGTTGAAACCAGGTGGGGCAGTGTTTCCCTTGCCCCCTCCCTCCTGATTATCTTCTGTTAATGGGCCTATCAATGCCTTGCTGCATGACTCATAGGTAACTCCCTCCAGGAGCTATCTCTTTTTAATGGGCCATCAAGGACCCACTGCATGACTCATAGAATGAGATCATCCCATTGTGAGATGCTCCGCCCAGGGGAAGGAGCCAAGCATTCCCACCTGGATATAATCTGAGATTTGGGACAGCACAGGAGCCTTTCCCCACTGGATTTGCAGAGGACAAGAGCTACCAGATCTTTCTACAGGATCACTGCTTCAACAAGACCACTTCATCTGGACTGCTACCACCACCCTAACTAACAGGGTGTCAGGTTGTATTCTGACTCTGTCAGTGGTCTTTTGTACTATTGCATTTATTTTATTTTATTTTATTTTATTTTATTTTATTTTATTTTATTTTATTTTATTTTATTTTATTTTATTTTATTTTATTTTATTTTATTTTATTTTATTTTATTTTATTTTATTTTATTTTATTTTATTTTATTTTATTTTACTTTACTTTTTTCCCCTCCTATTAAATTGTATTTCTGACTTGGAGTCTCTCACTGGTTTTCCTTTCAAACCAGTACAATGCTTTAGCTGTTGATAAAGTTATATCTTTTTTTCAGAACAGGGGGCAAAGTACTGTACAATGAGTTCCAAGTGTTCCCACACAAAAGACCTGAAAAACACTGCTACAAAGTCCGCAGGCTGGGAAGTGTCCTGGCAGGGAGAAGGGAAGGAAAGGTGTCACATGTCATACCCTGAAATGTGGGGGGAAATAAAACTCCACAACTAATAATAGTTGTTAAAGAGGTATGTATTTTGATCGGCGCTGAGATGCGTGGGGAATCATTTCACCAAAGACACGCATGCCCACCCCACGGTCTTTCCCCCTTATTATTCCCCAGGGTCTTACATATGCTTAACATTGCACAATCTGCCTCATACACATTCATTCCCTGGCCCCGCCCATCCTCGCCTTGTATGGTAATTAACTCCATGCCCATCTGGGCATGCTCAGTTTGTTGCAGTGGTCTTCTGGGGTCTCAGAGGATGAAGGAAATGCAGTCTTCTTCAATGAACTCTTCACCTTTATCTCTTCTGCGTGGCTTCTGGCTCTCTTTGGCATCTTTTCAAGGGGATACTCAGTTTATGCTGGCTAAGAGTCTGAGTTCTCTCTTTTTATCTGCATTCTTGGCCTTGTTGTCCTGGGGTGTTTGCATTTTTCTCTTTACTATCACCAAGGAGTCCCAGATGCTTATAATATACAAAGGTTAACAGACACAGTGTTCGGTATCCACTAAATGCCTTCTAAAATGGATTTAATATATATTCTAAAGCACTATTTGAAATACATCCTAACATACAGAGGCCTACTATAAAGGATCCTCTAAAATTCTCACATCTCTCTGTCATATCCTTTGCCCCTCGCTGCACTGCAGCCCTTGGGCTGAGCTGCCCCTCACTTTGCAAGTGCTAAAGGGCAAGTCCCACATAAACACTCAAAAGGAGATTAGGCCCCAGGTGTGTCTGGCACCATCCTACTCTAAAAATCATAGAAGCCAAAACCCCCAGGCTCCCTTGCTTGGCACATCCTTGGCTCCTCCTGGTACCAGCAGCCTCTGAGCTGCTGAGCCTATCTTGCTCCATGGTGTCTTGGTTTTGAAAGAAGACAGGTATCTGCTAAAAGAGAGGCAGGGCCTCTCTTGGAATGGATAATTCAAATCCCCTTCCCTCAAATTATTATAATTTAGAAAATTAAAACGGCTCTCAGGCGGAGATATGGGAATAGGAATAACAGTTCTTTACTAATAGGTATAACAGGGCAAACAAACAACAACAACTACAGCAATTAATAGCGAAAACAGAACTAGGGACCTTGACGGAGCTTGGTCCCACAAAACCCGGGGCAGTCTGGTCTCTGGGGGACTCCAAAGAAAAGTACCAAGCTGGAACGGTGGGGAATCCCGGGCTGGTGGATCGGATGAAGTTCGGAGCTCCGTCAGTGGTCACTGGAGGGCAGGGGTGTCTGGCAGGGAGGCCAGTGCGGGCCCGCGGTGCAGAGCAGCTCTAAAACAATGCCGAGGCAGTGGGACAGGATGCCCAGCCGAGGCAGCTCTAGCAGGGCAGCAAAAGGAGGAATACGGATCTGGGCACACGAGCAGATGATAGTAGCTCTCTCTCTCCAGGATCAGATCCCGGTGGTGCCAGTGAGAAACTCACGCAACAACGGCAGCCCGTCCGCTCTCGACACAGACCACACTAAAAGTGAAGCTGCCCCCCCCCAGCCCCTGTCTTTCTCTCCCTCCCCTGCCCTCGGGGGGGAAACTCCTGGAGACAAAGGGTGTAGCCAAGTGCCACCCTCCATGTTTTTGTCTTCACCTGAGCACTCATAAGTACCCGGCCATCAGTTGCCTTGCAACTCTTGGGAAAAAATTCTATAGGTGAAAAAGATAAACAAGTCTAACCCCCAACACATGGCAAAGAGGCTCTGCTTTCTTATCCAGTCTCCAGTACTGGATAGTCCAAAAACTAAGCCAGAGGGGTTTATTGGGTATGAGCCCTTGCCGGATGCAAATGTGAATGAACTCTGCCACCCATTGCTATTTTCAAGTGGATGATTATATGTTCATAACAAATATGTCATCAGTTCAGGACGATCAGGAACCTGTTTCATCACATGCTCACTAGGGCACAGGTACAGGCTTGAGCTGCCTCCTTGTGAGAGTCGACCCGAAGACCCTTTACCTGTCTCACGTTTTTCGTCGTGGAGACTTTGGGGGGGAATGAGAGGGAAACCTCAAGAGCTGATATAACTGCTACCAGAATTGCCATTTTGCCCAGGTGTGTTTTCTTGGGAACAGAGTTCCCGGACATACATCCTGCTGAAACAATGGTAGTCGCAGCACGCTACACTGCCCCTGGATTCTGTACCACCTGTGCCTGAGGTGTAGCAGGATCAGCTTGTTCTGTTCTCCTCCCCCCTCTCCTTGTGCATTGGGCCTAGACTCATGAGATTTCTCCCCCACTCTGGCTGATTGCCTCTCGCCTCGGAAAAAACTATATATTCAGCCTCAGAAGAGACCCCTTTCGAGGACCTCCCCACAGAAGACAAAATCTATCAGCTCCACGAGGGTCCCGCGGCGTCAATCTATTGGCCACGAGCCACGAGGATTGCGACAGCTGCGAGGATTCCGTCTCTCTCACTGTGGTAATTATCCTATCTTTCCTATCTTTCCTTTTCTCTCTTGCTTTCATCTCTATAGCTTTCTTTCCTCTGTCTCTTTCTCTTGTTATTGCATATCATTTTGGTAGGTATATTAAATAAAGCATATCAGTTTTGGTGGGTACATTGATATTGAATAAAGTATACTGATTTTTGGTTAAACAGCATTTTTTGGTCTCCTTTGTACTCTAAGAACTAAAATACGAACTCAGTTCACTTTTAATGGGTCGTAACACTCCTTCATCTTAAAATCTTAAGTGATTTTTTTTCTTCACCTGGGTAGTCTTGGAGCTGCTGCCCATGAGTAGTTCTCACATATCCCCTTCACAAAATGAGTGCACAAAGGCATTTGGGGAGAACAAAAAGTACTCAAGATTTTGGCAACTACAGCTGAAAAACATGTTTGATTCAACGTCTTCTGTTTTTCCCTCTGTTTCACCTGAGGACCTCTGTAACTATTTGAATTTCCAATGATAGATTTTTAAATACATTTTTCCCATTACAAGTAACCTTAAGTATAAGGGGAGTTAAATATAGAGTTAGGAAACACAGGAATGTTCAGGTTGAATGAAATACTTCTGATTGCTCAAGATTATTTTTCTCCTCCCTGTCTTGCTAACCCAGACATGTTCTCTTTCTGGTTTGTTTTGACTTCTGAGCTGACAAATGCTCCCTCCTCTGTGCTCCCTTGAGGGTACAGTAGGTGCACCTTTAGTAAGTTTCTTGTTTTTCCCCTGGCATTCTCATTTACCTTGAGCTCTTTGAACTTGAAACCTTTATCTCTGCTTTCCAGCACATTTTATCCCCTGCCAGCTGAGAAAAGGCATGTTCAGCACTGTGATGATGGAGACAGCCACTCTGAGCCCTATGGGCATGCTGGGCTGTGGCAGAGCAGGCTGACAGAGCTGCAGAAACCTGTGGTCTCCCTGAATGCCAGCATTGAGGTTCCTTTTAGGGGAAAAGAAGGACACATACTTTCCCTTCATGGATTTTTTTTTCCTTGTAAAAGAGCCAATTTGACCTTAGCAGGTCTTCTTGCACATCTCACCTTGGTCAGAGCCAAGGCCATTGACTTGTATTACCCTTTATACCTTTCTTGTAAGTACTCGCATGGCAGATGGGGTCACAGTCCTCCCTTATGGATTTTAAAACACCTACTAACTTGCTAGGTCAGAGAACTTATTCTGTCAGCCTGACTGGGTGGGCAGCAGAGGAAGAGACCCCATCCTCCCACACAGAGGGTGAGCATGGGAGCAGCTCCAGCTCTCATCCCCAGCGAGTGGGTGGCTGCCTTGCTGCACCAATGGTGCCTGGTTGCATGGGTGTCCCTTGACATTGCAGATCAACTCTCACTCCTGAAAGCATTCTCACTTTGAAAGACATCAGGATTCAGAGGATTTTGAGCTCAGCAAAGCATTGTGACACAATAAGGTTCCTTGCTTTGTGGTTTGCTTTCTGCCCTTTGATGGATTCCTGACATTGTTCACTTTAGGACGGGTGGTTATCACATTCTTAAAGCCTCTCTCTAGATCATCAGGGACAGCCAAAAGTGGCAGCATAAAGATACAGGCCAGCAGACTGATGTGTGGAAGTTTCAACATCTACATTGGTGGCTTGTCTAATTTTTCCTCATCCCTCACTGAAACTTCCGGGGTCCGAGCCTGAACGATCGGACCCCTTTGAGTTTCCTCGGGACTCTGCCCCAATGGCGACTTGATAGAGAAAGGCAGCCTCGATCCAGTTGTCCAGAAACGGAATTTAATAATGCCAAAATAACAAACAAGAAGGTGTCCACTATATATGGAGCGAACTGTAAAAAGGCAGTAACAAGGGGCAAAAGGCAGGGTCCAGGGTCAGACAGGGGTATTTATGCCTCCCGGTGTGGGGAGGAGTTAAGGCGGGGTCTGAGGGAAGGGTCCAATAGGGGAGAAAGATTATGAGTATTAAAATTCCTTCACCAAAAATCAACCTATGGTAACACAAAGAACTAAGAACCTTCTAGCAATGATTTGCATGCTTGAACTGAGGGAACATGTGAGTAAGCCTCTTGCTTAGAACGGGGTTTCCCAGGGCATTAGTCCAGGGTTTTCCTCTTTCCCGGGGAAACCACTCTTTACACCTCACCATGGAGTATTGCCATCCCTGATCCTCCTGCCAATGCCTCCTTAGGGTACATGTCATGGGTTAACACAGCTTGTTTTTTTTCCCTGTAAGGACCTTGGAATTGTTTTGGAAAACACAGGGATCTATCAGAAGCCAATTCCTAGATACTGACATATTGTTTAACCACTGAGGAAGCTGGACGCGACTTCGGGAATACACATATAAACCCCTGACTGTGTCCTAGCCGGCCCTTTTCCCTTCCAGATTTCCAGCAGGTAACACTGGCTCCCTGGGGCTGCTCTGTGGAGGGGGCCAGGTCTCCCACCGCTTCCCCCTGATGGGGGAGAGCCGGCCCTGGCCTGGCCATGTCCTCAGGCCCCATCAGCTCCTGGCGGGGAAAGGGGAGGCTACAGCTTAACATCTAGCTAACTTTAAAGCCTACCCCCCCCCCCCCCCCCCCCCCCCCCCCGGAGCAGCTCCGAGCCAGGCCCACCTCATGAGACCGAGGGGTGCAGCCAGAGATCACATGACCACCGCAGGCCCTGGGCAAGGTATTAACTCTTTCCTTGCACAGATGAAACTTCCAAAGCCCTAACCCTTCTTAGTGAGAGGAAAGGGACAGGGTGAATGTAGAGAAGACAGGGCATGAGATGGAAGTCAGTGAAGAGAGAGTGAAAGACTAATTGGGAGAAGGGATTGAGGAGTTGCCATTTTAGGCTGGACTTCTCTTTTGAGCCATGGTAATGAACTGTAATATATTAGGATATCCCTTTAAACCATGGGAAAATATGCATTTTGGGGAGATGATTATTTAGATTTGTGGATTTGAGCAAAGGTATCTGTGATTGACTGAGTGAATACTGAATTAGTAGCTGTGATCTTGTGATCCCATGAGATGTTTGAACAGAGAGAGGTGAGATAAGAAGCCCTCTGTGCCAGTGAAAAAGTGAGAAGACATCTCTGTTCCCTGAGTTGAAGAATATCCTTTGCCTTTGGAGTTGTTTATCTTTAAAATGACACCCTAAAGCATCCATGGGAAAGCTGTTAATGGGAGGGGAAATCACAGCTTGCAGAATTTTTTTCCAGGCAGCTGAAGATTCGCGACATGGGAGCCACCAGAGGACTGTTCTTCTTGTGGCAATGTCTCCATAGGAGTTCTAAGAGAGACTCCCAAAGAACTGGTGAAAGATTTTTTTTTTAAATGGTGAATCTGACTGAAAATCACAGGTTTTGTCTCTTTATGTTGTTAGTGGGAAAGTGAACACTTGTGGGCAGAGGAGGAGTGTTTTGAAAGTTTCATTTTGATTTTCATTCTCTTATTTTAGTGTGTGTTAATAAATCTATATTTGTACCCTTTAAGTTTGGGCCTGCTTTGCTTTTCTCCTAATTCTATCTCACAGCAGAAAAAAACACTCAAACCACTGCACTGAATTTGGCAAACAGAGACAGGTGAACATGAAACCATTACAGTACAGAAATTTCATGGAAGAGTCCTGTCTTGGTTTTGAAAGACAGTTGTCTGCCAGGGAAAGCTAGAGCTTTCCTTAGAACGGAGAATGTAAATCCCCTTCCCTCCAAATTATTATAATTTTTCAATTAGGGGTTTTCAGGCAAAGATATGGGAATAGGCGTAACAGTTCTTTACTAGGAATATAAAGAAAAAGGAATACAAATGTAGTAGTACAAAAAAACCAAGCAATCAAGCAAACAAAAAGTCCTGGTGAAACCCTGACAGGGTCAGGGATACGACCTGACACCCTGTTGGTCAGAGTGTTGGAAGCAGTCCAGATAAATCCTCCTGGAGCAATAGATGTGGTTTTGTGGAGCAGAGTCCAGTGGCAGCAAGATGGGTCCAGTCTTCCTCTAGCGAGAAAAACCCAGATGCCTGGTGATCCTGAGTCTCAGTTTTTATCTAGGTAGGAACTAGCACTTAAATAACCTTGGAAAGAGAGGTATTCCATTTTACCTTCGTTTTTCTAACTTGCTAGTTAGAGCTCACGGCTCATGAGACTGTAATATAGATAAGAAACAATAAACACCGAGTCCGAACATGAAACTGATTCCCGTGTATTAATCCCGACCTTGGCAGAAAAAGAAGCCAGAACCGTCACACAGGACCTCTCATAATGTGTGATTTCCAACTCTCTGTAAAACAGCTCTTTCAAGATAATCCTTAAGTAGTTGCATTATTACAGGAATTAAATCCACAGGGAACACAGACCTTTACAATCACTTGTAAACAAAGTCAGGTTTCTCAATCTGCCTTCATGGCTAGCTGGCTTGACAAAACCATCAGACAGTGTTGATGTCATCACCACCAAAAATGGTATGTTTCAAAAGATAAAGCAAATATGAGCCACTTAGCAGCTACGTGACAGAGAAAGCTACCTCAGATTTTCTTCCAGTATCAATTTGATGGACCATAAGCGTATAATGATTGGGGAAAAAACTCTTTTCACAGACCAGGAGGGGACATTCATTTAGTGGCTGAAAAATGTTTTTGTGTGTTAATGCCTTTGGCAGTCCTTCATTCTCAAATTTCTTATGAGATGCATGTGTGAACACAAAAAGTAAGTCAATTGTAAAAGTGTTTGGGACAAAATCAAAACTAAAGCCAAATGTTGCTTGCCCTACTTCTAGAAGAAAGCCTTTTATTCATAGCTGTCACAGCAGTTGATATTGGTCTGGATGGAACATCAAAAATATGAAAAGTGAGGACAGATAATGCTAAAACAACAACAAAAAGCAGGAAGAGATCAAAACTCTTCCCACTGCCAAGTCAAAAATGGGATGAAATCTCTGTGGGACAGATATATGTTACTTTGTCCATCAGAGGAGTGCCCTGTTCTCTCTGTGTACTTGGTGCTGGCAGCTCTTAACCCTGTTTTGTCTCCATGTGGAGCACAGGAGGTGCTGAGGTTGGGAGAGCTGGAACTGCAGATACCACCTTGCAAAGCAGCTCCTGGGGACTGGAGCTGGGCTGCACATGGCCACCTCTCCTGCAAGTGTGGCCCTTAGAGAAGTCTTGGACCATATAGCCCTTGTCAGAAAACTGCATTTCTAAAGAAATAGAGCTTTGGGCTCTTCTGCTGGAGTGGCTGCTGAGGCAGGGACCCAAAAGAGGTCCCCTTAAACACTGAGGTGATAAAATGCCTGGAGCAGATAGTTTGGGGAATATACTTGGCTTGGCATGGCTGAGAGCAGGGGACCACAGTGCCCTTCTAAGAACCACTTTGTCCTTTCTCTACAGGTCAGTATGGCCCCAGGGCCTAGTCATTTCAGGTATCCTCCACACACGGGAGTTGAGGACCTCTCACTGCTCTCATCTGCCACTCTTAAAAAGACTGTCAGTGCCTGCTGCAGAAGCAGGAGGACATGGAATGCCCTTGCTTAAGGACAACACAGCCTGTTTTCTAATTCTGCCTGTGCCCAGCCTACCAGAGAACCTTTTTTTTTTTTTTCCACAAGTGTATTATTTTCTTCTGTTTTTAAGCCATGTCACAGCTATGAATTCCCTTCGATCCAGCACACCCCTATCAACTCTAACAAAGGGAGCAAGAGGGGCTCCTGGGAGGAATTCCTGTCTGAAGCTGATGCAGAGAAACACTTTTTATGAGCTGTTTACTGTCCTTTTCTATGGAGGCTGGAACTTCGGGATCGTCTGATCCTGAGCCGTGGGAGTCCCGGATAGAATGGTACTGTTAGGAACCACTCAACCCGATGCTTCGGCGAGGTATCCAGCCTCAGGCAAACTTAGCAAGCAGCTATCAGTGAATTCAGCTCTTAATGGCAGTGAATTTCAGCTCTTAGCAGTGAGATTCAGCTTTTGCTTGCTAAGTGCCCTGGCAGACACAGGGAGAGAGAGGAGAAGAGCCGTATGAAGTTCCTCAGATGTGTCCTTTTATTGGCATTCTCTTCGGAGGGGTCCAGGGACAGCTCTTCTAACTTAACAGGGCAAGATTTGGGGTTTATATAGGGTGGAGGGGTTTTGAAAAGTGGACCAATAGGGTGAGTTGGGGTACAAAATGACCTATAGTCTTACAAAGAGATAAGAGGGGTCCGAGAGCGCCAAGGGGTTTCTTTTTGGCCATTCATAGTGACTTGCATTTTCTTATCTTAGGCCACTGACCACCAGGGTGGCCTCACAGGCTCCGTGGCTGCAACAATTCCACTTTCTGTATTTAAATAAAAAGCATTCCCAATAGTTCTCTTAAAGCAATGGACAAAGCATGAGAACATAGCTAACACAATGACAATTACAAGGAAAATCCACAGAATCCCTTTAACCAAGGATGCAACCCATCCTGTCATTCCCCATTGACCAAAAAGATCATTAACCCAGTCTGGGTTCTTTTCTATTTTCAAGTCCTTCACAAGTTCCTTCAATTTCTGGATGTTTGCGTGGATGGATTCCGAGCGTGAAGAAAGATTAAAACAACACATCCCATCCAAATCTTGGCATCCGTGACCGTGGGGGAGGAGCAGGAAGTCGATCGCGGCTCGGTTCTGAAGCGATGCGTGTCTTGTGGTTTCCTCATCCTTTAGGAGATCACTCAGGGCAGCAGATGTGGCGTTGGCTTGCTTACTAAACCAGCACCCTAGGTGATCTATTTCACCGAGGGCTTTAGCTGCAGCTACCCATGGTAGGAATAGGGAGACAGCAATCTTTTTTGGTTTATTCCAATTTTATAATTTGGGATCGCAACATTCATCAAATTCTGTGTAGGATCTTTTGTGGCAATTTGCCTCACTTTCTTTCCTCCAATTATGTAACAAGGTGATATTTGGCGTGAGGGTAGAAAGTTTCCTAAGGCTACAGGGACCTCCCTGGAGGCATGAGGGGATCCCAGCGCATACTCGGTCACCACAGATGAGAAACATTCCCTTAGGTAGTACTTTGGGATGGAGAGTGGATACAGATAGTACTCGAGTGGTGTAATTGCACCAATCCATATAGTTGTAGGCTTTGCTAATGGGTGATATGTCTTTTCTGTATGTGTTTTTTGTCTGATCAATGTCTGGCCAGGAGTTTTTTGGACGTCTAAAGTAAAATTTAACACAATATGCTGCTTTGGAGGACCCCAGCAGGTCCAATTCTTGGGGTTCCTCTAGAGCGTCAGGCAGAATTTTTGTCCACTCATCCCAAGTATCTACTGCATTGGGTCTCTTACCTGTGGTGTGGAGAATCTCTGAGTTATAGATGGGCCAATCATCTGGTACGAAAGGAATCCCTATTAGACATGTGGAAAGTGGGTTATCAACGTTGCTCATGGATAAGCACATGTTATCCTGTTTTAATGTTTTTGCTAAAGTTACCCAAACATTATGGCTAGGCTGTGGGCTAATCCAGCCGCAGGCATACGGTACAGTGAAGAGCATCCAGGCAGTAGTAAGGAGAGCATCAACAGAGATAGTTTTCATCTCTGGACAGGGATGGGGCTTCTGATAGGAATATAAGCAAAATTTGTTATCTTAAAGGCGAGAGGGGAGGGTTTTCCTCCCTTGTTCCTTTCCTCTGTTCCTTCTCCATAAGCAATGGATGGGTAAGTGGGTATGAGGTTAGGTAAGAGTTGAGAAAGGGAATAATAGGGATTTTTGGGGGTAAAAGGGGGTAAAAACATGTAATTCAGAGAATAATCTACATTCAGGCTATGTCTGGCTTGCAGCAGGACATTGTTCAGCTTTCTGTTTCGTCTGCTGTCGTGTGGTGGGACGGTGTTTTCATTGGTATGTGAACATTCGGCGACGCCTTCGTCTCCAGGCAGAACTTGTCTGATTTTGAGGTGGTTTTGTATTTGATTCAGGAGTGTTTGATTGAGTGGTGTTTGTAGTGCCTAGGTATGGCTTTATGTTTTTTCCCGGATACCACCTTGGGCCCGTTGGTAATAGAACACATGCATATCCTCTTCCCCAGGTAATTAACTGGAAAGGCCCAGAAATTTGATGTGTTTCTGGGTCCTTCACTAGCACAGGTGGTTTTTCAGTGAGCTTTGCTTGGGTGGTATTGGCAAAGTGTCAAAGTACTGGGGGGTCAGGCTCTGATGTACCATTTAGAAAGTTTATGACGTAGAGAGCCTTGCAGAGTCTTTCAACTGGAGACACAATTTTTGTTTCTCTTCGTTGCTGATTGAGGACCCTTTTGAGGGTTTGATGTGACCTTTCGACAATGGATTGTCCTGTGGGATTTGCAGGTATGCCCTTCTTGTGTTCTATTCCCCACTCACTGAAGAACTCTTTTAACTTACAGGAGACATAGGCAGGTCCATTATCTGTTTTGATCTTCTTTGGTACTCCCAGGGTAGCAAAGGCAAGGAGGAAGTGCTTTATGGCATGCTGTGTAGTTTCTCCTGGATGAGCTGATGCAAATATTGCTCCAGAAAATGTGTCAACCGATACGTGCACATATTTTGACCTTCCAAAAGATGGGAAGTGAGTAATGTCCATCTGCCACAGCTGGCAGCTGTTAAGGCCTCGGGGATTAACCCCTGTCCCCATAGATGGTATCTAGTAGTTTTGGCAGTTCGGGCATGTGGCAACAATAGTTTTTGCTTGATCTTTTGAAAGCTTGAACATTCTGATAAGGGCAGGTACATTTTGATGATAGAATGCATGTGACAACTTTGCCTCAGCAAAGATGTCAGGAATGTTTGCAGTTTCTATTGGCATGGCCAATGCATCTGCTTTCCTGTTCCCTTCTGTGATGAATCCTGGAAGGTCTGTGTGTGATCTTACATGCATTACATAATAAGGTTGCTTTCTGTGGGAGATTAAGCGTGTTAATGCAGAAATCAATTGGTGTAACTTTGGGTTAGGAACCTCTTTGACAAGAGCTTGTTCTGCTCTCATAGCTATACCTGCAACATAAGCTGAATCTGTGACCAGATTAAAGGGTTCATCTTTGAATTTCTCAAAGGCTCTGACAACAGCTGCTAACTCTGCAATCTGTGGAGATCCTTCCACTATTTGGACATCAGATTCCCATTTTTGGGTCTTAGAGTCCTTCCATGTCATTACAGACTTGTGGGATGACCCTGAGCCATCTGTGAAAATTGTTAGAGCTTTGAGTGGTGTTCTACTCTGTACCAATTTTGGGGTCAGATTAAAGGCTGTTTTGAAAAGTTTATGTTTTGGGATATGAATGGAAATCTGGCCTGTATAGCTATCTAGGGTGATCTGGAGATTTTCATTTGTCTGAAGCAAATGCTCCAGGTCTCCACTGGTCTCCAATGTCAAGTATATGCATGTGAATTCACACCCTGCAAGAGAACGGAGGCGAATTCAGGCCCTTTTTATTAGATGTGCCATGATTTCTTGGACGGTGGTAATAGTCTTTGAAGGTTGGTTGTTTGTAAAGATCCATTCAAGTATCAACAAAGGGTCTCTAAATTGAGAATCCTATTGGAAAATCAGTCCATGGAGGCGGGGCGCTTTTCCTAGGATGACGAACTGGAAAGGCAGACTAGGCTCGAAGCAATGGGCTCGGTGTGAGGACAAGGCTTCTTGGACCTTGGTGATGTCATCTCGGGCTTCTGTTGTGAGAGTGCGTGGAGAGTCCAGATCTCCTTTACCATGGAGAAGGTTGAATAGAGGAGCAAGATCCTCTGTGGTGAATCCTAGCAGAGGATGTACCCAGTTGATAGATCCACATAGACTGTGCAAGTCTCTCAAGGTTTTTGGGTTGTCCTGGATGGTGAGCTGCTGGGGTACGATGGTCCTCTCACGGATCTGGTATCCAAGATAAGTCCATGGGTTGGTGTATTGAATTTTGTCCTCACAGATCTCAAATCCTGCTTTTTCTATGGTTTCAATAGTCTCTTTAACTGCTTTATCTAGGTAAGCTTTTTCTGATGCACAGATCAATATATCATCCATATAGTGGTAGATGATTGCATCTGGAAATAAGTTCTGAATGGGAGACAAAATGCGAGCAACGTACCACTGGCATATAGTGGGCGAATTTTTAAGGCCTTGAGGGAGATAACACCAATGATATCTTTTGAGTGGAGCTTCTCTGTTAAGAGAGGGGACAGAAAAAGCAAACCGTGGAGCATCTCGTGGGTGGAGAGGAATGCTAAAAAAGCAGTCTTTGATGTCTATGATAGCAAGTGTCCAGTCTCGAGGCAGCATCGATGGTGAAGGTAGGCCAGGCTGAAGGGGGCCCATGTCCTCAATGACCTCATTGATTTTGCGAAGGTCATGGAGGAGTCTCCACTTGTCTGTTCCAGGTTTTGGTAGTACGAAGACTGGAGAGTTCCAAGGACTGGTGGTCTCGATGAATGTGACCTTTGGCAAGCTGTTCTTCTACAAGGGCTTGTAGTGCGCGCAGCTTTACTTTAGAAAGGGGCCACTGTTAGATCCAGATCGGGTCATGGCATTTCCAGGTGAGCTGAGGGGTATCTGGTAGTGCGCGTTCCTCAGTGGCCCCAATTAAAAATCCCGACTGGGAATGCGTAAGGAAGCCCCCCATTGGGATAGAACGTCCCTTCCCCAGAGGGTGATGGGGGCCCTTACCACAGACGGGCGGATGGTTGCCAACTTGCCTTCAGGTCCTTCGACAAGGATGTTGTGCTTGCTTCGCATGGACACTGTGGCTCCACCGATCCCTGAAATCATACCTGGTACTGGTTGTAGTTCCCAGTTTGCTGGCCATTCTGAGCGAGCAAGGATGGTTACATCCACACCCGAGTCCAGCATCCCTAGTCAGTGGATCTTTTCTCCTCTGCAGGATAGGCCACACTCAATGGTAGGCTTATTTGGTCCCAAAACCTGTGCCCACATTACTGCAGGGTTGAGAGGAAGCTGCTCCCTGTGGTTTTTTGGGAGTAGAAAGGCCTGTGCAATTGGAGTTCCCTTTGAAAGATAAAAAGGTGAGTCTGTACAACATATTTGAACCAAGATTTCTTGAGCTGGGTACACTGTACTTCTGGAAAAACAAAGATTTCCTCTGGGCCATGAAAAGTGTCACCTATAATTAAAATGTCAAAAGGACCATCTCTTGGCCCATACTTGCCAGTGGGAACACGATAAACATCTTTATTATTAAAGTCAATGGATAACGCAGTTACCAGCTGGCACCGGGTTCCCATTTGTATTGCTCCGTATGTTGGGTCCTCTTCATGTGTCCTGGAGTCTCCTGGGACGATGCATGGTTGGGTCTGGAAGGCTTTTGATTTGTTGTCCTCACGCGGGGCCCGACCGCATTCCGTAGGGCGTTTCCCGGACGCTGCTGGAAGCGGTGCTGATTCTGGGGTTTTTGGTAGGTGTTACGGGGTATTCTGGTAGGTGATTTATCTGGACAGTCCTTTATAAAATGTCCAAACTCCCCACAATGAAAGCAGCGGGACTGATCTTTAGAAGCCACTACTGCAAATGCACCAGAAACTCCTTCTGCAATGCCTTTAGCAACTGCTTGGGCCACTGTGTTTTCAGTGGACAAATGACGTGTACAACTTTCTACCATCTGTTCAATGGTGGGTTCTGTATCCAAGGGTAAGGCTCTCAGGATTGTTTTACACTGATCATTAGCATTACTCATGGCAAGTTTACACAACAGTTCCTTTCTTGCCTCTATGCTCTCTATCTGTTTATCCAGAGCATCTTTAATCCTATCCACAAATTTAATAAAGCTTTCATCTACTCCTTGTTAAATATTAGAGAAGTGTTGGGTAGGAATAGAGTCATCTGGGGTAAGAAGCAAGGAAGTTTTTGCTGCAATAGCCAACTCTTGTAGTGCTGCCTCAGACAAGGTGTCAGCTTGGTCTGAGGGTTTCTGTAAATTCCCTTCTCCAGCCAGCTGGTCGACTGTGTAATTTGGTCTATTTGGATCTCTAGTGTAGCTGTCTGATAATGTTTTTAATTGTCTTTTCCAATGCCTTTCCCATAGCATATATTCTGCTGGGGAAAGAAGGCAGTGGGAAATATTCTTAACATCATGGGGTATTAAAACATGTGCTGAGAAGATAGCTTCTAGGAAATTTTTAAAAATGTGTGAGCTCCTTCCATGCTCCTTAGCTACTTTTCTGAGTTCAATGAGCTCTTTGTTTTTGTTTGGTTCCCAGGTAATCTTAGTGGATGCACCACCCCTTCTGCCTTTGATGTATGTTACAGGGAAGACAGAAATTCTCTGTGCTAATTCCCAGTCCCCAGCCCTTGTTGCTTCCAATTTAATTACAGCCCATGGATCTATATCTTCTTCATCAGAATCAGACTCGCTATCACTAGTGTCCGAGGAGTGAGAGGGAGCAGTAGATACACCATGCTTTTTCTGGTGTTTTTTAACGGGGTTTTGGGAAGTAGAGGCGCACTGCAAGTTTTGGCCACAGGGCAGCAGCGGATTAGAAATTACATTGGTACAGGTCACACAAGGCGGAGGTGCCTGGCGGGCGGCAACGGGACCAGAGTCGCCATTCAAAGGGCTCAGAGGGTGGGGATTTTCCTGCTAGGTCTGGGGGTGTGGGCAGTGGGGGAGCGGGGGAGGGAAGGGGGTGGGATTGACAGGAGCTGCCGTTGTCACAGCAGGCACGGCAGAGCTGGGGTGGGGCAGGGTTTCCTTGCTGGTCGTTATCGCATTTGTTATCGTGTTCGCTGCAGGGGGAGAGGCGGCCCCAGGGGGAATGGGTGGGGGGGAGGCGGAGCAGGGGGTGTGGGGAGAAGCGGTGCAGAGGGTGTGGGGGGGGCTGTGCGGAAGGGGCGGGTGGGGGCAGCGTGGGTTGCATTTCCCCTGTTCCCGAGCGATCCGATCGGCTGAGGGTGGGACAGCGGCTTCAGAGAGAGGAAGAGGGCAATTATCATTTGAAAGGGTAGAAGTGTTTTCAGTCGGGAAAGTTTTTAGATTCATTTTTTCTACAGCTTTAGTGATAACATGGAAAGTTGGCAAAAACCGTGTAACTGAAAAATCCGCATTAATTTGAGAAATATATATTTTAGTCCCGACGTCATCCCAAAAGGAATCTGAAGAAATAGAGTTTATATGTACTTTGGGGAAATGAGATTTTAACCACTTAACAAAGTCTTTTAGTTTAGCTTTTGAGATGTTGCAATTAGATAGATAAGGGTTAGTAATGGAAAAGATTTCTAAATATAATTCTCTCTCGTTCTGGGACTGTTTTAATTTACTGAATTTCGATCCCATGGTGTTGGTTCCTGTACCCCAGCCAGCAGTAAAAAAGACAAAAAAAAGAAAAAAAAAAGAAAATCCCAAAAGACCCAAAATTAAAAGAAATGCACGCAGAAATGGCTGTATTATACTTACGTTCTCAGCTGAATATGGGTCAGACACTGCTGGTGGGTGGTCTTGCCGTGGTCTGACTCCTCAAGACGTAGTCTCAGGTGTTGATGTGAGGGTCGTCAGACGCCTCTTCAGATAGCGTCTGCTGGAACGAAGAAGCTTGTCTTCCGAGGAAGTAACAAACCGAAGGCAGTGAATTTTGCTCTCTGAAGTGCTAAAAGTGTTTAGCATCAGTTCAGTGCGCCACTTATGGAGGCTGGAACTTTGGGACTGTCCGATCCTGAGCCGTGGGAGTCCCGGATAGAATGGTACTGTTAGGAACCACTCAACCCGATGCTTCGGCGAGGTATCCAGCCTCAGGCAAACTTAGCAAGCAGCTATCAGTGAATTCAGCTCTTAATGGCAGTGAATTTCAGCTCTTAGCAGTGAGATTCAGCTTTTGCTTGCTAAGTGCCCTGGCAGACACAGGGAGAGAGAGGAGAAGAGCCGTATGAAGTTCCTCAGATGTGTCCTTTTATTGGCATTCTCTTCGGAGGGGTCCAGGGACAGCTCTTCTAACTTAACAGGGCAAGATTTGGGGTTTATATAGGGTGGAGGGGTTTTGAAAAGTGGACCAATAGGGTGAGTTGGGGTACAAAATGACCTATAGTCTTACAAAGAGATAAGAGGGGTCCAAGAGCGCCAAGGGGTTTCTTTTTGGCCATTCATAGTGACTTGCATTTTCTTATCTTAGGCCACTGACCACCAGGGTGGCCTCACAGGCTCCGTGGCTGCAACACTTTTCCAGTAAATTACTTTTTTTATAGAACACGTTGGTCAAAACCTGTGGACTGTTGTTGGGCTGGAATGTGAAATGCCAGGACAGTGTCCAGTTAAAAGTCCTGTGATGCAAATTATGTGAATGCAGAAGATAAAGTTTGTGCTCACCCATCTCATTTGGCACAAATGTCCTTCAATGCTGTGAAAGCAAATATACATGCAAAATATGTTTTGTTATGAATTCAGAAAAAATTATGTTAAATGAATTTTTAACTTGATGCATCTTCATTGCTGAGCCCTCTCCCCTCAGCCAGAATGAGGTACAATGCTGCTCTGGCCAAAGAGGATTTTTTGGGACACAGAAGCTTTCTGTGAGCTCCTTTTACAGACTATCCCAAGGCTGCACACTCCTCAGAGGGGTTGAAGCACTCCCTGCAGGACTGGGCTTGCTTTCAGAGTTGGAGACTGCTTTTGGAGAAAGGTTTTATGCTTTCTACAGTTGTTGTCATCACAGTAAAGCTGTTGGTTTGTCCTCTTCTCCTCCTGCCTAGGAGACATTAAACACTAGCTACAGACTACTAGCTGAAGTGGAGGCATATGGAAAAGACTTTCTGCACTACTGGAAATAACTGTGGTAATGATTCCAGAACACAGAGAAGAGGGAAATTGAGCTAGGCTCTTGACACATGAAGGCCAGTCATTTTACAACATGGAAATGCATTTTCTTGTTCTCTTGGAATAAAATATTCCTTGTTTTTAAAATTAGGCTTGCAGGAGTTTTGATGCTGGTTAGTCATTCAAAGTGGGTATTTAGTGGGTTACCAGCCCACAGCTCAATGCAAATGATTTCAGCAGCTGAGTCACAGACTGCAGTGGCCCAGCTATCTAATTAATAACCTTGCCTAGAGTCAGGCACCAAGAGAAAAAATAATTTTAACATATCTAGATCAGCAAAAACTAGAACAGCAAGAACTAAGCGCAGGGAGTACAGTGGTGGGGTCAGGAAGGCAAAAGCATTGCTGCCAGCTGGATGCAACACTGCATGCTGCTGCCTGGAGGACCAATCCATGCTCCTGTGCCAGGGGGATGGAGCAAAGCACCACTTATGGGGCTGGAAATGAGGTTAATTCCATTGCACATACAGCTTGCAGCTGCTTCATGCACTGTGGCTGCACCCTCTCTGCTGCTTGGGATCCTGCACAGATGGATGGGAAAGGAGTGAAATCCCAGTGTGACCAGCACTAAAATTTGCTTTCCTGCAACAAACAGGAATGACAATAGCAGGAGACAAGGCTGGAAGTGCCTTGGACAGGGTAACTAGCCATATCCTATGGCAGTAGACCTGAACCACCCTAGAATGATTTTTGTTTGCCCTGTCTCTGTAATTCCTTATGTTCTTCTTGTCTATCACAAGGAGTTCCTTTGCTTTCTGCCCCATACCACACACTACCACAAAAGTCACATTTCTTTCAAGCAGTTCTCTTTCCTGCTGTGTCCTTGGCAATAAAGTTTAGGGAATGCAAAGCACGGATATGTAAATGTGGGCTAATGCACCAGCACCAGTCCATGCACCCACATATCCTGAGGAGGCTGGTACCCACCAGAACCTTCTGGTTTCGATCAGCAGGATCAGCCCTGCCCCAGCAGCACTCAGCTACCTGGAGATGCAACTCAGGGCAAGCAGCTTCCTTGGATCTGCTCCGATCAGGGCACCTGGCCTGATCTCTGCTCTGCAGAGCACAGGGGAAGCAAACAAAGCCTTGCATTTGCTGGACCTGTTAAAGAAACTGCTCCACTGAGTTTGCCCCAGCCACTGCATTGGGTTTCATGTGTCCTGGGCCCAAGTGGAGCTACACGGGCTGTTTGGTTTGGCAGGTGTGGTGCAGCCTGGCCTCAGAGCTGGGAACAGCCACAGCCTGGGCTGTGAGACTGCAAAACAACTTCTGTGCTAGACAGAGTGTGAGAGAGCAAGTGTGCCACAGCTACACCTCTACACAGGGTCCTGCTCCTGTCACACACAGCACAGCTCCTGCACAAACACACACACGGCTGGAGAGAGAGCATTGCTTTTAAGGATAACTTTTTTTTCCCCTGGGTAAATATCCTTATCCAAAATCAGCGTAAGAGAATTCTGTGAGTCTTGTTCTGCAATTTTCCTGCCTTACATAGTCACTAATAGTTCCCTATTTATTAGCACTGGCACACATCCACACCATTGACGTGGTTTGACCAGCCCTAGGAAGTAAGAGAGAGCTGGCTCAGATTGGCACCTTGTTAAACCAATGAAAGGTCATGTCATCTCTGTGAACACACACTTCAGGACGAGAAGTTGTAGGGGTGGCCCTTTTTTCCCCTTCTGGCCTTCAGAGAGTGAACAGGCTCCCTTCCTCCTCCTGGCTGTGGAGGGGGAGGAGAGGCCTCTCCTGGCCGAGGCCAAGGCCTGCCATGCGGCCTAGGCTGGGGTAAGCCTGGATAGCACTTGCCAGCTTGCTGGCACAGCTGTCTGAGCTTCGCTGCTGTTGGATCTGGGCCAGGGCTGCAGTTTCTGTGGCCTTGGCTGAGCCTCTCCCTCATACCAGAGAAAGGAGGGAATGGAACTGTGTAGCTCGCCAGGCCTACTGAGAATGGAGGGGTGGAAGATTTACTGGGACGTCCTGGGTGCCGAGCCCCCTCCCCCTCCCCGGAGAGTTTGACTAGTGCCGCTTCAAACCTGCTATCATGAACTTATCATCGGCTGCGGCCTCTGGAAGTGATGAGAGAGACAGCCTGAGATTTGTGATGCCAGCAGAAGATAAAGAAGAAGAGACTGATGGAGTGGCCTTTGGCCGGACTTTTCTTGTAGTGGCCACATAAACTGAATTAATGCTCCTGTAATTCATAGAAACTGTGTTAGGGGGATGCAAGGTGAGCACTGTGTAGCAGAGATGCCAGTGCAAGAGTGAGTGAACAGAGGAAGATTAAGAGGGTGCAGTGGTGCCTTCAGAGAAGACCTCTGTTCTTAAAACCCTTTGCTCCGAGGGAGAAATGGGGGGGACTTGTGTCCCGAAGGCATCCTTAAAAAGGGAACCCTACAAGCAGTTTTGGTCCATGGATGGTGGTGAGAGCACTGTCTATGGAAGGAGGACTTCTCAAATGCATATTTCCTCTGTGTGGGGTGGGTCATTTGTGAAGAGTGCAGGCCACAAGAGACTGTGTTTCTTATGGGAGTTTCTATGGGGCACAAGGAAGACTCCTCTCCCTTAATAAACTAAAAAAATGATTGTTTTAGAAGTACTAAACTAGCTGGGAGTTCCAGGTTTTGTCTCAGAAACTTTTGGTAGGAATTAGGTGGGGGGAGGAGGAGTGGTTTAGAAGGTTTTTCATTCTGGATCTTTTTTTTTCCATATAGTGTAAGTTAATAAAGTTTTTCTTTTCATTTCTAAGTTGGAGCCTGCTCTGCTCTGTTCCTGGTCCCACTCACAGCATCATTTTAAGGAACTATATTCTCATGGGTGCACTGGCATTGGGCCAGGGACTGAAATCCATGCAGGAATGTAGACAGCCCTGCTTCCCTTCCGCTCACCACAGATTTTAGAAGCTGTGGGATGACTGAGTTTTGTAGGAGCTTGTAGTGGTTTCAGGTTCGCCAAATTTTGTTTGCTAAATTTAGTGTAGTGGTCTAGATATTTTTATGCTGTGAAATATGATTATGAGGAAAGAAGGCAAAACAGGCCTAATTTAAATAGAAAAAACAGATAGATTTATTAACACACAAAAGAGAAAAATAAAAAAAAAACCTTCTAAAACAATCCCTTCTTCCACCACAGAATGTTAACTTTCCCACAAAGAATGTAGAGACAAAACTCAGAGCTTCAGGTCAGTACCACTTATAAAATAGTCTTTCATTCAGTCTTTGAGAGAGAGAAGTCTCTCCTGATTTGTTTGGGTAACTTTCCACAAGACAAAACAGTCTGCTTGTGGCTTCTAACTCCTACAAAAACAGCCCGTCCAAACTTCTGCAGTTGTAGACCTCCCAATCATGCAGCCTTCCCATGACTACATATGGGTCGTGGATTCATACTGGGGTTTCACTGTTTAAAGATGCACAGCTCCACAAGCAAAGGATTTTCTCATCTTAAGGAACAGAGATACCTTCTCGATTCTTCATGGACACAAAGGGCTGCTTCTCATATCTCTCTGTTCAGAACATCTTATAGGATCACCAGATTACAATTTCTAATTCAGTATTCACTCAGTAAATCACAGATACCTTCGCTTAAAAATCTACAAAGCATCTCCTCAATTTATATTGTCCACTATTTAAAGGAATACTCTAGCATATTCACATTACAGTCTGTTACCACAACTCATAGGAGGTTTTTCAGTCTAAAACCAAGGCAACTTGTCATCTCTCCCACCTTGAGAAGTCACTCTTCTTTTACTAACTTTGATATCTTCATATTGTCCCTAATTTAGCCTTTTCTCTCTCTCTGAGGAGGGTTTGAGTTTTAAAAAGTCTCAGTCTCTGTCAGGAAAGAGTTAACATTCCTGCCCGAGCCTGCAGATGGTCAAGTGGTCTCTGCTGGGCATCAGCTGCAAAGTTCTCAAAGCCATGGGGTGGAAAAGGCTCAGAAATGGCATCCAGGATCTCCTTCATGGCTGGGCTTTCTTCCCCCCCCCGGTCTCAAAGGGGTAGGCACGGCCCAGCCTGGGCTTGGTGCTGCTTCCGGTGGGGGGGCGGGGGATATTTTTCTCGGCCCAGCCGACGGCGTGGGGCAGGCCTTAGGGTTGGATGGATGTTGACAACCGTGGCTGCCCCTCTCCCCTGCCGGTAGCTGGGCAGAAAAGGGGCTCAGCCGGCCAGGCCGCTTCCTGTGGCAGCTGCTCCCAGAGACCCTGCTGGGCCCAGCCTGGCTCCGTCAGGCTGGGCCGTCCTGGCTACCCCCGCAGGGAGGGAGCCAGGACTGGCCTCTTACCTCCTCCAAGGCTATGAAGGAAAAGGGACAGTTCGGACAAGGTCTCAGCTTTATATGGGTATTACCCAAAAAGCCGTATCAGTTTCTCAGTGGTCAAATCACATGCCAATAGCCAAGAACCGGTTTCTGATAGGTCCCTGCCCCCCTCTAAAACAATTCCAAGGTCCTGACAGGGCAGTATTCCATATTCCTCTTTAACCAAAAACTAATTTGTGTTAACCCATAACAGAGCTGAAGGAACTTTGTGCCAGCATTGAGATAAACAAAGCAATTTTGTTGCAAATGAAGTCTTGCCAGTTCAATGCTCCTTGTTAAATGTTCACCCCCTTTGTTAATCACCGGGCCATTTACCTTTTTTTGTTCCCCTTCTGCTGCACCTTCAAGCCGAGCCGAGCCCCGTAGCTACCCCAACACCCAACATAGCAACCAAAAAGCCAGGGGAGGGGAGATCCAGCAGACATGCAAATAGAAGTGATGCAGTGCCAGCTGGGAGAAGAAATTAAAAAAGAGATTGCTCCGGAGCAGAAAAACATTATTAGACAGAACCACCAAGACACATGGATAGACCATGCAAGGAGTGAGACTGCCTCCTCCCAAAGTTGAGCGGTTTTCATCCCTCACCCTGACTCTCAGAGACGTTGCCCAGAGAGGGACCCCCTGGAATTTCAGAGCCAACCTAGCCTTCGGGATCGGCCGTGAAGACCATGAACCCGATCCTGCCTGCACTCCAGTGGACGAAGCTGCTGCACACCTCCTCCTCAGAGTTGCTTCTGGGAGTAGTGGCTGCATGTGCTCAACCTGTCGGGCCCCCACCCTGAGCTGATTACAATAAATGAAATATATATATTCCCTCTAGCCAACCCCAAGGCTTTAGCTAGCTCAGTTTCTCAGGGCCTTTAGGGATATATATTTCATAGAGACAGAATAAAGATATCAAAAAGGGTGGCTCTCACCCCTCACCTTCAGTCCATACTTTATTCTCCCATGTGATGTTCCAGGAGCGAGGAGAGAGAGAGAGAGAGCGTGGAAGAGACGGGGCTTTTTCTAGTTTAGGGCCAAGGAAAGATATTGGCCCTCAGCCAATAGGGTCAGAAGTAGATAAGATAGGGAGGAAGGGTCAAACTACATGACACAGGCTTCAGGGGGACTCTGAGGGGAAAAACCATTTCTCAGAGGAATACAACAAATAAAGGCTTTTAAAAGGAGAAAAATCTCCTGCCCTGTTTATTACAGCATGAGTAAAAGGAAGGAGGAGGCAAAAGTGAGAGCGGCAAAACAATAAGACAAATCAAGGAAAAAGTCCAGAGAAAATGAGAACAAAATATTCACAAATATTTTAGACACTAGAAGGACTAAAAAGTCCAAATTAGTTAGAATCACAGAATAATTTAGGTTGTAAAAGACTTTTAAGATCATCAGGTCGAACTATTAACCCAGCGCTGCCAAGCCCACAACTAAACCATGTCACTCAGTACCACATCTACAAGACTTTTAAATCTCTCCAGTGATAGTGACTCAACCACTTCATTGGGCAGCCTGTTTGAGTGCTTGACAACTCTTTTGGTGAAGATATGAACAAATTAATAAGTATTAGGAACATAAGAAAAAGTGCCCTTGAGCAGCAAGAACACTTCCTCAGTTATCAACCACAGCCTCCAGCTCTCAGCCTGCAGCAGGCGAATATAATTCATTAGCTGCTATGCAGTCTCTGTGTACCTCATTTTGACTTAAGCCAAAGGAAGGCAGAGTGGAGAGAAAAATGAAAGCAAGGCAATTGCTGCAAGCCTGACCAGCACGAAGGTCAGCACTGTGCACTCAAGACTCCTCCTTGGAGGCCCTATACATGTCCCTGTTCATCCTATCCCAAGCTCTTTATACCATAGAGAATTGCCTGTATAAGCAGCTATTGTGCTTCCTGCCTCCAGTCTTGACCCAATGCAAAACCAACTGTGTGAAGTATTGACCCACACCTATCTTGCCAAACCACCAGGCTTTTCCCCCTTCGAACCCCTCCTAACAACTTCATTCCAGGGTAATGTTGTCCAGCTCTGAGCATGTTGCCAGGATTTAATAATAAGAAGCTACATGCAGAACATCAGGCCCTGGTAATAACCAGGTAACTGCACACCAGAGTGTCACCTGAGATAAAAAATGACCAACTGTCAGCTACATGGCAGAGACTGTATTTTCCACAGTTTACAGCTAACTCTGCTTGGTTCTTCTGCCCAAACCTACCTGTGTCTGACCTTCTGCATCTCATGTTCTCTGGAAACATGATTTTCTTTGTAAACAGTTGCTTGTACCTTAGCTAGGAGAAAGGAAAAGTAGATTCAGTAACTTTTCGGGATCTGGTCTTGATGGGTTGATAAATCAAGTAAAGAGAAGAGACAAAACCACTTTTTTCATTGTCATGCTTTTTTTTTGTTTTTGGTCCACAATGGTGAAGGAGGAACGTTCACCCTGTTGATATGAACTGCAAATAAAATCTTAAGTCACCCACTCTCCCATGTGCTTTGAAGGTCAGTGAGTCCTCTATAAGCTCAACCCATTAAAAAAAACTGTAGTTGAGGGCTGTACAAAGGCATCACATGTGTAACTCTGGCTTGCCACTGATGAGTTGGAACTGAAGAGCTCTTGTAATGCTGCATGGGTGAACCCTGAAAAACTCTCTTTGACAAGAAAGAATACAATTTTAAACAAATAAAACATACAGTGCAGGATAGAGACAACATGAGACCCTGGGCAGCTCCTTTGCCAAAGCAAGAGCAGATTAAATAGGAGGCACTGGTGGTTTCACAACACAATCTAGAATCCCATGAGGTGCTGTGTTATCTGGCAGCCAGGACAGTGAGAGGGAAGGCAGCCTGCCCACAGCCTGGCAGGTTGCTAACTTTGGTGGGTAATCTGCACTCATGTGGAGAGTCTCAGAGACTTCTGTAGACTTTGAATATGGATTCCCTGTGCTGGACAAAGTTGATGGATAGCCTTACTGATATTTATCTCCCAAAAGTTGTTTTTAAGAAGTGCCTAGAATTAGTTGAGTAAATGTTTCTAGTGGGAGGTAAATTCAATTTTCTGTAGTTCAATATATTATACAGATTCCCATCTGTTTTCTTGCAATGGAAAAAATAGTTCCAGATTATTAATCTATTCACAGTACCACTCATTTGTTCTCTTTGATTGATGACAAGTGTTTTGACATTAATATCCTAGTTCTCATATTCTGTTAATGTTGTGGGTAAGTATTTGTAGAAAAAAAACCAAAAGTCCAGTTGAGAACAGATGCCCTAATTCTAATGGAAGAATTTCACACCAACTCCTTAAAGGCCTCTTCTAAACTCACATGAACTCCTACAGTGTTTTGCAGTTTCTCTCTCTCCCTGGCATACTGTGTATCAGAGACACAAATTTTTAATTGCCCTGTCAGGCTTCCTTTCCTTCTGCCTGATTGTCACCACCCCTCACTTACTGTCTGTGATGATCTTTATCTTAGGGCAGCTATCTTAGCCATGTTCAATAACCCAGCCAAGAGAAATGATTTAACTTTTATACAATGGAAAAGCAGTACAGGAGAAGCATCACTAAGTTGCCAGATAAGAAGCATACATTTCAACAGAGATAGGAAAAATTAATTTCAGTTCTCTAGGCACAGAGTCACACTAACCTGGCAATGGCAAAGTCTCTTAAGGGCCCATTCAGCTTCCACTGGAATCAGTAACAAAGTCATACTGGACGCAGGGCAAACCCTCCATCTGCCTGGTGATTATTATGGCAATAAAGTGCATTTATAGAAATCCATATCCTTACAAGTTAAAAAAATCCAACAGGAAGTCTCCTTCCATTGTGGCTCTGTAGCCAGGGCATTTTCTAACACCTGTTAAATTCACTGTACTCTGCTGAAGAAGAGAATTAACGAAGCACTGTTTAAACAAGTCTTCAAAAAGTATGGCCTATTTCCTTCCTCCTAAGTTCCTATGTGCTAGTAGTTTGTGAAGTCAGAATCCTCTGTCTACATATTTTCTACAAGAATATTTCACTATAACTTCATTTAAAAGTCATACTAAACACTAGTCCTGTTATAAGTCAGGTTGGAAATACCTGTCTCCTGTCTGGCCCTAAGTCCTCTGTTCTCATGGCACTGTGTGGAAAGTCCCTCTGTGCAAACAGTGCTCTGTCATTTTCTAAAAGCAACCTTTTTGAAAGGGCTTTAAAAATGTCCCATATACAATTTCAGGAATTGGCCAACACCAATATTCCAGATCCATCCTGTGCTTCAGTCTCTGTTTAAAATCTCCATGGGACATTTCTTAAGGGGACCGGTTTTCCCCTGTGACCTTTGGCAAAATTTCACCTTTCGCCAGTTACATCACCTGTGGATGCAGTGAAATAAGAATCCAACTGCCTGCTGCCAGATGATCTTGAAGTCTGTCCACTCTTTCACAAAGCCCTGAGAAAGGGAAACCAATATCTGTGTTAGAGTGTTTTTAACCATAAATAATCATCCAAGAACATGCAGTTGTGTGTTTTTGCAAACAAGGTGTTCACTAGTTATGTGTAAATGAAACTCCACATTTTGGCATCTTACTCAGAATATGGTAATTACATTGAGTACATAATAAAAATATTAAACTGAGCTTGATTACTATATTAGGGTACTAAGGAGTGGTTGTAGCTGAATTAATGGATGTGTCTATATAGCACAACTTTCTTTGTGCAAGAAGACATGAGCAAATCCTAATAAAGAGGCAACTGGTAAATGTTCAATATGTTTAATACTTTACTCCCTCATTTAGAGAACAGAGTTGCCTGTTTCACACTACTGATTTGGGGAAAAGCAGGGCATGGAAATGTGTAATCTGCATTTTCTGAATAGTCAAGATTCACAAAGATGATTTCATGTCTCCTGTTGTTTTATGTTAGCATGCTAGCAGAAGAGGACAATAAGTAATCCAATGTATGATTTTTTTTTTCTAAAATCCAGAATCAGAAATATTCCCAGCTCTGTTGTGTTTGTAATGCAGTGTGAAGCATTGGTCTAATCTAAACACAGGACTACTGTCGTTGTAGGACACGAAAGATGAGACTCCAAATATTTCAGAAGGCAAAGAGCATAGAAAAGCTTTATTGTCTAATTCTTACTACCTTTTTATAAGGTGTTCCGATACAGACTGAACATGATTGGTGAATAGGAACAACACCTCTCTTATCCCATTGGTTAAACTAGAGAAACAGCAAAACACCACCCGGAGAAAGATTGTTTTGAGAAAAGATAGTTGTTTGCCAAGATTGTTTTGAGAAGAAGCTTTCTTGAAAAGTTTTCCCTTTGGAAAAAGTTAGCAGCTGCTAGCAGGCTAAAATCTCTCAGATGCAGAAATATCAGGCCCACAGACTACCACCACAGAGCATAAAATTGAACTAATCTTTTAAATCAGTCTAAAATTACCACTCCTATCTCCAAGACTCAGCCTAATAAACTGATGAATATGTAAGAGTTTCTGATAGCCAATGAGAAATCCAACTGTATAAAAAAAGGATGATGGGAAGAGAGCCTAATTCTTCTTAGAAAGCTGCTCCTGCTAATGTGATGAGGAAACTCCCACTGTGAGCCATGTCACTTCCATCATGTGGGACAACTTTATGAGACCGTGTCATTTTGTAGCTTTGGAAAAGCACTGCAAAATGAATTTTCCTGGCAGTTTTGACAACAAAATGTGTTTTATCTTATGTTATAGTGATCAGACTGACAGACTTTCTGTAAATAATTCATATAAAAATTCATAACATTCATATGCAATTCAGATCCAGAAATGTGCACCTGTAACATTGCCAACACAGAGAACTAAGTACTCATTGCAATCAATTTCACTGGGCAGTTCTAGTTAAATATGCCCTACATTTATTTAAGTTTGAAAGAGAAGAGAAAGAATGATCTAATGCTGGTATGTGCCTTATCTAATAATAGTCTGTTAGTTAACTGTCACCTTTTGGCAAATTTAATTTTTCTGACACTGGTGGAAAATAGTTAAACAGCAAAATATGTGTTATGGTTTATAGGTATTTAATTTTTGTTAAAGAAGAATATAGAATACTGCCCTGTCAGGATCTTAGAATTGCTTTAGAAGGGGGCAGATACCTATCAGAGACCAGTTCTAAGCTATTGGCCTGTAGTCTGACCACTGAGAAAACTGATGCGACTTTTTGGAAATACCCATATAAAAGGAAATACCCATATAAAAGCTGAGACTTGGCATAGACCGCCCTCTTTGCTCCTAGCCTTGACAGAGGTAAGAAGCCTGTCCTGGCTCCCTCCCAGCGGGGGGGGGGGCGGGACGGCCTAGGCTGCCGGGCCAGGCCCAGCCAGGTCTCTGGGAGCTGCTGCCACAGAGATGTGCCTGGCCAAATGAGCTCCTTTCTTTCCCCAGCTGCTGGAAAAGAAAGAGAAGCCACGGCCGTTAAGATCCAGCCAACCCTGGGGCTTGCCCCACGCTGCCGCTGGGCCAAGGGAGATGCCCTCAGGCTTCCTATCCCCCCCTTCTAGAAGCAGGACCAAGCCTAGGCTGGGCCGTGCCTACCCCTTTGAGACTGAGGGGGGGGGGGGGGAAGAAGGACCAGCCATGCAGGACATCTTTGCTGCCATTTCTGAAATTTTTCTTTCACCGCATGGCTTTGAGATGTTTGCAGTGACCACTGGCAGAGACCACGTGACCATCTGCAGGCCCGGTGACAATGTTAACTCTTTCCTGACAGAGACTGAGACTTTTTAAAACTCTAACCCTCCTCAGAGAGAGAGAAAAGGCTAAATTAAAGATATGGAAAGGGTCAATATGAAGATATCAAAGTCAGTAAAGGAAGAGTGACTTCTCAAGGTGGGAGAGATGACACGTTGCCTTAGTTTTAGGCATAAAAACCTCCTATGAGTTGTGGTAACAGACTGTATTGTGAATATGCTAGAGTATTCCTTTAAATCGTAGACAATGTAATTGGGGAGATGCTTTGTAGATTTTGAGCAAAGGTATTTTGTGATTTACTGAGTGAATGTTGAATTAGAAACTGTAATGTGATCTTATAAGATGTTTTGAACAGAGAGAGATAAGAAGGAGCCCTTTGTGTCCATGAAGAATTGAGAAGATATCTCTGCTCCTTAAGATGAGAAAATCCTTTGCTTGTGGAAGTGTGCATTTTTAAACAGGGAAACCCCAGTGTGAATCTATGGCCCATTATGTAGTCATGGGAAGGCTACATGATTTGGGAGGTCTACAAATTGCAGAAGTTTTCGGGTGGGCTGTTTTTTGTAAAGGCTAAGAGCCACAAAAGAGACTGCGTCTTTTGTAGAAGTTACCTAAAACATCAGGAGACATACTTCTCTCTCTCAAAGACTGAATGAAAGACTTATTTTATAAGTGGTACTGACCTGAAGCTCTGAGTTTTGTCTCTATGTTGCATGTGGGAAAGTGAACTGTTTGTGCGGGGGGGAAGTGCCACTTCCTGCTGTGGGTTCCCGCAGAGCGGCACTGAAAAGGGGTTTGGTTTGTATTTCACTTTTAAAAGTTTTAAAAGTTTCATTTTGATTCTAATTTTTCCTTTTCCTTTTGTGTGTTAATAAATCTTTCTGTTTTTATCCTTAAATTAAGCCTGTTTTGCCTCCTGTTCTCATAATCATATTTCACAGAAAAAGATATTTAGACCACTACACTAAATTTAGCAAACAAAAATTCAGCAAATGTGAAACCACTACAATGAGATGTGCTTTTACATTATATGACAGCTAGCACCTCCCATTAGTGTTCCTGGTTGTTATATGAATTTATTACGTTGTGCTGTTTTCACCTCCAGGCATGAGAATGTCTCATCTTTCTGGCCTGGAAAGGGTTTTTTTGTGCCTGAATGCATATTTGCTTTTCTCTTAAAACCAGAAGACGACATTAATATCCAAACCCATGTTTTCTCCTGGTCCTGGTGGATGTGCCAGCATCGGCCAAGAATGTGAAGTTTCCCATTTGGGGAAAAAACTTCCCCTTTTTCTGGCCCAGGTCTGAAGTACAGCTCTGGCCCCATCTCTGTTCACCTCCTTCTTCCCACAGCAGGTGTTTGCTTTTTCTTTCTCTGTTCAAGGCCTATTTGGATTAATTTCTGCTCTCCACCACTTCTATGCAAAAGCGTCCCTAAGGCCCTTGATTTCCTGAACCCTTCTAGCAATTTTTGGTGTGAATATCTGTGTAGCAAATGTAGAAATTAGGACAGTTATGAGGTCACCTATCCCAAATTGGACGGCTGGAAGCTGCGTGGGGAAAGGCCATGGCAACACTCTGTCCAGAGCACAGAACAGGGTGCAAGGGATAGGCACCTGCACTCCACTTACTCCTTGTGGGAGCCAGGCCCTGAGCCTGCCCCTGGCTCTGCTCTCTGGGGAGCTCCTCGCCCAATGTGCCCACCAGCGTCAGCTTTCCCTGGACATCCTCAGCATCAACCCGCAGGGTTGTTCCTGGGGAGACAAGGGGAATTTGCAAGGGAAGCCCAGAGCTCCTCTATCTGCGTGGCAGGGCTGAAGCAGCCAGGGCTGCCTGTGCATAGGAGACAGGACACAGTCTTGCAGGGGAGGAGGGACGCGAGCACAGAAGGAAGGGATGCCTGTAGAGAAGAGAGAATGCCTGCTTGGAGGAGAGTTGCACACAGGAGAAGAATGAGGGATGCTTGCCGGGCAGAAGCGAGGCATACGCGGAATTGGGGGGTACACGCAGGGCATGAGGGTGAATACATGCAGGACGAACGATGAAGGCAGGGAACAGCGGGAGAAGCCACGGCAGAGCAGCCCGACGACGGCAGGGACGAGGACGGGGCGTGCCCTGGCTGGAGCCTCAGCTCTGCCCTGTCCTGAGTGACTCCGCGGCCGCCCACTCGCAGCGCGGGGCACCGTGATGTGCGGGCGGGCGGCCCAATGGGGCCGGGGCGCGCCGAGCGCGGGCTGCGGGCGGGGCTGGTGCGGCGGGACGGCTCGGAGTGGCACGGACGGTGAGTGCTCCCGGGGCTCCTCCAGCGTGGCTCCAACTCGGGGAAAGTTGCAGGCGCTCGCCCCGCCGCTGGACGTGCGCTAGCTCGCGCGGGGCATCCCGGCCGCGGCGGTGGCAGCGGGGAGGCGCCGACCGGCCCCGGCGGCTCCGCCGGGCCCGGCCTGGCCCTCGCTGCCACCCGGCTCCGCTGCCGACCAGGCGTGTCCCCGGGGGGTCCCGGGGCAGTGGGGCGGCGGGGCGGGCGCGGAGCCGGGGCGGGCGCGGAGCCCGGAGCACATCGGTGCCGGCAGGACGCGGGGGATGTGTCCGCCGGGCGCGCTCCTGCCGCCGCTCCCAGCTCCCTGCGGCGATGAAAAGGCACTTGTCTGATTCATCCCCCTGGAAAGCTTCACCCCCGGCCCGGCCCAAGGGATGCGCTGCCCGCGACCGGAGCTCGGCGCTGGGATAGAGCTTTGTGCGAGTTGGTAGAAACAGAACCCGGCCGAGGGGCAGGGAGGTGCCGCTTCCCGCTGTGGATTCCCGCAGAGCGGCACTGAAAAGGGGCTCGGTTTGTATTTCACTTTTATCTTTTGTGCAGGGTAGTATTCCCAAAGCATAGAGTGTGAGGAAATGGGAACGACTTCTCATCTAATTGAAGCGGGGTGAAATAAAGTGAAGTCGTGGGACAGCTGTGTGGGTTTATTTTTATACATCTCTAATTTGGACTGGGAGAGGAAGTGTCACCCTAATCCCTCTAACAATGGTTTCTTACTGGGAGCCTGGGAAGGGAAAGAGAAGAGCAGGGAATTTTTCAGGACTTAAAGCTTCAAACTTTGCTGGGGCACCCTGATGCTGGCTGGAAGTATTGTAATGGATAACATAAAGTCCCAATGCTCACAGAGGTAATTACTCTGCAGGCATGACTCTGCTCCAGTTCTAAGTTTTTCTAAGTAGAAATAGTGGTGAAACGTGGGTGGGAACCGACCTCCAGTTAATGCTTCCTTGGGTCAGGCTGCATGTGCCTGCTCTGTAAGAGCATCCATACCTTCAAGCAGGGCATCACTTGGACTCACTGATTTCTTTTCAGGAGAGCTGCTGGTATAGATCTGAGCAAATGCCATTGAATCAGCCTTTGAGGTTGTTATTGCTGTTACACAATTCCAGTGGAATGTGAGAGCTGGGCTTCCTGTTTTTGGTCAATCTGTAGAAGCAACTATAAAAGATAATAGATATCTCAAGTAAATTTCTTTTGCATGACAACTTGGAGCCATTGTTCAGCCAGTAACACTTGTGACTTCTCCAGTGAGCCTGGTAACCTGAGAAGCAAAACTCAATGCTGGGAGACTTGCTCAGAGTAACTTTAAAGACAACAGCTGGAACCTGGATATAAAGAAGGAATAGTTACCGAGATCAGCATGTGCTAGTGCTGTGCATAATGATGTATAGAAATTCAATCTGTTTTGGAAAGAAATCTTGTGCAAAGAGGAGCTGCTGGTAGTTTGAGTGGAGAGCAGTGATTCAGGGGGACCTAGTGGACACAAGGCAAGTCCCCAGGGTGCAATATTCTGCAGCTGATTCTGCCCTGGGGGTGTTTGATGGCCTTATGTGGGGTGTGTGCACACAGAGACTTAAAATTCCAGATCTGTTTGCATCTAAATTACTCTTGAAAAAAAAAAGTAATAAAATAATTTGTTCAATGAAACCTTTTCCAAACGCTGTTGTTATCATAGCCTGTTAATCTTGCTAACGGTTTAACAATATGAGGATGTTGTTTGGTTGTAACCAAGCTCCTTTGAAAGAATTTTTTGCTTGTGAAAGATGAATTACTCATTCTTTGAGTGAAGAGATCATAATGTGATTATTAAACTCAGTTATTCAGTGCTAGATAAAAAGAATTGTATTTAATCAGGGTCTTTGTTCTCTTATCAACGTTAATCTGATGAAGTTTCCCCTCCTGTAAAATACGCAAACATCTCCCCAGATTAAGAATGCCCCAAACTCCGGAAACCTCTTTAATAGTTTTGGCTAGATGAGCTTTACAGTGGACGGGGTTCTGGGGACTGATGACTTCATTAGGTATTTAGATAAATGCAGAGGAAGCCCTCCCCCTGGGGCTCCCTTACTGACTTCTCTGCTCTGGGTTTCAGTTGTGAGATTAAGATGGTGAGTGAAGGAATTGCAGCCTTGTTAAATGAGTTTGTGCTGAATCCACTCATGCGGGATCTTCTAGTAACTCTTTCCTGTATTTACTTGGCTTTCTAGTGCAGTGACTTAAATGGCTTTGGAGAAGCGGAAACACAACAGTTCTGACTTTAGGGAAGCAAAGTAGAGTGCTGCTCAGTGATTGGAAGGGATATTAGGGACAGTTAATTCAGTAGCTGTGCTTTAGCAGCTGCTGGTGATGTGATCTGTGTGCCTTGTGAACCACTTTATCTGCACTTTTTGTGTAATAAAACTGCAAGTGCTCCACTTGGAGCTTCAGTATGGCAGTTGCATTTTTGAAAACGTATAACAGTGCATTGGGAGAAGATAAATACTTTTACATGATTGGCAGTGAGTTTAGGGAGGGTGTGCCCATCATAGATACTGTAATGCAGTTCCTTATCCAAGTAGATGATGTGATCAGTAGCTCATTTCACACCTGAGGTTGTCTTGGTGGTGATATTTTAAGTGGTGGTAATTTATTTGGTGGTGTCCCAACACACAGATAATGTTCTTTGTAATCTATTTTACACAACATTAAATAATAGGTGGTGAAACACAAAGGGGCTGTATTTTCAGTAGAGCCAAAGACCAAGTAAGTTCTGCTTTATATCAGTATGAGGTATTTCTTGTTAGTGGTTGAGGTTTGTTTGTTTTTAAGTTACAATGTTTTGCATCTCTTTGTTTTATAAAACTGAGAGATGAGAGATGTGGATTGGAATTCTCTGGGGACATTTGTCCCTCTTTAGATACAGGCCTGTTAGCTTGATTTTCTTGCACATGAACTGCCTGTGGCAGAGGAGGTGATGGAAAAGCAGCATCAAGCCTGCTTGTATTATTCCAGCACAGGTTTTGTACAGATCCATCAGCGCCCTGCAAAGCACAGTCCCAGCTCTCTAATGGTGTTCACAAGGGCAGCTCTTGACCTGCCATGTTGGGAGGCAGTTTAACCCTTTGCAGGAATATGGTGGTGCTTCTGATCACAAAGAGTGGAAAGCAAAGGTAGGAAAGGAAGGAGGGAGATGCCAGCTGCTTACAGTGTTGCTGTGCAGTTTGCAGAGGGTTGGACAGGCGAAATTTATGCAGCTGCTATTTGGTTTTTATCTGTGTACCACCAAGTAGCACTAAGCAGCAAAAGAAACAGTTATGGTTTAAGTTGATGTTTTGTTCAGGCTTTGAATATTACTCTGCCGCCACATATATTAGAGCAGCAATTCAGCATAAAAAAAGCAGATTCTCATCTCTCCAGGCCAGCTGTTGAAACATGTGACTGACAAGCTATCAACCTGCCTGGTGCAATAACAGATATTAATTTTTAACTTTCTTTTAAGTTTCTTGTCAAATTGGGAATAGCCACAACATGATATGTTAATATTTATCAACCAATTACTGGTCTTTGCATGCTCAGCACTTTTTGGACTAAGTACTAGTGTGCATTTAGTAATCTGTGTATCTTTTTGGACATTGAGCTCATGAAGTAGAGTTGCTAATCACATCAAAAAAGCCAAACATGAATCCAGAAATCCCTACCAGCAGATGTATGAAAGGTGGATACTGAATTTTAAAAGTTTACCAAATAGACTTAATGCATATGCAAAGCAAAACATTCCTGAATATCTTTTCTTTTCAAGCATGTTGCAAAACAGAGATCAGCTCTTGTAATGAGGGTGATGCAAGGTTGAATTAAACCAGTATTTGTTGGGTTACTGTAACAAATGTCACAACAATACCTATCCCTGGCCCCCAAGCTCCTTGATAGGCATCTGTCAACATCTTTTCACATATGTTCCTGTTGGCACTTTGGGAATTGAATTATTGCACAAGCAGCAGTGGTTGTTTTTGTGGTGGGTAATGTCTTGGCAGAGCTCTGCCTGCAGCACTGCTGGTAGGGGAGGGCATGAAAGGACTGTTTCCCCTGTGACCATCCCAGAGAGTTGCTCAGACTCTTATGCAGAATCAGCTGTCTCTGCACCATTAAAGCTCTTTTCTAACCCAAAGGTACCTGCTGCTCTTGCTGCTGGTGGGTAAGTAGGTGGGAAGTGTGAAAGCTGAAGGCAATTGGGTGATGGTCCAACATCTGGGCCCTGAATGCTGTGGCTGAGAAAAATGATGCTCAGGGGGCATCCTGGAGGTCCTCTGAGCAGCAGCAGCTCAGCTGACAGTGACTGGGCTGCTGTAATCACTTTCACCTGTGTGACTGCTGGTCATGAATGAACTACTGTTGTGTCCCCTGCTCTGTACACAGGGGTTTGGGTGTTCCTGTGGGTGTACTGGGTCTCTTGGTTTTATTGAATTAAAAATATGTATCTCCAGTGTGGTCTGTGCAGGGAGTAAGTATGAGGTGGGTGGTGTTTAGACACAGCAGTATTAGTTCAGCTTCAGTCTTAGCAGCTGCCTACTTTGTGCTCTTCAATGCTGAAGTTGTAGGTGATGGGTCAAGCCTGTCCTGTCCTTGCTAGTGTTTCCTGCCCTAGATATCCTTCCTGCTTCTAGGTCAAATTTCTCTGAAGTGGAGACTTGGATAGCACCTTTCCATGTGTTGTGAGATCCACTTGGAGCACTGCAGAATGGTCTGTGAAAAGTCTTCTGGTTTGCGCAAATACTTCCCAAGTGAAGGGCTGAAGGTGTAGATTTTCTCTGCGTTACCTGGGTGGCATTGCCACGCTGTGCCATCAGCATGGGGACAGGGGATCCTGGCTGTCAGAAATCCTCCTTCCTCATCTCACTGTGCTGCAGCCCCCAGTCCACCCCATCTTCACTGGCAAATGGCACTGGCACACCTGGGGTGGGTATGCTGTGGCACTGGGGACATGCTGCCTGGGGAGGGTGATGGAGGCCCACTCTTTTAACTGTTGATTGAAGAGATGATTTGATTATAGCCAAAAGATGGGACTTATGTGTTTGTGGCTGCAGAGCCCAATCGGGGCAGCAGGTGCTGCGTTTGACATTCAGGTGTTTGGTGTGTTCCTGTGTGATCTTGCCAGCCATGTAAAGAGCAACCTGTACAGGCTAAACAAGAAAATGTGGTTAATTGATGGAGCTGAAGACATAAGTCCCCACCTAATAGGGCTGGAGAGTGGGGTGGGAGGAGAAGACGTGCACATCTGCACTCTGCTAGTGCCACGCTGTTTGATCTGGAGGTGGTGGCATTGGAGGTGATAGAGCTCTTCCCTGGGGTGGGCACATCTGACATCAGTGCTGACCACGATTGACATCAGTGCTGACCAGCAGCTGCTCTGTCATCAGGACTGTTTGCTTGGCTGCTCTACCTTCTCCCAGCAGTTCTGTTCCTATCAGGGGTGTAGCCTTCCCTGGGCAGGGTGCTGAGGTGTGGTGGCCAGCGAGTCCACTCAGTTACTGTGGCATCTGCTGGTCTCCTGGGAATCTATAATCTATTGGCTTTTTTTGGTAATAGATTAAAAATGCCAAGGACGATAAGCAAGTCCTGTCTGGCCTGCTTGGAATAATTATATCGCATGTGCTCCTCTAACAGCTAGGGTTTCCTGTCTGGGTTTGTGGGTTCATGCCTGGGCTACTTAAAGCTAGTTTTGCACTGGGTTTGTGAGTGGCATGATGATGAAAAGGGGGTTTCCGTGCCCCCAGGAGAGCTGCTATCAGCAGAGATGGAGCTATCCACATTCTTTCCCTTTTATTTTGCCAGCTGATTCCTGTTAGTTTGTCTCTACCTTTCAGCAGCTGAGCCATCAGGGTGACCACTGCCCATGAAACGCAGCATGCTTGGCAGGTGGTCTGCTTGCCTTAGGTCCCCTTCCTTGTGTCTCCCTGTGCTGGCTGGTCTGCACTCTCCAACACCCCATGCTGCTGGGCAATGTGCACATTCCTGGGGGCAAATTGACTCCTGCAACATCCAGGCTGTCCCCATGGGCTGTGGTGGCCTGTGCACTACTAACATTTGGGAGTTAATATGGAAGAAATAAAATAATGATTGATTTGACATGCATCTGAGGATGTGGGGAGCAGGATCACTGTCTGAAATGGGAAACTCTGGTTAGGACTGCTGCCGATTGCTCATGTCAATCTGTATGAGCCATATGCTTTTAACCAGTCTCCTTGTCTCATTTCCTTCTCTGAAATGCTTACAGCTGTTTTTCCTGCCACTTCAGTAGGTTTTTTGTTCCTGTAAAAAGAGTGACAGCTCACAGATGCTGCTGGGAGTCCCCACTGAATAGCTGGGAAGAGAGACTATTACTGTGATCTTCAAGAGAAGATGAAGTGTAGTGTCTCTGTGGGAGGCATAATTACTGATGTTTTAAGTAAGCTTTTTTGTTTTTTCTTTTTAAAGCTGACAGTAGACTTAACTGTCTCATTCACCGTTTCCTCATCACATACTGCCCTTAGTGATGTACATGAGAGAGGAGGTAGTTGATGAAGTTACTTATGTGTAGAACAAGGAAGGATAAAGTGAAGTTGTCTATAACTATGTATTGAGGTGTTCAACATCCAATTTTGCTGCTATGCTTAAAACGTTTGCTATGCTTATAACTTTACAATGTTGCTTAGATGTTGGCTTTTTTTTTTTTTTTGGTCTGTGACCAAAGTGATAGCAGTGCTTGAGGTTCATCATTGTTGGTCCTCCACTTATCCCAGTGTACCATCTCTTCATCTTGCCCTTTCTGCATTCTGCCAAGTGAAGTAATTGCAGACTTCTGTAGCTGGGTTAATGATCCAGCCCTGGCCAGGTAAAGAAGGAGCTGTAGAGATGCTGACGCCTATGCAAGTGTTTCACAATTTATGAATGGGTGGTAAAGGGGCACCTGAAGACGATAGAGGCTAGCTGTATCTGCCTTTAGACAAATGACCTGTGCACTGCAAGGAATGTGGGGCTAATGTGGCAAAGTAAATGGCTGTGTTGAGTTGGCTGAAATGCCAAGTTAAGACAGGGTCTGTAACAAATAAAGACTAGTGGTATGTTATGTCTGAAGTTCATGTGATCTTGGATTCATTTAGGTGCTAAGAGTACAAAAAAATCTCTGCTTTTAGTGGGTTGGTTGCCTATTAGCCATAAGCCCTAAATAAGCAAAACTTGCCGCCTTTTCCAATTCTCTGCTTTGCCTTTTTTGCAGTCCCAATGCACAAAACAGTGAGGTGTCCCAACAGCTGTTGTACTGGTGTCTGAGATAGGAAACCTTGTATGGGATCCTCGTGGTATGTCTATGGCTGGTGACTGTTTTCCTGCCTCGTCCTCCCAAAGGTCTCACCGCTGTGCAAGGAGCCACGGATTGGCTTTTCCTCCTGTAAAAAATATGCTGGGGCTGTACTCTTTTCAGCCCATGTTATAAATTATAAACTGCTGTGGGAAATGGAAAATAGAGTAATTCTGATTTGTGTTCTTTTAGAACCTTGTTCTTTAGACCAAAATACACAGGATAAGTCTGGTCCTTCCCTCTATTCACTTTTCATAGCCTCATTTGTTTTTAATTTATATATCTTTTTATTCTAAATTCCTCTCATCCCCAAAATAGAACAGACATCAGCCTGCAAGCAAAGATTGCCAGGCATTGGTCTTGTGGATTATAGTAGTTTTTTGGCCTGGTTGGAGACTGAACCCCACCCTATGTAGGCTTGGATTAAAAATAGTCTTCCTTTTCATCAGGCTGAAAACTGTACACAACACATCTGTGTCTTGGTTTCTGGGGTATTGGCAGCCACAGGAAGCCCTTCAGCTATAAAATACCTCAGAAAATCTGTTTGCTGCTAATTAATCCAAAAGTGCTAAGGTGACCACTGTTGGAAGGGTGTAGAGCCAGATGTCTGACTGCCAGCCATGTAGTTATCATAGATGTTGATCAAAGCTTAGCTGTGCTTCTTGAAGGACCTGAAAAAAATTGAAAACTCTAGTCCACAGCCTATGCATTAGGCTGCCACTTTAAGAATGTCTCAGTTCAGGTGCTGCAGGGACGTCCAGTGGCCAGGAGACTGCCCCACAGCCTCCAGCTCAGTCCTGTCTGTCCAGACCTGAGCTGCACATTCCTCCCTCTTTGTATAAAACAGAAAAACATTGAGGGCAAGAGGCTGACTGGTATCTGGTGTGGTGATCTCATTCCCCCACTGCCTCTTGGAAAAGCCAGGCCTCAAACCCAAGCTTCTTAGGCAAGTCTGAGTGGTTGGCCATGGGATAGCAGAGGGAAGATCTGAGTGTCTCCTTGCCCAGGGCATCTGTTCTCTGCCTCATGAACCTCAAGTGTTGACTTCTTGTGTTGTTTCATTTGTTTTCCACTGTCCTTGGCCATGCTTGGTGGGGCAGCGAGGTGGTAGGAAATGCTGCTGGCAGGCTCCAGCCCACTCCGTGGAGAAAGGCAGGATGCAGCTGACCCAAGATCTGGAAGCAGGTGGTGCTGCTTGGCAATTCCTCCAGCTTAGCCACAGTCTCTATGGTTATTTAGGGCAGGGGTGGGAGTAAATGAGCAGGGGAGTGTGATGGGAGGAGGGCAGGGAGACTGCCCAGTGCCTGTTCCATGGCTGTTAATGACTAGCGTGCTCTTTGCACCTGGTTTACATGACCTTGGTGATCAAAGGTCTCTGTAATCAGAGAAAATGCTGCCTTCTCTTCAGTTTCTGTAGACTCTGCCTTGGCCTGTTCTGTTTCTGTTAATTCTATTCTAGAGTAGACTGTAAAAAAACTTAAAAATGTGAAATATTGTACTGTCTCATAAAACCTTTGTAAACAGTCATGAAACTGTCTGTAGAAAGGCACTAGAAGGATTTTATTTCCCCCCAAAGACTAAGGATGAGCTTTTAGCCTTTGTCTAACTCAGCTGCATGTTTTTTACTTTGAGAGTCAAGGGGCTATTTATTCGTATCTCAAATTCTTAAAGTGGAAAAACTGACTCCTACAGTTAGGTCTTTACTACAGACTTTTTTTTTTTGCTAGAGGAAACCGAATTTTTCTTGAAAATATGCTAGCCAGACTGTTTTAAAAAATTGTATAAATACAGGAACTTACACAAGGCAAAGTGAGTTGCTGCCCACTGCAGGGGCAGGTCAAGACAAGGAAAAACCTGCAAAACATGAACTTGGGGAAAAGCATAAAGAAGATCTGATAGTCTGGTAGATGAGACAGGCTGAGTAACATCAGAAATGCTGCTGGCTTATATCAGTGTTTCCCATACCAGCTGCAGAATGGGGCTGTGGCTCAGAGAGGTGCTGTAGGTAATCCTGCCCCTGGCCTATGTCCTGTTAGTGCAGCTTCTGCTGGAGTTTTGTGGGCTAGAACTGCTTCTTCTGCCTTGTGTCCAAATGATGGCGAGACTGTCTTGCTAGGGGGAAAATAGAATTGATTGCAGAGTTCTGGGGACATCCTCTTGGATTGCTACTGAAATTGTTGTCTCTGAGGTGGTGGGAAAGGAAGCTTTAGAAAAATCCCCTTTGTTTTCTCTTGGTTTTTTTTTTTCTGAAGGTTGACATATGAAAAGTATTTCTATACTAGAAAGCAAATAGGAAGGCATGTGATTCTGCATTATATCTATGTGGCTTATTTTTTGCCAATACATTATTGTGTAAATTAAGGGCTCTCCAGAGCTGAACACACAAGATGTTTGAAATTCAGATTGAAGACCTTGGATAACAGAAGCTTGTATCCTGTCTGGATTAGATGGAAGGTGATGTGCAGTGGGTTGTTCCTGAAACAAGTTTGCACAGTCACCTATGTGCCATTTTAATGTTCTTCCTTGCCTGTTGTGTTATCTGAAAACTATAGCTGAAGTCCATTTTTTCTATGTGCCAATTCCCTCAAAGTACCTTTTTTGATCAGATTTGGGATTTTTTGATTGTATTGATCTTTGCCTCAGTGATGTTGCCTGGTGCATGTGGTACTGTCCCAGCACTGGTTGCAGAAGTCCACATACCAGGTCATCTGCTCCATGGATTCTGCTCAAAATAACAGGGAAAGGGTGTTGCTGATATACCCCTTCCACTCTCTCTTCTGTACTACAAGGTCAAAGAGTGTCTTGCTCTACTTTCACAAACAGTAGGACTGAACTTCTTGTCTTTGACTCTGCCCTGCTGGGAAGGTCAGGAACTGGAGGTCCCATGGGTTTTCACACTCTCCCTGTTTTCATGGAAGATCTCATTGCAGCCCCTCTTGGCAGATGAAACTGCTGGACAAGCACCAAAGTTCTCAGTCTGTCCAGTGCAGTGCTAACCAAGTGGAAACTTGAATTCAAGCTACCCATCTCTGTAATTGGCATTCATATTTTGTGAAGCAGTGCTTCAGCTGGGTCTGAAAGATCATAAATTCTGGGTCCTTGTTTATGCTGCCATCGCAATCTTGTGCTCCTTCCTGCTAATCAGCCAGGAAGGGTTTGTGGAGTGCTGTTTGGGTTTGGAACAGTGCTGTGGTTTTGAGATTCCAGGATGCTGAGTCTCATCCCAGGGACTGACTTGGTTGCTCTCCTGCCTTGGAGCCTCTGCAGCAAGATGTTAGTGAGCAGGCTGATATTCCATCCCATCCCATCCCTGTTTTCCTTGGGCTAAACCAGTGTTTGCCTTCTGCTATAACTGTTGAACAGCTGCAGTGCTGTGGTGATATATACATATATATATATTCTGCTATAAATCCTGTAGTTAAACATTTCCTTGACCCAGCAAGGAACAAGGTGCTTGTCTCCAACTGGTCACAGAAATAAAGGAAGCGAGTTCCAAAATAATATTGCAATTAAGCTGTTTTTTCCTGAATTTTGCACAAAATGTTTTGCCTCCAAGAATGGATTGTGAGGAATTTATTTTAGGGAGTACATAGGGTGTTGTGGGTGTATATAAAGTTACCCTGTTGTGATTGGTATTGGGCAGGCATTCAGGGAGAAAGTTGGCCCTTGCTTTTAAGAACTGTTTCTGAGATAGCAGCATTCTGAAGGTCAGTAGAGAACAAATAGAAATACATTTACAAAAGCATTCATGTTTCTCAGTGTTCCTGGTAATAATAAGCAAGTTTCTGAATCCTCACTTAGAGAGAATTTACCTTTCCATAAGGAGAGAGGGGAAACTGGGCCTTCTGAAAACTGAAAATATTTTGAATAAGCAACCTTAATGTCTGACCTAAACTTTAGCCTGTTCCTTTCTGTACTGTTTGGCAGAGGCTGGGACTAAGCTTTCCATGGGGACACAGATGGGAAGTTCCTGTGCAATCCTGCTCCTGCCCTTCTTTTGCCCACCCCTTTGTAATGTTCTCATTGATCTGATTTCCAGCTGGCCTCTTGCCACTGTATTATATAAACCAAATGCTCAAGCAAAGGCAGCATAGTCAGACTTCTTGCTGAAAACTTGAAAAACTGGCATTGCTTCTGCCCAGCTGAGAAGCTCCTGGAAGTTACTGTATCTGTGCTGGACGGATGGTAATGGCAGTGCCCAGCCTACATTAGTTAGATCCATCACTAATGGCAACAACTTTTATTCCTCCCTCCCCTCCCTCCCATTCCTCCCCTTTCTCTAAGTAGTATATGCACTTTTTCTGGGTTATATAGGGTTGTTTTAGTTGGTCCCTTTGTTCCCTGTGTTTTGAAGGTCTGTATAAAAAGAGTTTTGAAAGTAATGAAATGGAGTAAGATTCTGCCCTGTACAGTCCTTGAAACCTGCTGTTATTCAAGAGCCTTTACAACCAGTACCAGTCAATGATTCACTTTAGCAATTAAAGCTCTGTGCATTGGTTTGATATCAACTTGGCACACAGCAAGGCATTGCACTTTCTTTAGTGCACTGCTCTTTCACGTGTAACACTCATAGCTGATAGTCTTGCTCAGCATTTGGACCTCTTTGGTGTAATTCATGTTGAACCTTGTGGTGTCATTGCTCCCAGCTATAGATCTGTCTCTTCTGCCTGAGCTCCAAAGTTTCTTCATGCCTTCTGTCAAATACCATGCCTTGTTTGGCTTTATGTAGGATCTGTAGATGTTTGGTTTTTGGTTTTGTTTTGTTAACTTCTAGGATGAGGGTTTCTTTAATACTAATTCATAAAGCATTAAACTCAACAGCAACAACGGATTAGAGAATATAAGAAATCTGCTGTCAAAGCAAAGACTGGCTTCACAGCACAGAGATCAGTCTGGTACTAGTAGCTGTTTTTTATGGTCTAGAAAATGTGAGATGGCTTACTAATTAACAGTGTAATGAGCTGTGTGGTGAAGATTGCGCTCTAGGGACCTGAAGGCTATGGGTGACAACTTACAGTGTGTGTGTGAGTGGTAATCCAGCTCTACCCCACCTTTCTACATATTTGAAAAAAGTGCAGTAGTTGTGGAAGCCCCTGGAGTTACCCTGTCCAGCAGGTCTGTCCTACAGGAGACTTTCTGTTGGGGTCTGAGATAAAAAGCAGTTGGAGGGAAGCCAACAAGTGCATGAGCTAAATACCAGAAAAAGCTTCAGCATCCCTTGAGATGAGATTTTGGACTAGTTCAACACAGATGAACTTGTAGGCCCCCTTGCACAATATGATGAGCCACGTATCTCTGGCCAGGATGTCCAGATGAGATACCAGTCCCTTCCTGGAGATCCTCCCTGGCTGGACTGGGTCTATGTGCTGCTGCCAAGGCTGGTCAGTACCTGAAACCTTTCTGATAGTGGGAACTCACCTGCAGATGTAGATGGATTGTGTGGGACTGAGGAGCCACCCAGTGGCAATCTCCCACAGCCTCCCACTGGCCAGGAGTGGGTGCAGCAAACTGGTCTGCACAGTGGTCAACAGTTGGCCAAATGTCCATTTGGTGGCCAGAGCAGGCTGTGACTGCAGAGGTGTAATCTCTTCTTGCATATAGGTGGAAGGTATTAAGCAGTTCCTGACCTCTGGTTCTGCATAATTGCCAGTCTTGCTACAGTCCACGGATCTATTTTTCAAACCACATCTTTTTTACTGTTGTAATTTTATTTTGAAGATTACACTTATTTTATTAGTAATTTAATAGGGTGCTTCTGTAGGCAAGTCCCTGGTGGTGTTTGGCATTAGAGAGAGCTCTTGTTTTCAGTTGACTTTAAGTTGAAATGAGGTGCAGTGTTTGGCTTTGGTAGCAGTATTTATGTTTTAGTATTTAGAAAGTGAATCTTCTCAGGGGAGAAATCTGGCTCAAGTAGCTGAAAACTGCAAAGGTGTTGCTGCTGCTCAGGCTGCAGAGTATTTATCACTTATAGAAAATTAAAAGGCTTATGACAGACTTGTATGAAAATATGAACCTCTTCTAAACAAATCTGTACTCCTGTGTTATAGGTTAACACAGTTTGGTTTTTAGTTAAAGAGAAATATGGAATATTACCCTGTCAGGACCTTGGAATTGTTTTGGAAAAGACCAGGGACTTATCAGAGGCCAGTTTTTGGTGTTTGGCATGTAGTTTGCCCATTGAGAAAGCTGAATGTGACTTTTGGTAATGCCCATATAAATCCTAAGTTTTTCCAAACGGCCCTTTTTCCTTCCAGGCAGTTGAACAGGTAACATCAGCTTGGTAACATTAGCCTGAGCCAGCCAGGCTCTTTCTTAACACTAGATGAAGCTTTCAGAACTCCAGCCCTTTCCTTCCTTCCTCAATAGAAGACAGAGTGATTTAAAATGTATAGAGACAGCATGATACAGTCAGCAAAAGAACTGATAAAGATTATTGGAAGAAGGGATTGAAGAAGTGGACATTTTTGACCGGACTTCTCTGGATGTAAACCATAGAGACTAGACTAAAATATCCTTTCAAATCATAGGAAAGATATGCATTTAGGGAGATGTTCAAATTTGTGTGTGGATTTTGAACAAAGGTGTTTGTGATGGACTAAGTGATATTGAACTTATGAGATGCTTGAACAAAGATGAGAAGTCCTCTGTGCTAGTGAACAAGTGAGAAGATATCTCTGTTCCTTGAGATGAGGAATCCTTTGTTCTTTAGAGTTATTCATCTTTAAAAGGTGACACCCTAATATGCAAAAGTCTAGACCCATGACCCATAAGCAGCTTGGGAAACTGCTAGTAGGAGGGGTCACAGAAGCAGATTTTACTGAGTGGCTGTTTTTTTGACAGTTAAAACCCACAGGAGAACTGTTTTAAGTTGTCAGTGGGATCCATGGGACACTAAGAGAGACTCCTCTCCCAAAGTGATGAAAGATTATATGGTGAAACTGACTGAAAATCATAGTTTTGTCTCTCTATGTTGGTTGTAAGAAAGTGAACAGTTTGTGGGGGAAAGAGAAGTGTTTTGAAGTTTAAATTTTTTTTCTTTATTCTTTAGTGTGTTAATAAAATCTATCTGTTTACCTTAAGTTAGGCCTCTTCTGCCTTTTTCTCCTTAATCCTATCTCATAGCAGAAAAACATTTAGACCACTACACTAAATTTAGTCAACAGAAACAGAAGTGAATGTGAAACCACTACATCCTGTAATTTGCATTGTGCAACTGTTTGCATTACAATTGTTTTTTTGTGCTTCTTAAAACTTTCTTCAGTGTATGTCAAAAGACCTTAGTTCAAAGAACTACATTCCTATTAAATGGCAACTTTTCCATATTAATACATTCCATGAGGATGCAGTCCACATGAATGCTGTATACTTCTCAATTGTAGATGTGTCTAAACTGAGTGTTGCCAAAAATGGATCAGAACGGTTTCCCTGTTCAGAAATATTGTGTGAACAGTTACTTGTGTTCTGCAATAGTGCAGTTCTAGTATAAAATATTATTTCCTTGAGTAGTGACTGAAGGTGGATAGTCATCTAGAGCATGTTCTCCAGGAGAGCAGAGGATTGCCTAAGTCATGTCAAGGACAGACTTGGGTGATGGACAGAGCTGGCAGCTGAGATAAAAGATGAAAAAGTATGTTTGTGCCTCCAAGGCCCTCCTACCAGACCTAGTGCCACTCTTTCTCCAGAGGCCTGGTCTGTGGGATGGCTGAGCTGGTTCTAACTGGGATGCTGTGCTAACAGTGGGCCTTCTGCCCACTGCCTCATCTTCCTTGTGCTGATGTCCATTTGACCCCTCAGCCAGCCAGGATGGGAGGACTGAAATGCTGAGGAGAAGGAAAGGGACAGGATGGCCTTTGGATGATATCAGCCCTGCCGGGGTGCAGTTTTACTGTGTCAGGGCAGTTCCTCTTCCCATGCTTCAGTAACAGCCATTAGGCTTCATCTGATGCTGTTGTAATCACCCAAAGTGTTTTCTTTGGGGTGTGACTGTTGCAAGGTACGCTTCGTGATTGGTTAGGTGGAGCTGCAAAACTGGCTTCAAAATATTCCCTACTCCAAGTTCCTTGCAGTGGCTTCTCCTTTGGCTCAAATATGTAGCAGAAAGGATGGGAAAGTGCCTCAGAACTGGTGATGCCCTGCTCAGGCCTGCAGGACTGGCCAGAGAGATCCCAAAGGCACTGTAGACTCCTGCAGTGTTTTTAGTGCTGGCTTGTGCCCTGGGAAGTGCAGCTCATCTGGCAACTGCTTTTCCAGTGGATGTGCAGAAAGGGTTTCCAGGTAATCTCTTAATTTCTTTCTCCCTTTACAAAAAAACCCCATCCAACCCTAGACTCCCCATGGCCCATGATCTCCAGAGAATAACTTGTTCACTTTTTTTCCACTTATCCCCTCTCCACACCCACTTTTTTTGTCTTTTGAATCTAATCAAGTGGGTGATTCAGTACTAAATATAAAGCCTCCTGCTTCCAGCATCATCTGCCTGTGGCTCATTTCCTGGAGCTGACATCAGTTGAAGCCTCCTGATTTCCTTATGAAATAGCAAGACATGAAATATCCTTTGCGCAGTGATTTGGGTATACTTGTGGACTTCTTTGGTGACTGCTTGGCTCCCTGATCTAAGCTGTGAATAATTTAGCTGGTTAACTGCTAAGCTGAGCCTTGGTGGAGCACAGGGTAAATCAGGCAAGTCCTCAGATCTGTTTTGCACTGCAAAATCATACTCAAGTTTGCAGGCATTTTTTAAATAAAGACCAACTTTCAGTCCCTCCTACATATGCAAGGTTTTTATTAAATAAGCATGAGCCTGACTAATGTCTTGCTTTCTTCCAGATGACAGGCTCACTGACAGAGCAGCTCAGGAAGCTTTTAAGGGGGAAATCTAGCAAAGATGGATCTGTTTTTTCTTTAAAAAGACTGATAAACTGAGGAGTTAAGGTCAAATGCTTGCTCCTCGGTTGTCACATCTTTCCATAGCTGTTCACATTGATGGGATTTACACCGCCATTGGTTGGCACTGAGGGAGAAAGCAAAAAGTGCATAAACCCTCAATTTGTATCAAAAAGCACAGGTGAGAGTCTTTCTATCTGTTCATAGCTTCATTAAAATCCTTACATTTAAAAGAGAATGTGGACAGAACTGGAGGAGGGGAACATCTTGCATATGGTAAATGGTCACTGATGTCAGTCTAAAATGGGGTGGTGGCTGGCCATTCAGCTTTGCTCTCTAAAGCTCTGGCTCACAGAGCATGGTGTTTTTTCTCTGGTGAAGTAGACTATTTAAGTTACCTGGTTTTCTCTTTCAGTTAGGTATTCTTTTGAACTTCTCTCCCTTCTCTCTCTCTCTCTTTTTTTTTTTTTTTTTAATAAGGAGAGGGGTTGTTCCTGAAAACACTTGATTTGCAGCACCAGAGCAGACAGAGGCAGGAGACTGAGCCACTTTTGCTGCTCCTGAAGGCTTGCCAAGGTCTGATGGTGCTCTCTTGGCTCTGGGATCTCCCGAGGCTGCTGTGGCCCAGCCCTCTGGCCATGGAGGTTTCTCTAGCATGGGGATGCTAGAGTGGACCAGCATGTCCTATAACCCCATGGCTGACAATGGAGCTGGCTGTATCCCAGCAAACAGATATTTTAGGTTGGAGCTAGAAGTGCCAGCAGTTAAAACCCATCCCAAAAATCACTGGGACAGATGTAGCATGCCCAGGGACTTGTTCATCACCATGGATTTAATCAGTTATCTCGAACAGCTTCCAACATTAGCATGGTATCTCTTGGTGTTAGTGAGGAAAACACTACTTCCGGAGTGGGCAGGAAAACTTGGTGTCCAGAAGCAGATGGTTGTCCTTTTCTGGACTCACTGGGGAGAGCAGTGGGGCTGTACAGCCCATTGTAGCCGAAGGCCAGCACACTGGATGAGCTCCCTTCCTCCCCCAAACTTCACCAAAGAGTCTGTTCCTGAGGGTTTGTGGTGAAAGATGAGTCCTGAATTTACCCTTTCTGCTCCCTTGTCACTTGGGAGGCAGCAGCTGCTGCTTCCATAGCCGTTGTTGAGTACCTTCTGAAGGACAAATACGTATTAGTGGCCTCCCAGTGAAACTTGGCAGTTGGAGCTGCGGAGGAGATGTGTCCCCTTGCGCAATGATGTGCTGGAGGAATCCTGCCAGTGCTGGAAGTTCTCTTTGTGCATAAACCTACATCACAATGTTCCATGCAGGGGAGTGGATGTGTCACCTGAGCACCTCAGGCACCTTCTTCTTCCCTAAAAGGCTTTTTTTAAAGCGGGAAGAAGAAGAAAATACACTGGTATACTGGCTCTACCAAAAAAATTCCTATTTTGGAAAAGTGTGGGAAGTGGTGTGAGACCAGGCGTGTCAAGGAAGTCTGCTGGGAGTGCCTGGGGAACTGTGCGTTCACTGCCTGCCATCACCACACCCTGCTGTGCTGAGTCTCGGGACATGACGTGGGGATGAGTGGTGCTGGCACTGCCGAGGTGCTATTTTAGGTTTGACTGTAATTGCAGGTTGGACCGCCAGGACTGGATTTTGAGTATTCACAGAGCAGAGTGCTCTTAAAGCTCTGGAAAAACTGGCTTTCTCTGATCCTTTGCAAATGTAGAAGATGGGTATTTCACGTGCACTGTGCGTGAATTGAACTCCTTGTGGTGGAGCCACTGAGGACCTGTGCTATGTGGTGACAGGGCAGGGATGTCCTTTCCCTCTCAGTCAGAGGGAATGATTATACCTGATAGCCCTGTAGGATGCTTTACACTTAGCTGAAAAAAGAAAAGTGTGTAAGCAGAGGTCTGAAGACCCATGGGCTGGTGGCTTTTAGGCATCTGCCCCTGCAGTGCCAATCTGCCACCTGCACACCTGCAGGTGCTGCCTTGCTGTTCCAGCAACACAGATGACATAGACAAGGAGAGGAGGCTTTTCTTTTCCCCCCCAAAAGCAGACACTGCTTGTACAATGGCTCTGCCACTGATAGAAAGTCACAACCTAGTTTGGGAGCTGGGCTCTGGCATGCTCTCCCCAGGACCTGTCAAGCCCCAAAGCCTTGCTAACCCTTACAGGATGAATTTATGCTGTGCAATATACTCATGTGTAGGATGGAAAGTGGAGACACTGAACTTCATGAGATGAGTTTCTTCATTTTTGTTGCATGTTTGCCCCTAGACTTCACAGGCTGGATGCAGTCCCTGGTTTTGGTCAGAGCAGCCAGTTGGGCTCCCTGCACCCAGAGGCTGATGCGATGCTGAAGCTGGTTGCTGATGCAAGTCAGAGCAGAGTTGAAGTTGTTCTTCCCTAAACCCTGTCTGATGTGCACTCAGCCTGGTCTCCATGGACTGCAGAAGTGTTTTTTCAATCCAACTTCTTTCTTTTTAAGTTGCAGCTGCAGTTCTGAGCATAAAACCCTCTATTTTGGTTTCCATGATGTTTACCATCCTGAGGAAGCTGGCAGGCTGTGGGTTTTGGGTTAGGTTTTTTGTTTTGGTTTGGTTTTCTGGGGTGTGTTTTATACCTCCTTTGAAACTTTACAGCTGGAAGCTAAATTTTTAGGTGATACCCTAGAAATGGTACCAGGCAGTAACTCACTTTCCTGGCTGATGTAATTTTTAAAGAGAAACAACAAAAAAAACACCCAGTGACCATAGTGACCATAATTTTTAGAACAGTCATGAGTTCTTCAATTTTTTTACTAATTCAAATATTTTATTTATTAGTAAATGACATCTTTTCCTTTTAGCTATGGAAATGTTCAAACATTATGGACTTAACAGGAACAGAAATCTCTGAAATATATTATTATAGTTTGGAAAGCCAACTTAACCTTTCTGGTGATTGATTCTGCTCCTGTGCGTTGCATCAGAAACACACAGTACATGATGTTTCTGTTGCTTGTGTCTTCCTGGCTAGCAGCAGATGTCTGTCCCTGTTTCATCTAGAGCAGACAAGGATTAATTGCTGAGGTAATGCAATATATTACAGTATGGGCCAGCTCTGAACTCTGTATTTAATTTAATCTAATCTATTCAGACAATTTTTAAAGATTTTTTTTTTCATTTTTGAGGAACTATGAGGTGAAATAGCAGGCAGCATCCTTCTTCAGTGCAGACTAAGGCCAAATAGGTCTGGATCCTTAGTATGCTGTGAGCTTCTGGTTGTTTCAAAGTCATCCATAAAATAAGTACCTAAAGCCAAATACAAGCTCTGCGTTGCTGTTTGACTGGACATGCTGAGAATTAGCAAATCAAAATGTATTCATTTTAGAGTAAAGAGCAGTAGAGGGTGTTTTTTTGTTTTGTTTTGGGTTTGTGTTTTGTTTTATATTAATTTAAAAAGTAGTTTGCTTACCTAAAAGCTCTGTATCTTACTGCCTCCTGATCCCAAGTGTCAAGCAATAAAAGACCAAGAGCTGTTTGTTGGCGAGAATCCGCGCTGGGTGCCCGGTGCTCACGGGATGCTCGGGCCGCTGTAGCGCATCCCTTCGCGACATGACCGCATCCCTGGGAAGCGACCTCCCATCGCTGGGCGGGGAGCGAGGGAGGAAGGAATGCTGGCTGCCCGGCTTCGGGCTGGGGGCGTGGGAGACGCTTCAGCGCTCGGGCCGGGCGAGGGAGCGATTCGCCTTCCCTGGGAGCAGAGAGGAGGAGAGGTAAGGAAGGCTGAGGAAGGATGTCCCGGGGCGGGATGGCGTGTGGCTGCTGCCCGGCGCTGCGGATGCAGGCCCGTGCCAGAGATTGTCCTGCAATGACTTGTTTTGCTTTTTTTTTCTCTGCAAAAAGTCTTGTGATTGCTCTAGTAGATTGAGGAAAACAGCTGAGGGCAGAACGAATTTCAGGTTTTGATGTGTCTAAGTTTGGAATTTATCAGTGCACCTGACGCGTGCAAACAGCAACAGCGAGGGCTGCCATCACCGAGCTGTGCATCACCGAGGATTTAATGTTTCAGGCGAGGGCTGAGGGTGTGTCTTCTCAGAACTCTGGGACACAGTCTTGTTCCATCTCAGTCTGCAGCAGGCTTTTACAAAGCAGAACTGCTTAAACTTGCATGTTAAAGTGTTAAATATTTAAACCTCTGCCTTGCAGAAAGTGCAAGGAGCTCTAAGTGCTTTTGGGAAATGGCTGTAGGCTGCTGGCTGTGGTGGCTACTGAACTTTTTGGGGTCTTTCACCTGGAGAGGTTGGGCTCTGAATGCTGCCTTGCCTTTCCAGCTGGAATGGCTTGAGGCATTACAGCCTGGCAGAATTTAGTTTCCTAACAGAGGAGTTTATCTTGCTTGCTGTGGTTTCTGGCTTTACCTGATGCTGGAAGCCAATGTAGACCCTCTCTAAACACTTGAGTAGACGCTACTAGCTTAAAACACTTGCATACCAGTACTTTTAAGTATTGAACTGAAATACTGATTTTTTTGTTCTAAAATCTTCACTTGTCTGCAAACCTGTAAAACACTTCTAGTATAGCTTTTTCATGTCCTAATTTTGTTTGTACTGAATGTATTGCTCTGAGGTTTTGCTAAGTTATGTTTTATTAAACTGATAATATACTTGCTCTTAGCCAAAAGGCTGAGAAGAGATATTTTACCCTGCATTTATTCTGCAAAGCATCTGTCTCTAAAGAATGATTTCCACAGCTGGAGGACTCTCACACCTTCCTGAAATTCAAAGTAATGATGAGGTTGCATGCTGTTTACAGTGTATACGTCTCTTTAACCACAACATCTGTCCTAGGGGTATTGGGCACTGGCTGAGCTGCAAAATGGAGGGAGAAGGAGGAGGAGGAGGAAGCAAAGCAGCTTGAAGGGACCTAACTAGAAGTTAGTGCTCAGCTCCAGGAGTGCCTGATTTTCCTAACCTTGATGCTGGATGCATTTACCTAACCTTGAAACCTGCTACTTAGAGTGCATTTTGTGGAGGTTATTAATGCTTCTCCAAAATTCAAGTCACAAAGTAGAGCTTGCCTGATCCCGAACTGGTGACTGCTGTCTTTGGCTCCCTATCGCTCCTCCCCATATTAAGTTAAATTATAGAGAAGTGTGAGGAACACCCTGCAGTTAGACTAAATGTGATTTCACTGTCATTGCAACCTCCTAGGAGGCAAAGCCAGCAGCTTTCCTTCACTTCTGGCCATTTCACGTTAATTTTTGAGATTAATGTTTCTGATTTTGCAAAGAGTAGATGGGATCTACACAATCTATCCTACAGTAAATAAGTGGTGAATTTAGAGATTTTTCCTACTTCATAAGCCACTAGGGCAGCTATGCAGTGACACTGATGTATTGCTGCCTAATATTGCTTTCTTGCTCTGAAACAAATTAATTTGACTGCTTTCCCTTTTTCCCAAGTGCTTTCTAAACAAGATTACAGACAACAGGGGAGGGATGGAAAATGGCTTTTCTTTTATCAGAAGCTTTTTCTAGTTGGAGATCTATTACTGAAATTCCTGGGTTTTAAGACACTTGAAACATAATTACAACACTTAGGGTATGGTTTGTAGTTTCTAATGTTTTGTTTCTTATTTAAGAAAACATTAATTGACACATTTCTCTGAATGTTTATCATCTGGGCAGCTAGAATTTCAGCCTTGGCTGTGCTCTTTCCAGACAGTTCTGTTTACCTTCAACTGATAAAACAGTTTGCAAACTGCTTGACCACAGCTGTACCTTCTAAAGGTTGCACAGAACCCACCCTCCCAAAATTAATAGCTGAAACTCCCTATTATCCAGCTTGCCAGGGATCAGCCCCGTCATGCTGGGTGTTTGGCTTGCAGGAGCTCGTTTGCTGGTGTTGAGTAAGCAGTGACTGTACTGCAATTTAATTTAGGGATCTGGTTGATACCCCCACCTGGGCAGGGGGGGAAGTTCAACAGACTGAGTAATGCTTCTTGCTTTTTTTTGGCACACTGGATATCAGTCCCTTTACCTGCCAAAGGCACTACCTGAGAGCAGAGCTGGAGGTACTGGGGGGATGGAGAGTGTTCTGGGCTTCATGGGCTTTGCAGGGCTTTATTCAGCTGCTTCTGAACCAGGATGCAGGCTCAGGTCTGCAGCCCACCTTGTAAGGGACTGGGCTCCTTTGGGACTGAATAGTGGGAAATCAAGAGACATGCTTAAAGCATGTTGAGGGTAACCTGCAGGTCTCAGCAAGCAGATCCCAATTGCTTCTGGGGAAGAAAATTTGCACTGATTCAGCCTTGTGACCCTCATTCCTCCTAGCTTATGCTGGCAGGAAACCTGCTGTCTTCTTTTACACTATTGCTCTGAGAGTCCCCTCATAAAATGAGGGATGCTGAGTTTTTGCAATGGATGGTAAGAGATGGGTCCTTTCTTGAAGACATTTATGGTTAAGGTACAGAAGAAGCAGAAGGAAGTGTTAATGCTGCTCTTTTTTTAGGGAACTACTCAAGAATAAGAATTACTGTCAACATAAGAATTTCCTGAGAGGCTTGCATGACTCTTCTGTGCCTGAGCCAGGAATTTAAATGAAGCCTTCTGAGTTTCAGTCCATTAGCTGACACCTGACCTCAGCCCCCCTCTCTCTTTTACCTTCTTACACTTAAGTTTAAATAATCTCTGAATGTTATTTGCTTTTGCAAGTTGCAGGTCGATGAGTGTTCAGCGCTTCCTTTCCTGAGACTTCTTGAAAGGATCACCTGTTCCATGTTGTACTAGCTAGGTAATGAGAATATTGCTGTTCTGTTTCCACCGACGTGAACAAACTATTTCAAAAGTTAGTTAAACCAATCTAGTGGATTATGATTTCAAATGTTCTCTAACCCTGGAGTAGTTGCTCTACTAAAACTGGAGGTGTGTCAAAATGCAACACTTAGGAATATTTGTTGAAGAGGCTTTTAAGGATTGATTCATTGGTGCCTTGAGCAGTATTTTATCTGTTTTCTACTGTGCCCTGTATATTTGTGTAATAGATTTTGGGCAAGGTCTGCGTGCTGTAGCTGTGAGCTTGCAGCATGATGGGTGTGTGTGAGTGCAGTTGGTCTCCTCTGTGACCATCCATCTAATCAGCTCTGGTCTTGTGTTGCAGCCACGGAGCCTGTGAGGCCTCCCTGGCGGTCAGTGGCCTGAGATAAGAAAATGCAATGTCACGATGAGTGGCCAAAAAGAAACCCCTTGGAGCCCCTGGACCTCTCTTATCTCTCTGTAAGACTATAGGCCAAATTGTACCCCAACTCCCCCATTGGTCCACTTTTCAAAACCCCTCTACCCTATATAAACCCCGAATCTTGCCCTGTTAAGTCAGAAGAGCTGTCCCTGCAACCCTTCGAAGAGAATGCCAAAATAAAGGACACCATCTGAGAAACTGCATACGGCTCTCTCCTCTCTCTCCCTGTGTCTGCCAGGGCACTTAGCAAGCAAGGCTGAATCTCACTGCTAAGAGCTGAAATTCACTGCTAAGAGCTGAATTCACTGATATTGCTTGCTAAGTTTGCCTGAGGCTGGATACCTCGCCTGAGCATCGGGTTGAGTGATTCCTAACAGTATCATTCTATCCGGGACTTGCGGCCAGGATCGGACCCTCTTGGAGATTCCAAAGCCTGCATAGTCTTGCATGACAGGAGCCTTCAAACAGTGTAAAGTCTGCAGAAAGCTTTTAGTGCTTCTCCTTTCCATTTGAGTCCCAAAGCAGTTTTGTTTCTGTTCAGTCATCTGGTAGATGAGAGTAACCAAGCATCCATCCACTCTGCTCCAGGATTGCATCTTACCCCTTAATGTGCATCAGAGGCAGCTCTGGCTCAGAGGACAGGGATATGTTGGGGGAAATTTCATTGAGGGCTGGGGAAGCTTTATTTTTTCCTTTCCATGGGCAATTGGAGTGGAAGCATTTGTGTTCTGACTTGTGCTTCCCTCCAATCTCTGGGCAATTTGGTATCATGTGGCCAAGCATCCTCACCTGCTTGCTCTCTGTCTGTTTTCTCTATCTGTGAGACAGAGGGATTAGTGTACTTGAATCCCTGTGAATTTCTGTTCATATCCCCAGCTTTCAGTATTGTGGATACTGCCATGGAGGACATGGCTCTCCTGGGCTTTTATGAAGGGGTGTCCTGGTTTAGGGCAAATTTGTGAGAGAACCCCTGAATGGGGCCCCTCTGGGAAGCAAACCTAAAAGGCCCCTCCCCCAACCGCTCTGGGAAAAAAGAACTTCCTCAGAGGAAAGTGGAAAAAACTATTTATTTAACAAATAAAGTGCCCACAAGCATAAAGAATGAATAATATGAAACAATAAGACCTCTCATTGCTCTGAAGTGAGATGGTAAGTTCAGAAAGTCCTTGCTGTGGGTAGCTCAGCTCGCTCAGTCTCTTATCAGTTCCTCCAGTGCTGGAAAAATGCCATCCTGGGACCCAGGGGGTGCAGGCATGGGATCCAGGTGTCTCTCTGGGTTTTTCAGTCCAGGACAGGTCTCAGATGAGCACAGTCCAGGAGCAGGAATGCAGAGGAGGGAATGCTGTTTTTAAAACAAACTCCACACATCTTCTTTCTCCCCTTTCACTCTCGGAACTAGTCTCACAGCAGTGATTCTCTCCAGGATCCTGCTTCATGAGTCTCTGCTCATGCTCTTCAAGGTTACTCCTCCATGGTGATCCTCCCCTCACCAGCTATCCCTCTTTCATCTCACTCATCCTTATTGGATATAGCTGTTACTCATCAGGGGCAAGGCTTTATTGGTTAATTAATACAGCTGTTACTTATCAGGGGTTACTTAGTCCTAAAGGTACAGAACTTAACATACAGCATAAACAGAAGAGACAATTGGGGATACAAGTATCAAAAAGTCACCCCAGGACAAGGGGCTGATTCCTATTCGATGCTGTGAGCAGGTTTGATGCTGATTTTGGGTTTTCTCTGGATGCTGGCTACAGTTCAGTTCTGTGTCAGGATTCTGATCATGCTGATCATTATCCAGGCCTGACCGCACCCCAAAGAGCTTCCTTGGCTGTGCAGGGCTGTCAAGGGCATGTAAATTGGCTGATGGGTCAGCAGTTGCTTTTACTAAGGATTTAAGATGATTGAAGCTAGTGAATCTGGTTCTGTCATGAAGGGAGAGAAAATACTTTGACCAGCATGCAAAAGGTGAAGGATCAGGTTGTCCAGGCTGTAAATGGATGTTGGGGTAGTGGTTAAAGTGTGAGCAGAAGGCATAGGAATAGTGATTTGCTGCATTTGTTCCCATACTGTTAGAGTGGCCCTGCCTCTCTGCAGCCCAGATCCCTGCTGAGCATCTACTCAAGTGCTGCTCAGAAAAATACCTGGCATCACTCTATGCAAGTCTAGCTAGGGGAAATTGAGCTTCTAACCTGGATTTGCTGAAGGAACATACCTGTCCAGAGGTGGATAACCCATTGAAACATGCCTCCAAATCCAGAGAGAACCTCTGGCAAGCTAAGAGCAGTGACTGACACCAACATGTGTGTCTGCTCCTGATGGATTTGGCAGATTTTCCCCAGCAGTAGTGGTGAGTTGTGCAACAACTGGAGCAAAGTTTCACAGTCTGCTCCCAGGTGAACATAAGCAGAGCAAGGAACTTGCCTCTCCCAGCATGACAGTTTTAGGAGTCTGAAAGAATATAAAGCAAAACCTGCTGATGGGACTTCTGCTCTTTTAGAGGTGCTTCAGAAACAGCAGCTGGAGGTAATCTCAATATAGAATTGGGATGAAGTGACCTGAAGGGTGCCTGTGCAGTGGGAATCTCTATCTGCAGTCCTGTGTCTTTTCCCTGTGATGTAGCTGGTGGGCTACACAGCCAGTATGGATCAGTCAAAAGGTGTATTGTGTGTAAAGGCAGTAGCTTGAGGGAGCTGGAGAACTGGGCGGTGTAAGGTGGTCAATTCAAATAGCCAGGCAAGCTTAAAGTAATTCAGAATTAAAATTGAATTTATGTAGTTGGTCTTGGCCTGTTGAGGTGAGCTTTTTGGTGCTTTGCATGGCCAAGAAAAGCTGAATTAAGAGTGAAATAAAGCTAGATTTGGGTAATGGCTTTGCAGGTGTTAGAGTACAGTGGTGTTCAATAGTTAAAGCATTGCAGACCTGACAGCAGAGCTGTAGATTCACTGCTGTTGAGCCTGATGTGTTTGGGGCTGGGAAGAGACTACTGAAGGTGAAATCCACAGATGAGAGATGCAGCTACTCAGCCAAATCTGGCACCACAAAGCAATGCCTGCTCAAAGCATTGTGTGCCCCTTTCTTCCTGAGGCAGGGGAAACAGCTCCCTGAGTGGATAAGAACACCACAGTGTTTGTGGGCACAAGAACCATGATTGTGCAAAGAGCAACACCAAACTGATTTCAGAATCTGCATCATCATGCTGAGGGTAAGGGGTTAGACACCACCATGGTAGAGCCTCTCTGGATGGGGTAACATCTAATCACTGCTCTTACCAGGATGACAGCTATCACCAGTGTGGTGAAGGTCTGGTTTCAGCCAGTACTTCTGACCAGTGGCTGTCTGGAAGGTAATTGCCAATTAAAAGTTTATGTGCTTCCATCAGCTTGGTGTTTGCTAATAACCACATGCAAGGTGCGGGTGCTGTCTTGTAGGAATTTGATGAGCAAAACACTGTGGTGAGCATTTGATGAGCACACAAACTGATAATGAGCAGGAGAGGATGGAGTTTTGCCATCAGTCCCTCAGCTTTCCTGTCTCCTTCCAAAGCATTGGAAACTATTTACCTCAGAGGACTCATCAGACCAAGTCTGTGCACCATAATGTCCTCCTGTCGCTGTCAGGTTTGGGACTGTTGTCTGTAAAACCCCAAAGGATTTGCTTGGACTGGACCAATAAAAGCAGCCATCAGAGATGATGATGGAGATGGGAGTGGATGTATCTGTGCCCTCTCCTGCCTGCAAACATTTTCAAAAGCAGCATGAGCCCAGGCCTGTGCCTGTGGAGTGTTCCTGCAGTGTCAGGAGATCACTGCAGCATCCTCTGCAGCTTTCAGTCACCTGGAAAGGGATGCAAAGAAAACTTATGCTTGTATCCCTTGCCAGTGACTTCCCTCACTGTCCTGAGGGTGGCTGCTCTGGACTGTCGTGGCAACTTTGGAACTTGCAGAGCCCTTTTGGGATGGTCATAGTGCTGCTGGCTGCTTTCAGAAGGGGCTGGAGAGGGTGAAGAGGGGAGTGCACACAGCCACCCCACTCTGCGATGCTGCTCTTGGCAGGGACCAGCCCTACCTGCAGAACAGGGAGGAAAAGGAGGATTAGGTGAGCCACAGGAAGCCTGGGAGCTGGATCCTATGTCAGCTGAATCACCGGGTTTCTTCCAAATTGGCGGGGCAGCTGCTTCAGTGCCCAAGCCCGAGGGCTCTGGCACTTGCTGTGGGTTGTGAGGGGACCGAGTGCCTGGCTGTCCCATTGCTTATTCTGAAAGATATGTGCTGGGTTAGTGGTCACAGGTATGTGGGGTTTGAGTATTTTTAATTAGCTAATGCTAACTGACTTGCCCTCTGATGTCAGGAGCTTTTGTCACGAAAAGGGAGCAAAACCACAGGTTCCTCAGAAATGGGGAATACATACGGGGTGAGTCACTGCTCCAGACTAGGTCTAGCTCACTTGTGTTGGATTTTTTTTTTTTTAATCGGGTGGAAATAGGACATACTAGTACCTTTTTGTTGACATTAATGTGTCTCTGCATTGGCCTGTTTGAGTAAACAAGTTGATATTGTTAATCAGTCATTGTAGAGATATTAAAGTAAGGCAGGCCTGGAAGGGATGAAGCACTCAGTTTTCAGAGTAACACAGAGCTGCTAAGAAACTGAATTCTTCCATTTGGATCAGCAGCAAATTCCAGCTCTGTTTCTGTTGGAAGTGTTCAAGTGGCTGTCAGGAAATATTTGGTTGTCATGTGCTTTCAAATTTGAAATAATCTGCCAACTTTCAAGACATACAAATGTCTGAATATCCCCCCTTCATCAGTTTTCTACCAATCCTCTGTGTAGGATGCAGCTTCCAGGGCTTCCCCTCTTGGGGAAGAATCTTGAGAAGATTTTTCTCTGTGTTTGAGTGTTTTTAAGTTGCTCTCTGAGCAGTTAATCCACCCAAATATCCGGGTTAGCTTCTGGCACTTCTGCTGGAAGTGCTGAGCGCCTCAGCAGAGGCATCCCTCCAGTGACAGCCCCTGCAGTGGCCTGTCCCCAGGTGGCTCACAGCTGTCAAAACACACTGGGACAGCTTTCCTTGACCTGCCCCTATTGCAGTTCTGCAAATAAACTAAGCCAAATTTGGTGACTGCAGTGTGTTTAGAACCTGTAATATTTGTTTGCACAGGAACTTTATACAGCCTGTCTCAGGGAAGGAGTTGATATTCCAAAATCTGACATGTACTTAAAGCATCTCTGACCTGTAGTCTTCAGAGGACAGGAACAGGCTGCACTGTCTGCCAGCCACGCTCTTCTAGGTAGGTAGGTGCCTTTGTGCATCCATGTGTTGCAGAGCTGCCCTTGGTTTTCTTCTGTGGGGTGAGGGATGAAGGCAGGGTGAGGGATGAAGGCAGGATGAGGGATCTGGAGCAGTGATTGCTTCCTTCCTTTGTTTATCTGTGCATTGACTGATGGGCTGTCAGCCACCAGACTAAAACTTTTCTCTAGTTCTCTCTTCGTCCCTCTAAAATGGGTGTTTAAATGTGAGCTCGTCTCTGCCTGCCATACCCTGGTGGAGGCTTTCTTGCAGCAGGAGCGAATGTGACATGGTCAGGTGTGAGCAGCGTGGTGTCCCCACAGGGCTTCGAGTGAGGCAGCTGATGTGTGATCCCTGTGCCACTGTGATAAAATGGCCTTTTATGTCCCACAAGGCAAAGCCTCTTGTTTAAAAATGCAACTGAATGAAAAACATGATTCTGAATGCCCTAGACTCAGCTATTAAAAACAAACATAAAACCCCCCACACAACAAGAAAAATAAAAGCTCCCCTGCCCCCAGCCCAGTGTCCCAATGATGGTGTAATACCTCTTCATTGCAGAAAAGCTCTGTACAGTTGCTTTGGGAGCTTGTAACTGTGGCCCACTAAGCTTTCCATAGACTGTTTTAACACCCTTTCTCCTTCACAGACAGCCCTGACAAGGTCAGGTGTCTGCTTTTTCTCTGTTGGTTTGAATTCTCCCTCCCTCCTCTTAAGCAGAGAAACAGAAGGAGGAAGTGATATTATAAAAACTGAGAGTGAAACCTGTTTTATGGACCAAGCTGAACAGTCTAGGGACTGGAAGGAAATTTTTTTTTAAGTCAAGACCCATACAAACAACCATAGGGCATGTCCAGAGCATATTTCCCTGATAAAGTCAAACAGAGCAGCATTTTAAAAAGCTCTCAGCTTATGGTGGTGTTTGCTGCTTCTTTTGGTGTTAAAGATGTTAGAGATAGTCAGCAGCAAATTAAATTCCAATTAAGTGGTTAGATAATGATGCTTTGGGAAATCCCTTTTTAAGGGAAATCCTCATGGTTTGAAAATTATTTGGTGCAAATGAGAATTAGGAAGAAGGCAGAACTTGTGGAGGAGCTTTGGCTGAGTTTTCAGTCTATAGCTCAGCCTCTCCTGCCTGGCGGCTCATGCCACCTGCCTGCATAGCCAAATCTGGCTCTGTTCTTGGTAGCATTCCCCAAGTGTTTTTGCCAGGTGTGAAATCCATCTCCTGTATCATGCAACAAGCTTGCTCAGAGCTGATTTTCTTGTTAAGCAACTCCTTTATCCCCTGGAAATAGTCAGGTTCTGGTGGCACTGAGGCTTGGCTGAGGCACCCGTGGGTGTGCTACAGGGAAGGGGCTGCTCCCTGGAGATAGATCCCAGTCTGGACATCAAGCAAGACAGTCAATGCTGCACACAGCATTCCTGCATCTTGCAGAGACCTGCATGGTAGCATTGCCTTGGTCAATTAGCCTAACTTGTAATCTGTGAAACAGTAAAAATATTTACTGTTATAAAAAAATATTTTTTTACCTCTGTCAGTCTGATGCACCTTTGCTGTGATTCCTCCCCCTGCCCCATTTTTTCAACTTGAGCCCAATGGAGTTTGTTGTCTTGCTGTTCATGGCTTTTACTGACTGTTCAATATCTTCTTGTGCCTGCTAATACTGGGAGGTGGGGTCTGAAGTGCTTTCCTTCATGTCTCTGCAGTGATGCAACTTGTTGACTTTGCTGTGAGCACCTGTTTGAGCTGCTTTCCCAGGCTGCCACACCTGCCCATCACTCTCATCTCTAACAACTTCATTCTTTCCAGACTGAGTGAAGTGTTACAGAAAATGAATATTTACAGCTACAGGCAAACTTATGTTCTTAAGTTAACGAGTGCTTATGAAGGCAGCTGGGAGTCTCAGACAAAAGAGGGTTGCTAATCAGAGCACAGGCATTTGTTAAACTGAGTCTCTTGTTGCTTGAGCCTTGAGCCAGAGCCAGCCTGTTCAGGATCCTGCCTTCTGACAGTCTGTAAACCTCAATCCACCCCTCATCCTTTTGCTTACAAAGGAGGAGGCAGCTGTGTCTGTTTCCACAGGCAGAGGAGGAACTTTTTATTTCTCAACTTCAGGATTGTAGTGAACAATGTGGGAGCTGGAAAATCTTGAGATGCAAATCTCATTTGAAGTCGCACCAAGCCTTCCTAAATCCCCATTACAGACCCTGAGCTAGAGCTAGCATTGGTGTTAGAATGTGTTTATTAGTGCCTGTGTTTCTGTTCCTTGTTGCATCAATCACTGCTCTCTCATGGTCGTGTCCGCCAGAGTGCCACCAGGACATCTGATGCCCTGTCACAAATGTCTGGGATGGGGATATGCGTAGGTGTCTGAGTTTCTCCCATCCCTGTGGTGATACCTCCTGTCCAGGGTGGCTGAGTGGCACCTAATCAGTGCTTGGAAAGGAGTATGATGGCAGATGGATGGAGGAACTCTGTGCTTCATCCTCTATTTCTTAAACACCAAGCAGATCTGATTCAAGTGGAGTTTCTGCGAACTCGGGGTTTCAATGTTTCTCATGCCTGCTGTTCTGTGCTTGCTCATGGTGCTTCTGCCATTCAGGGAGACAGTGGCCATGCAAACAGCCTGTTCCTTGCAGTTTTTTGGGAGTCTGACTGGGGAAACAAGCAGGTGTTGATTCCAACAGCTTTCTTGCTGAAGAGCAAACTATTTCCTTGTTACAAACAGTACCAGGTATATTACTTTGTGCCAAAAGACCCTCTTCACATACTGTTCAGAATCTTTTATTTGGGTTTGGTAGCTGTGTGCTCTCCATTAATAGTTTTACTCTGGATTCTGATTTTGTTCAAAGTTGTGGAAAATCTCTGGAGATGTGAGTTCTGACCTACAGAATACACTGACAACAGGTACTTTAATATGTGCAGAACAGCATAGTCATAAAATAATATACACAGCTAAATATTAACAAGGCTAATGGGCTTTTTGACTTGTTAAAGAGTGTATTTCCCATCTCTGAGTTTGACACATCTGTTTTCTTAGTGGAAAGGTAAACGTGGTTCCGGGAACTGTGGTGACACTGGTACTGATTGTTGCTATGCTGCTGTTCAAAACTGTGTGTTGTTGAATGCAGCCTGGTTTCACACAGTGTTCTTTTTCTCTCTTTAGGTACTCCCTAAATTCATGAGATGGCCAACACAATGCAAATCTCCAAAGATGAGCTGGAGGAACTCAAGGAGGCTTTTGCTAAAGTTGGTAAGTCACACCGAGGAAGGCACCTTGCTCCTGTCTGCTGCACATTTGAATTGGATTTATCCCACCCCTGTGATGAGCAGCAGTGCCAGCAGGATGTGGGCATTCTGCTGCTCTCACGATTGTCTCTGTGCCAAGGAGTCCCTTGGCAGCTTTGTTGCTTCTGGCTTGTCACTTTGGCCAAGGAGCACAAAGGCAGGGACACGGGCAGTCTGGCTATCAGGGAGCACTGGCAGACAGCCTTGTGCTCTTGCTCCAGGGTAGGCTTTGTTGCTTCCTGATGGCAGAAGAAATATCCAAGCAGGTATTGCATTGCTCTGGCCTTGGCAGCACTTCAGGGCTTGCACAGTGCTTGGTTCTGGTGGTGTTGGTTTGGCAGATTGGCCGAGCCATGTGCATGGTTGTGGGCCTGATATTTCTGAGCCTGAGAGAATTTTTTAGCTTGCTAACAACTGCTAGCTCTTTCCCAAGGGAAACTTCTCAACAAGGTCTTCTTCTCAAAACAATCTAGGCAAATAATATTCTTTCTCAAAACATTTTTCCCCAGCTAGTGTTTTTCTGCTTCTGTAGTTTAACCAATAGAAATAGAGAGGTGTTGTTCCTATGCACCAATCATGTTTATTTTGTATCTTAACACCTTATAAATAAGAAGAATTAGAAAATAAAGCCTTCTGGTTTTTGCCTTCTGAAAATCTTAGAATTCTTCGTCTTTATTTCATGTCCAACAGCAACACATGGTCAGTGTAGGTGCTGCGTTTCTGGTTTGCGCAGGTGCACTTTGGGGCTTGTAAGCAAAACCGAATTTGTTTACCTAGCCATCATGGAGCGACTTGTGGTGATGATCAATGCCTTGTGCTGAGCACACCTCCGTTGCCCTCTGGTGGCTCCATCTCTGCTGACCTCCCTCAGCCTGCTGTGCTCCAGGGGCTGCACAGCCTCCTCCTGGGGCTGCTCCGCCTGCCTCCCAGCTTTCCCCCTATGCTGGCATTGCAGAAGCCTCTGACAGGCTGCTTCAGGAAGCTGAAATGGGCAAAAAAACTGAAATAATGGAATAAAGTTGTTTTCTGTTGGTTTAGTTTCTTGATATGGCTTACTGAAGGATCAGAGAACCAGCAGGGAGGGGTGGGATGGGTGCTGGAGCACAGCCATGGGGACTGAGGTCAGTGTGTGCAGCTGGGGAACCACACTGAGACTGGCACTGGTCGGGATCAAGTTGCACAAGTGGTGAGAGCCAGCATTTTGTTTTCCTAACTGAACATGGGCATCATTGAGCACTGGTTATATATACAAAATCGTAGTTGCCTCTTATCTGTATCAGGTGTTACCACCCTCTAGGGTAGGGTGGCTGTGAAAACACTCACTTGCTCAGAATTCCCAGTCTGCAGAGAGAAATGTGAATTTCAGAGGCAACTGATTCTCATGGAGCAGTATCCCCTGTTGGAACTTGAAGCAAGTTGCATTTTAAGGAGTTCCCTCTCTCTTGCTCTTCTCAAGACTTTTGCAGCAGGTAGAAGTGAGCTGCCACAGGGGGAGATGTTCCTTGGGAGGAAACAGTGTTTGTCTAATGTGCCTCTTAGTGCAGATCTCAATAAGGGTGGGATGTAGGCAGCCTGTTCTGTCCTTGGATACATTTAAAATTATTAACCTCTCTGGAATGTGGTGGTTTTTTGTCATTAGTGTGGGGTAAATTATCAAGATTAGGTTGGAAACATGGAGAAACGCAAGTCAAATCCTGGTTTGTTGTTGGAAGCCAGCTCACCCTGCTCAGGAGGTGGGTCCCTGTTTGGTTTTAAATTATAAAGGCAGTGTCAGAACTTTAATAATAATGAGAAATGTGCTAATTACCCTGGATATACCCACAAGTGAGATAAGATCTGCTAGTTCTTTTCAACTGCCTTGTTTTGTGTGCTTTAGGCATGGTAGAGCCCTCAAGCATGTGGGACACACCTGTTAGGAGTGTCTAATGCTTTCATTCCTTTTATTCTTGCCTAAAGGAGCCATGTTTGCCCTGGGATATAGAACTGGTCACTGGCTGGGTGATTTGCTTTCACTGTGAACTTCTTATAGCATCTTTAGTGAATGTGAACAGAAGTTGGACTAAGACTGCTATGTAAAACGAAGCCTGTTTTTCATCTCCCAGCTATCTGGAAGATTTGGAATGCAGTTGAGAAGCATGGTTATAGCAAAACTCAGCTAGTTGGCTTCTAGGATGTCATGAAGGAGATGTGGGGAGGAGGAAACGTTTCATAGGGTGATTTCTGCTCACCAAGATGTGCCCTGCTCCCAATGCATGACTGGTTGGGCTTCCTGGAGACCTGCTTGGGGCAAGTTGCTGCTCTGGATGGGTAGGTTGATGGGACTTTAAAAGTGTGTGTTTGACCAGCTTTTCTGTCTGCAGTTGGACTGGATTGAGATATCTGGGGATGCTGGAAGGCAGTGAGGTGTGTTACTATGTGCTGTCACCTCTTTTCTTCCATGCCACTTGAAGGTATTTCCTCTCCCATGCAGCTGATGGTGCTGTTCTCTGACAGCCAGCAAAAGGCATGAGTCCCATAGACATCCTACTGCTTATTAAAACAATCTGCAGGTGAGAAACCACTGTGTAAGATTATCACTAAAGCCAGCTCTAGCAGAGACAAGCAGCTCCCACCATCCTACAGGCAGTTAGTTATTTGTCTTGGAACTGATCCAAGTGGTAAAGAGCAGTGGGGGAAAAAAGCTTTGTAATGTTTGAAAACAGTAATTAGTGGGGCATTGGAACTGTCTAGGCTTTGAGTGACCCACAGGTTAGTGGGAGAAGAGGAGGTTGCTCCAGATCTCATTGGATCTCTGAATTTGTTCTGTGGAACAGATGCCTGTTTGTGTATACTTGGCCAAACAGGGGCAATTCAGAGGGGAGGCGTGGCAGAACAAAATCCGCAAACTTGCTCAGTTTATTTGTCTTCGTTCTCCCTCCTTCTAAGATAAGCAGAGATAAGCATCTTTTCTGGAAACATGAAATACTCAAAAATCATAACTCAGCTGAACACTTTGTTCAGTGCTGCAAGGTGGTAAAACAATTACCTTAGGGCAATTAGGGATCTGTGATCCTGCTAGTGTGTCCTGCTGAGCATATGTCCTTAAAAGGAAACATGTGGGTTACTTTCCCCTCTTGCATCCTGTTATTTAAGCTATTTTAAGTCCTTGTCCTCGGGAGGAAGCTGAGCCAGAGCTTGAAGCAGCTTTTGGGATTCATTGTGGCTTTGCTGCACCACCTGCATATGGCAGAGGCCAGTACCATGCATTGCTGTCGTGACCTTTCCCAGGTTTAGCATGCTGGCGTGCATGCATCTTTCAGTAGAAATAGGAAACTTCAGATGTGCTGTAGTTTCCTTTCCATCCGGCAGACTATAATGAATTCAGGCTGTAGTTTGTCTGTTAAAACAATTTTGCTTTCTTCCATTAATAATTCTGGGCAGGCCACTGAACGATTTCATTTGGGATAGCTTCTATTTTGACAGCCTCTTCAGCTGTTGAATACCATCTCAGATATTGTTAGAAAGTTCTGTCTGAAGTCAGGGCCTGTTGCAGGACATCCAGCAAGGCACCATATGGTGGGCCTGCAGTGATGCTGGAAATAGTTTTGGAACTGGCTGGTACTGCAGAGGTGGAGGTTTGTTTTTTTTAATGCTGCTTCTTTGTACATTTGATGCCAGAAGGGGAACAGAGACAATAGGAAGGGAAACAACTGCCCTGTGGGATAGGGGTCTCAGGCCTATTTGTCATGTCAGGCTTGTTGACATGTTAAGAACAGGTCCATTTTCCATCTCATAGTCAATCACTACTTGAGTCTGCTACCAAGTCAGAACCACAGGCCAGCACCACTGTATGGTAAAACCAGGAGGCTTTAACACTCAAATCTGCCCTTCTGTGGCCAAGAAGCTAAAACTTTAAATGAGAGCATCTTCAGTGCAAAACCAGCAACTTGGTGTGTGGTCTTACAGTTAAACTAACAGACCTGATTTACTTGTAATTCCCACTCCCAAGTGTCTGACACATAGATGCCCTTTTACTCTGTGAAGTAAAAAGGCGATTAATTTTTTTTCCCAGAATACTATGGAAGAGTAACTCTTACAAGTGGATGTTTGGGATATTGTTAAGAGTTGCAAGAGCTTAGGTCCCGAGTCCTGAGAATCAAAGGTTTTGAGTGAGTTGTGTCCTTCACACTTGATTTTGTGCTGTTTGTCTGAGCCCAATGCAGCCTTTCCCGATGGGCAAAATCTTTCTTTGTGCCATGCTCCTGACTTATGTGAGCTCCCACATGAGTGTGCATTTCAGATAGCTCTTTGTGTGGCAGAGCTCCTATTTTTTTTTTTTTTATTAGTGAGCAAAGGTAAATCTTCTTTGAACTAAGCACACCTGGAGGACTGGGAAGATGCTGATTGCAGGAGTGAATGAAACCGTCAAACTGGGAAGATATTGACCCAGCTTGGAGTAAATTCCTCATACCTGCCCTGCAGGGCTTCATATGTAGAACCAAGCTCTAAATACGTTTCAGCATCCTTTTATCCATGTGTCCCTTATTGGAGTTGCAGACTTCGGAGCTCAGTTTCCTGATGTCTCACCTAAGAGGCTTCTGCCTCATGAAATACCATATAAGTAAGGTTTTATCCCTTTTACATCTGAATAGGCTCAGACATAGCACATGCAAGCCTGAATCAGAAATACTTCTGAATGCTTAACCTAGACACATCAAGAGGAAAACCTTTACCAAATATAAATCAAAATTTGATCCCATCAAGGATACAATATATATTTTGAAGTCTTATTTTTCTCTGTCCTTTGCCTGCTACTTACATCTACTCTATTTGGGTAGATGCAAAACTTAGATGGTGGATTGATAGGAAGAAGTGATGAACAGATGTTTTTGGATTTATCTGCTTAATTTGGCAGCATGCTGAGGAATTGTGGTTGGTTCAGTCAGGCACAGGCAAAAGCAAGGGAGTTGGCTGCAGGCTGAGAGTGAAAGCAAAGTTTTGGTTTAGGTTCATAGGCCCTGGAGATTAGGAAATCCCTTCTTGACTTATTTTCCTCACTGGCTGTAAGGAGGGGAAAATATGCATATTGTAAAGTTAGATTCAGTAATAAAAATACTGTAATAGAAGAAGCTGTGATTTTTCTTGAGGGGAAATAGTTTGGTCATGACATCTCAGGCTGGACCATTAATAAATCTTGCCTTTCTAAGTTTGTATTATTTCAAAATAAAATTCTAAAATTGAGGGCCAGACAGCAGCCTATTGGTATCATTAATCATTGCCCCAAACCACTTTATTTCCTCAGCATTATTGTAAACACTGACTTTTCATTAAGTAGTTTAATGTATTTATTAATCCACTGGAACTGATGCTCTTCCTTAGTCTGAAACACAGAGACTGGGGTGTAGAAGGGAGTACAGGTTTGCTCTGGTTACTTTGGATATTTGCCACTGAGCAAAGTTTCACTTTCTTGCTAACTGATAAAAACAATTTTAAAATCCCATATTCCCATATGGATCTGGAAAATGAGGACGGTTGGAGTGGTGGTGCAAACGTGCTGCTTGCTGGAACACTGCTGTGAAACAAAACCTAAAAACCACAGAATCCTCATTAAAAGTAAATTGACCTCCACAATTTGGTTAAAAAAAATAACCCTGGACCTTAGAGCTATTATCCTAGGGTGACTTTATGATGCTTGTATCCCCAATCATCTGTTCTGTATATTGTGTTCTGTACCTTTAAGACTGATTCTAAGAGCGAAACAGGGAAAGAAGAAGCGCACAGTTTGTTTTGAGAAACTGCCTGACTCCTACGCATTCCTCTCTTCTCCAGACAGTGTGTTCCACTGGGTCTCAGACAGACTACAGACAGAGATCTCCTGTGCTTTTAGTCAGTTTTAGCTAGGGCAGAGAAGTTCCCTGGACTGGTTTTTTCTTTTTTTCTTGAGACTGTTTAAACCTGCTCCGGACTGAAAAACCCAGAGGAGCACCGAGGGCTCTCACACCTGCGACCCACTGGGGCCTGGACCTCCGGAGGGCCTGATAGGAGACTGAGAGAACTGAGCTGCCCATGACAGAGACTTTCTGAGTTTACCATCTCACTTCAGAGAAACGAAAGGTTTTATTGTTTCATATTATTCATTCTTTGTGCTTGTGGGGACTTTGTTTGTTAAATAAATAGGTTTTTTCCACTTTTCTCTGAAGAAGTTTTTTTTTCCCAGACCAGTTGTGGGGGAGGGGCCGTTTAGGTTTGCTTTCCAAGAGAACCCCATTCAGAAGTTTCCTCCCAAATTTACCCTAAACCAAGACAACTATCCTGATTGTTTTCTTTATTCTTGAAAGTATCTCCCTTTAAGCATAAATACTGACCCCAGTGGCTGTGGTGAGATTCTCTCTTGAAGAAAACCAAATTCTGGTGCTGGTGCAGCTCTTCAGGCACAAAATTAACTTCCCTGGGCTGTCTGTAGCACTTGCCTACAGCAAAGGGATTTTAGCATCCTATTACTGAGCCAGTAACAGCACAACATGCCCTTAATCCATGCCTCTCCAAAGATGAGGTTGGAGGGTCATGCTTATGTCTTGAGGTGTGAATCTGGTCTATACAACTACTTCAAATGCTCTGTCTCCTTGTGGACCCAACTCTGCTGAAAGCTGGGTGCCAGCTCTGCTATGAGCAACACTGCTCATCCTGGTTAGCTTGGGGAAGAAGGCACCCAACCCCTGCCTGTCCATAGTGGCAGGAAAACCTCACTTGCCTGAAGAAAGTCTGTGGCTGCTGGATTTGCCATGTGTGGTCAGTAGATGTGATGATGTCCCCAAAGAGGTTGGGATCTGTTATGTGCAAAGCTCCAGTGTCACACTAGATTCCTGTTTTCTTCCTCAGTCTAGTAGGTGACACTATCTCACTAAACATGGTGCTGCTGTGGCTTGGTGATAGACTGTGAAAGCAAATGTCCTTGCAGAGCATTCTTGCGCAGCAATAAAATATCTGGTTGCAATTTGCTGTCAGCATTAAATGGAGAACATCATTGACAACATGATAAAAATGCAACTGCAGAGCTGACTTGGTGTTTTTAGTTCAGAAAATGAGGTGCTGTGTTTCATTACCATCTATTTTTAACATGCAAGGGCTGTGGTATTTAGACGTAAAAAAGAGACATTCTGGAGATTGTTTATGAAAGTACAGATGTTCTGTTGTGAAACTTTAACACCAGACTTGTCACATGTGCCCAGCGTCATCGTGGTCAGTCCTGCTTCAAAGCTGCTGTTGCCCAGAGCTGGAGGGTTCCCATGACTTGTGCTGGGACACTCTCTGAGCATGTGCTGTGTGTATTTACTGTGTGCCTTTGATTTCTGCGGGTGTCCTTTGAACAATGTACTCTTTGATATTTTTGGTGTGGCCATCTTGCTGTGTGCCCATGCCCTGCATGGATTCAGCAGGTCCCCAGTGTGCAGGTTGCTCTCCATAAAGCTCTTGGACATGGGGGGGTCATGTTTTTGCCCTTCTGTTGGGGGTCAGTTCTGTCAGGTACAGGCACATTTCTAAAACCTTCTGCTGCCTCTTTTCTTCCTCAGACCTCAACAGCAATGGATTCATCTGTGACTACGAATTGCACGAGCTGTTCAAGGAGGCCAGCCTGCCTCTCCCTGGGTACAAAGTGAGAGAAATCATCCAGAAGCTCATGATTGATGGTGACAAGAATAAAGACAGGAAGATTAGTTTTGAAGAGTTTGTCTATGTAAGTGATATTTCTGAATTGCCAGCAGCCTGGGGGGGCCCTTTTAGACAAAGCTAAGGAAGATCATAGAAGAGGTTGAACCTGACTTCTCAGCCACTTAGCCTAATCTTAATTTTCTTTTGACAAACTGATCAATTCTGAGGACTAGCCATGTAAAAATCAGTTCTTTGTACAGGTATCTGTGTATGATCAGTCTTTTGTGCTGTTATTGACAGCCTTTAGATTTGGACAGAGGAGAAATATTGGTTGGTTTTTTGAACAAAAACCAACCAACCAAAAAGAATTGAAGTGGTTTTCCTGTATGATAGCTTCATTGGAGGCCAAAATACTGTTTCCACATGAGGTGACAACTGGAAAAAAAGACTTGCAATGATCCAAGCTTATAGTATTTACTGGAAGCTATCCAGTTTTTCCAGGCACACAGATGAATGCGTGTTTTCCCCGTGTATCAGTATAATTTCCTTTCTCTGTTTAATGGGACTACAAGTATTTGCTAGAGTTGAAAGGGCATTTCATGACACTTGGATTTGTGTTAGGTGCTGATCTAGGGAAATTCAAATCTCTTGTCTTGAAAGGGAAGAACAGGAGTAAGGTGATAGGGCAAGTTGCAGGATCAGTCCTTTTTAGTAGAAATAGGCCAGAATTAAAAAATTTATTTATTTTAACAAAAGTGCAAGACTTCTGGAATAATGGTTTGATGTATGTTCTTCATCCTTTTGATGCTCTGATGACTGAATGCTGAAGGAGTAATTAAAGTATGTGCAGTACATTGAGGGAGCTGTTTTCATGTCAATTAGTTTTCTTGATATTTCTTAATTTATCTTTACTTTCTGTTCCTTAATTGTTTTCAGACCCTCTGAACTTTTTGAGTTCGGAGTCAGCTAGTAAGTTGGAGTTTGCAGTTTGTAAACACTTGCATGCTGGATGCATGTTTCAGCTGTTGGTTTGAGCTGGTCCATAACTCTTAAATTTGCACTAGGAAGGAATAAATAAATTTCTTCTGTCACATTTGAAAGGTACCAATGATTGAGTAAAGACAAAATGTCTTAGGGCAGCTGAGGTGTACATTAGCAGCAATGCTTAGCTGCATGATTTTCACAAACTGAACTCTTGCTCTGAGCATTTTTGCTGGAGTTTATGGTACAGAGAATGACATGAACTGACTTTACATTGGGACCGAGCGACTTAGTGGTACCTCAGCATCAGAGCACACATTCTCAAGAAGATATGCAATACCAGTAGTTAACCCACGAAATTCTAAAATAAATAGACCAACCAGAAATCCTCCAACTTTTGGGCTCTCAGATCTTCAGTCAACTTTACCTGATCAACCTCTGCATGCCATCAGATAATTTAACAGCACTGTATCATCATCTTGACTTGCCACCTTCCCTGTGTTTAAGGGACAGGGAAGGCAAGGTGTGACAACCAGCAGCCTAGCCCTGTAGTGACACCTCTGCAACCTGGTGTCCTCTCCTTTTAGCAGAAGCATGTTGTTGTCCTTCTTTACAGTGCTGTTTCATTGTCTTTTTCTGAGAAGTGTTTAGAGAACCTGTACACATTTCATTTGTTTTCAGCTTGGTTGAAACTAATTTAGTTCAGTTTTGAGGGAGTTACAGTAGGCTTTCCAGCCACTGAATCTTTTTTTTTTACTAATTGCTCCTCAGTTCTGTAGGGCCTTGGGGCCACTAACAGTAGCATCCAACCTGTACAAATGGCATGTTCAGTCTTCCTCTGCTAAAGCATCTCTTCTGCCCTCCAGCAAGAGGGTGTTTTGCCAGTTAGCCAAAGCTTGCTGTTGAGGAAGGGGGAATCTTTGCCTGGAGCACTCATTGTTACGCTTTATTGCAGATTTGACTGTTATATGCTTAAAGAGAATTGTTTCTTGGGTTGTGGAGAAAGTCTTTTGTGTGAACTAAAGTCACGGTCTCACGAGCATCTGGCTTACACAGAAAGGTTAAAATTGCACCACAGCTTTCTCAAGTTTGGCCCTGCTGCATGTGTTACCTGTGCTCAGACTGCAAAGGTTTCATGTTTTTTTCTTGTGGTCTCTTGAAATCTACTTGTAAAGGTAAATATATGCAAGGTACTTCATGCCTAATTCTTCTGTTCCAATAGGCACTTGCAGTGTGTGTTTGAGAAAGTGGGGTGACTCTCTGCCCACTGTCCATGTCAGATTTAATACCACTACACCCTTGCTAGGCCCTTCACATTTGCTGATTTTACTGTGAAGTTTGCTTTAAAGCTGAGAAGAAATAGTTCCTTCTGTGGTCCTTTTTGTTTTATGAAGATTAATTTTTCTTGTCTAACAGAGCACTTTAAATTGTAGATTTTTCAAGAGGTGAAAAGCAGTGATATTGCTAAAACATTCCGAAGAGCCATTAACAGGAAGGAAGGAATCTGTGCCATCGGGGGCACCTCAGAACTCTCCAGCGAGGGCACCCAGCACTCCTACTCAGGTACCACTCTGCTTTCCACTCTTCTCTTGGGTTTTTGGAGGTCCTATGCCAAAACGAGCCCATTTCTACCACCATGCCATGTGCTGGGCTTTAGTTCTATGAGAGCTGAGTGATCTCACATCAGGGTGAAAGCAGGACAGAATTTATATGCTGCAAATTTAACAGTGTATAAGTTAAATGTGTTCTTATTTGTTTTGTTAACTGTGTTTGCTGATGAAGTCCTTGTGTCACACTTGAGTATGATAAAATTGTTAAGTAACAAGTAAATAACAGGAATATTCTGCTAGTTGTAAGTGAGAGTCTTCTTTAAACTTTGTGTGACTAATAAAATGTGTGGTAATGATAGTGGGGCTGTTATTTCCCTGGGCTATTGTACTCTGGTTCTTTTGGGAAAATCTGTTATGAAAAACCCTGTATTAAATTTATGATTGGTTATCTTAGAGGAAGAGAAATATGCCTTTGTAAACTGGATAAACAAAGCCCTGGAAAGTGATCCTGACTGTAGGCACATTATTCCAATGAACCCAAATACAGATGACCTGTTCAAAGCTGTGGGAGATGGGATTGTACTATGGTAAGTCATGATGGCTCCTGAATTAAAAAAAAGTTAAAAATCAGCAAAATAACTTTGCAAAACTTTAGTTAGGGGAATTTTCATCCTATTCTAGGCTGGTTTTGTGACTGGTGTGTGTGCCTAACGTTTTGCACATATAAAAAGAGCCTCAGTCTCTCAGGCTTTCATTGCCATTGTGTGATGCCTCAGCTTTGGTGCCAGCTGATATTTTCATCCAGTGCTTTTGTTTGGGTTTGAGACTGAGTTTGCTGAGGGGGCAGAAGGCGCTTTGCAGGATCAGGAGTTGTCCTGGTGCAAACAGCCTGGTGCTGGGCTTGAGGAGGGGCACATGTGATAAATAGCCTATTCTCTTGGATGTTTAGGCAGACAGTGTCCTCTGTGGGAATGTTAGTTAGATCTTATTGTGCATTAACCCAAAAATGGATTTTCTGGGAATCTTCTTGTTCTTTTTAATAACTGCACTAAGTAAGTTAGGTGACTTATTCTGTTACATGCTGAAAACAGAAGGCATTCAGGGCTGCTAAATACCAGCAACCTTCTGTATATGAGGTTTTTGTTGGCTTTATGGGTTAGGTTCATTTGTTTTATTGTAAGTGAATTAATATAGTGGAGAACTGGATCAACCTGGAATTTCAGTAACTTTATCAATACACAAAGTAAGTTTAAATGAGTTACCTGTTCTCTTTAATTTCTTTTATTTTTTAACTTTAGCTCATGATGCATATTTTTAGTTTATTTCCCAAGTTTCAAGTAATTAATGGCTTTAGGCAGATTGAACTGAATAGGAAGTAGTTCATAATATAAAGTTTAAATTTGCCATATTTTGTGTTGATTAAAAGTTCATTGTGCTCACATGCTCCCCACTGAACTACTCTCCAAGTGTTTGTTCTTTTTTGGGGCAGGTTTTCTTGCCAGCAATAGTAAACCTTTACAATAGGAGGAAGTTTGTTGTCTTACTAGAATATGCAGTGGATGTCAGCAGAGCAAATGAGTCTTCACTAGTTCAGGGACTGCACTGTGAATAATTCATGTACTCTGCTCCAGCAGCTGAGATCAGTAGTGGATGGGAACATGTTTAAAGTTTTAGGCTTAGCTATTAGTTACAAATACATTCTTGATAATGTAAATATTAACTTCTGATTTATGCAATCTTGATTTTTATGAAAAAAAATTACACAAAAACAAGCAGGCTAAAGGAAATGTGCTGTGGTGAATATTGTCACAGTGCATTGAGTTTTGTTCGGATTAAATACTAAGTGTTGTTCAAATATCATTGGTTTTCCTCCTAACAGCAAAATGATCAATCTTTCTGTTCCTGACACAATTGATGAAAGAGCAATTAATAAGAAGAAACTCACACCATTCATAATTCAGGTATAAAGCATTTCTGTATTTTATTTTCTGAAATTCATGTTAAGATAGAATTGATGAATGTAGCATGGTGACTCAAGGCATTATTGTGGAATGTTGGAAAGGAGCAAGTTTTATAGCTTCTGTTTAATTAATAAATGCAGTTTTGTACCATGCATAATTGACAGTTCTGTAGGCATGGTTCAAAAATGCTGAATTAATGACAAAATGGGTAAAGTGGCTGAAATGTTGTGCACACGTGATATTGCTGTGGTGATTATGTACAGCACTGTCTTTTTTAAACAATGTGGTTATTGGTGTTGGCTGTGAATCATTTCATACTAGGGCAGGTTGTTTTTGTGAGGATGCCTCTGTGTGTGTGTGTAAATTAGCACTTCTCTAGCCTTATTCTTGTTGATGCCACTAGATACAACTAACTCGGAGGCTGAAACTAAATACCGGAGGCTGAAATTAAACCCTGGTACCTAGTTCAGTTCTTATTAATTCAGCCTGCTACCACCACAGCTCCCTTAAAACTTCAGCTGGAGAGTGGCTGGGTGTGTTTCCTCTGAGTTGCTGCTGTTGTAGCAGGGACAAATGGGAAACCTCCACTCTGCTGGTGCTGGATGAAAGGGAAAGCAGCATCTCCCTGGACTGTGTCTGACTGGGCTTTGCGGTTTGCAGGAGAACCTGAACCTGGCCTTGAATTCTGCATCTGCCATTGGCTGTCATGTTGTCAATATTGGCGCAGAGGACTTGAGGGAAGGGAAACCCCACCTGGTCCTTGGGCTCCTCTGGCAGATCATTAAGATTGGCTTGTTCGCTGACATCGAGCTCAGCAGAAATGAAGGTAAATTCAATTCTAAGTGATTACTTTTTTTTCTAAAGCATGAACACAGCATTGCTTGTGCTGTCAGCCCCAGCCCTGCCACTGCCTCTTCCCTCTCTCCTCTCTGCTGGAAGAAGGATCATCAGAGCATGTGCCAAGCTGAATGTTCTCCAGCCTGTTTGTAGCTGTGCAGCAGGTTCATGCAGGAGGATTGTGCCATCCTGGTGATGTGTGTCAGCCTTGGAGAGCTGGCTGAACACCAGTAAGTCAAGATGCAGCTTGGCTTGAGCCTGGCAGTGAATGAACACATTGCTTGGTGATGCCCTAGGCTGCTCCAGCTGAAGGTTCCTAACAGTGTTGGGATGTGACAAAAGCTGCTTGGATCCTTTTAGGATTAAAGACAACTGCATATCTTTCTCAAAAAAAAAAAAAAAATTAAAAGAGGGGCTTCAGCTCTGTGGTAGTTATTTGGTTCTAAAATCCTCCTTGCTACTGTTAGTGGTGCAGCTCAAGCTTTTGCGTTGTCCTTGGTGGTGAGAGACTGATGCTGCAGATCTCTCCCTGTGCTCACTTGGTCCTGCATGACAGCCTCCAAAATTTAAACTTTTCAAATCATCTGAATAGCTCTGATATTCCTGCATATGCTACCAGAGCATCTAGATGGATGGAGGGGCTTCAGTGTCTTTTATTTAAGCTTCCCCATCATGAAGTGTTGACATTGTTTGGCTTAGATTGAAAATTCATGGCAAAGGAAGTACTGGCCAGCTGAAAGGATGCTTATCTTGGCTCCTCTGGGATTTTTTAATGGTGCTTATGAAACTGCTTGGAAGCATTTTTCATTGAGATAGAAGTGCATTTGCATTTAGCTTCCTGTCATCAGCTTAAAAGACTGCACATAAGGTCCAGAGAATTTTGTTATACAAGAAAAGGGAAAATAATTTTTTCACATATTTTTCTAGATAATTTATACTCCTTTCTGTGTAACAACCAACTCTGCTAATACCCAGAATATTTTGACATAATCAGTAGTTGGTATTGTACCCCCCTGAAATCTTGCTGCAGCTTGAATTCTGTCATGCAGGTTTGACTCTCCCCTCATGATCATTTTTCTTGTAGCACTGGCTGCCTTACTTCGTGATGGTGAAAATCTGGAGGACCTTATGAAACTATCCCCAGAAGAGCTGCTCCTAAGATGGGCCAACTTCCACCTGGAAAATGCAGGCTGGCACAAAATCAGTAACTTCAGCTCAGATATCAAGGTACCAAAGCTCTCCTAATTTGCAGTGCCTGGAAAAAGACTAGGAGCTGGACAGGGATGTGTTTGCCTGTGTAAATGAGGCCTTTCATCCTCAGACAGGACCTTTCTTGACCCTAATTTACTGAGTGGTCTTACCAGGGGGGTTTTGGATATTATATTTGAGGTCCTGCAGTGCTGTTCTCTCTTGCCATGAAGATGAGCCCAGTGTTGAACTTTTTCCTCCAGTGCTGCTGTTGTTTTAATCAACTCTGAAACTGGTATCACTTATATGTTTTAAAATGTCCTTAATCCATATTTTGGTGGCGATAATGGGGGAAAATGCTTCACTGGAGAGTGAGACTTCCACATATTCTTGGCAAGTGATGGCATTTCATCTAAAGTGTCATGGGCTAGAGGGAGGAAGGGAAACAAGACCTCTTATTCTTCACACTGTGTTTAGTAGGAAGGGGAGTGGGGACTCAAAGCTGCTTTTCACATGTGAGTGGGGGCACTGGTGAGAAATGGAGGATGGTGAACTCTGGGTCAGTGTGGGGCATCTGGACACTGGTCTCAGCAGTTTTCTGGAGATTATTCACATGGCCAGCAGTTTTAAAGAGGAGAAAGAAGATTGAGATAGAAAAAAAATTGATAATTGAGGTGTATGGGGAGCATAGATCTGACTTGTGTGCATGGTCACTCTTATTTCCAATTTCAAAATTACTTACAGTTTTGCTGATAGCTGTTGGCTTCTCTGGTGCATCCCCTAGGCTGCCATGATATGCTGAGGTCTTCCTTAGTGCTGAAGACTAAAAAGACATGTAGTTGATAAATAATCACTACAGCTATTGGCTCCTCCTGGTTTGTGACCATCCCTGGCCTCTTTCCTCTAAGCTGTTCTAGCTAATGCACAGGCACAGAAGCAAACATTCAGACAACTTATAATCAGCTTTTTGCTTGGAATTTGTCTTCACTGAGCCATTTTCATCATTGCTGTGGCAGTAGGAATGGCTGCCTTGTTTAGAGGTTAGGGCTGCCTTGGGGCATCTGGGGGCCATGAGTGTGAGCAGCATGGGGTCATTGCCTCCTCCAGCCACTGCAGAGGTGGCTGTGACACCAGAGCTTGTAGCAAAGGCAGCTTTCAAACAGTCAAACCGCATAATTGTCATCTTAAATATTTCTAACCTTTTCCCCTTTGTTTCCTTTCCTGCTGCCTGGATTATTACCATTGTGCTCTCTCTTAAGCTTACAGATTTTGGCAGTTCAGTAAAGGTACATAAGCCAATTATGCACGGTGACTTGTTAAAAATGAGCTTGAAATGAATTGTTATGGTGTATTCACTGCTGTGCAGAAGAGCTGAATTTTCTTTTTCGTTCATTTCAGGATTCCAGAGCCTATTTCCACCTCCTCAATCAAATTGCACCCAAAGGGCAGAAAGAAGGAGAGCCTCAGATTGATATTAACATGTCGGGTTTCAATGTAAGTATTCAGGCTGTTGTGTCCTCATCCTGTAGAATCATGAACTACCTGTACCCTATCATTGCCCCATGACATCAGAGTAACCTGGTATCTTAATTTCTAGAGCGTGTACAGTGTCAGTGGCCACGTGCACACCTCAGGTGTGTGCTCAATTGAGTGCTTGCTGCCAGCCTGGTCACTACCCTCCAATTAACAGAGATGATTGAGAAATCCATTGTGGGCTTGCTCCATTCGGGAGCATATTGACTTCTTTTTAACCACCAAGTTCCAAAAGCATTAAAATTTGACAGCATGTGAACTTGGAAAGCACCATGCTAAGAAAAATAGCAAGACAAGCCATGATAGTGGCACAGCAGCAGAGGTTGGTGTGTGTGCCTCATCCCTTCGCTCAGTTAGTGACTGATGCCAAACATGGACTTGTGACATTGCTCCAGATAGTGATCAAGAGCTTCCCATCTGCTTTGTAGCCCAGTCTGTTCCATGGCAGCTCTTGTCCATTGCATTTCTGGCAGGAAAAGGATGACTTGCGGAGGGCAGAGTACATGCTGCAGCAGGCAGATCGACTCGGCTGCCAGCAGTTCGTCACACCGGCTGATGTGGTCAGTGGCAACCCCAAACTGAATCTGGCCTTCGTTGCAAACCTGTTCAACAAGTACCCAGCACTTACCAAGCCTGAAAACCAGGACATCGACTGGACCCTTTTGGAAGGTGATGGCCGTATCAGTCAAAAGATTAGCAGGAGGGGACTATCTGAAGTAAACAGTTGTGTCACTGGAGGCTGTGCCCTGCAGAGGTATCTCCATTGAAGTAACACCTATGATTTGAGGCTTCAGTGCTGCAGTAGTTGTTTACTCATTTGGGGCAGATGAGACGGGCAATTGACAGCCTGTTCAGCTGCTCTGACCCTGTTGTGGAGCCTGAACCTGTAGGCACACTGCCAGCAGCCCGTCACTCACCATGCTGAGGAATTTGGTTTTGCCATTTTCTGTGATGGGAAAGAAAACCTCAGAAATGCAGTGAGATGTTCATGGGAGCACTAATTGTTGGCACAACTGGGACTGGGCTGTAACAGCAGTTAGCTAACACATGTAAAAGACCTTCCTGCTCCTTTTTCTTGCCGAAAGTGCAAAAGGCTCTTTTGAGGCCTGAGGAAATCAAAATTATATCCAAGATTAGATAGCAGGGTCACCCTCTTCCTTTGAAAAAAAAATTATAGTAGAAAAAAATACTCTTTCTCTGCTCCTGGTGAGCTCTGCTACTCAAAGCTCCCTGCCCTGCTCAGCTTTGAACTTGCAGAATTTGCAGTGAACCTGTTTTCTGTCATGTAGGAGAGACGCGCGAGGAACGGACCTTCCGCAACTGGATGAACTCCCTTGGTGTGAACCCCCATGTAAATCACCTCTATGGGTAAGCTTTAGGCTCCTGGGAGACCCAGCTTTTTTTTTTTTTTCTTTTTTAGGGTTGTCGTTGAAATTGCAACAACCTGTAAAGAATAGCAATTATTCATGATGTGACAAAGTCAGAGTGCACTCAAATCTTGAAACATTAGACTTAATCCATGTTTTCCACTTTAGTGATCTCCAAGATGCACTGGTAATACTACAATTATATGAAAAGATCAAAGTTCCTGTTGACTGGAATAAGGTTAACAAGCCTCCGTACCCTAAACTTGGAGCAAATATGAAAAAGGTAAACATGTCAAAAGACTTTAAAGGAAGCCATGGACACTAAAAATTCCTGTTTGAGGCTTCCAGTCAAATGAGTGTGTTTGTGAGTGATTTTTCTGTTTAAACTCTCGTCCTGTGTAGCTGGAAAACTGTAACTATGCTGTAGACTTGGGAAAGCATCCAGCTAAATTCTCTCTGGTTGGCATCGGAGGGCAAGATCTGAATGATGGAAACCCAACGCTGACACTGGCCTTGGTCTGGCAGTTGATGAGAAGGTAGGACCCCTCTCAAACATGTGAAACTTGTGAATGGAGTACAGAATTTGGCAAGTTTCTTCCATGAGAGCGTTGCAGCACCTGGAACAGGTCACCCAGAATGATTGTAAAACCTCTGTCCTTTGGAGGGTGTCTGAAATAAACCTGGACAAAACTGTGGTAGAGCAGCACGTGAGAGGCTGGAGCAGGCACCTCTGGACAGCCTGTTGGTGGACCTGTGATCATCCTGTGACAAAGGATCACCTCTCTCTCACCTGCTTAAGTCTGGTTCACAAGCAGAAACCCTGAGCAGGAACATTACACAACTTTTATGTTCTGATTTTTAATTGGAAATTGAGAGGGAAACATTCTGGGGCTGCTTTATAGCCCTCTTTTGTGTTGGAATGGGGGAAAGATGAAAATAACAGATAAAGATCTTCCTGTTACCTAGTTCTGAAGAATTGTAAGATTATGCAAATATATGTCTGGAAAAAAGGTGTGTGGTAGCTCCTAATTTGACATTAAGGGTCTGAATGCCAAATCCTGAGGTAATCCACACCTTTTAGGTAATGTATTACCCCCATTGGAGCAAATGCTCAATGATCAAACAGTTTAACAAGTGTCCTGATCCCAGGCAATTTTGTGAGCTTCTATTAAAGGACATGAAATGCTAGAAAGACTAAATGCTTTAACAGAAATCACACTTCAGATAAGATACATGGTTCTTTCTTTTTGCTAAAGGAGTTAAAAAAAAAACCAAGCCCAGAGCTGAGACTATATAGACTTTCCAAGCTGCCATGGCTCATCTTGCATCCTGGCTGCATGGCTATGTCCTGGCTCTGTGCCTAATCTTGTTCTCTCTGCTGGTTCTCAGGTACACGCTGAATGTCCTCGAGGACCTGGGTGATGGTCAGAAAGCCAACGATGATATTATAGTCAGCTGGGTAAACCAGACCCTTAAGGAAGCTGGCAAGTCCACCTCCATCCAGAACTTCAAGGTGCAAGTTCCCTTCTTGCCTACAAAAGGAGACGAGTACTCAAAATTTTTTCCTCGGCTGGAGGAACAGCATGGGCATCTTAGAAAGGAGTTTAAACAGGACAGGATTCAGTCTGTGCTGGGAACAGAGTGGCTTCAAGCCACAAGATAGGAGACTGTTTAGGACTGCCCATAGCGGGGAATAGTGTCAGAGGAGGGGGGGGTGGTCAGGATCTGGGGCAGAGATGGGAGTTGAGATTCTGGCAAGCAAAGGGGCTGGAGCTGGTGTGCATTTGGAGGTGAGCATTGTGCCTTGGGCTGTACTCAGCAGGGCAGAGCTGCTGCCTGCACAATGATTACTTCTTTGGATTTTCAGAGCACTTGCAGTAAATTGGAGTGATAGTATTGTGTCATCACCAAAGGTGAGGCAGCAGTTTGATTTTCCCTCTGGTCCACCTGGGAATAGTCACTAACACTGCTGCTTTGAAAAGGCTCATTTAAAACTTCTTTGGTTGCATGTTGCAGAGCAGCTGAATTGAGGTGAGGATTATGCTTTAAGGATTGGACACTCATCTTTACTTCTCTGTCCCTGTATTCTCTAGGACAAGACTATCAGCACAAGCTTGGCAGTGGTGGATTTAATTGATGCCATCCAGCCTGGTTGTATCAACTATGACCTAGTAAAGACTGGTCACTTATCGGAAGATGACAAGCAAAATAACGCTAAGTAAGTTTTCTCTCTCAAAAGCTGTTTTTCATTGGAAGGGTGCACATTCAATGTGCTGGCCTCAAGCTGCAGGTGTTTTGACCACTGTTTATTGCTGTGGTTTTCAGTCTCTTTTATCACTACTTTTTACACAGGCAGCACTTACTGAAATAGAGTTGCTGTCCTTTCCTGTGACGCTGGAGGGAGCAGTTGGCTGAACTCTGGCTTGCTGACAGAAATGCAGAACAGCTCCGGCAGTTCTTACCAATGATACTCAATTTCTCACCTGTTTGTTCAGGCATTTGAAGTGTTCAGCTGGTGGCTCAGAGTTTTGAAATTGAACCCTTTTATATCTTATGTCTTGTTGAATCATCATAGATTGTCAAGTTTAAAGTATGCCTATATAAAACATGCCTTTGAAATGTGTGTTCTGTGACTGTTCTGCAGTGGAAGAATGACAGTAAAATTTCTGGCAGATAATAGTCTCACTTTGTTATTCATAAGGAGCAAAGAGAAGAGGAAATGTTACATGATTAATCCTTCATTATATATGCTATTAGCCCTAACAAATATTAATTAAGATTCTTTTTTAACTGTCAGTAAAATGGACTTGACATTCAAAGGTCAATTTTCACATTAAAAACACTTTACTGTGGAAAAGGAAAACAGCAAAAGATGAGAAAAACTTGTAAAACAAAAGGATGTGGTGTGATCAAACTGTTCCGCATCTTGAATCTTAATAAAGAATAGGTGAAATTGTGTTGGATGGGGCAGGATTTGACTTGTCATTTACTGGTAGCATTCTTGGTGCTGACCACCTCATCTTTCCATGGTGAATAGGTATGCTGTGTCCATGGCAAGAAGAATTGGTGCCAGAGTTTATGCTCTTCCAGAAGATCTTGTGGAGGTGAAGCCAAAGATGGTCATGACCGTGTTTGCCTGCTTGATGGGCAGAGGAATGAAGCGAGTATAAAAGGGATGATCCACGTAAAGAAAAAAAAAAAACAAAATGCAACAAAAACCCAACCTGCCACCCTGAGTGCATGAGTAGCAGATCGTCTGTGACCACGTTGAAATGCTGTTGGCCTTGGAACTGTTGAAGTTCAAAGGACTTTGCTTTGCAAGAAAAATTTATCAAAATTCTCAGGGGGAGGAGTTTTAACCAACTGACGTGCTCTTTTCCCAAAGGAAAGTTTAACTTATCAAGAGCTCACAGAAATGCATTCATAGCAGACCTGCATCTTGCAATATTGCTCTGGAGCTGTTTTCACTCCATTGTTCCTCAGATACTTGACATGTGGTTTTTTACCCTTGAGGGCTATAAGGTGGTTGGTATGAGTTGTAATGGAAACAAATCTAATTTCTATCTGCAGCCTACTTTAACTTCTGTCATACAGTCCAAGCATATTTTAGGTTTGACCACATCCTTAATTTTGCAAATAAAGCTACAGTACAAGATGGGACCTGCAGGCCAGCTCACAATGCTAAATGAGAAATGTGTAATTAGGAAGATGTACTTCCTCTGGTATTCTCTGTACATGGTGCTTTTTTGTACATCTAACTATTTTGATTACTTTACCAATAAAGCATGGCAGTTTTTTCTCTTGCTGCTTATAAAAAGGGTTTTTTTGGTTTGTTTGTTTTTTAAGGTTATACTACATATGATAATACCACCATCCTTGGACCTCTTGCAGTAACATATGATCATGTTGCTGATGGCATGGTTACACCTGAGAATGGAAGTGAATGCATTTTTGTATTCATCTTGGTTCAGTTCTGTGCACCTAGAAAATAATTTTTACAAAAATCTGCATGAAAACTATAACTTTTTTATTTAAAATGCTATTAGATACAAAACCATATTACATTGTGGAGAGGTTTTGTGCAGGGAATAGGCAAATGGTATAAACAGCAGGGTTCAATAAAGTGAACAGCAAATGTGCTGGAATATAAAATTATTTTTACAGATAAATGGAAGGAAGCATTGTCGCCAAAGAAGGAAGATGTTGTATCCATAGGATTTAATATTCTCTTGCTTTGGCAAGCTGTTTGCAATATTTTGAGATCATATTGCTATTCCAAGCTATTCAAAGTGATATAATATGGTGGTAAAGCATTAGTTGAAATAAAAATATTTAAATACATGCTTCTCTCCTTATTTACACTGACCCAGCATGGCAGCCTGTCTTCAGTTGCAGCTGATGCTTCTGGGCTGCAGTGCCACACACAATCTTTCTTCATCTTTAATGGCCTGATGTAAATCTGATACTAGGTACTGGTCCTTCAGAGCATGTTGAGGGGTTGGTGCTGCTGGGAGCACAGCAGGGAAAGGTCCCTTAGAAGCAAAGTTTGTCTGAATCAACAGCTTCTGTATTGTTGTGCCTTGGAGGCTTCAGAGATGAACATTTGTATGAGGGCTAATTGAGTGAAAGGGACTTAATTTTTCTGTGTGTAGGAGATGAAAAAAGGGCAGGTGAAAAGGAGGAATTTGACAGGGAGCTGAAGAGGGGCTGGGGCACCTGGGAGGAGATGAACAGGAGCCCTGCCTGCTGCTGGGGTGAGGGCATGGGGGCTGTGATGGCACCAGCTGGGAGTGCTCCCTGCTCTGAATGTGGAGCGTCAGCAAACCACCCCAGTGATTCCCTGCATGAAGCCTTGTGCAGAGCTGGCTGGAAACTTTCCACTGGTACAATTTTTTCACAAGAAAAGTATGTTAACAAAGCTTCCCACAGGAAATTGCATGTTTTCACTCAAGATGGAGCGATATACCATATCACAGCCATCCCACTGAAACAGTGTTCTGGTGATTTATGGCACTGGCTGGGGGCATGGTTTAATTAAGGTCAAAATTCTTGGACTTTGGAAGTGGCCACGTGCATCTGTCCTGTCTTGCCTCTTTTGCCTCCTGGTACTGGGTTAAAGGGGGAGAAATGGGTACTTTGACAATTACAGAATGGGAAAGCATCTCCTTGTGCTGGATGTATTTAAGAAAGAAAAGTTTGGAGTCCAAGCAAAGCAGATCTCTCACACTGAAGGTCCAGTGCAGAACAATCAGGACAAACCCAGTGCTTTCTCTCCTTAACAAGCAGGTTTTCAAATTGTTTTGTCAAACACACCTAAAATTTCCAACAGGAGATGTAAACTTTAACACATTTCCTTCTTCCTGCAACTATTTTTGCTCTTTAATATTAAATTACTTGTTAGTATTTACACTTCATTTTGCTTGTTCAATTACATGCTTTTTGTTTCCTAGGTTTTTTAGCAGTGTCAGCTTTGATGCCTTGGAAAGGCTGACCTGGAACAGAGACTGGACAGAGCTAGAGAATAAAGTAGATATTTATTGAAAGGCCTTTAGGGTACACCTTGGGCAGGACAAGAGCCTGACCAGGGCTACACCCAAGGTGGATTTAAAATGGTCACAAAATGGATGACCGGTCACAAGGTCTTACACTTTTATAAGTTTTGGTCCATTTGCATATTGGGGTTTAATTGTCCAATTACAGCTTTGGGTTGTGAAGTATCATCCTTCTTGTTTTCCTTCCTCAGTCCACTGTTGTTTATGCTTTTGGGCCTGAAAGTTGTCCTTGGTCTTCAGCAGGAAAAGGGATTTGTTTTGTCTACCTACTCTGTGAAGAGAGCTTACTAACACTTAATATGAGGCTCAGAACTACATCCCTAGGCAGCACAGAATCTGAAAAACATGAAAGCTAAAACTCAAGGCATCAGTATTAATTTTTTTTTAAACAGTTGGACTTGCTGCTTCCCTTGTGGGTGCATGTTGTCCTTACCCTTAATCTTAAGGTCCTCCTTCAAATGTCATCGCAAGCCCAGACCACCTCCTCAGGGCCTGTGTTTTCTGGCCTTTTTCTTGTATTCCTTGCAAGTTTCATTTTTTGTGGATTAAAAATGTAGACACATGTTCTCCCTGAGCATACTGTGTATAACTTGTTAAATATTTCTATGACTTTTTATCATAGCACAGAGGAAGCAATTTAGTTGTGCTCCTGTTACTGTTTAATGAGGTGGTAGTGTAAAAGTGGAAGGAATATTTTCTCAAAGCATTCAGAGATTGTCCATATAAATTTTTCACTGTGCTGGTTTTGCATTGATTGAAGAAAGCTGTGGCAAAAACTAATTAGAGACTGTGAAAAACGAGGTTCACTTTCTTGGAAAAATTTAGAAGTTTAATAAAAAAATTAAAAAGAAAATAGACAATTAGGAGAGACAAAAGCAAAATACATTTTCTCGGCCGAGGGTGCCTGGCACAGAACCAGCCAGCACACCGTTAACAAAGAGTTTGTTCATTAAAAACATTAGCCTGTTGCATATTTAAAAATTCACATGCATGATTCAAACATTCCTTTTGAGTATGAATTCCTTTGTTTAGTCCCAACTCCCCCCCCAACCATTCCATCTGGCAGACCTGTCCTCGAGTGGCTCCATTCTGTCTGAGAGCACAGGTCCCATAAATAATTCTCCTGGGGTTCTGGTCATTTTCATTTGGACAAGATACTTGATAACAGAAGTATAATTGCTTTCTTGGTCAGCAATCTTCATGCAGGAAAACAAAAGACCCTAGTCTTCTAACACTAAGTTACAATCAAAAAAAATTATATTCATCACATTTCTAACTTCTATTAATAAAAGAAAATACAGTACAATCTTCCTACATTACACATACAATATTCATTTTAATATTTGCAAAAAGCCAACTCTATACAATGCATTTATAACAAGATTGGCTTTGAATGTTGACAGCCTGATTAACCAATTAAATATGGGATATGCCTCTGGACTAAACAGGTTAAAAATCAGAGGAATTCTGGGAAAACCTCTTTTTGCTTCTGGCCTGGTAGGAGGTAACAGAGGTATTGAGGCTTGCCCCGCTCTGCTGCATGTCCCCCAGGCCTGGTGCAGCTGGCCAGTTCCTGCCGCTGCAGCAGTCCCGGCCGGATTGGGCCAGATGACTGCTGGGCAGAGGGCGGGGAGGAGAAGAGGCCCAGTCCCAGCTGGATTTGGCCTCCAGTGGCTGTTAAAACCTTACTGCTAAAGCCGCACTTCCATCGCAGCCTGGGAGGCCTAGCAAGGCCAGGCCAGGCCCCCCCCCCCCCCCAGCGGCTGCTGGGCAGAGGAAGGGGGGGAAAAGCCCAAGCTGCAGGCATGCTGCTATGAGATCCTAGCTGTCCCTCCCCCCCAGCACGATCTAGCCACCACTACCAAGACCCCTTGCGGAGGGAGGGGCCCAGCCCTCGAGAGATCCTGGCCCAGTCCCAGCTCAGCCTGAATTTACCACCTTTGGCCACCTCCCAGGAAAGAACCATCATGCCCTCTGCAGACCTGGGAGAATGTTAGCTCTTTCCTTGCGCAGATGAAACTTGCAAGGCACTAACCTTTCTCTGAGTGAGAGAAAAGACAGAGTGAAGACAGAGAAACAATATGAAGACATCAAAGTCAGTAAAGGAAGAGTTACCTCTTAGATGGAAGAAGATGAGAAGATGCCTTAATTTTAGGCTGGAAATCTTTTGTGAGCTATGGTAATAGACTGTAATATACTAGAATATCCCTTTAAATCGTGGAAAAATATGCATTGGGGAGATGAGAGTATTCAGATTGCAGATATAAGCAAAGGCATTTGTGATGGACTAAGTAAATATTGAAGTAGCTGTGATCTTATGAGAAGCTTGAACAGAGAGAGAGATGAGATGAAGATGAAGATCTTCCCCTAGAAAGAGAAAAGATCTCTGTTCCTAGAGATGAAGGAAAACTTTTGCTTTTGGAACCATTCACCTTTAAAATTATACCCCAGGAGTGTCCATGGCCTATATGCAGCTGTGGGAAGGCTGTGTGATATGGGAGGACCTTCACAAATGCAGATTCCCGGGCGGCTGCTTTTGTGAGAATTAAAAGCCACAAGAAGACTGTTCTTGTCTTGTGGGGAAGTTTCCATGGCAGACTAAAAGAGACTTCTCTCTCTAAAAGAACTGATGAAAGACTTTTATAGGTGGTAAACTGACCTAGAGTTCCAAGTTTTGTCTATACGTTGTCTGTGAGAAAGAAAAGAAGCTGCTGGGGGAGAAGTGTTTTGAAAGTTTTATTCTGATTCTTATTAATTTTTTCTCTCTTGTAGTTTTGTTAATAAACCTGTCTTTATACCTTTTTAAGTTTTGAGCCTGCTTTGCTTCTCTCCTAATCCTATCTCACAGCAGAAATAGAGTAAATAATTCTATTAGACACTCAAACCACTACACATTATTTGGGAAACAGAAATTGGCGAATGTGAAACCACTACATTCACCAATTTGTATTATTCAATGGAAAAATTGAATCTTTTAGGGACTTAAGAAATTGCTGAGGTGGACTTTGCTCGCTTTTTTGCTTCTGCCTTTTTTGCTTCTGCCTTTATTGCTTCTGCCTTTTTCTATTGCAGCTTGATAGAGAGGAATGCAAAAGCAAGAAACCAGCTGGAGTTTTTTTCTACTACTTCTAAAAGTATGTGAAGCTGAGGAAAGTGAGGATGGTGAAACAGCACAATGTAAGCAAAAATTTATTGTATTGACCGTTAAATACTTTGCACAAACCTAATCACAAATATAACAAGGATGCAGCATGTGTGGGTTTGTTGTGAAGCCCCACTTCATCCCTTCCCTGGTGTAACAACAAAAGTTGGTCCTGCTCTGCACTCCATGGCAGGTTTCCCATGTCAAATTGTGCTGGTTTGTGTGGTTTTAGCCCTAAACAAGGGCTTATTTCTCTCTTACCTCTTATCAGCTTGGGATAATTCCTCTAAGGACAGGGACAAATGTGGTGTGTCTGGCACACATTCTGTTGCTTCCTTCTGCGAGCACCAAGTAAACATTGGATAAGGGTTTTTAATATACCTGCACAAATGGAAAATTCCATTTGGGAGGACAGAGAAGGCTGATCTGTGTCTCCCAGCAGCTGAAGGAAGCCAGACTAGAGGTATGGCACTGGAATTGTGCTGTGACAGAGCTCCTTGATGGCATGCAGGGAGACACAACTTGTACAGATCATCCCTGAGACAAATTACCTCTTTGCAGGGGTAAATGCAGAGCCACGTTAGCAGAGGTTCAGTGCTGTGAGGAACAGCTGAGTGATAAAATGTTTTACATGGTGGTGTTTTTGCCCACACTTCCAACACTGTTGTACATTCTAACAGCAGAGATCCCCATGTGCCTGCTGTGGGAAGGTACCACATGCTCACAGTGATGCTGATGGACTGGGCCTTTTCTAAGGACTCCAGATGTCCTGGAGCACGTGCAATTTATTCCTATTTCAGCAATACTCACAATATGCCCAGTATGGGCTGGGCAGGGAAGGCAGCCCCTCCCAGGGAGGTCACACCTGGCTGTGGTCAGTTGCAAAATAGGGAGGACAGATGGGAACATGCTTCCCAGCCCCACATCACCAGCACAAGCCCCAGGCCTGAACTTGCCAATGTGAGCATTTGCATTGAATTTTGACGTTAGCATTTCAGATTAGATTATTGCACATGAATGAAATAATTTATTCCTATATAATAAAATCCCTTTATTTCCATATAAAATCCATCTGTCATGAAAACCATTGTTCAGAAACAAATTTCAAGAAAATAAATAAGTAGCCTCCATTTTATAATTGAAACACCATTAAAACGTGATCACCATGGTGCCCCATCCCCTCTCATTGTACCACATGTGGCAGGCAAGTGCCAGCAGGATGAGCTGGCCTGGCATAGCGGGGGGTCTGGGAGCCATGCTGGTACTGGCTGAGACAGAGATTTGAGAATTTTAGAGGATCCTTTATAGTGGACCTCTGTATGTTAGAATGTATTTCAAATAGTGCTTTAGAACATATATTAAATCACATTTTAGAAGGCATTTAGTGGACACCGAACGCTGTGTCTGTTAACCTTTTGTATATTTTTAAGCATCTGGGCCTCCTCGGTTATAATAAAAAGAAAAATGTAAACACCCCGGAACAGCAGGGCTAAAAATGCAGATCAAAAGAGACAGCCCAGACTCTTAGCCGGCATAAACTGAGTATCCCCTTGAAAAGATGCCAAAAGGGCCAGAAGCCACACAGAAGAGAAAAAGGTGAAGAGTTCATTGAAGAAGACTCCTTTTCCTTTGTCCTCCAAGACCCCCAGAAGACCAATGCAGCAAACTGAGCATGCCCAGATGGGCATGGAGTTAATTACCATACGAGGATGGGCAGGGCCAGGGAATGAATATGTATGAGGCGGATTGTGCAATGTTATGCATATGTAAGACCCTGGGGAATAATAAGGGGGAAAGACCGTGGGGTGGGCATGCGTGTCTTTGGTGAAGTTATTCCCCATGCATCTTGGTGCCGATTGAATACATACCGCTCTAACAACTGTTATTAGTTGTGGAGTTTTATTTCCACCCACGTTTCACTGGCCACCCTGCACTTGTCTTCACTGGCCAGCTCCAGTGGCACCATGCAGTCCCCCAGGTCCCCAGGGTGGGGCTCCTCAGGTGCTGTTATGTTGGGAGGGCCCAGGAAGGCGCAGTCCAGTCCCTTGATGACAACCCAGCATGTGGCTGTCCAGTGCCAGAACCAGAGCATGCTGCGGTCACACCTCCAGGGGTTGTGGGACAGGAACACATACTTCAGTTTGGTCAGTTCGGTGAACAAGCGCATGGGCAGGGAGTTGAGGTTGTTTCTGCTCAGGTGAAGGAAGTGCAGCTTGTTTAGATAGAAAGAAGATTCTGAGATCAAGGAGACCTGGCTGTTGTTCAAGTACAAATTTCTCAAGTTGAGCAGCTGTCTGATGGTGCAGTCAACAACAGTGATTCTATTGGCTTCAAGGTGCATGGTCTTGAGCTGGATCAATCCATCAAAAAGGTGATTAGGCAAATGAGTGATGAAGTTGTGTCCTAAATTTAACATGTTCAATCTAAGAAGCTTTGCGAAAGCTCCATTTTGAATGATCCATATCCAATTCTTCCTGAGATTCAGATTGTACAGGGTTTCCAGGTCCTTCAGAGAATCTCTGCCAATGGCTTCTATGTGATTGCCCTTCAGGGACAACCTCATGAGGCTGGAGAGGTTTCTAAAGGTTTGTGGGACATACTGCATGTTATTGGAGGCTAAATCAAGCCTTTCTAAAGAAGGAAAGTGTGAAAATAGAAGTGGATGGATTTTGAAGATATTGAAGTTGGACAAATCCAGGCTGATGAGGTTTAATAGTCCTCTGAAAGTGTTTGTGTGCAGGTAGGTGAGGCATGAGTTCCTGCTGAGGTGCAGTTCTTGCAGCCTGCTGAGAGCAGGGAAAGTTCTTGGGGTCAGGAAAGTCAAATTGTTCCCATCTAGCCAGAGGCTGTGAAGGAAAGTCAGGATTCTGAGGGTGTTGATGTTGAGAATCTGCAAATAATTGTTAGAGAGGTTTAGAGAGATGGTGGATGCTGTTATTTCTCCAGGTAGGGTTTCCAGTCCAGCTCTGTTGCAGAGGATGGTCTCTTCAGGTGTACATTTGCACATGCTTGGGCATGGATTGGAGACATTCAAACTCAGCCCAGCCTTTGCTGCACCAATAAATATAAATATAATGAGAAAGAACATGACCAGCCACACATCAGTCACAGCATCTAATACCTGATGGATAGTAGAGAAGGAGGCAAGAAAAAGAGCATATACCTTTTGGGCAGGTGAACTGCGGGCATGGCAGGGTCAGTTGGACTGTGCACTGTGAAACTAAATTAGCTGGTTCTTCCTGCTGCAGCCCCGTGGGGTTAAGTGTTTAGGCACATCAAAGCTGATTAAGTGCTGCCCTGAGAGGCAGGGAGACTTCTCAGCCCAGCATCATGCTCTGATAGTGTTTTTCCCCACCTCCTGCCCCCTGCAAACAGCAACAGGTAGCAGACTTCCCCTGGCAGTTGTCTGGGAGAGGCTCCTGCTCATGGGTTATCACCATTCTCAGAGTCTGCTTGGCAGTTGGCTCAAAACAACTGTTCTGGGAGAAAATTTTGTGATTTTCTCCAGCTAGAACTTCAGCAAAGGCAGTGGAAGGTGGCTCTGCAATCCATGTGTGAGGTGAGGGCTCTCATCCCAGTATGGCTGCACACACTGACAGATGCCCCAGGCTCGGGCTCAGGCTCAGGGAAATGCAGCTGTGACCAAGCCCTGAGCGCAGCTTTGGTGATAGCTGTGACTCCTCTGCAGTAAGATGGGAGACAGCCAGGAGCTGTGCAAGCCTCACATTCTCCAACAGCTGGGAAAGCGCAGGGGAGTGCTGTGTCCTGGCAGTGCCTCTTCTTGGGATAAGCCCTGAGCCATCTATGAGTGGTGAAAGATGAACCCCATGGCTGAAACATGAAGCACCCCAAGGGCACACTGTCCTTCCCAGGGCACTGCCTGTCTCCAGCAGGTCTGAGGATGCCACTGAGCAACTGGAGCTGGACTTGGGTCCTTAAAAAACTGTGTCCTTGCCCCTGCCCTGTTTTTTATCCTATATCCACAGTGCAAAGGGAAAGTGCATTTGGGAGCCTGATTGATGAACTCAACAGCCAGGGATCAGCAATCTCCAGACTGATCATTCTGCAGGAGGACCAGACCCAGGGCTTGCAGCTGATGTGTCATTAGGCCAGCCAGTGACACAATTGCTGCTCTTGTTTTCTTGTCACTCTTAATTTTTCTTTTCCACTTCTCTCTGATGGAGTTCTCATGTGTTCTGATGTGCTTGAAGCACCTTTTGTCAGCCTCCTGCCTTCCAGGGCATTTCCTTGCTCTTAATTTCTTGGTCTGTCTCAGCTTTTCTCTTTTTTTCATGTTTTACAAGATTGGGTTTTCTTTCTCTCCCCTGTTCTGCTAGCTCTGTCCAGACAGTGGCTAAACACCCAAATATATAGTATGCCCAATAGTAAGTGTGACCTGGACAAGTTTGCAGCTCTGTTGTTTTCTCAGCAGAAGCAGATTGTTTCCTGTGCTGTTAAATCGCTATGTTGGCTTCAGCTAGTTGTTTTCTTCTTCATTTTTTCAAGCAACAATCCCCTGAAGAACAGCTTCTCCCTGGAAGCTTGGCCAGGATGATTATGTGTAAAGGAGACCATCTTCCAGCTGTAAACATCACTTATTTAGTTAGACAGGCTTTGGTGCAGTGTTACTGGGGGCCAAAATCTGGTTTCCACCAGAAGCAGCAGCGCCCAGGGGCTGATCCTGGGAGCCCCAGAGGAAGGTGGAAATGTGCACTGCTCACCCCATCCAGCTGATTGTTTCTGAGGTCAGGCCAAAGATTTTGGTGGGTGAATCTTTGTTTTCTGTATTCCTGGCTCAGCTGGGGCTGCTCCTTTGAGGACATCACCTTGGAGGGGTGTCCTGCTGCTGGGATCTCCATGGCATCTCTTGCCTCCTGATGCAGCACAGCTAGGAATATCCATCACTCCGTGACTTTGTCAGTGCAACCCTGTTGTCCTAGGTTGACAGGGACTTCTATCCTATATCCTATATCATGGGACTATTGTGGTGTCTAGCAGCTGCTCCCTCCCCCCTTCGGTGGGGACTGCGGTTGGCTGCTGGGCGGGCTGCTTTTCTGCTCGGCTCGGGCAGCTGCTTTTGCTGCTGGGCTGGCTGTTTTTCTGCTTCTGCTCTGGCAGCTGCTTTTGCTTCCGCGCTCGCTGCTTCTGCTCGCTGCTCTTGCAGCTGCCAGCTTCTGCCAGCTTCTACCTGCTTTTTTTTTTTCGTTTTTTCCTCTTTCCTTTTTTTCTTTTCCCCTTTCTTTCCCCCCCTGCCCCCCCCCCCCCGAAGATTAGGACCGGCTGTGGACTGACCTGACCTGAGGAAGTTCGGGAATTTCTAGGGCCCGACACAGAAGCTCGGCACCGCTCTCCGCACAGTACCTGTTTTCTTTTTTTCCTTTTGTGTGGGGAGTGTTGTTAATAAATAGGTTTTTCCACTTTCCCTCCAAGGAGTTTTTCTTCCCTCCCGAACCCAGGGCTGGGGGGTGGGGGAGGGGTGGTGGAGGTTTGTTTTAGGGGTTCTCCCCCTAATCTGTTCCAAACCGGGACACCTGTGAAGGAGACAGATTTCTGTTGATCTCTGTGCAGGACAAGTGAGCTGCACTGTGTGCTTGGGAATGCTCTTGCCTTTAGCTGAAGTTTGTAGCTCAGGCTGAAAAAGATGGATCTCTTGCTCTGGTGTCCCTTTTATTCTACACAGGCTTTATTTCTGGTTGTAACTTTTTATTCTACACAGGCTTTGTTTCTGGTTGTAATTCTGGTTGTAATTCCAGCAGTGTTACCATGTTCTAGCTCTTAGCCCAGTGCTCTCTGTAACTCTCCTTGATTTCATATTGGAAATTTTCAGACCAAAAGCATGCAGCTCTTGGAGCTCATTGCTGACAGATGTTGCTTAACTGGACTAAAACACTGTGGTGGAACAGGACCACACAGCTGCAGAATGTTCCCTTGCTTTAGAGACTATAGGGCCAAGGAAACGCATAAGTATCAAAGTGATCAGATTTTTACACTTTGTCACAGGTTTGGCAATTCCGGTTTCTCCCTGTAAAGATTCCACAAAGCATGGAAGTGGGGTGGCAGCTGCCTTGCCAGGATCTTGGCTGTGGCTGCCTGAACTTACCGATGGCAGCCCTGGTTGCAGCTGCCCTTGGAGTGGAAGCAATGCAGTGGTATGCCAACACTCAGCATTGTGGAGAGCTAAACCTTTGCTGGGGGCTGAGTGCTGGTCCAAGAGAGTGGCCACAGGAATGTCCTGTGTGTGCTGCAGTGCCCAGTGCTCCTGTGCAAGTGCTCAGCATTGCCTGTCCAGCTCCAGCTTCCTGAGCATCTCTACTACAGTCATTGCCATGCCAAGCACTTCAGAGACAAGATAAGGACATGCTCCTTGAGAAGAACTGATACATCAGTTTTTTCTCTACCTACCTTTTAACACACTTTCCCTTTATGGTCTGTTCAAATATTAGCATCCTGCTCTTGGGTTCTCTTTTCCAGGCTCAGCTCTTTGTGCTCCATGTGCAGGGACTTTGATTGTCTCGCTCCATCTGCTTGGAGGGTTTCTGGAGTGCATCATGTGTTTTGGCTGAGGTGGCTCATCTACCCGCCTTCAATGGAAAAGCTGAACCACTGCAGGTCTTCTGTTAAAATGTATTCCACTCACCACATTGATGAAAATACCTGAATCCAAAACTGGGAAAATTTTAATGATAAAAGAAAGACCGGTTTCTGCAATTCCTAGGGAAGTGGAAGAAGCAGTGATACCCTTCGTCTGGGAAACAGACATACCTGGAAAATTTAAATTAGCACAACCAGTGCATGTGGAATTAAAGGAAGGAGCTAAACCCGCACAGGTAAAACAATATCCAATAAAAATGGAAGCACGACAGGGAGTAGCCAAGATTATTGACAAATTTCTGAAATACCAAATTTTAGAAGAATGTGAATCAGAATATAATACACCAATATTCCTAGTAAAGAAACCAAATGGAGATTACAGACTAGTACAGGACCTTAGGGCAATAAATGAAATAACCAAGGATATTCACCCAGTAGTTGCAAATCCATACACATTGTTAACATCTGTAAAAGAAATTTATAAATGGTTTTCTGTGATTGACCTTAAAGATGCATTTTTCTGTATACCTCTCGATGACCAAAGTAGGAACCTTTTTGCCTTTGAATGGGAACACCCACTCACCTGGACATGACTACCCCAGGGTTTTAAAAAATCCCCCACTCTATTAGGAAACCAACTAGCAAGAGAGCTGGAGATCTGGACCAGACAAGGGCAAGTACTAAGAAACCAATACCTTTTGTTGCAATATGTTGATGACATACTGATAGCGACAGAAGAAAAGGCAACCTGCATAAAGGTAACTATTGAGATCTCAAACTCACTGGGTATGGGAGGATACAAAGTATCCAGAGAAAAGGCACAAATTGCCCGAGAGACTGTGATTTACCTGGGATGTGAAATTTCGCAGGGACAGAGAAAACTGGATACTAATCGTATCCAAGCTATTTGTGCTATTCCAGAGCCCCAGAACCTGCACGAGCTGCGGGTCTTCCTCAGGATGGCAGGATGGTGTCGCCTATGGATCATGGACTATGGACTAATTGCCAAACCCTTGTATGAAGCACAGAAGATGCAGCCATTCACCTGGGGCAAGCCACAGAAAGAGGCCTTCCAAAAACTGAAGGAAGCACTAACAACTGCTCCGGCTTTAGGGTTACCTGATCTTTCCAAAGACTTTCAGCTGTTTGTGCATGAAAGGCAACGCCTGGCACTGGGAGTCCTGACCCAACGTTTGGGAAGCTGGAAAAGGACGGTGGGCTACTTTTCCAAACAACTGGACAATGTAAGTGCCGAATGGCCTTCATGCCTGCGAGCAGTAGCAGCCACTGTGCTGCTGATACAAGAAGCCAGAAAGCTCACGATGGGAAGACACATAGATGTCTTTGTGACACACATGGTAACCACTGTGTTGGAGCAAAAGGGGGGCTATTGGCTGTCTCCCAGCAGGATGATAAAGTTTCAGGCAATACTGACGGAGCAGGATGATGTAACATTAAAGACAACTAACCTTTTGAATCCAGCCTTGTTCCTAGGTCCCATGACCAAAGAAGGCCCTTTAGAGTGTGACTGCGTGGAAGTAATAGAATACACCTATGCTGCGAGAGAAAACCTGAAGGATGTACCATTAGAACAACCAGACTGGGAACTGTTCACAGATGGGAGAAGCTTCATGGAGAATGGGATCAGATACGCTGGATATGCAGTAACAACAACCAGTACAGTAGTGGAGGCAAAAGCATTACCACCAAATACATCTGCCCAGAAAGCAGAACTGGTTGCCTTGACCAGAGCTCTAGAATTGAGTGAAGGGAAAAAGGTAAATATATGGACTGATTCAAAATATGCCTTTGGGGTAGTACATGTGCATGGGGCCCTGTGGAAAGAAAGAGGAATGCTGTCTTCTCAGGGCACTCACATTAAACATCAAGATACAATCCTGCAATTAATAAAAGCAGTACAAAAACCTGAACAGGTAGCAATTATACACTGCAAAGCACACCAGTCAGGAAGCTCCAAAATCTGTGAGGGAAATCAAAAAGCAGATTGGACAGCACGACAAGCTGCTTGAGAAGTGCAAACAGCAATGGCATTAATACCTATGAAATTTAATGTATCTCAATTCAATTTGCCTCCAGAGCCAAAATATTCACCAGAAGATGAGAAGCTAGCACACCTGCTGAATGCACGGAAGAACTTGGAAGGGTGGTATGTAACCATATAAGGGCAAATAGTGATACCTCCCTTAATAATGAGGGAGATCCTACAAATTAAGCATAATGAATCCCATTGGGGAGCAGAGGCATTGATGAAGTTATTAAGACGCAATGTGGTCTCAGTACAGATGTTAATAATGGCTAAATCTCTAACGGCAAAATGCAAAATTTGCTTGAAAAACAATCCAGTAGCTAGACGACAGACACAGTTAGGAAGGATTCGGGTGGGCACAGAACCAGGAGACTACTGGCAAATTGAATTTGTAGAACTACCCCGGACTCGGGGGTACAAATATCTCTTAGTAGGGGTTGACACATTTTCTGGATGGCCAGAAGCCCTTCCCTGTCGCACAAATCAAGCAAAAGAAACAGTTAAATGGTTACTACAGGAAATCATTCCCAGGTTTGGGGTACCTATAGGAATCTCATCAGATAGGGGCCCACATTTTGTAGCCATAGTGGTAAAAGAAGTAAGTAGGTTGCTGGGTATCTCTTGGGACCTTCACACACCTTGGAGGCCCCAGTCGAGTGGACAGGTAGAGAGAATGAATCAGACTTTGAAAAGGCAGATCAGCAAGATATGCCAGGAAGCTAAAATACAGTGGCCACAAGCTGTACAAATAGCTCTATTGAGAATTAGGATAAAGCCAAGGAGTGGGATGTCAGTCAGTCCTTATGAGATATTGTATGGAAAACCATATGAATCTCCTGAGCCGAATCCAAACATACATGTTACAGGCAAAGCAGAGGTCTATAATTATGTCTTGTCTCTTGGGAGAACTCTAGCACAGCTTCGGAGCGCCCTCGTGTGGAATAGACCACTGACCCTCGAGAATCCAGTCCACGATATATGCCCAGGGGACACTGTGTACATCAAAACCTGGAATGAGGAACCGTTGAAAGGAAGGTGGAATGGACCCTATCAGGTACTGCTGACCACTTTCACTGCAGTCAAGGTGACTGGAGTGGACCCCTGGATCCATTACACCCGCGTGAAAAAAGTTCACCCTGAACTGGGCGCAGTGTGGGCTGCAGAACCCGTGGGACTTACCAAGCTGAGGATAAGACGCCTCTAACTGACCAAAACACTACTTAGACAAGCAACATCATCATTAACATAACAGAACTGGATCCTGACACCATAAGACAAGAACATTGGAGATGGCAACGTATAGCTACCTTATTAGTAAAAGATGTTGCAGAACTCTCAGGCATTAATTTTCATCTTCTAACACCAGTAGAAATAGTAGAATTATTGATTGGGTTTACAGAAAACGTAGAAATAGTAAATAGACGATTAGCTTACTAAGTTAGAGATAGTTGTTCTAGATGTAGAGGGTGTGAGTGGTGGGGAAAGATTATTTGTGGTCTTTGTAAACAAAGGTGGTGGGTAAATAGAAGGACCATTTATTGGAGAGGTTGTTGCCAGGAGTGTTGGGAGAGCACAAGACTAGGGAACCCATTAGAGGATTTGAGGAACTGGGGATTTGGAGATACGATAAGTGCTTTAGGAATAGAAACCACTTTTGAGAGTCGAGAAAATTTAGATAGGGCAGAAGCAGTATGGGGAATTTCAGTAGGATTGAAATGATTGAAGTGTATGAAAGAGACACGATTAGTGAAACAAAAGTGTGGTAAAAAGGTGCCTATTCCTGTAGCAATACAAGTAGCAGAAAATGATTGGAATCAGAGCTGTAAGAATTGGGGTCGTAATCATGTTTCTCTCAATGTTGTTAATGGGGATTGACATTTCTTTGAGATATGGAATGCAAAAGGATCAATTAGCTACTCTTCATTTTAGAATGAAGAGGGGAGTTGAAAAACAAATGCAAATGATCAACATATCCAACCCAAATCAGGCTGAAAACCTAATGATTGGATTAGTCAAAGACTTGGCCAAAATGCAAAACACCAGCAGAATAACTGCCTGTTTGCCAATACCAAAGGCGGCAGGAGACCCATTAAGCTGGGGAATTATAACATCAAAATTACCGGATATTGAAGAGAACAAAACAGTTACATGCAACCAGGTGTCAGAGCAAAAGACTGTAGAAAAGGAATTTTGGAAAGCTGCAGGGACTGTAGAAATCATGAGCGCATCAGAATGCATACATCTAGGAGGCAGACTAGGAAGATTTATGGGAAACCAAACTATGTTCATCTTAGTTAAGGACCCAGAGATTGGAAGATGGGAATGCTACTTTCCACATAGTGTACACTATAAAGAAAACGTTACAGTAACCACTCTCTTATGGCAGTGTGAGGAAGAAGATTGGAAAGGTGAGATAAAACCTTGGGAAAGTGCCTGGACCCTCAGTATACTCCAGAAATTTCAATATATGGCAAGTACCCCCTGGTGTATCAAATAGGAAGGCACTGAGAATGAAACAGATCCAGCAATAATGAATACTGCCACTAGTTATAGGACACAAGCAGATAAGGTAAGTTGGTGGGCATGCAAGAAGATATACGATTGCAGTTCTGATGACATAGAAATAAAATGGATGGCACCACTGGCAATAGCCTTGCAAATTGGTTGTGCCTGCAGGGGACTCAAACACAATCAAATTAAAATAAGTCAAAGAATTGCAATAGGATGTACTTGAAGTTCAATTAGGAGTCCAGGACAATTTGTATGGGCAGCAAGTGATGGTACCTGGGCAACACATTTGCCTGTGGTTGGGAAAGTAAAAGAAATTACTCTAGGCCTTCCTACTTTATGTCCAATTTGGAAAAAGTCCCCATTTAATGGAAAACATGAACTTCTGCAAATAAGAACAAGACGAGAAGTTCCAGGGGATGAGAATGAAAATCAGGATGAAACTTGGAAAGAACCCTCTAGTGGAGTAAAATTTGGGTGGGCCTTAGAGTCCCTATTCAGTCCTGTAGCAAGCTATCGAAATAAAGAAACTTTGTATAGACTCACAGGCCAGGTAGACAGGTTAGCAAGAGTCACCCGAGAGGGATTCAAAGAATTAAATGTACAACTGCAAGCTACTACAAAAATGACTTTACAGAACCGATTGGCCCTGGACATAATTCTCCTGAAGGAGCATGGAGTGTGTGGATTTTTGAAAGGACAAGTTGATCACTGTTGCATCCATATACCAAATGTAACAGAAAATGTAGAATATGATATTAGTCAGTTAAAGCAAATAGGAAATGAGGTACAAGAAGAACAAAAAGGCTTAGCTACAAGCTGGTTAGACAAAATTTTCAAAGGTTTAGGATGGAATGTGGATTCATGGGTTAAGTCTATCATTGAGAGTTTAATAATGTTGTTAATTATGTTCCTAGTGATTTGGTTGATTTACAGTGTCCTGAAAAGGGAAATACAGAAAAAGTCATCTTGGAATCGGACCATAATGAAAGCGTTGACACGACACAGGGATCCATATCCATTATCTTCAAGATCTCCGGTTCGTGACAACACCCATAACAACGGCTACAACAACTACGGATTTGAAGATGAGCATCGAGTGTAAAACTCAGAAGATAAAGGACTATATTAAGTGAAAACATCTACACTTATTAAATTGTGAAGTGAAAATGTTTTCAAAGGGGGGAAATGATAGCATTGGAGTTAAAATCTTAGCCACTTAGAATCAAGATTTCAGAGGAGAGTGGAAAATCTATGCGGGGGGTGGATGGAAACCAGCAAGCTAGTGAAACTAATAGTCATGGGCTAGGTAGCTGGCTTTGCTTTGTACAAGTTAACCAACTATGACCATGCGTAAATGTAGCTATTAAGTGTAATTAGGACCAATCAAGGGATAACGTAGGAATATAGAAAACAATTGTAACTGTGATATTCTTTCAAAACTCAAAGTCTTATGTTTCAGTAGAATCAATAGGAAGAATGGAAAATATTGAAGTTAATCATTGATATTTCATGTAACTAAAAGGTATAAATTGTAAATCCAAATGTATCTACACAGAACAAGATTTGGGTCGAAGGAAACCCCCGTTCTCTTTGGGCCCAAAATAAAAAGCACTGCATATAGCCATGCTGCTGTGACTATATGTTTTTATTCCTATGCTAACAACATGACCATGGTTGTGTTTTTGTCTTTTTTTCAGTCACTGATTTATCTGACATCTGGGATTTATAGCCCAGCACATCCCCTTCAGAAATTGTTTGTAGCTGATGTCAAGAGCCTTGCCTAATACTGTAGATTTCAGGGAGATAAATTCTCTTTAGAAGATCGAGGCAGCAGTCAAAACATCTACTTTGGGGTGGTCTTGCTGGTCTAATAAGTTAAAAGAGCAAGATTTGCTTTCTTTAAACTTTTTGTCGGGAAAAGATGGAATGAGTAGAATCACTTAATAGCTTTGTTGGTTAAAAGATTGATTAAATAAGGTAGAATATGTAAATGTCAGGAATAATCTGACACCCCCAAAGTTTTATCTAGCTGGTGAACTCTCATGTGTATCTTAGTATTCTTGGAACATAAGAGAAATTTCTAGTAAAAACACTTAAAAAGTGGGAAAGCTGTTTGCAGTGGTTATAGTTCAAAATAGCAAAGGGAAGATTTTTATTTTTAAAAGATGTCTGGAAAGACACCCTTTGGGTATGTCTTGGGTTGGGTAGCCAAGAGATTTGTATTCTATTTCATCTGTTGTAAAAGTAGATATTTCTTTATCTGTTGTAACTCCAGGGGGGAGGGGGGCGGATGTCTTCTGATAATGGGCCAGCTGTTAAAACCAGGTGGGGCACTGTTTCTTATCTCCTTCACCACCCGTCCATCCTCCGGGGGGTATCTTCTGCTAATGGGCCATTAAGGCTCACCAAAGACATGACACATTACATCATCCCATTGTGAGATGTTCCACCCAGTGGGGGGGGGGAACCATTCCTACCTGAATAAAAACTGAGACTCAGGAACAATAGGCATCTGTTTTTTCCACCAGAGGAAGACCAGACCCATCTCGCCACCACTGGACTTTTCCTACTCTATTATCTATACCCCACAGAACCTCATCTAGGATTTATTTGGACTGCTTCCAACACCCTTGCCAACAGGGTGTCAGGCCATTTCCCTGACTCTCTCAGGATTTTTTCCAGGACTTCTGTTTTGCTTGCTTGCTTGTCTTTGTACTACTGCATCTGTATTTTGTTTTTTGTTGTTGTTGTTGTTTTTTTATTCCTATTAAAGAACTGTTACTCCTATTCCCATATCTTTGCCTGAAAGCCCCTAATTGCAAAATTATAATAATTTGGAGGGGAGGGGGGTGACATTCTCCATTCCAAGGGAAGCTCTAGCTCTCCCTGGCAGACAACTGTCTTTCAAAACCAAGACAGGGTGCTCTTTAACTCTATAAAACTTTCCACAGAGTCCTAAGTCTTCCTAAATATCACCTTGAGACCCTAAAAAAAATGTAAAGCATTCTCCCACATCCTTTAAATGCCAGGCTATATACAACTATATTAGTACAAATAAAGCAGAAGTTAGACAGGAGGGAACTCTCCCACAAGCTATGGGCACCAGTGTCTTGTCTTCTGCTGCTCATCACAGCAACTGATTTGAGAGAAGTGAACAGGAGAAAATTACCTGTGATGATAAATTATGAAAGCTGTGGGTTCCTGTTGTGATCTCAGTTGCTGAAATGCTGTGCTTTGCCACTGATGCTGCTATGGTCATTAAGGTTCTGTGCCTGTTTTTGGCAAGCCCTGGAGTCTAGTGGTTTATCTGTGTTGAGGGCATGGCTGGGAGCTGTGCAGCATTCAGGAATGGAGTTTTGACCAAGTCCTGCTGCCTTCTGCAAGAGCAGGCATGCCCCAAGAACAGGCAGCAGTGCCAGGGTGTGTGTGCACTCCCTGACTTTAATAGCAACAGGTGCAGCTTGTTTCAAAATCACTTATGTGCTTGTTTTCTTTATTTTTAGTAGCTTGTAAAATGCTTACAACCAATAATTTGAACATACAATGTCATAGAGGATAACCTCAATCTTGGTAGTGCTATTGGCTGGACACAAACATCTCTCATAAAATAAATGTTTTGGATAAGTTTTCTGCATGCTTGAGGTGGAAAGGGCATCCCTCTTCCCTCCTAAATGCCTCTGTCACACTCACTGCTCCAAAACTGACCTCTCCCAGCACAGAAGCTCTGTTCAATGGGACAAGATATTCTCAGAGTATCTGATGGGCCCTGTCTGGGTAGCCCTTGTGTTCACTGCTGTGTTGCTGTGAAGTGAAAAAGCAGCACTTTCCCCAGGCCTGCTTAGTTCCTCCACATGTAATCATGGCTCCAGCAGGGAGAGTGAAACACTGACCAAGGTCTTGCCTTTGAGAATGCTAGCAGTTCTCCCTCTTGGCCAAAACACCGGGTTTGCAGACACCCATTGCCAGAACTGATCATGCTTCAGAGGTACATGAGACAGTGCTAAGACCCAGAACTGACCCAGCAAGAACCATGTATGCTGGATGGGTATAGGACACTGCCTTGGCCTTCAACCTTCAAGGTCACTGCTCACAACTGCTCCCTTCCCTGAGTCCCCAGAAAGGATGCAAGCAATCAGCTTTCTCTGATGGAGTGCTCTGGGGCTGGGGAAGGGTGAGGTAGATTCTCCAATCTTACTTGCAGGACTGAGCAATGAATCCCTGAAGAAACCCTTAAACAAACAAATGCAGGAAGGAGGAATGCTTAGAAAAGTTTATGGAATGCTGGGGGAACCCAGCTGCAGGCAGGATGGTTTTGGAGAGTGTGTGCAGAAGGCCTGTTGTTTGGCACAACACACCCCAGAATCACAGAATGTTCTGAGTTGGAAGGGATCCACAAGGATCAAGTCCAGCTCTTCCAGCCCATGCAGTGATCAAACCTGCAATCCTGGCATTATTAGCACCATGCTCCATCCAACTGAACTAATCCCAGGGTCTGGCATGCTGAAAATCATTGCCCTGGCATGACATGCTGGATCCCCAACTCCTGCTGCCAGCCCTGGGACCAGGGAGTCAGGGGATCCTGCTGTAAATCAACACCAAACACAGCCACAGTGATCTATGTTGGGTTATGCATCCTGGGGAGCACATTTATAAAAGATTTTTTCCCCTCTTGCTTTCTCCAAAAGGAACAAATCAAGCTCATGAATACAGTTTGCATCTGGATCTCACATTGAGCCTTTGGCAGGCTGGCAAGGTTTAGCCTCAAGGGGTGGCTCTGACAGCCTGCTGGCACAGTCAGATAGGCTGCTTGTTTGGAATATTCCATCCCTGACAGCAGCAGCATTTCCCTGCAAAATCCAAGACCTAGGACTTGCAGTGCATGGATCCCTTTCTTTTTATTTGAGCAGTTGATCAGAAGGTCCTATTTGAATTGTGTGTGGTGGTGGTTTGGGGGTTTTTGAGTTTGTTTTTTTAAAAACACTTCTGGTGACCTTTTGACCTCTTTAGGTGTATAGGCTTGAGGATAGAAAGACAAACCTAAGGGCTGTATGTGAGCTAGCAGAAAATTTCTTGCTCCTCTTGAACTGTGAATTTTTTAGTTGGTGTAAAAGACACAAAATCCTTCCCCAAATCCAACCTCCAGAAACCTCAAGCTTCTACTAATTTAAAATCAAACAGGTCTTGTGTCGAAAACTTGCAGCTTTTGTAACTTTGCAGCCAGATGAGCAGTGGAAAAGCTCTGCCCTGTGCTGCTGGGCTCTGCTGCAGCAAATCCATATGCTCGATTTACCAGCCTGGCTGAGGAAAACACATCCCACAAACTCAGGGGGCATTAGCTCAACTGCAGCACTACATGACATGAGGTTGTTTTGTGCATGGACAACTCAGGCATCTGTTTTACAGCCCTACAAGATGCTCAGAAAGAGGAAGAAAGAAATGGTGGGGGAAATAGAAAAGAGGTATTTGTACATTAGTGAGAGGAAGCTTTGCAGTGAGAACTTGGGATCAAGTAAGGAATCAGATGCACTGATCATTGGCAGGGGGAATGGGAACAGGATTTGTCAAAGGGCAGGCTGAGCTATGACCCCCATTGCACTGGGTGCATCAGGGCCATTTCTTGTCTGCTGAAGTCTCAGTTTTGTAGGCAAAACAGAATAAACACAGTCAGTATCTGTAAGGATCAAACATTGTGTGGAAAGGAAAACTTTATATATAAGTCTAAACAACTAGTGTTTGTTATTTTTGAAAAATAATCATTCTTGTGCATTTTTTCCTTCACTGAGTGTTTGCTGAGGAATGGAGGAAAACCTTTTACCAATTGTTGGTGTGCAACTAGCAGTAAGGACTCCTAGCTGAGGGTGTCCTAGCACGTCTTGTTACCAAAAAAATTAATAAATATAGTTTAGAGTGAATGCTGACATCTCAGGTCACTCACCAGTGGGCCAGCAGTCCTGCAGACCCCAGGAAGGGTGCATATAGGGAAAATTGGTGGCAAAAGGGGCAGCTCTTCTCCTTTGCAGGAGGACTCATGACTTTCTCTCTCTTCCAGTGTTTGCTCCAAGCACAGGCACTGTGTGCTTGCAGCCTGACAGTCCTGACCATTGACTGCTTTGTCATCATGTCTTTGAAGCAGTAAATTGCTGCACTGTTGTAGATAGAAATGCTGTGTGGAATTCCCTTTCTTTAAATAACTCAGTCTCCTTTTAGCACAGAAAATGCTAAGAACTGGACTTTGAATTATGAGGCAGATAAAAACAAAAGCTGCCAAACTCTTCTCTCTGCCTTGAATGTAGCACTCACCTCCAGGAGATGGATGTATGAGTTTGCTGATAAGCTTTTTCAACACTCGCTGAAGTTTTTTCTGGTCAAAGACATAGCTGGGCTATGGTGAAACTGGTGAGACTTCTCCACAGCCTGCTCAGCCCTTGGTTCCCCTTAACGTGCTGTTAATAGGCTGTTTTCCCTGTTCCATCTCTCCTCTGGGTCACTCTGGTATAAACAGAGCTGGTGACAGCTGTTGTTTCTGGTGTGCTGCACAGCCCTGGAGCAAGGGCAGGCACTGGAGTTTCCCCAAGCCCCCACAGGTGGATACACCTCACTCCAAGGCTGTGCTGGTGTTCAAAGGATGGGATGTGCTTGGGTCCAGTGCTGGCTAGTTGTCCTAGGGTTGTTAGCATAGGGATAAAACACATATAAGTCACAGCAGCATGGCTATATGCAGTGCTTTTATTGGGCTCAATGAGAACCGGGGTTTGATACCCAAATCTGGTTCTGGGGAGATACATTCAGATTTACAATTTATACCTTTTGGTTACATAAAATATCAATGATTAACTTCAATATTATTCCATTCGTCTTATTGATTTTACTGAAGCATAAGACTTTGAGTTTGGGAAGAACATCTCGCTACCACAGTTACAATTGTTTTCTATATTCCTACGTTATCCCTTGATTGATTCTAATTACACTCAATAACTATACCTACGTGGATGGTCGCACTTGGATTAACTCGTACAAAGCAAAGCTAGCTTACTGTTTTTCCATTCACCCCCCCCTGCAAGGGGTTTTTCCACTCTCCTCTGAAGTCTTGATTCTAACCCTTAAGTACATTTTTCCAAGCGGCTAAAATTTTAACCCCATGCTATCAGGGTGATGTGTGTATCCCCAATCGTCTGTTGGGTGCTGGTGGGGGTTAGCCTTGTTTCTTTTTTCACCTATAGAATTTTTTCCCAAGAGTTGCAAGGCAATTGATGGCCGGGTACTTATGAGTGATCAGGTGAAGACAAAAGCATGGAGGGTAGCACTTAGCTACACCCTTGTCTCCGGGAGTTTTTCCCCGAGGGGGGGGGGAGAGAAAGACGGGGGGGCTGGGGGGGGGCAGCTTCACTTTTGGTGTGGTCTGTGTCGGGAGCGGACGTGGCTGCCGTTGCTGTGTGAGTTTCTCACTGGCACCACCGGGATCTGATCCTGGAGAGAGAGCTGCCATCGTCTGCTCGTGTGCCCAGATCCGGATTCCTCTTTTTGCTGCCCTGCTGGAGCTGCCTCGGCTGGGCATCCTGTCCCACTGCCTCGGCGTTGTTTTAGAGCTGCTGCACCGCGGGCCTGCACTGGCCTTCTTGCCAGACATCTCTGCCCTCCAGTGACCACCGACTGAGCTCCGAACTTCATCCGATCCACCAGCCCGGGATTCCCCACCGTTCCAGCTTGGTACTTTTCTTTGAAGTCCCCCAGAGACCAGACTGCCCCGGGTTTTGTGGGACCAAGCTCCGTCAAGGTCCCTAGTTCTGTTTTCGCTATTAATTGCTGTAGTTGTTGTTGTTTGTTTGCCTTGTTATACCTATTAGTAAAGAACTGTTATTCCTATTCCCATATCTCTGCCTGAGAGCCGTTTTAATTTTCTAAATTATAATAATTTGAGGGAAGGGGATTTGAATTATCCATTCCAAGAGAGGCCCTGCCTCTCTTTAGCAGATACCTGTCTTCTTTCAAAACCAAGACAGGTGCAAAGGGGAGGGGAAGCGCGATTTGTTTTTCCCCAGGAAAACTCTGCTCCTCGGAGTGACCTTGGAAGCGGGGGAGTTGGAACACGGCGAGACGGAAAGAAGCTCTGTTTTCATTTTTTTTTTCCTTCCCCTCTGGAGTTAGTTAGTTTAGTGGTAGCGTAGTTCGATCCTGTAGAATAGCTGAAGTTTTTTTTCCCTTTTTTTCCCTTTTTTTCCCTTTTTTTCCCTTTTTTTTCCCCCCTTTTTTTCCCTCTCCTCGGTACTGTTCCAATCTCTTCGGACTGAGGACCTGGAGGAAGCGCCGGGGGACCTTCACCGGGGACCCACCCCACCAAGACCAACCCTGCACAACAACTCCTTTTCTCCCAGTGCCAGAGGAGACGGAGCAACGGAACACAGTGACTATCTTCGAGAGGAGACCTCCTCTTTTTAAGTTTGTTATCCCTCCAGAGTGGCACAAAGCTCTTGTCATCGGGTATTGTGCTGGGAGTGCTTTGCCTGTTTAATGAACAGGTTTTTTCCACTTGTCTCTGAGGAAGTCTTTTCCCAAACCTGTTGGGGGAGGGGAGGGGGGCCCCGTGGGAGGGTTTCTCCCAAATCTGCCTGAAACCAGAACACTAGTGATTGAGAGCCAGCCAGCAGCACCTGGCTGGGGCAAAGGGACATGTCACTGGCAGGGACTCCAGTGGTTGCTTTCTGTCTGGCACATGAAACCTTGCTGGGGAGCACAGCACACGTACCCCCAGTAGATGGGCAGTTATTGCAGAGATCACACTCAGGCATCAGGGCAAAATGTTTAAGCCTATGGGTGCTTCCTTTGCCCCTGTTCTTATCCTCCAGAAGCCCCCTTGGAGCTCCTTCCAGGGAGAGGTGGCTGGGCCCAGGCACAGCATGTGATGCAAGGAAGGAGACGACGTAAAAACTGTGTTGTGTGAATGGGGGTTGGCATGAGCTCGTTTTGGTCATGTCCTACCTCAGTGCAGCCTCAGAACCAAGCCTGCTCTCAGCTACGTGGATTTGTCCTGCTGCCCTCCTCTTTCCCAGCTGTCCCAGTCTTTGCAAGGAATAGGGCAGTGGCTTTCCCGTTCTAATTGGGAGATGGGATCAGCCCCCTTACACAGGCAATGCTGTTGTGAATGCAGTGATGTTCCTCTACTTTCTGTCTCTCTGTGTTCACATTATAGTCAATTCTGCCAGGACTAATAGCCTATTTCATTCTCAAATGTGTTAGCCAGTGCTAGGACTCCATGGACTGCATGGGAATCCCCCTGCCCTCAGAGATGCACAAATCCTTTCATGGAGGCTCCCACATGTTGTGTGTGCACGTGGAGGGCAGAAAGGGGCTGTGTGTGGGTGTATCTTCCTGACCCAAGAGCTGCAGTAGAAAACCACAGGGATATTTTTGTGAATTTCCTTTTTCTTGCTTGCTTCATTTCTTTTTTATTTTTATGGCTGTCTTGTTGCTCTCTCCTGATTTACTGCATGTGCTCACATGGCCTTCGAAAGGGGGGTTCTCAAACTGTTTTGCTTCCAAAAGGAAAAGAAGCTGGCAGGCATTCATATTTCAGTTCTTGAGTTATGTATGTTAAAGTCTCCCAGTGGGAAAGGGAATATACGAGAGAGCAGATTGCTAGTGGCAATACTCACCAGAAGGAAAACGGAAAAAAGGAGCATGGAGTTCTAGAGCTGCATCCAGACGAATGGGAGGTTTGAGAGGTAGGTTTTCTATCTGCTGTTAGAACATAATTTCCATTGTTTCGATTCAATTTGTGCTGGAATGTCTTGTGCCTGCAGTAAGAGTAGGAATGAGTAGCTCAGAGCAGATCCTAAGGCACCAGTTGTTCATGACCAGAGGGGGGAGTGTGTCAATGAAACCTTGTTCTCTGTAATGCAGTACAAGTAATTATGGTGTGGTCCCTCTGCTAGGAGTCAGTGAGGTATGTAATGCTTTGTGACTAGTTCTGAGACTTCAGCTTCTATATGTTAAAGTGAAGGGCTCAGGACATAAGAGATAAGGGTGAATGGGACTCCAGACCCTCTCTGAATATTTGTGTTCCCAAACAAAAAAGCTTTAATTTGGTTTAGGACCTGTTTGAATACAGAACATGGGCTTATGATCAACTATTTGTGACTTTAAATACCAGCACTCTTCAGAAATTCCCCTGCTGAATTTTCATTGTTGAGACAATATATTTAAAATTAAATTTTTGTCAGTATATCCAATGCATATTTTGCATTGAGCAAATGATAAGCTACTGTACATTAAACTGTTGATACAGAAAAATATGTTTGAAATGATCAGTTGCCTTCTGTTAAATGAGAGATCATTACCCAAATCTGTTGTCTTGGTGAAAATTTCTCTTATTTTTAGGGCTCCTTGAGAATTCTTAAATGCTTGACTGGTTCCACAAAAACTCAATTAAAAATTAATTGCCTCTTTCTAGTATGTAAAATAAAATACTTGGGTATGATATCTTCTTCATTGACTTAGAAAGTCCTAAAGTTTGCAAAATGTCCTGCTCAGAGTGCAGACACAAGCTGTTGAAATGCAACAAAGACAGACCTGTCAATTAACTCTCTTATTTTAGCTGTTTTATAGCTACATTTTCCCCTACTGAAATCCAATCCTGATATTTATAAATGAATGGCACATAGTACTGTTAAATCCAGTGCCTGCAAGGACTTATTTATTGCTTGTGTCTACATTAAAATTCTCTCTTTTACTGTTCTGATTAAAGCTGTCATGAGGGAAGGAGATGCAGATATGTTTCAGTGAATGACATTTTGCAAAGACCCTTCAGTGTCTTTGTGTCCAGCTCTGTGAAAAAAAAAAAAAAAAAAATCACAGCTTGCTTTCCTAATAGCCCTGTTAAAAGGCTGCTTTCATGCCTCTGGAGTCCCAGGAGACCCTCAGGTGGGATGTACCTGATCTCCACTGTTGACTGCTGCCTTTTAATATTAACTGCTCACAGTGCTGGAAATAGCATGAGAAAACTGAGAAAAGGATCATGAGGAGCTTCAGTGTGGCCTTTGGGTCACAGAAGTTCCCAAAGTGTCTCCAGCTCCTGAATCCATAATCCTGCTCTGCTGGCCACAGAAAGCATCATCTGTAATCACAGATAAACCCCAGCTGCTCTCTTCTCTGCCAGGCTAATTAAAAAGTGCTGTTGACCTCCCTAGGGCTAATTGTGTCCTGTCAGTGGGATGGAGATAAGGAGTTCAGCAGGGCTGCCTGGTATTTCAGCCCTCAGCTTACTGATATAACTTCAAATGGTTTTTATTTTATTGTGTCTGTGTGATTTTGAGACACTAATTTTGAAGAAGTAAAGATTTTTAGAAAAGCTAAGATTGCAGTTAACAATAGATGTTGCTTATTTAGCTGAAATGAATAGATAAGCTTTGCTGAAATCAGTTAAAAGTTAGAGGATAGTTAGAAGAAACCGGATTTAAGATAAACTATCCCAGATCTAGTAACTCATTGCTTGTCAACTTTGTGTAGCTGTGCTTGGAATGAAAAACAGGGAAACTAATCAATAGATCCCAGGAACACAAGACAATTGCAAACCTCCTGTCTCCAGAAACCCATTGAAACAGTCCTAGAAACAGGAAACAAGGAGTTCTACCAAAGATTCATCAATCACATCTGCATTGAAAAGGTTGAAAGTTTAGAATGAGGAAGACTCGTTTTACTTCCTCATTTCTGGTGACACCTTCCCAGAATGGACCCCCGACTAATTTCAGGGAACAAACTTGCATGCTTAATAGCCTTTTTGACAATTAGCATATGAAGCGGAGAAGAGGAAGTGACAGGGGTATGAATATGCATTTGCATTTTGTGTATTCAACACTTTTGTAAATAAAAGGCTTTGTAATTACCTGTGATCTTCATGATCTTCGCAGTGCACATTAGGGAGTTATCCCACGAGCTGCCCGGAGTCGTAATAAACATACAGTTTCTAACTTTAAACTGTTAGAGAGTTTTTGTCCGTCACAGTTGGATATCCATATTAGATCGATATTCATATTTTAATAAATCAATTTTAGAGCTAAGACAGCTGCAGAGTGCATGTCTAACACACAGTTTCTGATCTGCAGGTGAGTGATGTGATAGGAAAGTGCTACCAGCCCATGAATTTCCTGAAGAAACTCCCTTTCTACCAGGACCAACATGCAGAGCAACTACTCCCCGGTTGTCACCACCAGGGAAAGTCTCCAAGTCCTGTCTACAGCACTGACAAACTCATCGGCTGTGTCGCACTCATCCCCTCCTTGCCCTCTTACCTCTTCAGATTATAAGTTTTCACTAATTCCAGCCGTCTTCTCTGTGGTTTTTGTTCTTGGCTTGGTTGGCAACAGTGTGGTGGTTGTGGTGCTGTCATCACACTGGCCCCAAGACAGTTGCTAATATCTACATTTTCAACCTGACCATGGCAGACCTGCTGTGCCTGGCCACCCTCCCTTTCTGGGCCACCTACTACATGCAGGGATACAACTGGCTCTTTGGGTCTTTCATGTGCAAGATCTCCAGTTCTGTCCTGTGTCTGAATATGTTTGCAAGTATTTTTTTCATTACGTGCATGAGTGTGGACTGGTACCATGCCATTGTCCATCCTATTCACTCCCAGAGGAGAACTCCACAACACGCTTATTTTGTAGCATTGGTTGTGTGGGGCCTCACCTGTTTGTCCTCCCTCCCAACTTTTTATTTCCAAGACATTTACTATGTTGAAAGCTTGGAGGTCAATGCTTGCATTATGGCCTTTCCTTATGAGAACTATGCAAAATGGTCTGTGGCAACCGCCTTCCTGAAAAACCCTCGGCTTCTTCATCCCCTTGGCAGTGATCACCACCTGCTACATCTGGATCAGGAGGCACTTGCTTAAAGCACAGGAGTTTGGGAAAAGCAGGCAGAAGAGGGACAAAGTCCTAAAGCTGGTGGCTGCTGTTGTCATGGCCTTCCTGATTTCCTGGCTGCCATTCCACGTTTTAATGTTTTTGAATGCTTTGGCTCACATGGACATCATTAACAGCTGTGAGGTGATGGGGGTCATTGACACAGCACTGCCATTCGGCATCTGCATGGCCTTCGCCAACAGCTGTATCAACCCCCTGCTGTACTGCTTCATTGGCAACCAGTTCCAGGAGAAGCTCCACCATCTGTTCAAGAGGAGAGTTTATCAGTTCAACAGCCATCGGGAGAGCTCTTCTGTGAGGAAGAGCAGCTGCTTCAGAGATGCCAAAACCCCCATGGGCAAAGAAGGGGAACCTGAGTCTTTCCTGTAGGCACTGGGGCATGATGTGGGGTGATGTCAGTGCAGCTGGATATCCCTGCAGTGGTGACATTCCCATCTCCTCTTCCCTTTGTTTTGTGCCCATTCATTCACCAGCTGTTTGAAGGAGAATCTGGTTTTGTCATACATGGGGATATATTCCTCCTTCCTTTTTACAAGAACTCAAGTTTTACACAGAGGGAAGGTTTTGACAAATAACTATATTGATGGCATTTTAAATATCAGCTTTTTGTATAGTTGAGATCATGCAAGTGTTAAGTGTAACACAAGAAGCCAATGTACTGAAGGACCATTACACCATAGCTACAATTGCATAGGTGCTGAGTATTATACCATAAACTGATTTTCTAAAAGAGATTCTCACTAGAGAATGTGTAAATAAAGCAGTGCAGATACTTCTGTACCTACCTGTAAGAAAATATTTTGACATTTATTTTGTATATTTTAATTTTTTTAAATAAATGGCTAGAGATGTATGTAAAATGCATCGAATATACTTCAAGTTTCCTTCAGCCTGGTATCCTGAGAATGTGTGGAGATATGGTTCTGCAGACTGCTGAAGGTGGGAGAGTATTCTTGTGGAAAAGTAAAACCACAAAGTGCACAATTTTTATACCTTTCTTAGAGCAGGCAACATTTCCATAGGCCAGATGTTCCTTTGATTCAGTGTGATCACTTGTGACAAAAATGCTGCAGGAAGTGAACATGCAGTATCCCACTGCTACGTGGGCATGCTGAGCCCCACGCACTGTCCAGCAGCCTTTGTGGCAAGGACTTGCTGGCTGTGTGGACCTTTTGCATTTTAAATGTCAATTACTAATGTAAAATTGGAGTACTGCATACAGAAATCCTGAGTGACTCTGTGTCACTCAGAAGCAAAACCATGGTGTTGATATAGGGAACTTATAACTAAATTTAAACAGATTATAATTTGCTATGTAATCAAGCATGTTAAAAACATAGTCCTTTGCCATACAAAAACAGGACCTTGCCCATTTGTTTTAGACTGATAAGCAGAAACCAGTGCTCAAAAACTAGAAAAACCTGGATTTGTAGTTTAGACTATGCCCAGGAGCCTTAGAGGACAGCGAGAAACCAAAAGGGCCTGCGCAGAAACCGGGTTCATCCAGGGGACACCTGAAGAAGACTATCTTACTTCATCCAGCGACCCCCGCCCGAGACCACCAGAAGATAATGTGCAAGCTCAGACCGACAAAAAGCTGATTAACATATGAAGCGAGAGCAGGTGGAGATAAGTTCTGAATATGTATAGGCGATGTTGAAACTTTTGTGAATGTGTATGAGTTTAAGTGTATTTGAACAGGGCACTTGCTCTGTTCTGGACACACTTTGGCGGAGTGATCCCCCGTGCGCCCGGCTGCAGAGTAAAGCATACCTACTTCATAACCTTTGGTTGTGGAGTTTTTGTTCCACTTCAGTGTGGGTTTACTCATTTTAACTAAAAAATGAATGTGAAAAAAAGTATTTGGGAAATACTGATTCTATTTTGAGATTGCTTTTAATGTTTATTTGAAATTTTATTTTGATGGAGAAATACTGTTCCTCTTGGACCCTCTGAAAGGCTCAGTCTAAAAGGGGTCTGTTAGAACCTTTTACCATTGCCTGCAGGTTTTCCTCAGGGTGAGTGACCAAAAGATCATTAGTTTCAGGGAATTGTCTCTGATGAGTTACTCTTGAGGCTTGCATTCACAGTTTTGATCCAGGGGTCAAGCCGGCCTCCCTGGAAGTCCCAACTGGCTGGAAGCCGTGGGAACCTGGTGCAGGTTCACTTCTCTGGTAGGGTAGGGATAAGTTTCTTCACTGGATTATACAAGAAATGTGCCACTCTCACAGTGATGTGAGATGAAAAGTTTGTGCAGAACTTGGCAGAACAGGGCCTGACCATAAATAACCCCCTCTCCCTGTCCTACTCTGGTGTTCTGTAGTGGGGTATGTGGCTGGGGAGATGCTTATCTCTGAAAGTGGGAGAGCTGCTAATGCAGCTCCTATGGAATGTTTTTGTTGAAAATGTTCCGAGGAGCTAATAGTGTCTGGGGTATTGGATATTTCTGGAAGGACAAACTGTTAATTGCTTAGCAATGAGGACAGCAATGCAGTTGTGCTACAGCAAAACAAACCAGCACACTTAGAAAATCACCAGGTGTTCCAGGCAGCAAACTCAGAGTGGTAATAGATTGTGGAAGCTTTTTTACCTTTGCTGCAATACAGGTCAGTAATGAACACAAGTGGAACATTAATTGACGTCTTTGGAGTCTCAAAACAAAAGCTAACTTGCACCATCTGACCTCCGTGGTACCTCTGCTACAGCTGTACCTGTCCTGAGAGGAGGCGCAGGCTGCACGTTTCTCTGCATGCCAGGTTGGACCTGCTAAAAAACAAGTGTTTAACAAGGATTGTGCCTTTTGCCTGGTGTGCAGACTTATGCTGATAGGGAAATACTACAGGAATCTGAAATCCAGTTGCATTTACAGCTGTGAGAGGCTGGAGAAAATGAGAATAAAACTTTCCCAATGTGTGAAAAACGAGGTTCACTTTCCTGGTAAATTTAAGAAATAGGTTTAATAAAATAAAGAATAAGACAATTATGTGAAAAACAAGGTTCACTTTCTTGGAAAAATTTAGCAGTTTAATAAAAAAATTAAAAAGAAAATAGACAATTAGGAGAGATAAAAGCAAAATACATTTTCTCGGCCGAGGGTGCCTGGCACAGAACCAGCCAGCAGCACACCGTTAACAAAGAGTTTTTCCCTTTAAAAACATCAGCTTGTTGCATATTTAAAAATTCACATGCATGATTCAAACATTCCTTTTGAGTGTGAATTCCTTTGTTTAGTCCCAACTCCCCCCCAGCCATTCCCTCCGGCAGACCGTCTTGGGGTGTCTCCATTCCATCTGATAACACAGGTCCATAAATTCTTCTCCTGGGGCTCTGGTCATTTTCATTTGGACAAGATACTTGATAACAGAAGTTTAATTGCTTTCTTGGTCAGCAATCTTCATGCAGGAAAACAAAAGACCTCAGTCTTCTCACACTAAGTTACAATCATAAGAAGTATACATTCATCACATTTCTAAATTCTATTAATAAAAGAAAATACAGTACAATCTTCCCATATTCTACATACAGTATTCATTTTAATATTTGCGAAAAGCCAACTATATACTATGCATTTATAACAATTAGGAGAGATAAAAAGCAAAGGAAATACAGCCAGCCATGTGACTTGGCAAGATGCCAAGATCTGCTGCTTCAGAGGTCTTCTTTATATACCCTTTCTATTGCATCAGTCTGTTGCATATTCGTATTTTTCCACAAACTAGTTTCCATACTCCAGGAACTGTTTAGCATGGTCCCTCCTTGGGTCCGCCTTTTTAGAGCATGCGTGTTTCTTGGCTGTGTCTTCACTATCACCTCCAGCTTGGGGCTTGGTCCATACTTTCTACAGACGGCAGGTGTTGATAGTTGGCATGTCAGCAGCAGGGGCCTCATCACATGTTCGCTGGATGTTATCCCAACCAAACAGGCTGTTTAATGACAAGCATAACTACATATTGAAAATATCCCTCGAGCCCGGCTGGAAAGTGGCTTCCAGCTGTTCCCAGCTAGCCCTGGCTCGGGATACTTCCAAACTCGGTTGGTAGCAGCAGGCGGACCGGCTACCACCCCCCCGGTGGGTCAGAGCTGCACGAGAGATGTCGGTGAGGCTTGACGAAGGTAGGAAGCGAGGAGGCTACTTTGTGGCTAGATGGTTTTTATTGTCACCTGCTATTCGCAGGGGAGCCACGCTTCTCTCTGAGCCTCTCTCAAGAGTGTCGCCTGCCAGAGGCGTGGTTACAACTTATAGGGGGTTGGGAGAAGGGGGTGGACACAAGAGGGAAAGCCAATCAGGGAAATATGGATATCACACAGACAGTGAATGGGAAACGAGGGGTGGGGGTTCCCCAGCCTGCTCCAATCTGGGACCGAGTCTCTCCGAACACTCTGGAAGAAGAGGAGAGGCTTCCCAGAGAGTGAAAGGCTGTGGAGAACAAAGACAGGGGGGAACCAAATGGGGAGAAATACAGGGGGGAACTTGGGAGAAACCATTACAGAACAAATTAATATTAACAATAAATAAAAAGTAGAAAACACACCGCTACAACATATCAGCTATCCCACTACATGTCCAAGCCGTGCTAACAGCAGAAATATAAACCCTATCCTTATAATAAAGTTATTATACATATAACATTCACCTTAATACCTGCAAAAAGCCAACTTTATAATATGCATTTATAACACAAGGAGAGAGCAGCAATGCAGCATCTGCCACTATTGTGGGACAAACTCATGTTTGGCTGCTTGGAGGGCAGGGATTGATAACCACTTGAAGTGACTGCATCCAGTGTCACTTTCCTAGAAACAGGGAAACAAAAAAAAGTATTAAATGTGAGGTGAACTGAGAGGGGAGGAAAATTCTTTCTTTCAAAAAGTTTCAAAAGAAATCTACCCTGAAGGTCATATTCTGCAAGAGTGACAAACTGAGTGACCCCAGTGTGACATTTTTGTTTGCTAGATCTGCCTTGTACCTCTAATAGGTCATGAATTTGAGCAGTGCAGTTAAACAAACATACCAAAAACTGTCTCAAGAGGGGGGAAACGGGGAGGTGCTGTATCAAGGATTTTGCTTTATTTTTAGAGCAAACTGATTAATGTTGAGCTCTAAGAAATTTTTCCATCATACTCAAGTTCTCATGAGATTTTTAAGGGACTTTTAACAGAAAATGTGTGTGGGAGGGGTTTCAGAGTTTCCTCATGCTGTAGTTTTTTTGTGATTTTCAGCAAAAAATGTGGATGGAAATTTAAGCAGTTTTTTTTTCCTTGCAATTTAGAAGCTTCTTTTTTCCTTTCAAGAGAAAATTTTGCTGATGTTTGAAAATTATTCTGATAGTTGTGCAGGACTGCAACCTCTGTCAGTCAGACCCCAATATATCTCCCACCCTGGTCCTTTGCAAGCCCTGTGTTGCCTTAGGGTCTCCTAAAAAATGCAGACCCCTCTCCAAGGCAGGAGTCCTGCAGCCCTTTCATGGGGTGTGCAAGCCTGGGACCTGCTCAGGTTAGCCTGGCCATCCCACAGCACCTACCTGGACTTTAGGACCTAAGATACATTCACACAGTTTTGGCAGGGACTTTGGGAGAGTGTGTGGTCGCTTTGGGTTGCCCACTCTGCAAGTGCAGAAAGATGAATTTATGAGCAACCACTGGGTTTTGGCTCTGCCATGGTGCAGCAGCATCAGTGGAGAGGAAAGCCCACTGTGGAAGGGGTGTTTTGTGATGTACCATATAGAAATTCAGATGGGTTTGGAGAGGGGAATGTCCTGGAGCACTTCTGGACCTGGCAGATGGTCTTTCCCCAAAGAGAGATGGAAAGGATGGTTTCCTACATGGGTCAGTCTGTCTCTGATGTATTTTCTCAGCAAAACCTGTTTGTGGCTTCCTTTTTTAGCTCTATTTGATTGCTCTCAGCTTAAATGATTGCTCAGACCACTTTGAGCATCTTGTGTGTGTCCCTGAGCTGACTTGACTACACAACTTCAATGTATGCAGCAGAGAAAGCCACTGGCTTTTTTTTATTATGAGCTAGTGCTGGGTGATGAGCTAAATGTTTTGTTTATGTAAGATATACAATAAGAAATGTTTGGTACAGCATGTTCTCCCTGAGAAGTCAACACTGCCTGAATTTTGTGCTGGCACCTACGCAGCACACTTGTCCTTGTTCCCGACAGATTCTGAGCAGGAATATCATCTTGCCACTCTGCAGCCGACTGCCACAACTTGGCTTCCCTTCACACCACCTCCCCTGGTCCTGGCTGAAGGGTGAGGAGATGCCATGGAGCAAGTGAACTGCTCATGTGACCCTATGAAAATGAGGCCTTTTGGATATTCTGAGTGGTCCTGGCAGGAATGCAGGAAACCTGAAGCATGGGGATTGAGGAGGTCTGGAAGCCTTTGCTCCAAGTTGGCAGCCTTGCTGATCTCATCTGAAATTTCCTTCCAATGGAGGAAAATGACTGCTGTTGTTGGGAAGGGCTGCTCCATTCCTCAAGGTCCTGGGATGTGCTTTCCTCACATCTGCCTGCTGCAGGATCCAGCTGGGTACAACAGAGAGGGGCTTGTTCCTGTGGCCCAGGGGCTCTGCCAGGAAGGGTTTTGAGTTTCCCATGGCTTTGTCTTACCAGATATCTGCCTACAGAAGGAGCCCAGGCTGCTGTCTTCAACATCCCATATCCTCTAGTTTGGGTGCAGTGGTCAGCCCATTGCTATGGTTGTGGCAGAGCCTCCAGTGAGGTACCTGTCTGAGAGAGGATGCTCCCTCCTGTTTGCCAGGTTTCATTAATGTTGGGGGTTAGGTTTCTTTCTTTTTCACCTATAGAATTTTTTCCCAAGAGTTGCTTGGCAACTAATTGCTGGGTACTTATCAGTGCTCAGCTGAAACAAAAAGATGGACCCTTGAATTTGGCTACACCCTTTGTCTCTGGGAGTTTCTCTCGAGGGGGGAGAAAGACAGGGCTGGAGGGCAGCTTCACTTTGGGTGTGCTTTTCGTCGGGAGAGGATGAGGGTGCTGTTGCTGCGGGAGAAGTTCCACTGGTACCACCGGGTCCGATTCTGAGGAAAGCTACCACCATCTGCTCGTGTACCCCGGAAATCCTGAGCTCTCCTCCTGCTGCCCTGCTGGAGCTGGGCACTGTCCCACCACCGCTGCTTTTGAGGCCGCTCTGCACTGTCCTCCCTGCCGGACATCCCTGCCCTCCAGTGACCACCGACGGAGCCCTGGATTGTATCCGATCCACCAGCCTGGGATTCCTCACCGTTCCAGCTTAGTTTTTTTGTTTCGGAGTCCCAAGAGACCAGACTGCCCCGGGTTTTGTGAAACCAAGCCCTGTCAAGGTCCCTGGTTTTGTTCGCTATTAGTTGCTGTAGTTGTTGTTGTTTGTTTGCCTTGTTATACCTATTAGTAAAGAACTGTTATTCCTATCCCCATATCTCTGCCTGAAAGCCGTTTTAATTTGTCTAAATTATAATCATTTGAGGGGAGGGGATTTGAATTATCCATTCCAAGAGAGGCACTGCCCCTCTTTAGCAGATACCTGTCTTCTTTCAAAACCAAGACAATTAGAAACAAAATGGAAAAGAAAAAAATAATAAAAAGGGGTAAAAATTGAGATTTGTTTATTGAAAACAGTGGGGTCCTGGAGTGGAGTGTCCCAGGATAGGGAGCAAGAAAACCTCTCTCATTGCCTCTTTCAAATATTTTCTTTCCACTTTCTCTTCAGCTGAGGCAGAGCCTGGATTTGACACTGTAAGCTCTGGATAGAACTCAATCCTCAAAGCACTTCACAGGGACAAAGCAGAGGGATATGGAAGTGGGTGAGCATCATAACATTAATTTCCCTGCTGTGAAGTACATCTGAACTTGCCCCCTATCCCCTTCTGACAACCAGTAGCTCTTTGGAGTAAGCAAATATAAAATCACAAAGCTCAGCTTCATCCCTGTAAGACAAGCAGTTATGGGAAGCCAGGATTCAGTGTGATTTTTGGCTTCTAGTATTGTAAATTTAAATAAGAAAATCAACAACTGCAATAGCACAAATGTGACTTATCCGACACAGCTGTCAAGTCTACATGACAGCTAAAAGGGCACAGAGAAAAGATTGTCTCTAGAAACCACACTAACCTTGCAACAACTGTAAGAAGCATTTCTAATAGGAAGGGAAATGGTACGATCATGTCTTGGTTTAGGGCAAATTTGTGAGAGAACCCCTGAATGGGGTCCCTTTGGGAAGCAAACCTAAAAGGCCCCTCCCCCAACCGCTCTGGGAAAAAAGAACTTCCTCAGAGGAAAGTGGAAAAAACTATTTATTTAACAAATAAAGTGCCCACAAGCATAAAGAATGAATAATATGAAACAATAAGACCTCTCATTGCTCTGAAGTGAGATGGTAAGTTCAGAAAGTCCTTGCTGTGGGTAGCTCAGCTCGCTCAGTCTCTTATCAGTTCCTCCAGTGCTGGAAAAATGCCATCCTGGGACCCAGGGGGTGCAGGCATGGGATCCAGGTGTCTCTCTGGGTTTTTCAGTCCAGGACAGGTCTCAGATGAGCACAGTCCAGGAGCAGGAATGCAGAGGAGGGAATGCTGTTTTTAAAACAAACTCCACACATCTTCTTTCTCCCCTTTCACTCTCGGAACTAGTCTCACAGCAGTGATTCTCTCCAGGATCCTGCTTCATGAGTCTCTGCTCATGCTCTTCAAGGTTACTCCTCCATGGTGATCCTCCCCTCACCAGCTATCCCTCTTTCATCTCACTCATCCTTATTGGATATAGCTGTTACTCATCAGGGGCAAGGCTTTATTGGTTAATTAATACAGCTGTTACTTATCAGGGGTTACTTAGTCCTAAAGGTACAGAACTTAACATACAGCATAAACAGAAGAGACAATTGGGGATACAAGTATCAAAAAGTCACCCCAGGACAGGCTACATACAACTTTGGTGACAGACATGTGCAATGAGTTCTTCCTGTATGGGCTGTGGTTTCACCTCCTTGTTGAGATATTTTGTTAAAGGATTATCATTTAATTTTGGAGTCCTAATGCTTCTGACTTGTGACATCCTGGGTTCTCCTCCAGCTGTCCTTCCCCTTGCAGGTATGAGTAAATCCATGGCTGGACATAATTTCATGGATGGCTCATTGCCATGTTGCAATTTCTTGCAAACATGAATAGTTGATTATATGCCAGAAGTTACTTATGGAAGGTGGTGGAGATTTTCCAGTGATGGATGGGGCTGTTCAGATGCTTGGGAAGAGAACTTCTGGATGGTGCAGTTGTATGCTCTGACCCTGTCAGCTTCCCACTGCAGGCAGATGCTTGTGGGGCTGGTGCCAACTGCCTGGCAGAGGCTGTGCTGTGCTGGGCTTTTAATTCCCTGAGGGTGGCATTGCCTGGATCTGGTAGCATGGCCCCAGTGTCTCCTGCTGCTGCACAGCACCCCATGGCCTGCCCTGCAGCACCCAAAGGTCAACCCCTCATTATTATAATGGAAAGACTTTCCTGTCCCTGTCATTTTACAGGCATTCACTCTCACACACAATAAAAGAATACAGGAGAGCAGGAGTTTTTATTCCTGTTATTACTGATGACTTTTGGGAGTAGAAATATCCCACCTAAATCTTTTCCCCACAGGCTAATTTTTTCAGTCCTCCTTTAAGCAGCTGCAGAAAGAGAAGGCTGAACCCCATTGTACATTGACAGGAAGTTGTTGCAAGACTTGAGCATTGTGCTGGTTTGAAAGCAAAACCAGTGAAAGACTCCAAGTCAGAAACACAATTTAATAAGAGGAAAAGAAAAGAAATAAATGAAAGCAAATTAAAATAAAAGTAATAGTACAAAAAAAAACACCACCCCCACTGACAGAGTCAGAATACAACCTGACACCCTGTTAGGGTGGTAGTGGCAGTCCAGATGAGATGGTCTTGTTGAAGCAGTGATTCCTGTAGAAACGTCTGGTAGCTCTTGTCTCCTCTGGAAGTCCAGTGGATAAAAGCTGCTTGTGCTGTCCCAAACCCTGGATTTATCCAGGTGGGAATGCTTGGCTCCTCCCCCTGGGCGGAGCATCTCACAATGGGGATCATCTCATTCTATGAGTCATGCAGTGGGTCCTTGATGGCCCATTAAACAGAGATAACTCCCGGAGGAAGTTATCTATGAGTCATGTGGCAAGGCATTGTTAGGCTCGTTAACAGAAGATAAGGAAAACACTGCCCCACCCTGGCTCCAACGGCTCATGGGGATAGAATACAAACTTTGGGCACAATTTTACATTGTAACCTAGGACATAATCCACCCCTTATTCTATCACCATCTACATCATACACCCTCACAGATACATACATATATACACAGAATGAAACCTTACACACTAATTCTAGTTCTCACTTAAAATTAGGTCTCCTTGTGGTACACAACTGGTTTCTCCATCTTTTTGCATTACCCACCAAGTATAACCAGGTCCTTGAGCAAAAACAATCCCACGGATGGGTCTGCCTTTGCCTGAGGTGGGATTAATCCAAACAGTCTTTCCTAAAATCCCTTTCATGTGTACCACAGGGACTTTATCTCCATCCACTGTGTGCAAGGGTTCAGACTGGGCAGGACCAGCTCGATTGATGGAGCCTCGGGTGTTGACCATCCAGGTGGCTTTGGCTAAGTTTATGTCCCAATTCTTGAAGGTCCCTCCGCCAAGTGCCTTCAGGGTAGTCTTTAATAGTCCATTGCACCATTCAACTTTCCCGGCAGCTGGTGCATGATAAGGGATGTGGTATATCCATTTAATACCATGTTCTTTGGCCCAGATGTTTATAAGGCTGTTCTTAAAATGTGTTCCATTATCTGACTCGATTCTCTCCGGGGTGCCGTGTCTCCACAGGACTTGCTTTTCGAGGCCCAGGATGGTATTCCGGGCAGTAGCATGAGGCACAGGATAGGTCTCCAGCCATCCTGCGGTTGCTTCTACCATGGTCAGCAGATAGCGCTTGCCTTGGCGGGTCTGGGGAAGGGTGATGTAGTCAATTTGCCAGGCTTCCCCATACCTGTACTTCAACCATCATCCACCGTACCACAGAGGCTTCACCCGCTTGGCCTGTTTGATTGCAGCGCAGGTCTCACAGTCATGGATGACTTGTGAGATGCTGTCCATAGTAAGGTCCACCCCTCGGTCACGGGCCCATCGGTATGTTGCATCTCTTCCCTGATGACCAGAGGCATCATGGGCCCAACGAGCTAGGAATAATTCTCCCTTGTGCTGCCAGTCTAGATCCACCTGTGATACTTCCACCTTGACAGCTTTGTCTACCTGCTCATTGTTGCGATGCTCCTCATTAGCCCGACTCTTGGGTATGTGTGCATCCACGTGTCGAACCTTCACGGTTAGCTTCTCTACTCGGGTGGCAATGTCCTGCCAAATCTCAGCAGCCCAGATGGGTTTCCCTCTGCGCTGCCAGTTGGCCTTTTTCCAGTGATTCAGCCATCCCCACAGGGCATTAGCTACCATCCATGAGTCGGTGTAGAGATAGAGCCTCGGCCACTTCTCTCGTTCAGCAATATCCAAAGCCAGCTGGACAGCTTTAAGCTCTGCCATCTGACTTGATCCACCTTGTCCCTCGGTAGCTTGTGCAACTCGTCGTGTGGGGCTCCATACTGCAGCTTTCCATTTCCGGTCAGCGCCTATAATTCGGCAGGAACCATCAGTGAAGAGGGCATATCGTCTTTCAGTCTCTGGTAGTTCGTTATATGGTGGGGCCTCCTCAGCTCGTGTCACTTGCTCCTCTTCTTCTTCAGAGGATAATCCAAAAGTCTCACCTTCAGGCCAGTTCGTTATAACTTCCAGAATCCCAGGGCGATTTGGGTTTCCAATTCGGGTGCGCTGTGTAATAAGGGCAATCCATTTGCTCCAAGTAGTGTCGGTGGCATGATGCGTGGAAGGAACCTTTCCCTTGAACATCCACCCCAGCACCAGCAGTCGGGGTGCCAGAAGCAGCTGTGCTTCAGTGCCAATTACTTCCGAGGCAGCTTGAACTCCCTCATAGGCGGCCAAGATTTCCTTCTCCGTGTGAGTGTAGTTGGCTTCGGACCCTCTGTAGCTTCGACTCCAGAATCCCAGTGGTCGACCCCGAGTCTCACCAGGCACCTTCTGCCATAGGCTCCAGGACAGGCCATTGTTCCTGGCTGCTGAGTAGAGCACATTCTTCACATCTGGTCCTGTCCTCACTGGGCCAAGGGCTACCGCATGAGCGATCTCCTGCTTGATCTGGGCAAAGGCTTGCTGCTGTTCAGGGCCCCAGTGGAAATCGTTCTTCTTGCGAGTAACCAGGTAGAGAGGACTCACAATCTGGCTATACTCAGGAATGTGCATTCTCCAAAAGCCTATAGCACCTAGGAAAGCTTGTGTTTCCTTCTTGCTGGTTGGTGGAGACATCGCGGTGATCTTGTTGATTACTTCTGTGGGTATCTGGCAATGACCATCTTGCCACTTGACTCCCAGGAACTGGATTTCTCGAGCTGGCCCCTTAACCTTACTTCGCTTAATGGCAAAACCAGCTTTTAGTAGAATCTGGACAATCTTTTCTCCTTTTTTGAAGACTTCCCCTTCTGTGTTCCCCCACACAATAATGTCATCAATATACTGGAGATGTTCAGGAGCCTCGCCTTTTCCCAATGCAGTCTGGATCAGTCCATGGCAGATTGTGGGACTGTGCTTCCACCCCTGGGGCAGTCGGTTCCAGGTATACTGCACACCCCTCCAGGTGAAAGCAAATTGAGGCCTGCACTCTGCTGCCAAAGGAATGGAGAAGAAGGCATTGGCAATGTCGATGGTCGCGTACCACTTTGCTGCCTTAGACTCTAGCTCGTACTGAAGCTCCAACATGTCTGGTACAGCAGCACTCAGTGGTGGCGTGACTTCATTCAGACCACGATAATCCACAGTCAGTCTCCATTCTCCACTGGACTTACGCACAGGCCAGATGGGGCTGTTGAAAGGTGAACGAGCCTTGCTGACCACCCCTTGGCTCTCCAGTTTACGAATCATCTCATGGATAGGAATCACAGAGTCTCTGTCGGTGCAGTATTGCTGATGGTGCACTGTTGCTGTGGCGATTGGTACCTGTTGCTCTTCAACTCTCAGCAGTCCCACAGCAGAGGGGTCATCTGGGAGACCGGGCAAGGTATTCAGTTGTCTGATGCCTTCTGTCTCTACAGCAGCTATCCCAAAAGCCCAACGATATCCTTTTGGGTCTTTGAAATATCCATTTCTGAGATAGTCTATGCCAAGGATGCATGGGGCCTCTGGGCCAGTCACAATGGGGTGTTTTTGCCACCCGTTCCCAGTTAAACTCACTTCGGCCTCCACTACAGTCAGCTGCTGGGACCCTCCTGTCACTCCAGAAATAGAAACAGATTCTGTCCCTACATACCTTGATGGCATCAGGGTACATTGAGAGCCAGTGTCAATCAAAGCAGTATACTCTTGTGGGTCAGATGTGCCAGGCCATCGGATCCACACAGTCCAATAGATCTGATTGTCCCTTTCCTCTACCTGGCTAGAGGTAGGGCCCCCCTATTTCTGGTCATGGTACACGCTACTCTCTTCCTGTAAATATGTTCCTGAGGTTTCTTGGAGAGGATCAGTCATATCATCATTCCTATCCCGTCTGGAGTTTTGTGCTCGAGAGACTGGAGCAGCATTGACTCTAGATGAACTTCTTGTGGTAGGGGTCTCTCTTTTCAGTTCACGTACCCGGGCTGCTAAGGAGGAGGTGGGTTTTCCATCCCACTTCCTCATGTCTTCTCCATGCTCCCGAAGAAAAGACCAGAGGTTACCTCGTGGAGTGTATGTTATCTCCCTGGCTGGGGGACGCCTGCTCCTAATGGCAGAGACTCTTGTTGGTTCTGGCGAGACGTGGTAAATTCCTTCCTTAAGTTCTTTTTTCAGTTTCTGATGGCCCTCTTCAATCAAGCTTCGGACTTGCTCAGCCAGCCTTGTTTCCACAGATGAGACATGGGTACGAAATGGGGCAGTGACAGTGTCCTCATAAATTCTTAGTTTATTGACCAAGACACCCACCCTGTCCTCGCCTGCCCTCCATTGCAGTGTTGCCAGGTAACGGGAGTACATCTCTGGTCCAAGCCGTGCAAATCTCAACCACATCTGCGACGTGCACTGAACTTCATCTGGGCTTTTAGGAAATCTCTCGTCCTCTGAGAAAATGATCTCCAGCACGGCCAATTCCCTCAGGCATCGGATACCTTGTTCCATTGTGTTCCACTTTCCTTGGTGCACCTGGAGATCTTCTTTACAAAGGTATCTGTCCTTCACACTTGTTAGCAGTCGTTGCCAGAGGCTGAGAGTTTCTTGGGTTCTCCCGATCCCCTGGTCAATGACCACATCCCGTGACAGCGATCCCAGTTGCCTGGCCTCACTTCCATCCAGAATGGTGTCATTGGCTGCAGCGTCCCAGATACGTAGCAGCCAGGTCAGGACGGATTCATTTGTCTGGCGGGTGAATTCCTTCCGCAGGTCACGTAGCTCACCCAGGGACAGAGAGCGACTGATGATCTCTGGCTCTGTCTCTTCTGCTTGGTGCGAAGGTCCTGCTGCATCCTCGTCAGTCACTATACGGACTGATTTGCTCTTTGCTTTCTTCTTCTGAACAGGGGCAACTGCTACCGGTTTAGGCTGTTCCAGTTCAGTGATGGTTTGTGTGGAGATGCTGGCATTTTTGGCTTCTTTCTCCTCTGTGACAACCTGCACAGACACAGACGTTGTGGCTTTGCTTGGTGCTTCTTTCTCTTCTGTGGCAGTCTGCGTAGATGCAGACACTGTTGCCTTGATTTCGGTCCCTTTCTCCTCTGTGACAGTCTGCGTAAACTCGGACACTGTTGCCTGTTTTTTTTGCTTCTGTTTCCTCTTTGACAGTCTGCGTAGACTCGAACACTGTCGCCTTCTTTTCTCTTCTGCCTCAAGAAGACGCTGCACTACATTATGGAGTGTTTTGTTTCTAAGCATGGTGCAGGCTGTGCAGAGAAGAGAAAGCAGCACTAACAACAACATTATGCTGTCCTTGGTATCCAGAGACAACACAATATTTTCAATAACTGCTGTATCAGGCCTGAAAGACTGGAAAAAATTATTCTTTACCCCTCCCCACTGTGGCTGGGTGAGATTGTTGAGGCCCCAAACAAAACATCCTAGACCGGGACAAGACAACAAAATTGAGTACATATTCTGAATTGTGCACATTGCCTCGCAGGTTATCATGCAATAGACATAATAGAGCAATAGAGCAATTTTAGTGCCATACCCTGGTTTACACCAGAGTATTAAGATCTGCAGATAGTGCCCCATGTGCGGAAAGATATAGAGAGCTAGGTACAAGACACATGTAAGCATGCTGAGCATCATAGCAAAAAGGTGTCTTTTTCCCCAATACAAAATTGTGATTCTGAATTTCTCAGTACTTTGTGCCCCACGTTGGGCGCCAAAAAAATGTGCTGGTTTGAAAGCAAAACCAGTGAAAGACTCCAAGTCAGAAACACAATTTAATAAGAGGAAAAGAAAAGAAATAAATGAATGCAAATTAAAATAAAAGTAATAGTACAAAACCCCCCCCCCCCCACTGACAGAGTCAGAATACAACCTGACACCCTGTTAGGGTGGTAGTGGCAGTCCAGATGAGATGGTCTTGTTGAAGCAGTGATTCCTGTAGAAACGTCTGGTAGCTCTTGTCTCCTCTGGAAGTCCAGTGGATAAAAGCTGCTTGTGCTGTCCCAAACCCTGGATTTATCCAGGTGGGAATGCTTGGCTCCTCCCCCTGGGCGGAGCATCTCACAATGGGGATCATCTCATTCTATGAGTCATGCAGTGGGTCCTTGATGGCCCATTAAACAGAGATAACTCCCGGAGGAAGTTATCTATGAGTCATGTGGCAAGGCATTGTTAGGCTCGTTAACAGAAGATAAGGAAAACACTGCCCCACCCTGGCTCCAACGGCTCATGGGGATAGAATACAAACTTTGGGCACAATTTTACATTGTAACCTAGGACAGCATTCATTACCCATCTCCCCATGATCCCATTTCACACATGCTGCTGCAGAATGTAAAAACGGCTCTGTCCTCCACAGGTCTGAGGTCCTTGACACTGCAAGGAACATTGTCAGGATAAAGTTTTGCTACATCATGATTGCACTGACTATGCTGGGCTGTGTGACCATGATCATCACTGGCAAAGAAGTGAATATTGTTTCTGGGGGAACTGGTTCACTTAATGTATGGTCTATGTATGTTCTTTGGAAATAAGTACCTGGGTGACAGATAGGTTTGAGAATATGTACACATGAGCAATGTATGCACAGGATCTGTATCCCCCCTTCTCCAGAGGAGACATTGGCATTGGAAAGCAAAACCTGCTGATTAATGTGTTGCTTCTGACCTACTCTGCCATAAACCTGTGCAGTGCAATGCTCTATATGATGGTGTCTCAACAAGAGGCTGGGCCAAAGGTAATGGAATAGCTCAGACAGTGTCAATAGAACCTGGTTCTGCCTGGTATCTGTCAACCATGAGGCTCCTGTGGTCCTGCCTGCCTGGCCTGGATGCCACCATGGTCACCAAGAGCTGTCACCCTATCCCACCCCACTGCTGGGTCTCCAGTTTGACTTGCAAGTCCCAGTGCACCTGTAAACAATTTACAGTGTAATTTTCCTGCTAATCAGAGCTGCAAATGCTGAAAATGTGGTATAACAAGGAAACAGAATAACTTCTATCACTGCAAAATATCCAAAAGGACAGTGAGGTGTCAAAGGAAGTGGTGCAAATGCGGGGAAATTTAGTGGTGGCAACTGTGAGCATGCAATGATTTACACCAAATTGTTTCCAGGCTGCGAAGAAGGATCAGATGATGCTGAGGGTGAATGCAGAAAAGAAGGCCAAATGGAGGGCTGAAGTGGAGAAAGGTCAGGAGGCAGCTGTCGGGAAGTCACAATGATTTGGAACAGATTTATTTTAACAGAAGGAGATAAGTGATTTGTACATGTGGCATATGGACCTGTCTTTGTGTAACTCTTAAGAGCTTTTTCACTGAAACTCTCAGAGCAAAGACTCCACTGCTCTGTGCAAACTGGGAATGCCCTATGGAAACTCCAACTGCTTTCTGTGGCTTCTGGTCTTTGGCACCAGGCCCAGCTCACATAAAAAAAATCTCTTTTAAACTGGAAAGTGTGGAAAGGACAAATGCAGGACTCCCCAGCTCAGGATCAGCTTTTCATGGTGCTGCTGGTGCTCAGGTCTCCTCACAGTCAGGAAGGACATGGCCCTACATCAGGGAGCATCACATTCTGTGCAATGCCTCCAGGGAAAACAGCCTTGGTCAAAGTGACCCAGAGCAGGGGGAAAAGCAGTCTGAAATATGTTTTGCAACTGCAAAGACATCAGTTATATCTCTGTCTCAATTGTCTTTGAGCCTGCTGTCATCACTGTCCCCTCTCCCTTCCACCAGCACCTTGTGGGATGCTGTGGCTAGGGGAGAGGGGGAAAATGAGTATGAAGAGGGTCTGGGAAGATGGAAGAGTGTGATCAGACCCTGATGACTGATTTGGGCCAAAAGGGGCTTTGGACCAGAGGAGATGGTGCTGGTGTGGAGTGGTTCCTGTGGGGCAGCCCAGGGAATCTATGCCTGATGCAGGGAGCCTGGCCTGGAGACATCTTTTGTCCTGTAGCACCTCACTGGTTTTCCCTTTCATCTTCTGCTTCCAGTCATTGTCATGAAAGTTGTCTAGCACTTGCTTTGCTGTGATTTTAGTCCAATGTAATTGTTAATATATGGTTTGCTAAAACTGATTTATTTTTAATTATCATAGTTCATTAACTCATAATAAAACAGCTGTCCAATTACATCTAAAACAAACACATCTCTTCACAGCTTCATTTAGAGTGTCACCAAACTCTTTGGGATGATGTTTAACAGATGGGAGAAATCCTAATGAAATACTGAAAATTACATTTTCACAAAGTGACTTAACTTCAAGACAGGTCCCGGTTCATGCCTGTGGGTGCTGATGCTTTGATCCCCCAAGTGTCTACTGTAACCCCTCGAGACCTGTAACACTGGCTGGTGGAGCTGGATGTGCTTGCTGCATGGAGTCTCAAGGGACACAGTATGGCAAAACCCGGCCAGTCTTACCCCAGCTGCTACAGGAGATGCTGTAGCCATGCTCAGCCTTGGTGCAATGTCCTGAGCATCACACTGGCACTTGGCCTTTCAAAGGTTTATTCATTGGAGCAGTTGCACTTGCACTCCAGGGGAGTCTGGAAGCTCCTGCTCATGTCTCTGAGGTTTGTTGTGTCAAAAATCATGTCCATTTATTGCTGAAGTGTCACTGCACAAACAAGCTGCTGGCAAAGTTGGGCTGGGGCATTGGCAGGTGGTCAGCAGTTGTTGGGCTCTGGGACTTCATCTTCTGTGCCTGTGGTCTTTGGGCAATTTTTTCCCTCTGGTGCTTCTTAGGAGCACTTCTCTCCATGCTGCACGCCTCTTCAGGGTGAGGGGGGTGTTACCTCTGTCACATCTCCAGGCTTGCAGTCCTTATTTCTGACTCACAGCCCCATGCAGTACAGTTCACCAAAAGTGATGTCTGGTTCCTGTAGTATTCCTCACAAAGCACATCTCAGGGAAGTGAAATAATGGTCTAGGACAAGTAGAGAGTGAACAAGTCTGCTGAGAAGGCACTTCTGCTTCACAGGTAATATGGGCTCTTCTTTCATTTTATATGCCCTGGTTTTCTTGGTTAGTGCAATAAACTGCAAGAACTACCTAAAAGTTAGTGCTCATTTGGGGATAAACTAAAAGAACTTGCTCAGTATCTTAGATGTTAATTTTTTAAAAAAATTCTTAAATGACTTTCATGTGCCCTTTTTCAGAAGATGCATGTAACAATTTGAGGAGCCATTTTGATGCTTGTAAACAAATCCACATCCATGTTCTGAGCTTCCCTGACTTAAGCAGGAAAGGAGATGACCCTAGCAATGTCTAAAGAACAAGAAAATTATTTGTGACTTGTTCCAGTCTCTGCTCTAGGAAAAAAACCTGCTTCAGTTGTGAGCTATTATCAGATCCTCTTAAACAGCCATGGTCTCCGCCTACAGTGCATAAAGCTGCCACATTATGCGTAGTCATTAAGAAAAAATCAATTCTTCCTCCCTGAGCCACTGGTAAAGCATCTGAGTGACCAGGTGACCCAGGTGCTTTTGAGCTCTTATAAAGAGCTATGACTATTATGTAGGGAAAGATCCTTTACCAGTGCCTACATGATTATTCATTTTAATATCATAATACTCCCCCAAAAAATCAATTGGACTGATCTCTGGCTTGCGCTTGGTTGGTGGTGGGTGGCTGCTGGTGTAGCATAGCCTCAGCTGGAGTCTCCCCTGTATGAACTGGATATGCCTCTCCAACGCTGGGACTTATCACTGCTTGTTAAAGTCTCTTTCCATCTGTGTCTGCAAAGTCCTTTGACTCTCCTCTTGAAAAGCCTCTAATTAACACAGACTCCTGAATGTATAATTGGCTGATCCTCAGCACCTTACAGTTGTGGGTTTCCTTATTTCCCCTCCCATCTGAATTGCTTCAGTGTCACACCTGATCCTCCAGGCATTTAAAAAGGGGATGGGAGGTGTTATTTGCTAGGAGTTATTCTTCCCTTTTTAATGAGGTGCCTTGTGTTTTGCCAGTCTGGCTCTGAGGAGAGGGGCTGGCTCTTTTCTGAGGCAGGGGATAGAGTTAAGAATGTGCTGGTTTGCTGTGGTGCTCAGAGAGATCAAGGGTGAGTCCTTTCAAATCTCACCTCCTTGTTTACTGCTCTGTACCAGGGGCAAAGGATTCTTCTTCCCTTGCAGGTTTTTTTCTGTTTTACTGAATTCTTGTATGGCAATGGTTAACAATGGTTGGTGCCACAGATTTGCATTACAGTAACGATTGGGAAAGCTTTTCTGTAGTAGCTGGAGTTGATCTAATTCTGCTTCCATTAAAACCAGTGCTGCAGTTCCTCCCGGCTGTGGATTAATGTTATCATCCACGACTTTTTGAAGTTTTCAGTGATTTCCAGAGACTTAGCTTCCCCAGGGAGTCAGGCTGCTGCAGGGCAGAGCTGGGTGCACTGAGCTTTCTTCCACCAATGTGGTGAGATCAAGCTTTTATGGGAGGCATTATGAGCATCCCAGTATACCAGAGGGAAAAAAGTCTGAGCTCAGGAGATCTCAGTCTTTTCTTTATTCATTTTACCTCTTGTTTTGACTTCAGGGTCAAAAATAAATCAAGTATCTAGTGACACTTGATTTATTTCCATCTGCTGTGTGCAGGTCTTCTCCAGACTGGTATGTTCCTGCACTTGAGAAGGATTTTTTCCATTTTTTCTTGCCATTCAGAAAGACCTAATTTTAAAGACTGCCCTGTTCTTCTAGTGTTTAGTCTCCCACCAAGCTGAGAAACTGCTGCTTGTCTAAATGCACCCAGCTTCAGCTTCCAGGCATTGAACATTGTCTTTAACATGGAAACTTTCAACCCAACTCTTCCCTGTGTGTTACCAGTCACCCTTCAGCTGTTGTTTGCAGTTGTATGGCTGCTATGTTTAAAACACCTGGAGTTTCTAACCGTTGCCTGGTGGGTATCATTGGCTTACTGGCCAGCTAAGTGATTGACACTATAGTGAATTTATTCCTGAATCAAGTGATTTACTACATTAGTAGCCCCTTCATAAACAATCCAAATGGATTGCTTTTGTTGGTTTTAGCATAGAATTGATAATCTAGTACTCTTTGCAGAAAGAAAGGATGTAAAAGCTTCCCAGACTTTACTGACTGCCCTGGAAAATTAAAAAGCACAATGGCTATGCACAAGAAACAGGTTCTCCTCTGTGCTCAAGGCATCAGCACCTGCATGAGAAGCATGGCCATATATGCCTGCAAATCTGCTTTTATTTCTGGGACTGCCAAGGATCAGTTCAAAACAGCTTCAAGGCTAAAGGTCTCCTCTGGGTGAGATGCAGTGATGGTTTGGATCTGTAAAGGGACCAGCTCCCTCTTACCACAAAGATCTTTCCAGCTTGGAGCAGCCTCCTGCTTTCTCCCTTGCTCAGCATCATTGCAGTAAGTTAAGTGGTGGCTGCTGCCACCACTGGCACTGGGATTCTCATGACCACCATGATTTCAGAGCTGACTTAAACACCACTATCCTGCTTGGGTTTGGCATTAAGTCATTCTAGCCTAGCAGGAAAGCAAGGCCAGTGTTCAATAATTTGAATTAATAAATCATTCATTAAGACATTGAGATAACATTAAAGCAATTTTCCATGGTTAAGTAGCTTGATGATTGTTAGTGCTGTGTGATATATTACAAAACCTCTGTGACAGTTATATAATGAGTAAGTAGCTCCTGAAGGGCTCTGAAAGGACCTGAGCATTTAATTGCTCTGCTCTGTAAAGGATCCAGGCACAACTTTCAGCACTGCATTAGTCAAACTGGCTCTGCACCTTCTCTGTGCATGCAAGAGCTTTCTACATGGAAACCTAAACCTCACACCTGACTCTTCCTCTGCAGCAGTGTTCCTCACTGAAGGACCCAAACCTTGAGCTACTTGGGCAGGGACTGCTGTTTGCTGGGTGTGGGGGGGGCTCACCATTGTGGGCTCAGTATTTCTTGCCTGAGGGAATTCTCACCTTGCTAACTTGCAATCTCCTTTCCCAAGGGAAAACTTTCAACAGTTTCCTTTCCCAAAACATCTTTCCCTGTTTTCCCAAATATTCCTAAGTGGGCAGCGGTTTTTTTCTCAAAACAATCTTCCTCAGCTGTTGTTTACCAATGGGAAGAGGCGTCAGTCCTACTGACCAATGAATACCTTTTTAGCAAAGCATGCTATAAAAGGAACCAAGAAAATTGTAAATAAAGCCTTAAGCCTTCTGATGTTCTCATGGAAAACTGGAGTCTGTGTCTTCTTTTCGTGTCCTACTGCGACACACCATAGGGAAGAGGTCAGTCTGGAACAGGATTTTATAGGGAAGAGTTGAACTCATGCATGGCCTATGTATGTTCTTCAGCATGAGCAGAGTTATCGGAAACTGCTGGTGAAACTGCACCAGAACATGGAGGGATTTTCATGCTGGTCTGTAATACACATCTCACAGATGATGAATGGTTGTGCAACTTTTTCTAAATGAACTGGGGAAAAAATAGCCCAGTGAATTACAATTATTCTTAATGGTTCATTTTTCTCTGTGTGCAGAATGTGTGAATGCAAACACAGCTCACATGGAACTCTATGAATTGCACCCCCTTGCACTGAACTCCTCGTCCCCCACAAGCAATTTTATCAGTCTAAACATTGTCCTGCTACAAATTTCTACCAGCAGGGCTATAATCTGTACCAAGGACATCCACTAGGGCTGTAAAGACATCATTAAAGCAATGGTGCTGCAAAGACATCATTAAAGCAATGGTGCTGCAGGGGGAATGGAACAATCTCCAGAATGGTCCCAAGTTGTGTCAAGAAGCAGAAGAAAACCGTGAAAGGCAGGCAGTTAAAGATCCCAATATTTCAGGACTCTAAGCCCCAGGAGAAGGCAATTTTACTTGAAAAACAAGCATTAATGCAAAGCAAAAATACAGCTATTGTATGTCTATCTTTCCCACTCATTTCTTTTTTTCTTCTCCTTGGAGCCCTTGTGCAGGTGGCACAGGGGATGCTGTGAGCTGGGGACTGCTGGGCACTCACTGCTGTTGTGTGAGCGCATACAGATCCAGTGGGATGCTGTGGGGCTGCTGAGGACTGCACAGTGAAACCCTGCAAAAATGGGCAAAGAGCTGCAATATCCCATGTACCAACTCCCACAGTGTTGGGGGTTAGGATTTTTCCTTTTGTTTCTTTCTCTAAGGGAATTTTCTCCCATTTGTTGCTGAGAAATTAACGACTGGTATTAAAGAGAGACAAAAGATATAGCCAAGGAGAGGGGGGAGAAGTGCAGCTGGCTTTACTCTTGTAGCTGAGGCACATTCTCTTGGGAAGGGCAGAGATACCGTGAGATTTGGGCTAGGGAGAAGGGGAAAGGGCAGCTCCTCACTCTTCCTCGCTCTCGACATTGGAGGGGAAACAGGCTGCAGTCGCTGTGGGGAGAATTCGCCACCACTACGGGGCTCCGTCTCCTGCTGTCTTCTACCATGAGTGAGGCTCTGCTCATGGGAGCAGCCATTGAACTGGGACCTTATTAACACTCGATCTCACTGGAAGGGACCCTCACCATCTACTCGGGTGCCTCAGGGAAAACCCAGGACCCCGAGCCCCTTCCCCCTCCAAGGGAGCCTCTCCCGGCCGTGTTTGGGAGCCCAGATGCCACTGTCCAGCCCTGCCGTTCCTCTGCCGCTGCTTCAGGTTTTTCACTACAGTGTAACCCCACACCCCCTGCCTGCCGGGACACCCTGCAGTTCCTGCTACAGCTGCAGAGTTTCTGATACATTTCGTTTGCCACCCCGAGGTGTGCCCGTCTCTGCTGTCCCAGCTCCACTCCAAGGTTCCTGCTGCAGCCCATTTCGCCATCCAGAGGGGCACTGACACCAGCTGCCCCTGGGGATTTGCAAAGGAAGCCGCTTTTCTCTCTCTCCCGCCAGCCCACCCGCCATTACTGCGTGAGGGAGAGGCGGCCGAGCTCGCGCCACAGCGCCCCCTGCAGGCGTGGGGGAATCATCGCACGGCCCTGCCCGGCTGTGAGCGGAACTGCATCGCAGGGGAAGGTGCCGCAGCCGAGAGAAGCTGTCACTGGGTTTGTGTTCTGTTCCTCGGTGCTGCCGCTGCTGGTGTTCGTTTGCAATGTTATACATATACATACTATCCCATATCTTTGCCTGAAAGCCCCTTAATTTCAAGGTTATAATAATTTGGAGGGAAGGGGGTCGTATTTTTTCCATTTCAATGGAGGTTCCTGCCTTCCTTGGCAGACGCCTATCTTCCAAACTGAGACACACAGACTCTCTGGCATCTCATGGTTAGGGTTTGAGGACTTTTTAATCTACTTGCCTCTCATTGTCTTTGCTGAATGCACCTAGGAAAGATTTTGAGCTTATTTCAGGTGAAGTCCAGGTGTCTGTGGACTTCCATGGGTGACCGCTGGATGTCTCCTGCTGCTGGGAGGTCACAGGTGTCCTGTCAACATACATCTCCCCAAAGGAAGCTGATTCCCTTCCAGTGCCCTTTGCTGTGGGCCAGATTCTGACCTGGCACCCGAGTGTTCTGCAGCGGATGGTGCCATCCTCCCAGAAGCCAGGCTGTGAGAGCCCAACTGCTCTGGGGCTCCCAGGGCAGCATCAGCACAGCCACTACAGGTGAGAGTTACAGTCCCATGACCCAGGGCTTTCACCTGCCCATGGAGTGACAGGGCTGGGAGCAGAGCTGGCTGTAGATGCAGTGGAATGTCACATCCTTCCTCTGCCCAACCCACCAGCACAGGCAGTCACTGTGGTTCATCACCCTCTGGACTTCCCACAACACATGGACTCTGCAATGTTCATCAGGTGGGACACTGGCCTTCTTTTTGAGAAGTTCTTAATGTACAGTGACTACCCTAGGGATGCTATTCCTTTGGAAGAACTAGGACAGAGTGTTCAGCAGAGCAGCTTGAGCCCAAATATTTTGTTTTGCTTTAATTATTCAGAGAGAAAAAATAATAACAATGCCTTCCTCAGCAGCTTCCAAAGTGCACCACAAAGGCAGTCGGTGCCATGCCATACCTTTTCAAGGTGGGGAAATTGCACCCCTGGGAGCAGCGCTGCTCTGAGAGGGCATAAGGGCTAGTGTGGACTGGCATAGGCATCACCCCTTTATGTGCTCTAAAAAGAGCTGAAGACTTTGGATGAATGAGGTTTACAGCCTGAGGTTTGGGATGCTGGGAAGAGGTCTCCCATCACCCAGACACCTGGAGATGCTGCTGAACTCTGCCTAAGACACTGCTGCAATGGCCAGCCCCTGTAGGGCTCCCCTAGGAGTGTACTAGAAAGGGTATGAGTAATGAGTGGTGATATTTACTGTAGAAAGTGGCTGAGTGCAGAAATATTCACAAACCTGGAAGTGAGATAGAGGAAACAGCCCAAATGTGGCACAGTGAAGGGATGGCTTTCCCCTCTCTTCATCTGACTCCCTCTTCTGACGCTGTTTTACACTAACAACGGCACAGACTCTGAAGTTCAGAAGGCTAAAAATGACTATTTTAGAGATGTCTCTCTCTTTTATACTATTTTACACTGACTATTTTAATTGGTGAAAGAAAGGCAAACTTCAATCACATTGGTCAAAACAGAGGGACACAAGAGGAAGCTCCTCCTGTGAGAAAGAATGAATAACATCTGTACAGTTAGACAAACATTTCTCGTGTTTACAGAAATTCTCTGAGAAAAGAATTTCAGAAAACCAAAACATCTCAGACATGAAATCAAAGCTACACTCTTCCCTGTTAAGAATGTTTTCATCAAGAAGGAAATGTGTTTTGAGTTGCGTTTACACATCAGCTAGGGATCTGAGATTTGAGGAAGCCTCCCTTATGCACTTACCTGTCTTCTCACAGAGGCTGGGTTGAGGTCTGGATGCTCTCCCACAGCAGCTGGTGTAAGCTCAGTGCTTCCCTGCTAATGTGCTCCCTTGTTGCTCAGAATGCAGGCATACTTCTATAAACAGCAATAAAGCCATGTAATTAACCAATAAAACAGGCATAGGAGCTCTGACACCCAGACATCAGAGCTGAGATAATGGCTCTCCTGGAGTCTAACCTCTGCGTAGGCTGAGCTATTATGATTTCTCACTCCACAGCTATTATCCTCCATTATCCCGCCTGCCATCCCACTGCTCTCTGTAGTGTGCTGTGTCATACAGCAGCTCCCAGGCTGTGATCGGCATCCCCGAGTCCCCAGCACTGATCCTCTGCCCATTACAGGGTTGGGGCAATGTTGATGTTTGCCAGTTTGTGGTGTTTGCTGAGCGTTGCTGTCCTTCACTCAGGTTTCAGTGAGCACAGGATGGCTGTGTTTTCAGCCAGGCAAACCCAGTTCCCTCAGGGAAGGGCTTAGCACCATGTGTGCTGTTTGTCACACACATTGTGTGTCCTGACTAACATCCTTCCACATTTTACCTACTCACTTGCATACTGGCTAGGAAGGTGTGTTGCTGACAGAGAAACCCATCTGCCTGATGTAAAACGGTGTGTTTAGATCAGCTGTGTGCTGGTTGTCTGGTTCCGTAAACCCAGGAGCACTGGTCTTACAGAAACATTAGCTTTGTTCTGGAGAGGTGAAGGAGCAGGTAATGGCTTGTGGTCTGAGACAAGGGAGCTGGAAACACAAGTTCATGTAAACTCCCCTGCTAAGAAGTGCAAACCTCTGCAGTTTTGAGCTATGAAGTGTTTGATGTTTCATTTTAGACCAAGTGCCGTAAGAAAGAGGAAGATTGTGGTATATGGGATATGGAGAATGCTGAGGTACTCTGACTTTTTGCCTCACGAGCAAGTGCTCCAGCCACACTGCCCAAGCCACAGAAGGCAAAGGGAGAGACTGGGAAAAGGAAGAACTACCCACTGTAGATCAGGTTCAAGAACATCTGCGGAAAACTAAAGGTGCACAAGTCCATGGGACATGATGAGATGCATCCATCCTGAGGGAACTGGCAGATGAAAGAGGCTAAGTGACTACCATCAAATATGAGAAGTCATGGCAGTCTGCTTCACCATAGCAGCCAGCTGTTCCTGGACTCTGGGGTACTGCTCTGAGCTCGTGCTTTGCCACAAAACCAGGAATCATGTCACAGGGTCGTGTCTGATCCATTGCTCTGACACATCTCAGTCCACCCGTGTCAACCTGCCAAAAGCTTTGCTCTTAGATGGGCGACATCCATGCAGAACACAAGCCCTTATTCCATGTGGGATTTTCTGGTGGACCTGGCTGGTTTGGCCGGCTCAGGGTAAGCTCAGATCTCTGGTGCAATTGAATTATGTATTTGTCCCCTAGATGTCTTGTGAAAGGGGAATGGGGCTCCCAGCTACATTTTAAAATGCAAAACCACGTCTTGATATCTATGGAAAACTAAGTTTCGTGCAATAACCACTTTAGAGACTGGTTTTAAGTGACTGGAGAATAGTTTTTAACCTAGGTGGAATCTAGAGGTAGATTTACATAACAATTGATCTAAAAGCTCCCTACCACCCACAAAGAGCAAAGAAACCTGTTTCTGCTCCATTTTGTGTTTTAAGTGCTTCTAACAATGCAGCAATTCAGTGTTTCAGTACAATTTGCACGTTCTACAATAGTCTGCTCCAGAGAAAACTCCTTCGTAGCATTTCCATGTCTGAAGTTCTGCTCAGAGTCTTGAGTGCATTTTAGTAAAAACTTTCTCCTTTGGCTTTCTATATTCAGATGTTTGTTCAAGATTTAAGTAGTTTCAGAATATACTGTTTAATTTTTTTTTTTCCTTCTTGTGGCAGGAAAAAAGCCATTAAGCCCAGATTCAACTTCATGCGCATGAGCAAAATAGCTTTTATTAATGCCTTTAGCTGTGATGAGTGAGAACTCCAAGCTGTCAGCTCTAACTCCAGGGAGAGTCCCAATGCTGTGCTCAGACTTTATATTAAAGGACGAGAAACTGCATGTCAACATATCAGTGAAAAGCCCATGAAAGTGAGAACACACCGTTTATTATTATGGTTCAGTAAAAAGGTGAAAGTTGTCAAATAGGGAGGAGAAAGTGGGGCCTAAATTTCTATCCAGTCAGGCTTTACAGTCTGTTTGACCATATTTTTTCCATCTTCCACCTTTCTAAGTAGGAAGCTCAGGATCCAGCCAAATGGATGTTTATTTACCTTTCAACACCAGCAGATATTCCTTCTTCCTGCAGCCTTGTCAATACTGAGTATTACTCTGCAGCAGGGCAGAGGCTGAATCTGGCCCAGGTTTGATCAGGGACTCAGGAAGACAGCACGCTCACACCTTGCAGAAACTGCTGTATCCTCTGCCAGAAACCCAGCACTTCTTTATTTTTAAAGTAAATCTCTGGTTGCCATGGTTTCCAGGAAGCACAGGTCTCACATTGCTTTGAGGCTCAAGCAACAGCATAAGAGGTGAGAGGCTCTCCAGCCCTTTCATGGGGCTGATTTGTTTTCCAGGCCAGCATTGCCACCTGGGCCACCTCCAGCTGCAGGGGTGCAGGGAGCTGGGTCCTCTGGCTCAGACATCACAGGACCTCCTTGGCTATAGGGACTTTTCCAAGATCACACCCACCCCATGTGGTTGCAACACACGGGTACAGAACAAGTCATTTACGCCTACAGAGAAATAGGATAATTTGATTTAAGGATGCCTTTCTGTGCCAACATTCTGCCCACAAGTTTCAGCAGAATGTATAAAACCTACCCTCAGAGCTCAAAGATTTTCCCACTGCTGTGGGTTTAGTGCTATAATCTTTTTTTCAGCCTGTTTAGCAACTAGACTGTCAATCAATACCTTTTGTCTCAGATAGAGGAGTTTGACATTGGTTTATTTTACACCTGCAGGTGAAATTTTGTAGCTGTTAGAAACAGATCATCTGTTACATACCCAAGGAACAGGCAGGTATTATTAGAAATACTCTCACCTATCCATGAGGATTGGTGAGAAGCAGCAATGCACCTAGGTGGGTTTCAGGGGAGGCTGTCAGTCAGGAAATGCCCTCAGAACTGCTCCTGCCTTTGCTGACAGCCAGCACTGTGCTGATTAATCACTTTTAAAGTTCAGTGAAGACATAATCTTGTTGGGAAATGTTGAGAAAGCAAATTTGCTCTGAACAGAGGCAGGCTCTGAGGGTAGGACTTGTTCCCATTCTAAATAGGTGTTTGCTGGTATAAAACCAAGTCCATGTAGGATCCACTAAGCACCTCGATGTGGGCTTGGTATTTTCTGGGCCTGAGGGAATTCTCAGCTTACTAAATTGTAAGCTCCTTTCCCAAGGGAAAACTTTCAACAGTTTTCCTTTCTCAAAACATCCTTCCCTGTTTTTCAAAACATTTCTATGTGGGCCACACATCCTCTCAGGTTTTCTCAAAACGTTCTTCACCTGGTGTTTACTATTATTTAACCAGTGGGAAGAGCTGTCAGTTCTTCTGACCAATGAATACCCTTTTAGCAAAACATGCTATAAAAGGGACAAAGGAAATTGTAAATAAAGCCTTCTGATCTCATGGAAAACTGGACTCCATGTGTTCCTTTTGTGTCCTACTGTGACACCTCTATTTTTCCTTCCCTCAGTCTTTTCCCTTTTGACAGAAAAAAATTTATTCAGTTTCTCACTGCTCTTCCCTTTCAATGAGAGTTTTGGAAATGAGGGATGGTTTCTTCCTCCTCTTTCCAGTAGGAACATGCATGAGATGAAGACAGAAGAAGACCTTAGGAGGACAGGAGGGCTCTGCACCTCCTTACCTGCCTGCCCTGCCTAATCCACACTGGCCACAGGCATCAGTTTTACAAGGGATCACCTGCCCTTCAACTGGAGCAATGTTTTGAGTGTAGGAGTGACCCAAACCAGAGCTGCAGTTGTGATGAATGTAATATATGTTATAGAATAATTCATGTTTTATTAGAATAATTTGTGTTTTATTGTAATAAGTCATGTTTTATTGTAACAAAACAGTATAAATTCACTCACGGTTGAATGAACAGAAACTATGCCACCCCTTTCCCATAACCCGGGAAGGGACTCATTTGCAATAGAATGCAGGAAGGCACTGAAAATAGAATAGGCCTGCTACAGAGATAAGCCAGCCAATGACCCAGTGATCAACACCTGATATGCATCTTATCTTCGTCATCAAGGGTGTGCATCCCAATACCCAATTAGTAAATCGAATCAAGCACCTACCTTTTCCCAGAAAGCTGTTCAAGGGACTGGTAGCAGAGAAAAGAAGCCACATGAATATGCAAAGAAACTGGACAAGACAAAGAAGAAGCAAAACGACTTGCTGTCCAGCCAAAGAACTGCATAAAAATGACCACCGAAAGGACTGTACTCGTGAACCGTGAACCGTGAACCATGGGGGACTCGGTGTGATAGAGGCTGAGTCTGTGGTTCACCCAGCTCCGATCCCGGGCTCAGAACTGATTTTTGCTTGTGGCTTTTCTCGGATTTTTATATTTTGATTTCCCAATAAATCCCTTTATAAAATAATTGGCTTTTCATTTATAACAATGAAGAACAAATAAAACAGGGAAGAATTTGCCACTTTCTTCTATGAGTAAATGGCAACACTCTAGACCCAGGACCATTACACTGTTCAGAAAAAATAGGAGCTCACAGAAAAAGAGGTAATTTCCTCCTCCTTTGAGGACTGGAGTCACCACAATTACTCTATAGCATCAGCAACTCCATCACCACCAGAGTGAGTCTAAGACAAAAAAATTGTCAGGGAGGCAGGAAAAAAATAATCCACCTCTATTTTTCTTTACTTAGCAAATTAAATGACCTGCACCGGGGAGTTTCCAACACTTCTAAATGGTTGACTGAAGCTCCAATTTATTTCCTGTCAGATTCTAACATGCTTCAGTGTGATGAGGACTGCCCTACGAGTGCTGAGCAGCCTCTCCTTCCTCAGAGTTTGTGTCCCTGGTGCACCACACATGCAGCTCCCAACTGCTCAGACAGTGGGTGCAGTCTTCGTCTTGTTTTATTGCTGTGGTTTTTAAGTGACCACTGTGTTTGCAGAGGAAAGTTTGGATAGGAATAGAGGTGGCTTTCGTGGTGTTAGGGTGAGGCTCTTTGCAGCTTGCATTGTAGCTCTGGCCAGAGGGAAGGCAGCCAGAATGCAGCTTTATTACTGACAAAAGCCATTTCTGAAGCACTTGGTGATTTTAATAGCTTTCAGTTAATGCAAGCAGCTGAGGCTGAGCCAGGAAGAGCAGCCCAAACTGTGAGGCTTGGGAAAGCAGCCTAATGCCAAGCTCTGGAGGGCAACTGAGGTGCTGTAAACCAGCCCTACTCTGCCAAATGCAATGCTGAGGAACCACACTGGCTGGTGGGAGAGGTGATTCAGGCAACAAGAGATAATGGGTGTGAAGAGGGAACCACCTCCCAGGATGTCCCAGCCACACAGACCTGTTGCTGCTCCTTGGCTGGCTCAGATGGGCTGTCCCAGAGTCTGGCAGGTAGCCTTTGCCCATCTACCCTCCCATGCTCCACATGGTTTGTGGGTGTTTGAAATGCTCCATGGCGTGACTGAATAATCCCAGTTGTCCTGGACCTCCCATTCCAAAGCTGGATAAAGCCTGTAGAAAGGATAGATTTGTATAGACCTTGCTCCTGCAGCTCCCAGCCTCCATACAAGACTACTGTACCTCATGGCAGGAGCAAGAGAATGAGCTTGAAAGTCTACATAAGCTTTTCAAATGTCTGAGCCCTATATTGTGAAATTTGGCCTATACAGGACTCTCCAAAGGGCTGTGTAGAAGCTGAAGAGCACATATTGGTAAAAACAGCATCCCTCTCCTGTACTGCACTGCTCAGAGTGGAACAGCACTTTATGGCATGCATAAAATTAGTGACACTGTGTTTTTGTTTCCTCCTTTGATTAGCAAAGCTTGTTGCAAGTGGTGTGTTTAAACAGATAATATGCAGGATGGCAATAACCAGTTTTAAGTCATTATACAAGCAGTTTAATTTGATGTTGCTCTATAAATAATCTAAGTCTATTTGCATGCATATTATGTTGACAGGAAGGTAAAAAGCATAATTCCTACAAACAACATAATAATGTTTTATCAGTGACAAAAATAGAGGAAAATCTGCCTTTCAAAATGCAATGGTTCAATCACTAAAAAGTAGAACTTCATCACATCCAGTCATATTAAAAAAAAAAAAAAAAAGATACAGCTCCATCCATAACCTCCATAACCTCCATGGAAGTAGAGAAAAGACTAAAGCATGTAAGTTGGGAACAGTATTTTTTGTTTCCTAGCTGAGAATATTGGCTGATGTCAGTGTTCTCTGGATCTGATCTCTGTGTTGTTAATAGAGGGTGCTATGTCCCAGTGCATCACTTAGATACGCAAAGTAAATTTTATGGGGTTTGACTATTCTTTGTAAGACTATCACATGCTTACAAAAGAAGAAAAGGAAGTTTCATAGTTCAGTCAAGCAACTTTTCAAAAATACTTCTCTGTGTTGTGAGTCCAAATGCAAATCTCCCAGACCACTGCTGTGGCTCGCAAAGCTCAGGGGTCATGTTGCCCCAGCACAGCTCTCAGCACTGGCAAAGATCTACTGCCAGAGAGTGCCCTGCTAGCACAGAAGGTGGGCAAGGCTCACAGGGAGTGGAAATAAGAGCCTAGCTTTTATAGATGACAAAGAAAATATTTTATTTGGGAGTTTTTCAGTACCTGGTTTGAAACATCTACGTCATACAGCCTCTAAAAATTTCATCCCTGTTTCTGCTGTTCTGTGAGAAAAGCTTGGCAGATGTAAACTTGTGCCAAATAGGGTGAAATTAGGCTCTACAGTGCAGAAGCAAATGGGCATCTGAAAAATAGAATCAATATGATTTCAGCAGAAGCCGTTTATTGCTTACATTACACCACAGTTATAGATTCTAAGTTGTTTGTTCAAGTGTTCACGCATCATCTTGTTTGCTGGCTCGCCTGCCCACAAGGCAGGCACACATCCTTCAGGCCATCTAATTGGTCATGGTTGATCAACACGTTGTGCCTCCTTTATCTTATTCTTGTTGTCTTAGTATTCTTCTTTCTCAGGCTCTTCTTAATTTAGCCCTGTTTTTCTCAGTAACCTTGACAAATTCCTGAGGGTTCTAATAACAAAATTGCAGGTGGTTTGATTAGATTACTCACAAACAGTTTGGCTGGTGCATCAGTGTCGTGGTTTGACCCGCCCTAGGAAGTGAGAGAGTGTTGGTTCAGAGGTTGGCACCCTGTGAACCAGTGAAAGGTCATTTCATCTCTGTGAACACACACTTCAGGCTGTGAAGGGGGTGGAGTAGCCCTCTTTGTCTTCCGGCCTCCAGAGAGAGCAGACAGGTTCCCCTCCTCCTCCTGGCTGTGGAGGGGGAGGGGAGGCCCCCTCGGCCAAGGCCAAGGCCAAGGCCTGCCATGTGGCCTGTGCCTGGGGGAGGTAAGCCTAGACAGCAGTTATGCTGGCTTGCTGGCACAGCTGTCTGTGGGCTTTGCTGTTGTTAGATCTGGGCCAGCACAGCTGCCTGTGAGCTCTGGCCTTGGCTGGGCCCCCCTCCTCCAGACCAGGGAGGGAAAGAGAACTGTCTAGCCTGCCAGGCCGACTAAGAACGGAGGGGTGGAAGATCTAACACTTTGGATGTCTTTGGGTCTTCGGTGCTGAGCCCCACCCCCCCCTTCCCCCCCCCGGAGTGTTGGATCAGTGCTGCTTTATCAGACAATTCATCAGCTGTGGCTTCTGTAAGTGATGGGAGAGGCAGCCTGGGACTTGTGATGCCAGCAGAAGATAAGAAGAGATGATGGAGTGGCTTTTGGCCAGACTTTCCTTACAGTGGCCATAGACACTGCATTAATGCTCCTGTAACTCATTGAAACTGTGTGGAGGGGGATGCAAGGTGGGCACTGTGTAGTGAAAATGCCAGTGCCAGAGTGAGTGAACAGAAGATTGGGAGGGTGTGGTGGTGCCCTCAGAAGAGGCTTCTGTTCCCTTTGCCCCGAGGGAGAAATGGGGGGGACTTGTGTCCCAGAAGCATCCTTAAAAGAGAACCCTAAAAGCAGTTTCTAGTCCATGGGTGGTGGTGAGAGCACCGTCCATGGGAAAGGAAGACTTCTCAAATGCACATTTCCTCTGTATGGGGTGGGTCATTTGTGAAGAGTGCAGGCCACAAGAGACTGTGTTTCTTGTGGGAGTTTCTATAGGGCACAAGGAAGACTCCTCTCCCTTAATATTTTAAGCTGGAAGTTCCAGGTTTCGTCTCAGAAGGTTTTGGTAGGAATTTTGGTGGGGGGAGTAGGAGTGGTTTAGGAGGTTCTTTTCACTTTTGATTTTGTTTCTTTCTGTTTCTTTTTCCTATATAGTGTAAGTTAATAATGTTTTCTTTATCTAAGTTGGAGCCTGCTCTGTTTTATTCCCAGTCTGTCTCACAGCAGTATTTTAAAGAACTATATTCTCATGGGTGCGCTGGCATCAGGCCAGCGACTCAAACCCATGACAATCAGAATGGCCTGTTATGCAGATGCATTGCTATAATTCCCCCCTTCCTTGTCTTGCACTAGCCAAACTCTTTTTACTGTATTTTCCGCCAAGCGAGTCACCAACTTTATAATGCATGGAATAATACAAAGCAATAAAACAATGACTACTAGTAATAACAAAGCTCCCTTTGTACTATCCTTCAAGCATCCAGTGATTCCCCATCCCTTAAACCATTCATCCAACCCCCAGTCATTAACAGTCAACTTCATGTTATCTTGTAGTTGCTTGAGTTTCCTGTGAATGGATGTAGAATGGTCAGAGGTGCATACAACACATTCCCTCAAAATCCTCACACCCGTGCCCATGTGATAATAGCAAAACTCTCTAACAGCTCTATTTTACAGTGTGTTGTGTCTAATACCATCTACATCAGTGAGCATCTGATTTGAAATAGCTAAAGTTATATTTAACTACTTGGCTGTCTAGCATCCCAACTTATTAAGCGTAGCTAAAGCTTGAGCAGCAACAACACCTGGAGTAAGGAAGGATGCTGCATAAAAACCCAATTACAATCAACAAAACTTGTTAAATCAAATCATGTCACTGACACAGGGTCTTGTAGCATGAGAAAAATAAAAATAATGTCCAATGTCTTTAGGGGAAATTGAGATAAATGTTCATTATTTTAAAGTCCAAATGGTTGAGACTCAGGAGAAAGTCCACTAGCTGGAAATGTTGATCTTGACATCCCTGAATGTCCTTTTGGGAACCTGGAACAGGAAATAGCTGAAGAAGGTTAGTAGGAACACTATACCATGATGATGACAAAAGGCTTTTGTTGACAAGTTTCCTCTATAAGTCTCTAGACACAGCCATCTTCTGGCAGTCCTACTTTTGCTCTTGTTCTGATTACGAAGGCTGGGTGGTGATGAAGTCATTTTACTTCTCACTGAACCTCATTTTCTCAGAGGCAATTGATGTCTGATCAAATAAATAGATGACTACTTTTAACCTGTTAATGATAAAAACACATGTACCTCTTCTCTTTAAATTAATGAATCAATTGGAAAAATCATCTTGAAAAAATTTGCTATATTGATAAAGTGGATTTTCCCTTAAAATCCTGGAAACTCTTTTGGGAAACTTCATACAGCTAGGTTACAGAGTGTTTTTTCACTTACTTGTTTTCTACCTGCATATAGATTACAACCAAAAACTTGGTAGATCTGAACACATAGAGCCTGAGGCAGATGTGATCTGAGCTCAAAACTGAAATTTAGATTTGATAACTCTTTTTCTAAATTTCTAATAGATTAGATTATTAGATTAACTATTAGATTATTCAAAATTATCTGTTGTCTAAGGTTCTAATGTACATCTTGCATTATTCAACCTTCTCAAGGCACTAAATTCCCCCTTTTGTTGTTGTTGTTACTGTTGTTTTAAAAACAGCATGCATGATTCTCGCTAAGAACATGAAGAGAATAGCAAAACAAAACTATATATGTAGTGAAGCAAGAAAATGACAGCAATCAGGAATAAGTCTGGTACAACCATTAGGAATATTTCAGATAATACACATAATCATTAACACATGTGAAATTAGGTAATTAGCAATCTCTGAAATACTGTACCATCATCCCAGAGTCTGCAGACAGCTGACAACCCACAAATCAGTGAAGATTTGGACAATCATTCTCCAGATAATGATTCTCCAAGCTCTTGTCAAAGATAGGTCCAGCTGTCACATTCATGGGATCAATTTGCCAAGTCAAGGCAACTTGAAAATTGTTTTAAGGCAGAAAACACCTGGGTCTGTTGGCAAATTTCCCATCCACATAGAGCTAAGGCCTGGCCACTGCCTGAGCTCTAACTAGAAGAGAATTCCCTAGACATATTTCAAAACAAGGCTCCTAAGAATCTTAGGGTGAAAGACTAATTGAACCATCCAATAACTGGTTTCCTCTGAAATTCCCTCAGGATAGGGATGCTTTAAACACAGCAAACTGTTGGAGTGCTTCTGTAACAGGAACTAAAGGTCACAATATCATCAGTTCAGAGGAGGCTTTCGACGAAGCTCAGATATCGTTTCTGAGAATTCTGAAAAATACTTACAAATTATGAGACAGCACTGGGTCAAACCACTGAGCTAGTGCATAAACTAGCATAAACAGCTAGAGAACAAGTTAACACATATTTAAAACAAGGTCCTTAACAATAGCAGTTATGAAATACTTAAAGCAGTTAAAAATAAATAAAATCTTGAAACAACACACGTTTTCTAAGAAGCCAGTCATAACACAATAATATCAACTTATGAATAATGCCTATTATCATATCAGTAAGTTCACACCATATAATTAATATTCAGACCTCACATTTGAGATAGAAACAGTCAAGCTAAAGACTCTTGTCCAAAAATGTGAAGAGGTCCTGGTGTGTTCCTCTTTATAATTCAGCCATCCTGATCCTTACTATTCACTGACCTTTTACTGCAGTAAACTCCCACCGTAGAGTTCCTTTGGCAGACTCTGACTACTGGTTATTTCTCACTAGAATATGACTGTATTCTAGTAGGAATATGACAGCAGAATATGACAAGCATTCCCTTGCTGCCTCTGACCGTAGGTTTTCACCTAGCTCGACTATGACTGCAACAGACTCCCACTGCAGGGTCCAACTGCAGACCCAGACTGAACTCACAGAAGTGTCTCTCCCATTTAGTCAGTCTTCTAGTCTTCCCAAACCATTCTTTCAATACCTTCAATTCCTTCTTCCCCAGGATCTTCTCCTGACTAGCTATCCCATTCTTTTATCACACTCAAAACACAGCTGTGACTTATGAGGGGTGAAGTCATCTGTAACCTTTTCTCTTAAAAATATATCAGTTGTAACTATTTGAAAAAGTTGAAATAATATATGCCAAACGTTCATGTATTTATAACTGTAAAATAAAACAAAAAGGGAGGTAAAATTATGAGCTCTTTCACCAAATGAGTTGGAATCTGAAAAACAGGATAGAAGCAAAATGAGACTGTACTGACAAACCCAATCCAAAGCCGAGAAGAAAAAGCATCCCACAACAAAGATGGACAACAACACTCCATGAAGAAAAAAGACAAGAGAGTTTATCTACCATTTAGAAGAAGGTCCTCAAGAGCTTCCACCCTCTGCTCAAATTCAAAAAACATCAACAGGCCCAGAGAACCCTTAGAAAACACAGAAAGGCTCAAACAACTCTGCCTCCCACACAGCCTGCATGGCCACAACCCATGGGTATCAGGATGCATGAAAAAGAAAACGCTGAACAACCCACCAGAAAAAGCTACAATAACTCAGACTGAATAACACTCAAACCTGGTATAAATGAATTTTGACAGCAATAAAGCTTAACAAGATGAACTCAATAGAACTCTGCCCCAAAAGGACTCCAAATTGGCAAAATGTAGCTCAATTATTACTTTAGAAAACAGAAGGTACCTTTAAGAAAACTCAAAGTCAACCATTACACTGAATACAACTGTGATCTATAGAAAACTGGGATAAGGCACCATCCAAACTGAAACCCAGCAGACATGAAATCCACCAAACCAACCCATTAAAACTTAGCCTTGCTCAACTTAACAGAAGCATTACACCCTTGAACCTTATGTACACAAAACTGCAAATTAGTACCTCCAAAAGTTATAGATACAAGATGTAGCTTATTCTATTGTTATTAACACAAAAAAAAAAAAAAAAAAAAAAAAAAAAAAAAAAAAAAAAAAAAAAAAAAGGGAACAACCAGTAAGTAGAATAACAGCATGATGGTATACTGGAGGGATAAAAGTCTCAACAAGCATATTAAACTTATAAGTAAATCAGTTATGAGAAAAACCCATAGCAACTGCAAATTTCATCAAAACAAGAATTTAGTAAAACTTCTTAAAGTGCAAGGTTACTGAAAAACAAATATAATAATGTGTAATTTGGCAGACTGCCGAAGAGCTGAGTAGCTTCTCGCAATTGTATTTTGTGTAATTTCATCTGGCAAATGTGTTAACATTCTTGTTTAAGAAATCAGACTATGTTGAAATCTTTGATAGGTAATAAGGCACTGAATTTAGTGCTTCTTATCTCTCCAGCAACCTTAAAACTGTAAAAAATTAGAATTCATTCAAAAAACAAAATTAACTTTAAAAACCCCCTATATCAACGTGTTTTCAAGACATACAAACAAACTGCATCCTCTTCCGTCTACAAACAGGTGTTGATTAGCAGTTCATCATAGGTGCTTCAGTTGGAGTTGCCTTTTTTCTAAAAAAAAAAAAACTATACCTTTAAATTTAGAGAAGCATCTTTCAACAAAACTTAAGAATAATTCTGAATTAAACAGGTCTTAAACTTGACAAAAACCAATCTGAAGAGAACTTAGCATCCGGATACTAAAGCAATAACATATAACCTAACAGTACTCTAACCTAAACATAGTGGAGCTTAATTATGCTTAGCTCTAGCAACCCTTAATTTATATTAAAATATAAATACAACCTTAAGTATAATTCATAGTAACTGCAGCTTTACTAAAAAAAAAAAAACAACACCCAACCAAAACAACAACCTAAAGTTTGGTAAACTGCTATTCAACTTTGTGGCATTTTGCAAATGTCTGTACAATATATTCAAGTTTCTTCTATTTCCTCCTGTATTTCTTAGTAAATTTTCGGGGTTGTTGGATTGCTGTTACTCTCTTCTTTGAGATTTCTGACAAGGTCTCTTCATTTCCCTGCGAAGCTGTCTGCTCTTGGATCTTTTCTACCTGGATCTGTCTAAACTGATTGTCTCCCAAGTCAGTTTTAAAATATGGAATGCATCCATTACTCCAATTAGAAATTTACTTCTTTTTTTACTCTACATTGTGATAGCAGGTCTTTTCTCCATACTGAGATAGACAAGACAATTTTGTTGCAAATGAAGTCTTTGTGGGTTCAATGCTCCTTGTTAAATGTTCACCCCCTCTGTTAATCACCGAACCATTCACCTTTCTTTGTTCCCTTTCTGTTATGCCTTTGAGCCCTGTCGCCCCCCCCAACATAGCAACCAAAAAAAAAAAAACCGGGGGGGGGGGGGGGGGGGGGAGAATCAGAAGACATGCAAATAGAGGTGATGCAGTGCCAGCTGGGAGAAGAAATTAAGAAAAGATTGCTCCAGAGCAGAAAGGCTTTATTAAACCGAGCCACCAAAACACATGGATGGACTATGCAAAGAGGAAGACTACCCCCTCCCAAGGTTGAGCGATTTTCACCCCCTCACCCTAATTCTCAAAGACATTGCTCAGAGAGGGACCCCTGGAATTTCAGAGCCAGGGCAAGCCTTCGGGATTGGCCATGAGGACCGTGAACCCAACTCTGCCTGCACTCCAGCAGATGAAGCTGCTGCACACCTCCTCCTCTGAGTTGCTTCTGGGACCAGCGGCGGCGTGTGCTTGACCTGTCAGGCCCCCACCCTGAGCTGATCATAATAAAGGCTTTTAAAAGGGGAAAGTTCTCTTGCCCTGTTTATTACAGTACTGTGATGGGTTCTAATTGTATATTCACTTTGCAAACACAATGCAGCTCCTCCAATTCCTGTAACTGCAACTATCCTGTTGTTATATGTCAAGTTGCAGGTTACCTGTGGTCGATCACATTGTCCTTCTTGGCAGTGGCTGCGTTCCCTATGGCTGGGCTGGCTGGGCTCGGGAGGGATGTCAGGCAGGGGCCGGGCCGGGCTCAGCCAGTGGGCCCACACAGCTCGTTGGTGCAGTGGCGGCAGTGATGGTGGAGCCGCTCTGCCCCTGCCTCGGGTCTCTGTGTCTCTGGCCACCGCGGAGGAGGAGGCGAGGGCTCTTTTTTGAGGTTCCCGACAAGGCATAATTAAAAGCCGTTCATTTACTATGTCAAAATCTCTATCTTTAATCATTTCTCGCCTCACTTCAGTCCAATTAAGTGATTTTAAACTTTTTCCTGAAAAATCTTGTGATTTAAAATATGAGAGGTCTCTTTCTGGATTCAGTGAGTCTGCATCTTGCAAATCTGTTCCTTTTTCCAGGATAGAGTAATTTTCTTGCCGTGGTAATCTTGCTATTTCTTTATAAGTTTCGGTCCCGATGTTTTCTCCCCTTCTCCTTGCAGTAATCGAAGCGGCCAGAGGTGGCACTGTACTTAGAGGCTGCGAGCCTCAGTGGTCACAAAATGGCATCAGCAGTAATGCGCATGCTCCAGTTAAGGCGTCGACATCTTGTATGGAAAAGAACAAGGAGCAGCCCTTCTGTTGTATAAAAGGTCTTTGAAGGGCGCCACCATCTTGTTGTATGGACGACTGTGCTGCACATGCGCAGTGCTGCTGAAGGACACCGCCCAATACTGCGCCATGCTTAAAATGTGTTCTCTCAGGGGGGGCAGCCACCCGGGCCAGGAGGCTTCCCTGTATGGCGGAGGGGAACATCCTGGAAGGCTGGACAAGCCACGCGCGGGGTCGAGAGAGTCAGCAAAGGTTCGGTGGGAGAGGGCGCGGGGTCAGTCAAAGCTCCGGTCCTGATGCCTGAAACTGAGGCAGAGGCAGAGGCCAGTCAGGGTAAGGTTGAAGTGAATTTTATTTTAGGCCTTCAAGGCCAGCCCCGGCAGCCACAGCAGTGGCTGCCTGGGTCGCTCCCTGTATACAAGCAAAAGGAGAGCGGGTTACAAAATCCCCCCCCTTTTCTAGGTTTCAGTCCATTTGCATATGCCCCATTCGTTGTCCAATCAACAGTTCCAAATGACGATGTTCCATCCTTCTACGTTGTTTATCTTTGGGGCTCGGAGCTCGGAGAGAGAGTGTCCTTGAAGAGGTGAATCCTGTGCAGAAACCCAAACTACCCTGCCCCTATCACCCTGTGCTCAAGGCCCAGCACCACTGACTATCAAGCAGCCTACCCACTAGAACAAGACACTGAAACCCCAAACCCTGAGGCATCAGTTCCGGCAGGGCTACCCGCGATTTCTGCGGGGAGGGGTCAATCACGCGACTGCTCGCTGGAACCTCTAACTTGCTCATAACTTCATTAAATATGCGGCACGCAGGGAGCAAAGAAGCTGTAACTTCATCTGCCTCTATGTAGCTTCCGGGAGATTTTTAATTACTCTAAGTAATAAATCTCTTATTTCTTGCTTAGAAACCGAATGAGAATGCAATCCTGTCAAAGTCTTTAAATTACAATAAACATCCTTGAAATGAATAGAACCAAGAGACTCCAAGTTAATCACTGTTATGCATTATATATGTTGTATGTTGCATTGTTATGCTGTTTGTTGTTATATTTGAAGTTATACTGTCACATACCTGTTATTTCAGATTGTTTGTGCCAGCACTGTACCCTCACATCATCCCAGTCCCCTGTATTCCAAGTTGTATATTCCCCTCTTCCCCAAATCCCGAGTTTCCCCTTTCCCTTCTATCGGGTGAAGCCTCTGCCGTCCCCGCCTGCTCGTCAAACCACGAGACACCGCCCAATATGGAAATCGAGTGGACTCCCTTAATGTTTGGCTCCAAGCGGAAGTCCAGTTGGCAGCAAAAGGTCCCTAGAACAATGAGCCCACCCAAAACTGAGACCTATGAAAGACACTGCTGTAAGAACGGGACATCCAGCTACCCGGGGATGGTCTCCAACTCGTTGGAGTGTTCTCACTGTGACCTAAAAGGTGACCGAAAAGAGGGACACCCCTAGACCGAGCCAAGCAGACTGAGTTCCTAGGAACCCCCATGAGGCAGGAATCCCGACTCTGCAGCGTGAGCCGCAGGATCGTCTTAGACCTCCTCCTCAGCGGTGTGAGGGGTGACCAGAGGGAGCAGCGGCGGCAGCGTAGGCGACTCCACCCCGAGCTCCCCTACTCAATAAAAGCACAAAAGGAGTTAAAATCAATCTCCTGCCCGGTGTTTCTTTCAATCCTTTTGTTATGTTGAGATTTTTCGACCCGATCTCACGTCCCCCGGTGCCTGCGGAGCCCCATGGAAAGGGCCCGCTCCAGCAAAGCCACTGGGTCTGTTGAAAAACCCGTGCACCGGGACTGGGAGGGAATGGCCTTGGAACTTCAGCTCTGAAAAGGAGTTGTGTTTCAGGAAATGTTGTCTTGTTCCTGCCGTCTTCAGAGCTCGCGCGTCCTGTGCGGAACCCCGAACCGACCGGTGCCCAGGGCTCGGGGTTTTCTGAAGGATAAAACCCACCTGCTCAGAGCTCCTGGGGGCGGCAAAAAATCCTGTCTCCCTGCCCCACTGTAACAACTTCTTTAGGACCTCCTGGTCATACTTATCCCCTTTCCCAGAAAGGATAATTTGGAGGAGACTTAAGGTAGCTTCCTCTTCCTTGGACAAAGCCTTCTCCATCTCCTCCAGCCCCGGCCCCTCACCTGTTTTATTCGGTGAAACCTGCTGCAGCGTTCTGTATTTTTTTTTTTTTTCCCGGAGCGTTTCCTCAAAAGGGTTTGTGCTTTCGTACTCTGAGTGGAGCCTTGCAACTCCCCAACCCCGTGGCCAGCCGCGGAGGCTTCAGGCCGGGCCCCTTGCCTTCCTTCTTCGCAGACCCTCTTCGTCCCGATCAAAGTTCAGAGTCCTGGTCTGCATCAATGTCACGTGCTCATAAAAACATCGTGGTCACCATTATGCAGGAGCAAATGGGCATCTGAATAATAGAATCAGTATGATTTCAGCAGAAGCCGATTTATTGTTTACATAAAACTCCAGTTATAGTTTCTAGCCCTACTGTCCACGCATACAGGTGTCTCTTGATTGGCCAAGCCACTTGTTCATGAGACAGGCACACATCCTTCAGGGTACTTAATTGGTCAAGCATCCATCATCACACTGTGTGTCCTCTATCTAGGTTTTGCTTTTTTTGTAGGCAGTTTCCTAGGCTCTTTGTTCTATTTTTCAGTCCTGTTGTTGTCTCAGTAACCTTGATGAATTCCTGAGAACCCTGAAAACAAGACTGCAGGTGGCTTGTAATCTACAGTTTGGCTGGTGCATCAGAATGGTCTGTTATACAGATGCATTGCTACAATAACTAGTGGGTTTTTTGGGGTTTTTTTCCTTTTAGGATTTAAGTCTTCAAAATGCACATACTTAGGCTTTATTCTGAGCCTTTTGGAGAAGCAAAAGAGATGCTAAGCTTTTCCCTGTAATCACCTGCCTCTGGGATCTGCAGCTCTATAAATGGTACTGATTTATTAAAATATGAATATTAATCTAATATCGATACCCAACTGTGACGGACAAACGACTCTCTAACAGTTAAGTTAGAAAGTGTATGTTTATTACAGATGCTGGGCAGCGCTGGGATATTTCCCTAATGCGCGCTACAAAGATCACAGGTAGTTACAAAGCCTTTTATCCACAATAGTGTTGAATACACAAAATACAAATGCATATTCATACTCCTGTCACCTCTTCTTCTCTGCTTCATTTGCTAATTGACAAAAAGGCTATTAAGCATGCGTTGTTTGTTCTCTGAAAATGAGTCAGTGGTCTTCTGTGGGAAGTGGTCACTAAAAGGAGGAAGTAAAACTAGTCTTCCTCATTCTAAACTTTCAACCTTTTCAATGCATACGTGACAAATGAATCCTTGGGAGGACCTATAGTTTCCTGTTTCTAGGACTGTTTCTGGAGACAGAAGGTTTGCAATTGTCTTGTGTTCCTGGGATCTATTGATCAATTTCTCTGTTTTTCATTACAAGCAAGCTTACACGAACAAAGTTGACAAGCAATGAGTTATTAGATCTGGGATAGCTTATCTAAAATCTGGTTTCTTTTAACTATCTTCTAAGTTTTAACTGATTTCAGCAAAGCTTATCTTTTCAGCTAAATCAGCAATATATATATTGTTAACTATAACCTTAGCTTTTCTAAAGTCTTCAAAATTAGTGTCTCAGTACCAGGGATCAGAAGAGCTTTTGAAATCACAGGGATTCAGAGATGGCTTATCCATCTGCAGCAGGCAATGCGTTCCCTGCGGTGACAGGGAAATGCTACTGGTGGTGTGCAAAAATATTTTGTGTAATTCCCAGTACACGTATTCAAAAAAAGAAGCCATAAATTCATGGCAAAAATGTGGAGAACAGGGATCCAAGTGACCTCCAGGACTAGGAAGGACTCAGGGCAAATGGAATGAAGAAGGAACTAGGCTGCGATTTTTTGGGTAGAGGAGCCAAAAGTCAACCCAAGGCTCCAAAACCAGCTTTAAATTGCAAATAACCAATGTGTGAAACATCTACAGATGCCTCATTGTGTGAAATTATGCTCTTAATCTGTGCAAAAATAGCCTGGTTCTGCAATAAGATTCTGCTGGCTGGCCAGGGTTTGCTTCAATACCTGTAATGGGGTTCTTGTTGGGTTTCTGCAGTGCTGGGATGAAGATGAGACTGTGTGTTGGCTGATTTTATTCCTGGTCTGACCTCAGCAGTTCCTCTATAGATTAGGTCAGACATTTATCTTTTCAGTGTTTACACCCTGGTCCTCAGGATAGTGCACTTTGCCTTGATGAGAGCCTTTGCTCTTCTCATTGCTGTGAGAGCTGCCAGTCCTGGAAGTGGCATATGACATATATAGCTTTTTCTGGAAGAAATTAAAAGTGGCTGTTTTATATTGGTAGATGTCACACACCAACTGGCTTACAAATGTAACATTAATGCCTAAATAAAGTGATTATCACCTTTATAATTGCTTAATAGCATCATTTTAAAGGGAATTACTGACATATATTACATTCTTCCCCTACAGTAAATGGTCTCTCTCAGCTGTATTTTTTTACTTACTGTAAATTCATTCAAGCAGTATATTTTGCTTTCAGTAAGGTACCCTCAGTTACTTTTTCTGTCCAGGATAAATTGAGATAAATTTTGCCTGAGCCTGGATTTTGCTCATGGCATCCATCTTTGCCCATGAAAAGTTACAGTTGGAGTTGAACAGGAGTTGAGAAATGATAATATTGTACTGCAGAAAGTCATAGCTCACCAGTCTGCAGCCAAGCTGCATACAGAGGCCGCATTGAAGCAGCCAGGAGTTTAATAGGAATTGAGAAACACAAAGGAATGCGATGTATTCTCTAATGTTTATTCTGATAAAGCAATAATAACATTACAAGAAAATGACACTAGTTATTTACCATGGCATTGCAAGATTACACAGTAGCATATCATCATCCCAGGCACCACGACTTGTCACTAGTTTCCATTTTTGCCCTTGGAGGGTTAAGAATTTATTGCTAGAGTTATAAAAATGTTGGTAGAGTTGTAGAAATGTTGCTAGAGTTATAGAATACTTTTTGGAGAGGGTGGTAGAGAAGATTTCAAATAAAAATATCTCCATCCCTTTGTTAATAATCCCATGTTCCCAAGGCTTAGTAAATCTCATCGTTATGACCACTGTGTTGTCAAATTGGATAAAAGCCTTCAGGCTGGCACTGAATGCCTTCCTGCAGAAGTTGTGGAGTCCCTGTGAAAACTGCTTGATTGAAAGCTCTGGTTTCACAGCTCTTACAGTGGGAATAAGATGTGACCATGAGGTCAGTTGAGCTTTGCAGTGGCTCTGGGGAGACCTGCCTGTGGTAATGAAGTCTCCATATTTCCATGCCTTTTAAGAAGTCCTACTAGCTTCCCCTAGATGCAACATTTTTATGGGTCCATCTGGACTCTGGTTTGCACTTCCAGCTCTGGAAACCCCAGGATCAGTTCATGGCACAGTCCAGTATCTGTGTTGGGATGGATGTTGGCAGATACCCCATCCTGCAATGTCTTTTGTGGCAAGTCAGAGCAGTAGCTCAAACATAGAATATGTATAGGTGGAAAAATAACAATTTTTTGGGTCCCCCAGGTTATGGGGCTGCCTGTGGCCATAGAATGGGTCATCAGCACTCAACATCCCAAACTCTTTTCCTGCAGCAGTGGAAGCATGAACAGCAGAACTGTTCTCTTCTGCTACCCTCTGAAGAGTCATTGTTTGCTTCTCACTAACATCAAGTGTTTTAAATAAAAGTGTTTAAATATGCAAAACTCATTTCAGATTTGTATTATTAGAATTATTAAGTGGACAAGGGTGCAATATTCTCATTACAAGGGAGAAGTGTCACATTTTAGCTCAAAGGGTGTTGTCAGTGCCAGGTTACAAAACACAAGTAATGAAATATAAAGACTTTTAAAAACGGCAGTGAAAGAAAGCCTGGCAGTGCTGCAAACCTCTCTTGTCAGCTCAAATGCACGTGGCAAGGGAAGGGAAACCTGGGAGCTTTGGCTTGTCCTGTAGCAGAGAGGTTCAAAATATCTTTGAGGATACCTCTCGGCTTTGCTGGAAATCCCATTCAAACCTGACTCTTTGAAGACAAGCAATGTGTTAAAACCTACTGAATTTCCAAATTCCTCCGTGAGGGCTCACAATATGTTTTGCTCTGCAAATTTCCCTGATTTTCTTATGATACTGATGAAAGGGCAGGTGTGTATGCTAGAGGGGACTGGAGCACTTGTGGAAGATGCCTGGGCTCTGCTGATCTGTCTCCATTCACTCATCCTTGTAAAACCTCTGAAGTTTATTCTGCCTTCATATGTTGCTGAGAAGAGAGGAGCAATTCCTCTGGAGATTTTAGCATTCTGCAAGTAAATAGAATGATTTTTACATCATGGGGCTGAGCCTTGAAAGCCAGTTGGGATAGATTTTGTTTAACTTCCCTATTTAAATAGCTCATGCTGTTTGAATACTTATACTTGTCTTTTTATTATCCCACCCATGTTAGTGGTAAGTATGTCTATATTTTGTATCATTGACAAAAAATAAGAAGGGGGAATGTAGGGATGCAAATAGGTATTAGTCCATGTCTGATGTAGAGAGTTTATGTTACATCCTTCTAGCCCAATGTCTTGGGTTAGGTAACCAAAATATTTGTATTCTATTTCATCTGTTGTAAAAACAGATATTTCTTTATCTCTTGTAACTCCGGGGGGGGGGGGGGGGGGGGGGGCAGATGCCTTCTGATAATGGGCCAGCTGTTAAAACCAGGTGGGGCACTGTTTCTTATCTCCTTCACCACCAGTCCATCCTCCGGGGGGATATCTTCTGGTAATGCGCCATTAAGGCTCACCAATGACATGACACATTATATCATCCCATTGTGAGATGTTCCACCCAGTGTGGGGGGAGCCAACCTTTTCTACCTGGATAAAAACTGAGACTCAGGAACAGCAGGCATCTCTTTTTTCCACCAGAGGAAAACCAGACCCATCTCGTCACCACTGGACTTTTCCTACTCTATTATCTGTACCCCACAGAACCTCATCTAGGATTTATTTGGACTGCTTCCAACACCCTTACCAACAGGGTGTCAGGTCATATCCCTGACTCTGTCAGGGTTTTCCAGAACTTTTGTTTTGCTTGCTTTCTTGTCTTTGTACTACTGCATTTGTATTTTGTTTTCTTTTTTTATTATTCCTATTAAAGAACTGTTACTCCTATTCCCACATCTTTGCCTGAAAGCCCCTAATTGCAAAATTATAATAATTTGGAGGGGAGGGTGGTGACATTCTCCGTTCCAAGGGAAGCTCTAGCTTTCCCTGGCAGACAACTGTCTTTCAAAACCAAGACACCCAAGCAGGACATGAAAATCTCAGTTGTCACTTTTCCATTCTTGCCACCCTTCCCACTGCTGATTTTTCCTGTGGTTGGTGTCTTTTGGGCTGTCAAGAGCACTGAGATCATCACTGCACTGTTGTTACCTTGCCATAACCCTGCACACATTGTAAGAGCTGTGAAGGGCAAGGTCACCTCTGATACACACAAAGCCAATTAGGACTTACAGAGCACTAAACTCAAATTTCTTCAAGCCGTTTCATTTTATTGATCAGACACATTTTTATTTCCAGATTACTTGCTCTTGGGAACCATCCAGTTTTCCTAGTGTGAAGGACTGTAAAATGTAACAATTCAGCACTCTCAGTGTGGCTGTCTATGGATTTTGTTAACCTTTAAGCTACATTTAGGATGCAAGACAGGATTTGAAGAGCACCATCATATATCTGATGCTCTTCTGAAAGAGTTCTCCAATTTGCATTTCCCTCATATCCTCCTTAAAATCAAAAGACATCTGTCACTTCTCTTGGTTAAATCCTCGGATTTTCCTGGAAGGGAGATTCCCAGCATGTAAGAGTCCAGCAATTCAGCCTGGGCATGGAATGATACTTAACTAGCTCTTCTGCCAAAAATTTTTGTCCAAGATGGTAAGTTTGTCCTTGTGGCTAATGAGTCTCAGAACTGACAGGTTGCTCTTCAGGTGAGAAGCTGGAGCTCACCCTCACTTCAGAAAATGCTACGCAGCTAAATACTGTCACTGCTTCTTTACCAGGATTGTGAGTGCTGGCTCCAGCCACATACAGACAATTCTCTAGAGAGCATCAGCAACAGAACTTTACTGCCAATTTAATGCCTTTTTGCACAGGAAAAATGTATTAATTTTGTCTCAACTGAATGAGACTTAAAGTCTCAAGAAAGGAAATACAGCCATTCTAGATCAATAGAGACATATACAGTAAACATTTTAGTATGTTGTGCAGAGCCCTATATCTTATAAATACAGACACTTATCATGTGCTTGAATTATAAGTGCATGCACACAGTTCTTCAGTATCCACAAACTGCTTGAAGAGCACAGAGCTGAGCAGGTTTGCAGCCACTGAAACTATCTTTTTATGCATTTCTCCTTTTTGGTGATATAAATTGGACTGAGAGTGACTCTGGGAAGAGCCATTGCCATTGTCCTGGACCAAGGCATACTGGGGGGGTGCAGGGCAGAGAAACCTGTGCTGGTTCTGTGCAGGTCTGGCTTATGTTTAAAACTGGTAGCAGCCATTCTCATTACCCTAAGTAACTCAGAAATCCCTCTTACTCTGCTGATGACACACAGGTTACCAGGATATAAGGAATAGCAACAAAGATCCGTGACTGTAGAGTGACAGTTGGAGCATCTTCATGTGAGGGATCTCCAGAAATATCTGCAGAGCTGAGGCAGTTGAGCTCTCTGCAGTTATCCTTACCAAGCCAGCTTTGCTTTCAGGGCCAAGTAGTCCCATAGTTCCATGAAATTCAGCTGATGGAAATCCATGCTTTCACACTTCATTAGAGAATGGCCATGGACAGGCATGGGGAGAAGAAGTTAGGCTGGTTGCAAATACCTCATTTCCTTGAGAAATCAGACAAAAAATCCTCCCAACACACAGACTGGGTGCAAGCAGCTCTGAGTGTGTGGGAAGAGAACGACAGCCTGCCGAGCCCAACCAGAGCAGAACACTGAGAGCTGCTGAGATTCCGAGCCTTTCCTCAGCAGCAGCCCAGCCTGAATCTTCTGGATTTCCAGGGTTTTTCTTTTAATTCTTCACTCATCATCTCCTCCTTTGAGGTAGTTATGGCTGCTCAGCTCCCTTTTCCCAGCCCATGTGAGTTCATCCCAGGGAAGCACCAAGCCAAGAAGCTGCACAAAGCCACCCAGGCACTTGCAGGGCTGTTGGCTTTGGGTTGCCAGAGGCCATCTGCAGGGCCAAGGGCCACCTCTCCTCTGGAAAATGTACCACCAGTGCCTTGAATCTGATGTGAGATGTTTCTGTATATCACAGGAACTGGATATTTAATTGTGTGGCAAGCTTCAAGTGGCCACACTTACCAAGTATTATTCTCTTGGTCTACAGGCCAAGGGAGAGCTGATCCGAACAGATTTCTCCTTTCACTCACCTGAGGCTCTCATTCCTCTTTCAAACACCTTTTTAAATTCTTTTCAAGAAACAATGCCTCTAAATAAGGTAGTGGAGAATATATAATGACATATGAGACTATTTCTGTGGAATTCATCATAATCTGATGTTCCAAATTCACCTCTTTGCCTCAGATTCCCTTTGTTCCCCCTCCATCCTCCCACCAGCCTCCCTGTTTGTTCTTTCCTTTTGACTGCCCACTTTCACATTAATTTTGGCTTTCCTTCAGTATTTTAATGCAGTATCTATTCCTTGAATTTACTATAGTTTGACATGCTGTTTCATGAGTCACTCCTGCAGATAGAGTTTGAAGCAGATTAAATCACACAAACTAGTTCTAACAGCTCCCTAAATCTAATTTGATTTTATGTTCTTTTTTCCTTTGATAAACCTCTGTGGATTTTTTCATCCACACACTCCCTGCAAACAATGATGAAGTAAATACATGTATTTTTTGCACATGGCGATGACTGTGTGCTGGGGATGGAGGGGACCCACAACTTCCCCCCTTTTCTCTGTGAACAGGTGCTGAGATAACCCACCATGGAAAATCTAAATCATGTCTTCTTCCTCAGAACTCTTCTCTAACCCTTTTCTCCTCTAATTAATTTAACTTTATGACCCAAGGTGAGGAAATTCAGAGGTAGCAAACTGAGTATGCATCCTCATTTGCATCTTTTTACTAGAGAAATGCTGCTTGGCAGCAACACTGATTCCCCAGCATTTTTGTGCCCAAAAATTCCTTTTCCTCAGCTTTTTCTCCATCATGCTTTATTGAACTTGTTTGCTCTAATAGAGTGGGAATCATGCTGGTGCTTAGAGGAATTCATTCTCTCCAAGCAAGAGCTAAATTTTCCATACAGCTCCACTTTGCTTTGGTGTTTAATCATCTTCAGAAATTGTTCCTAAACTTTTATGTGCTACTAAGAACATTAGTCTTTAAATAACGTTGTGCTGTGGTGGTGTGAGATGATTAGATTGGCAAAGATTTCTGTTGTGGTGTCATCATAATTTTCATTAGTACAGTGAATTATAACAGCTTGTTATCTGCTCAGATTGATGTGATTACTACTCTGAAACCCTGGCACATTTCACTAACACCTGACATCTGGAAGAGAAAGGTTGGAGGCAAAGCAAGCTCCCAAAGTTGCTGTGTGGTGCACACTGATGGTCTCTTCATTTGTTCCAGCAGCTGCTGCAGCCAAGGGTAATGGCCTTTGTTGGTCAGCAGAGTTAATGCAATTCTTGTGATGATAAACCAAATAGCTCTTGTGATTACTGATGGAAAATACCATCCAACAATGCATTGTGCTGAATAGGCAGCAACAGCAAAGAGCAACACATCCTTATTTAAACTAAGGTAACGTGTCAGAAGCAGGTGGATGAGTTGGATAATTATTTTAAAAAGAAGAGAAAGCATGCATGGAGTATACGAATGTACATCAAATTGAAGGCCCATCAGAACAGATATTATTGTTATAGCTTGTTAAATAGATTGTTCTACCAGAAAAACTGTAAAAGAAAGCATTTTTAGCTCATCCAACAAGGGATTCTCTTGCATGATGGTGATCCCTGGCAGTCTGGTACTGCACAGGTGACATTGCTTGTGCAGGAGCTGCACAGATCACACATCTGCCTTGTGCCCAGCTGAAAAGGGGGCACCTACTCTTCTCTGGTGGGTACAGCTCAGGTAGGTGTGATCTGAATGGGAACAGCCACCACTTCATCCCTGTTCTCCCTTTAGTGGAGGCCAGTGACAGTGTCAGATCAGGTTTTTTTGCATCACCAGAGAAATTCCTTTCCTACAGCATTAGGCCTCTCACCAGCAGCTCAAAATGCAGACCATTGGCAATGAGTTTTGGTGCAGACATATATACTCCAGCACTCATAACTGGTGATGATTCTTTGCACAGTGATCTTGTTCCCTGCAAAGTCAGCAAGTCCCACATGCTGCCAGTTCTATGAGTGCCCGACAGGAAAATCTGATTTTTACTTCCACCATTAAGATTCTATTTCCAGCCCTGAAAATTATGCTGGGTGACAACAGGCAGCCCAGCTCCGTAAAACAGTGTAGACAAGACTGTCACATAGCTGCCTTGGCAGAATAATCTGCTCTGACACTGAGGAAACCACTGCATGGGTACAACCGAGCCCTGACCCAGCCAGGGACATGCACGAGTGTGAAACACCAGTGCTGCCACCACAAGAACCCTGGGTGTGCCACAGGTGACACCACAACTGGGGACTCGCCCAGCACCAGGAATCTCCAGGCAAAGCCAAAGCACCTTCACCGACATTTGTGTGTGAGCCACAACTCTCTGAAGCAGAGCCCCAGGACATCAGAGGTGGGGTGTCCCCCCATGGGCAGTGCCTGAGGCTGTCGGTGGCAGCTGTGCCTGTGTCAGGCTCTGGTACAGACACAGGAGGGCTGCAAAGGGCCCTGGCACTGGTTTTGCTCTTAGCAAAAACCACAGGAATAGCAGCAGCTCTACATCCAACTTTTCTTACAACAGAGTGAGGACCTTTGCCTGCCATTATCACAGATATTTTCTTACAGCTGCATATTAAACTTTTAAGAAAGTAACCAAAACTCATTAATCACTAGCAGATTTCTCACTACTGTGCTGGCCAAGGATTACTTCAATACCTATTTTAATGGATTGCTCAACTATGAACGATTTTAAGGTTAAAGGTCTTGCAAGACTCCTATTATAAGCTTTCTTAAATCTAATCCATCACTTATTTCCATATGTCTTGCACAGCACTAGGATAATGTAATGTATCACCAATTAAATCCCTCTCTGATAAAATTATCCCAGGTATTACACAAATTCAAAGCATTGTTCTTAGCTATATGAGCCTTTTTCAGATGTCTCACTATTTAAGACATAAGCCTAATGTGTTCAATTTTTTTTCTTTCAGGACAGCTGGAATAGGAGATTTAAGACAACACCTTGGCATCTTAGATTTTTCACATCAGCAAATGTCACAGGCACAACTTGGTTTTTTAATGACAGCTCTTAATAGTGTGAAAAACGAGGTTCACTTTCCTGGTAAATTTTAAGAAATAGGTTTAATAAAATAAAGAATAAGACAATTAGGAGAGATAAAAAGCAAAGGCAATACAGCTGGCCGGCTGACTTGGCATCTTGCCAAGTCCATGGCCTGCTGCTTCAGAGGCCTTTTTATACCCTTTCTATTGCATCAGTCTGTTGCATATTCATATTTTTCCACAAACTAGTTTCCATACTCCAGGAACTGTTTAGCATGGTCCCTCCTTGGGTCCACCCTTTTAGAGCATGCGTGTTTCTTGGCTGTGTCTTCACTATCACCTCCAGCTTGGGGCTTGGTCCATACTTTCTACAGACGGCAGGTGTTGATAGTTGGCATGTCAGCAGCAGGGGCCTCATCACATGTTCGCTGGATGTTATCCCAACCAAACAAGCCATTCAATGACAAGCATAACTACATATCAGCTATCCCACTACTATGTCCAAGCCGTGCTAACAGCAAAAATATAAACCATATCCTTACAACAATGTTATTATACATATAGCATTCATTTTAATATTTGTGAAAACCAACTTTATAATATGTGTCCATAACAATATCTCCCCTCTTTCTTTTTATAATTCATTTGGTTTGAGTCATACTCCTTGTTTTCTAGCCTCCATTATTCGCTCATTTTTTTCACAGATCAATTTTGCTTCTTCAAAGGAGTCTTCTATATTATTTTGTTTCTTTAATACCATGATCTTTTGTGCCACTCCAGATGTAGCCAATTTTGGGTCCATAGGCATTGTTACCACTTGCATGCCTTGAACCATGCTGGTGATCAGTCAAATAAAACAAGAGATTAAACAAGGAAGAAATATCAGACCAGTGGTAGCACATTAAAGGGAAAAAACCTAGCTTTTTCCATCGTTTCCAATAGGTTATCCCACCAGCTAGCTTTTAGCATCAATTCCCACCTTTGAACCAGTAGGTGAGCTATTTTTCTGATATCACTGACTATATCCAGAATGGCATCCCCATTGTCATCTATTTTCAAACAACAATCTGATGTATTAAATTTTCCACAAACACCCCCTTCTTCAGCTAGTAAATAATCTACAGCTAACCTATTCTGATTGTTTGGCGTTGTTGACTTGATATTAATTCCAATGCCTGACCAGTTTTGTTTGTTATTACTTCTACAACAGCCTGGAGTCTTATGATGCGGTTCAGCATATAAATTGGGATCCGATATCCCCAACTCCCATCCTGTTCCCAGGTGGCTAGCCCATATGTGTCCAATATGAATTCAGGGGGCCATTCTTCATCCCCCCATTTTTGGAATCCTCCAATCAAATCCCTTTTATTTTTTTTTTTTTAAATCCTCATAAAATGGTACTCCTAATTAATCTCCTTTTGGTCCTGGTAAAAGAAAGAATCCTGGCTGTATAATTCCCAAAGTGCAGCTCCCCTTCCACTTAGAGGGGAGTCTTGGGTATGCCCTCTTTCCACATATCCAAAATAAGACATCTGGTGCTTTCCAATAATCATTTCTCAGTTGATTTATATTTTCCCCAAATTTAGATATTTCTGGGATCCCATAGTAAGGATTCTTGCCTGTACTATTACATTGAAAAAGTCCAATCTTGTTATTATATTTACAATTTCCCTCTCGCTTTTCCTTGAGTCCAATACTGAGTTGGTTCCTCTGGGACCCACCATGTAAAAGTTCCATTGCTTACCTTATATCTTTTACAGGGAGTATTTCCTACTTCATTAACAAAGTTTTTCCCAGTGCGCCAGAGACATTCTTCCCCTATCACTGTTGAGCTTAAAATCCACCCTTCTGGTTGGTTTCCCCCCCCTTATATTTGTCTGGTTCCACGTAAGGAGTTCAATCAGGCCAAAGCTACTGCCTTTCCATGGCCATTCTTCTGACATCAAAGCACCTCCACAGACCCAACAGTTGGTTATGTTGAGTTCTTTACTTATCCTTTCTCCCAATTCCACAAACAAATTTTTACCCAGTTTCGAGATATCTATTTCTTTCTCTAATTGCTTTTCAAGTTTCGTATACAAATCTCCAAGTGAAATTGGCCCAAAGTTATGTTGCTGTGCTGGCTTTGTCTTTTTGCTTACCAATTGTTCTTTTACTAAGTCCGGGACTTTACTCCAAACAGCATATGTGAAACAAATCCATTTCTCCCCTTTTGGACATTTACTTCCCAACCTGTTACCACTTGTTCCCAAATTTTTCGTAATCCAGTATTTTTTCCCATTGTGTATACAGTTACCTAATTTGGATGAGTTATAACAGTGACTGTTGATATGGGTGCGTGTAATAAAAAAGGAACCTTGGTGTCTTTCCATATACAGCTTTCGATAGCATCTGTGACATGACTTTGCAGGTATCCCATGAGGGAGAAGACAGAAAATGAGTGATAGAAAAAGGAATGATAGAGGTCTGGTATGGCTTATACCTCCACCTCCCATGCCTATGGGGTTGCAACCCACAGCAGGTGTGTATGATCTTCTTGGTGGCAGGTACAGTGGCCAACCTGGTCTTGCCCTCTGTGCTGGTTTCAAGCAGATTTGGGAGAAACCCCCTCCACGGGGTCCCCCTCCCCTCCCCCAACCGGTTCGGGAAAAAAGACTTCCTGAGAGAGAAGTGGAAAAGACCTGTTTATTACACAGGCAAAGCACTCCCCAGCACAATACCCGATGACAAGAGCTTCGTGCCACTTACGGAGGAATAACAAACTTGGAAAAGAGAAGGTCTCCTCTTGAAGATGGTCACTGTGTTCCGTTGCTCCGTCTCCGCTGGTGCTGGGAGAGAAAAGGAGATGTGCAGGGCTGGTCTTGGTGGGGTGGGTCCCCTGTGGAGGCCCCCGGCACTTTCCCTAGGTCCCCAGTCCGGAGGGATCGGAACAGTTCTGAGGAGAGGGAGAAAAAAGGGAAAAAAGGGGAAAAAAAAAACCCCCTCCAGCTATTCTACAGGTCTAACTATGCTAGCCCTAAACTAACTACTAACTACTAACTCTCCTGGAGAAAAACAGCTTCTTTCATCTTGCGGTGTTCCACCTCCCCCGCTTCAGTTTCAAGGTCTGTCCAAGGAGCCGAGTTTTCCTGGGGAAAAACAAACTGTGCTTCCCCCCCTTTGCACCCAACAGATGATTGAGGGATAAACACATCACCCTAGGACATCCTCTATTTCTTTATCACTTCCTTTTTGTTAATTTCCAGGCAAATCGTCTTTGACACTTCTTAACTGTAGTTTCCCACTGTTCCTCAGGTATTTCCCACTCAACAGGCACCAGTAATTCCCATCCACAAAGCAAAGTTACTATTTCAGCTGTTTTTAGTTCTACTGGGATGAGGAATGGATTTGTTACTTGTCACTTCATACAATGAGAGCGTCGCTTTAGTGAACTACAATACCAATTTTTTCCACAATTTAAACATTTACATTTAACCCAGCTAGCATGTCCAGTATTGGGATGAATCAGACAAGGTATATAGTACAATTCTGATGGAGGTCGTAACTCCTCTTCTCCTTTATATAAGTCACAGGCTAAGGCCAGAATATGAAAATGCTCTGACCGAAAGAGTCCTGATCCTTCTGTTTGAAGTGGAAGTATTCCTCCCCAAGGAGAGTATAGGAGGTGTCTCAAAACTTGTCCAGGCTGCACTTGAAACCACTGATATAAACTTGGCCTTATTTCCCAATTAGGTGTGATTCTTTGTATATGTCTTGGGTCATTTGAGTTCTCCCAGTTCAATACCACCCAGTCCCCATCTAAGAGTCAGTTTAGTATCACCCAGTTTAGATGTTACAATCCATTCCTTCGGTTCTTCCACAGGTCTTTTGATTCTGCTGGCGTGGATCCACCCTCGTTCCCTGGTCCGGATCGCAGCCTCGGTTGTCAGCAATACCTGAAAAGGACCTTCCCATTGTGGAGTTAAAGATTGTTCTTTCCATGTTTTCACTAGTACCCACTCCCCTAGATGGATATTATGGATTTTAAAGTCTAAAGGTGCTGTTTGAGGGATTATTCCTTTTAACCGCAGATTTTCAAGGGTTTTTGCAATTGTGTTGACATATTTCTTAACACTCATTTCCCCTTAATCATAAGTGGCTGTTTCATGTTGGGTGGTCAGAAAGAGTAATCCTAAGCATCATCTCATAAGGCGAAACTCCCAGGTCTGACCTGTGTTGTGTTCAAACCCTTAATAAAGCCAAAGGTAGGCATTTAACCCATGACACTTGGGTTTCAATTATTAATTTTGTTAAAATTCTCTTTAAGGTCTGGTTCATCCTCTCCACCTGGCCTGAACTCTGTGGATGCCATGGGGTGTGTAATTCCCATTTTATTCCCAAGGCTTGAGCTACTTGCTGTAAGATTCTTGATGTGAAATGTGTTCCTCCTCGAATCTATCCTATTGACCATTCCATACCTGGGAATAATTTGTTCCAAAAGGGTTTTACATACCTCATTGGCTGTGGCTCTGACAGTGGGAATAGCTTCCACCCAATGAGTTAGATGATCTGTCATCACTAATAAAAACTTCCATCTTTGTACTTGGGGAAGTTCAGGAAAGTCCACTTGGATACTTTGAAATGGTCGGAGAGTAACTCTTGACCTCCTAATGTTGTTTTTCTCATCACCTTTTTATTTACCTTTTGGCAAATTATACATCTTTCAGTTACTTGTTTTGCTAATCCAAAAATCCCAATACACCCATAATTCTTTAGAAAGTGATCACACAAAACTTGGGTACTCCAATGAGTTTTTTGATGTATGTTTTCTAGTGTTTTCCTAGTGAGTCACTTATTAGGTAACTGTCTCCCATCAGGAAGCCTCCATTTCCCAGATTCATCTGGCTTTCCTCCTATTTTACTTAATTATTTTTCCTCTACTTCACTGAACTTTGGAGTTTCTAATTCTTCCTTATCTGAAGTCAAAATTAACATAACCCTTTGGATCCCATTCTCTGCTGCATCTTTTGCCGCTTGATTATTTCCCCTTATTTCTGAGGTCATTCCCTTTTGATTTCCTTTGACATGTACTACAGCTATTTCCTCAGTCAATTTTAATGCCTCTAAGACCTCCAAAATAAGACCCTCATGTATTAATCCTTTTCCTTTTGAATTGAGTAATCCCCTTTCTTCCCAAATTTTCCCAAAAGTGTGTACTACCCCAAAAGCGTACTTTGAGTCAGTATATATAGTTCCTTTTTTGTGTGCTAGACACTCCAGTACTCTTTTTAGAGCATATAATTCACAAGTTTGAACTGACCACTTTGAAGGTAATTTTCCTTTTTCAATAGTTTGCATGTCTTTCCCATCAACCAAAGCATACCCTGACATTCTTTTTCCTTCTAAACACCTGGAAGAACCATCCACATATATTATTTCCTCTTCAGAGAGGGCTTGTTCTTCGAGATCTTCCCGTACTTTAGTTTGGTATTGGATGATCTCTAAACAATTATGTGTTAGGCTATTTTTTGGTTCTCCATATAAAAATTGAGCTGGATTTAAACTTTTCTTTACTTCTAATGTCAAGTCATCACTGTTTATCAGGATTGCTTCATATTTTAGTATCCAAGAGTCTGTTAACCATTTTTCAGCCTTTTGGTTTAACACATTTCGGATGGCATGAGGTGTACACACAATTAGTTTACTTCCAAAAGTAAGCTTACGGCTCTCTTCTACCAGAATTGCAGTAGCTGCTATAGCTTGAATACACACTGGCCAGCCATGGTTCACTGGGTCCAACATCTTTGATAAATAAGCTATTTGTCTCTTTACTCCTCCCCACTCTTGAACCAGAACTCCATGAGCTACTCCACTTTCCACATTCACATACAGATGAAAAGGTTTTTCTAATGAGGGTAAGCTCAAAGCTGGCACTGAGGCTAGTTTTGACTTCAGTTCTTCTAATTTATCATAATCTTCCTTGGACCATTTTATATTATCTCCCTCTGTCAATTTTCCATATAAAAATTTTACTGCCTGTGTATACCCTTCAATCCATAGCCTAAAATATTCCAATAATCCAAGTAGCTTTCTAATTTCCTTCTTTGAAGAGGGAGGGGGAAGACATAAAATTCCTGCAATCCTTTTGGGGTTTAACTTTCGGCTACCTTTGCTTATTAAGTGTCCAAGATATTTTACTTCAGATTCTACAAACTGCAGTTTCCCTTTTGATACTCTTAATCCTTTTTCTCTAAGAAAATTCAGAAGTTTTATAGTAGCCTCCCTAATTTCAGCTTCAAATTCTCCTGATAACAAGAGATCATCCACATATTGAATAATGTGTATTCCAGGAGGAGTGGGGAAGGTTTGTAATATGGTTTCTAAAGCTTGCCCAAATAGGTTTGGAGACTCAGTAAAACCCTGCGGTAATTTCGTCCATCATAGTTGCTGCTTTCTCCCAGTATCTGGGTCCTCCCACTCAAAGGCGAAGATATTTTGGCTTTCCTCAGCTAATGGACAAGCCCAAAAGGCATCCTTTAGATCCACCACACTGAACCATTGATGCTGGGGTGGGACCTTACTTAGAAGAGTATAAGGATTGGGTACCACTGGGTAACGGGTCCAAGTTCTCTTGTTAACTTCTCGTAGATCTTGTACTAATCTATAATTCCCATCAGACTTTTTTACTGGCAGAACAGGGGTATTATGAGGAGACATGCGAGGTTCTAATGTCCTATCCTTTATTAGTTCTTCTATTACCAGCTTCAAACCTTCTCATCCTTCCAAGGATATAGGGTACTGACATACATGTATGGGACACTTCTCTTTCGATTGTGTCCCTTATGGGGTCAATGTCCAGTCCTCCCCTATTTCCTTCTCCAGCCCAAATGTCTTTGTTAATTTTATCCTCATCCTCTTGGCCAAGTTTTAAATCTTTAGCTGTCATTTTCCCTTCTTGTGGTATTACTCCTGTCCCCAGATTTACCTGCAAGTCTCTCTCTAATAAGTTGCTACCTGCCCCAGGAACCAATAAGACATCTCCCATCCAAATTCTAGTTTCACCTTCTATAAAAAGTTACTGTTGCCTCTATCAGAGTTGCTAGGCCCCGCAGTGGCAACTGTAACTTTTCTACCAGGAGCAGAAGGATTCGGAGAAACAGGCTGGTCCTCAGTTCGGAGAAACAGAGTCAGGAGCAGAGCCAGTCCAGCGTGACTTTTAGCAGAAGGCTTTGACAAACAGCAGAGACGAAACCTGGATCTGTAATGGCTTCCAAAAAGCTTTTATTCCAGCTTGAGGAGGTCTTGTGTCCGTGGGAAGCACATTACAGAACAGGAGCACATGGCCAGCATGCTGCTTTTACCTGGGGAGGGGGGAGGGCAAGGGCAGAGACACAGCCAATAGCTGGGGTGGGGGGAGTGACCCAGGATGGACAGGCATTCCAGGGGTCAAATCCCTTTTGGGGAGGGGGGTGGCTTTTCCCAAGATATCCAATTTCCTGGGTGGCTATGCCTTGCATTTTGCAGGGGCTCGGGAGACCCCATATCTGTGTGTGGAGCCCAGGAAGGAGAAGGGGGGGAGGGGAGGAAGTAGAAAGCACAATGCTACAACCTTCAATCACCACATTTTTAATGACAGGAACTGTAAAACTTTCTCCTTTTGCCCCCGTTACCTTTACAGTGTCTTTACTTACACTATAACCTTTTGGAATACTTAATAGGCAGATTCTTTCTGCCCCTGTATCAACCACAAATTCTAATTTCTCCTCCTGGGGACCCACTTTTAAGGTTATCACAAGCTCCAGATGGTATTTATCCCCTAAAAAATAGAGCCTGTTGTTACAGTGATTGGGCAGCGAGGAAAAGCACACACACAGTTCTAGGTGATCAGAAGGCTTTTACTTTTTGAATCTTTGAGCTTTTATAAGATGCTCCACAAAAAGAGCTGCAATTGGTCAGAGAAGGACTACGTCTCTTCTCCTTCAGCAAACAACAGGTGACAGAGATTGTTTTGGGAAACTTGCATGAGAAGGGCAAAGCTCTCTTAGTGTTTACAAAACAACAGACATTGCTATGAGAATGGGAATTTGTTCCCATGGGAAACAACCATCAGTAGCCAGCAGTAAAAATCCCAAGCCCAAGAAAATACACAGGGTGACAGCCTATGACTTCCCTATTCTTCTTGGTCTATCTCTCAGAAGATTTTCAAATCCTTTTTAAAGTGGGGGCATTCATGTTTGTAATGTCCCTCCTTCCCACAAAAGAAACAAGTATTCTTAGGGTGCTCCTGGGATGTTGCTCTTACTGGGGGTCTCTCTCCTTTTCCCTGTCTCTAAGACTTGAATGTCTAGGAGGAGTACCTGGGAGTTTTGAATTTCTTTGGAGATTACTTTCTTGCATCATGGCTACCATAACTTTTGCTTCAACTTTGGCTTTTTCTTCATCTCTTCTGACATAGACTTTTTGGGATTCCTTTAATAAATCATTTAATGACCTATCATGCCAATCTTTCATTTTCTCCAGCTTTTTTCTAATATCTGGCTAGGCATGAGTAACAAAGTTAACTCTTAATAAAACCTGTCCAGCAGTTGTTTCAGGATCTATTCCAGAATATTGTTTCATATTTTTCTTAAGTCTTTTTAGCCATTCTGTTGGTGTTTCTTCTTTCCCTTGGTGTCCTTCAAAGGCCTTTTTGACATTTTGCCCTCGTGGGGTAGCCTCTGTTATTCCTTTGATTATCAAATTACGATAATCATTCATAGACCTTCATCCTACCTCATTATTATGATTCCAATTTGGAGATGTTATTGGCATTTTCTGATCTCCTGCCTCTCCCTGTGGGTTTTCCCTTTCCCAAATCCTTATTCCGTCAGTTCTAATAATTTGCCTTTCTTCCTGGGAAAAAATGATCTTCATAATTGATTGCATCTCCTCCCAAGTAAAAATGTTTGGTCCTAATAAGTGGTCTATTTGCTCAGCTGTACTTATAGGATCCTCCAATAACCCTTTAATTTCCTTTTTTAAATTTCTGACTTCTGAAGAAGTCAAAGAGTCGTTTACAAAACCTGTGCCGCCCCCTCCCCCCCGGAACTTCTCGTAATGGGAATAAATTAACCCCTTTATCCCAGCTGTTTCGTTCTTTATCCTTAACTGAGCTATCTGTATGTTGGTATGCTTTTTCTCCTTTAAGAGGAAAACCTCCCTGGCCAGCAGGAGCTGTTGTTACCAAGGGAACGGTGGCCAAGGCGGGGGTTGCTGGGTCTGGCAGAGAGGGAGGGGCGGAGGCAGAGGTTCATCCCAAGGCTGAGTCCTCCAAGGGGGGAACGGGGTAGGCGGGGGCTGCTGCCGGAACCGCCGACAGGACTGGGTTTTCTGGCGGAAACCAGATCAGGGCATGGACCTTCTGCACGTGGTCCGTGCTGGCTGCGCTTAGCACACCCGGCGTCATCACGGGCAGAACAGCCGGGGCAGGGACGACTGGAGCAGCCCCAGAAAACATGGTCGGGGGATGGGTGGCCGGCGCGGCCGTGGCTTGGACTGGCGGGATCTCCGGCAGAGCGGCCGCAGGCCACGCAGCCGGGGCTTGGGCCAGGGCCGGCGAATCCCCCGGCACGTGCGGTGGTGAGGCCAGCGGTGGGACAGCCGCATACGGTGGGGCAGGAGCTGGCACGGGGGCCGAGGCGGACAGGACAGCTGGCAGAAGTGGGGAGGGTGTGGCGGCGAGGGAGCGGAGGCTGGTGGGGCAGCTGGCAGGAGTGGGGGAGGCAATATTTTTAGGAGCCCGTCTCTTTTTCTCTTCTTGCTCTGTCTCTGGGGTTTCTGATATCTTAAAAATTCCTATCCCCATAGGGTCTGTGTCTCCTATCCAGCATGCAGCATATTCTTTCTCCTCCTGATTAAACGGTTCCTTTGAATTTACAAAAATGTTAAAAGCCTGGCAAATCCACATTTCAGAAGAGACATATTTAGGCCAATAAACGTGGTCAGGTCTTATTTCCTTTTTTGTCTGTTCTATCATACAATACTGGATCATCTTTACTTTGTCCTTTTTTCTTGTACAAGGACTTAGATCCCAATTTGCTAACATAACTCCCAAAGGGCTATCTTGGGGTATTTCTGTTGGTATCCTTTTTTTCTCTTTTTTCCCTTAACCCTGATTCTTACTGATTTTCTGTCCTTTTTTTTTTTTTTTTAAATCTATTTGTCCCTGGTCTCTGTTTCCCACTTTTCCCTAAGAACTTGACTACTACCTTCCCCTTTTTCTTCCCTCCCCCCAAAATACAGAAAACTCCTTCCCTCAACAATACAATGCAATACACCTCCCTTAAAAAAATTCAACAATTTATGTCATATATACATTTGTTTTAAATGATCAGAAGCCAATTCAAAACAACAGGATTTATTTAGCAAAATTTCCAACACCAAATTAAAAGCCACAATAAAAACGGGACAACAATCGATCGAAAGTTGGGTGGACAGAGTGACGGTACAAGGGTACCATCCGAACTCGACCACGTCTGCCAAGCTTCAGCCTGTGGGTTTTATACAGTGTTTTTACCCTAAGGCCAAGTCTATTGAAAAGTCCAGGTATGCGTGTGTTTCTCAATTTTCCAAAGGAGTCCCGTCTGCATGAAAAGAGTACTTGATAGTTTTTCCCGGAATCCGTCTTGGGAGGGGTGATATGGTCATCCCGGATCTCCACCAAGATCAATATCAGAGGTCGAAGAGCTGTGAAGTGAGGGTCCACCCTTGATGGATGGGCCATCTTCCTGCTCAGCCTTGTTGTTTCAGTTGCAAATGTGTTTGCCTTCACAAGGGACTCTGGAATCTTGGAGATGCCCCTGGGTAGCTTTTATTAGTAAACCAAATTCATAATACAATATTCTATATACGAATTTATCTATTATATTCATTACAGTCCCCCACCTTTTTATTTACCCAATAAATTCGTGTGTGTTTTTTGTAATCTGTTATTTACCAATCATCCTGAGACCCATCATATTCGTCCCACTCTTGTTGTGTTATCTGGCAATATTTCTGGAAGGATGAACTCTCTTCTTTAACTCTATTTTCAAATTCCTTCAAGGCTTCTGCAGCCTGATTTCGTTCTTTCAACTCCATCAGTTTTGGAGTTTTGGAAAGCGGTCTAACTTTTCCTCTAGCTAGTTCAGGGTCGAGTCCTTCATTTTTTGAAAAGCAGAAGGTCTCATCAAATTGAAAACATGTCTTATCATCATCCTGTTTTAGGAGGTCTAATACTATGAGTTCATTTCCTGAGAGAGTTTTTCTTTCATGTTTAAGGTTTTTTTTTTTTTTCCCAAAACATTTTTCCATCTATAGTACATATATTTAATTTGCTTCTATCATAGCACAATCCATTAATCTGATAATATCCTAGAAATATAGATTTCTTTCTCCCACCTACCCACACAGTCCGATTACACTGGTCACAAAACGGGATATTTGGAATCTTTCCTATCTCCCGTGTGTAAATTTTGTGTGTCTTGGACTGCCCTCCCTTAGTAATTGCCTTTGGGTCATGGCATACCACCCCTTTGTCTGATTTGAAAATTTTGTATCGAGTGCCATTAAAGAAACAATATCCCCTTCCCTTATCCTTAGGACAATCATAATGCGTTTGATACTTCAGGTTATTTACTCGTCCCCCTGGTGCCATGTCCAGGCATGGTTCACACTCCTTCCTGAGGGTCAGCCTCTGCGGGCTCTCGGAGGGGAATCCCCCTGTCCCTCTCAGGACTAGGCTCAGGACTACGAGGACTTTCCACCACAACATGCCTCTGCCTTTCCCTTCGCCCATGGGGTAGCAGCCCGCGGCGGGATAATCCATCTTCTTGGCAGCAGGCATATGTTTCTGGAGCCCTGTCAGTCCGAGCTGCAAACCTTCTTTTAAAGGCACTCCACCGGGATACCCTGATCCTATCTCACCAGCAAGGTACTTTGATTGTCCTTCTGCACTCGACATTAAGCACTTCAGCCTCAGCATCCAATTGTCCTTTTGTTCCCTTTTTATATATATGATACCACTCTGGAGAATCTAACTCCAGCAGACCCAAGTTAGTGGCAATTACTAGGAGACGGCTAGTCTCTTTTCGTTCTTTTTCTAAACAGCTGGTACATAATCCTCTTGGTCTATGCCCCCCTTTACAATGAGCAACCCAAATCAGTTTACAATACACACACTTGAAGTGAGCAAAGGGAAAACATTCACAATCTGGTCTTTTGCAACTTATCTGATCCCCCCTGTTCATTGGCGGTGGCGCTGTAATCTGATTTTCAGATCTCCAGGAGATGAGGACACTCTCCACTTCTGAGTAGTGTATTTTGGCTCCACCTTCTTCACTCTCGAAGCGTGGGTCTACCCTTTTTCTGCCATCCTAATTGCTGTATCTGTGGTGAGAACAGTGAAGGGACCTTCTGTGCTGGTTTGAAAGCAAAACCAGTGAAGGACCCCAAGTCAGAAACACAATTTAATAAGATGAAAAGGAAATAAAGGAAAGTAAAAGAAAATAAAAGTAATAGTACAAAAAAACTACTGACAGAGTCAGAATACAACCTGACACCCTGTTAGTTAAGGTGGTAGTGGCAGTCCAGATGAGATGGTCTTGTCAAAGCAGTGATCCTGTAGAAATGTCTGGTAGCTCTTGTCTCCTCTGGAAGTCCAGTGGATAAAAGCTGCCTGTGCTGTCTCAAACCCTGGATTATATCCAGGTGGGAATGCTTGGCTCCTCCCCCTGGGCGGAGCATCTCACAATGGGATGATCTCATTCTATGAGTCATGCAGTGGATCCTTGATGGCCCATTAAACAGGGACAACTCCCGGAGGAAGTTATCTATGAGTCATGGGCAAGGCATTGTTAGGCTCGTTAACAGAAGATAAGGAAAACACTGCCCCACCTTGGCTCCAACGGCTCATGGGGATAGAATACATACTTTGGGCACAATTTTACATTGTAACCTAGGACACCTTCCCAGTGAGGTGCCAGAGGTATTTCCTTCCAGGTTTTTACCAAGACTTCATCACCAGGATTTATTTTGTGTATTGCAAACCCCAAAGGGGCACTTTGAGAAATGAGCCCCTGTTTTCGTAGGTCTTGTAAATTCCTACTTATGGCAATTAGATATGGTTGAATCTGGGTATCCTCTATTTGAGGATGTCCCACGGGCATTCCATGTTTGTAGGGCATTCCATAGAGCATTTCAAATGGTGACAATCTTGTTTCTGAATGAGGCATAGTTCTTATGTTTAGAAGAGCTAAAGGAAGACATTTCACCCAAGACATTTTGGTTTCTATCATTAATTTGGACAGTTGAGCCTTCAATGTTTGGTTCATTCTTTCCACTTGTCCAGAGCTTTGGGGGTGCCATGGGGTGTGATATTGCCATCAGATTCTCAAAGCTTCTGCAGTCTGTTTGATAATTTTGGAGGTGAAATGTGTTCCCTGATCAGAATCAATATGATCCACTATCCCATAGCGAGGGATGATTTCTTCTAACAATACTTTTGATACTGTCTGGGCAGTAGCTCTTGCCCTAGGGAAGGCTTCCACCCAGTGAGTTAATTTGTCCACTATTACCAATAAGAATTTATATCTCCCCACCTTAGGTAAATCAGTGAAATCCACTTGGATCCTTTTGAACGGGCGATAGGCAACTGGGCATCCCCCTAAAGCTGTTTGTCTGTACGTAGCCCGATTTAACCCTCTGGCAAATCATACACCCATGCACCTCCTGCTTAGCTAATTCATAAATTCCTTTACATCCGAAAAATTTCAAAAATTGTTCAGCTAGAGCCTGGGGTCCCCAATGTGTCTGCTGATGCAATCTTTTCAGAATTTTCCTGGTATATTCTTTTGACACCAATTCCCTTCCATCAGGTAATTTCCATCTCCCTTCCTCTAGCTTACCCCCTATCTTTTTTAATTCCTCAATTTCTTTCTGAGAGGGGTACGGGGGATATTCCTGAAGTTCCCCTTCCCCAACCTCAGGGATACTTACCGTGAGCAATGCTGCTCTCTCTGCCTCTTTGTCTGCCAGATTATTGCCCCTGATCTGGAATTGCATACCCACCTGATGTCCTTTGACATGGACAATTGAGATTTCTTCGGGTTCCCTGATCGCCTCTAAGATTTGTTTTTTTTTTTTTTTCTTTTTTTAAAACATCTTGAGGGCAGTTTCTGCACTGTGCTTTGCTCTGCCCCTGTATCTACCAAAAACGTTACCATTTCTTTTGGGGACCTCTTCTTAACTTTACCAAGGGCTCGTTTGATGTTCTGGTCCCCAAAATAAAAGCCCTTGACACCCCTAGTCTTCCTGAAAAATTTCTTCATCTTCTATTCTCTTTCTACAATCCTTTTTTATGTGACCTTTCTTTTTGCAGTAAAAACACTCCGGGGGTTCTCTTTTTGACTCTGGGTTCCTATTTGACAGGTCCATTTGTTTTCTCTGCGTTGTTCTTACCTGATCCTGGATTTTCTCCTGCTTTTGTACTTCTCTTACAGCTGCGACAAGAACTTTGGCCTGTATTTTTTGATTTTCCTCGTCTCTCCTCATGTATACTTTCTGAGCCTCCCTCAGTAATTCCTGTAAGTTCCTATCTTGCCAGTTTTCCATTTTTTCTAGTTTTTTTCTTATGTCCTCCCAAGATTTTGCAACAAATTGTGTCTTTAACAACACTTCTCCAATAGGGGAATTAGGGTCTGTCCCGGAATATACCTGTAGGCTTTTCTGGAGTCGATCTAGCCAGTCTGAGGGGGATTCCTCTTTCCTTTGACATTCCCCAAACACTCGGCTAATATTTTGTCCCCTTGGCACTGCCTCCTGTATACCTTGGATAATTATATTCCTAAGATCTATCATATTTCGCCTACCTTCCTCAGTCTGGGAATTCCATCCCGGACTTTGGCTAGGCCATTTTTGGTCTCCGGGTGTACCTTGGGGATTACGGCGTTCCCAATCTCGGATCCTAGCCTGTCGGATCAAATCCCTTTCCTCAGGATTGAACAGTGACCTTAAGATGGACGTAAGGTCTTCAAAGGTGTATATGCTACTTCCCAGAAAGTCCTCCAGCCTTTCTGCCACTCCAAATGGGTCATCTAATAACCGTCCCATTTCCTTTTTAAAAGCTCTTACATCCCCAGTATTAATTGGAATGTTTACGAATCCGATAACTCCGGGTGCAGTAGGAACTTCCTGTAAAGAGAAGAGGTTATGTTTGTCATCCTCGTTTTCACTCCCCTCCTCACTCATGAGCTTAACCCTTCTCCGGGTTCGGCTTGCTGGAGGAGAATCCGCTGGAGCTGACTTTCTGGCTCCCGTGGGCTGCGGGACGGGCGGGGGCGGGGGAACAAGTGGCTGAGGAAAAATCGGGGCTTTTGCCCAGGGGGAAACTGCTTCTTGTGGTTGTGGGGAAGGCGGAGTCCGCGAGGAGGCTTTCGGGATTTGTAGTTCTACCGCTTGCGGGCACGGTGCCCCTGGGATTTGCAGGGACGGCGCCACCAATTTTGATGGTGTTTCTAAGGGTATGAGAAGGGGTCCCTGATCTGAGGGTCTTTCTGGAGGTAGGGGTAGGAGCGGGGGAGGCAGTTGGGACGTTCCCCCAAAATTAAAGGGAGGAAGGGATGCGGAGGCTTGATCCGGTCCCGTAGTCGGGACCCCCTGCAAAGAGCTCGATGCAGGTACAGGCCGGTTAAAGGGTCCCGGGGGGGCGGAAGGAAGTGCCGGGGCTTGTGGCGGTGCCGATACGAGGTACGGGGGAGGGAGATATTCAAGAGGATCCCATTCATCCTTTTTAGCTGAAGTTCCCTTCTGAGTTCTTAGTGCAAACAGTCCCACTCGAGCTTCTACCCACACCTGAGCATATTCTTTTTCCTCGCAGGCTGTCGATTTCTTATTATCTACGTAACTGCAAAGTATCTTGCAGATCCATTTTTCAAATGTGCCCAATGTCGGCCAAATCACATGACTCTTTATTTCTTTACCCCCCCCAAACTTCGGTACAATAATAAATCATTTTTTCCTTGGACTTACCTTTCAAAATGGGGCACTCTCCCCAGTGCTCTAAGATCCATCCCAGCGGACTATTCTGTGGGATTTCAAGAGCACCTTTCTCTTTTCTGAAAGCACATTTTTTCTTACATCCTTTCTGATGTTTACTCTTTCCTTGCCCCATTTTAACAAAAAAAAACCTTCCTTACCTTTTGGTGATGGATTGCAGTGCTGAATTCCTTCTTAGCTTTCGCTAAGAGCAGGGATCCTCTCCCAGACTGTTTGATCACAAACCGGGTCCCGAGTGTTCGGATTACTTACCTGTCCGGCGAGCTGAACTGGGGGTCTATTCGTCCGATGAAAGAATCTTCGGTTTGCGTCCTGGGCTTCTACCACCACGTAGCAAAAAGGGTTTACCAGTTTCCCGAACCCAGAGGAACGTACCCTTCCCCTTTTTGCTTCCTTGTGATCGATTCCCCCAGATTCCCCTGAGTCTGGGTTTTGATGAGTAAACGAGTTTTCCCGATTTGCTTCCCTGTCAGCCGACCAAACCCCTCGCGGGAAATTTGGAACTGGGACTTTTCAGGTCTACTCTTGTGTCATGGCCAGGCCACATCTCATTCACCCACTCAATCACACCCACTCAACCAAGCAGTACTTACAGCAATTTTCTTGCTTGGAGATCTTCATGCACGGAGAATTTTTTTACGAGTGAAAAATTGTTGCCGTGGCTTCCGAAAAGACTCTCCCAGGTCTTTTCCCGAGTTCTCTGCTATTCCTTGGATCCAGGACCTTTCCCTTTTCATTGTGGCGCTTTTATCTAATTTTTGGTTCGCGATACAATAGGTGCGAAGGAGCTTCCTGCTTTGCCGGGCCGCCGAAAAATCGGCAGGGTGCCCCCCGTGCAAAGGGGTTCCGTCGCACTCGTACTGTATCCGAGTCACGGCACCAATTTGTTATAAATGATCAGAAGCCAATTCAAAACAACAGGATTTATTTAGCAAAATTTCCAACACCAAATTAAAAGCCACAATAAAAACGGGACAACAATCGATCGAAAGTTGGGTGGACAGAGTGACGGTACAAGGGTACCATCCGAACTTGACCATGTCTGCCAAGCTTCAGCCTGTGGGTTTTATACAGTGTTTTCACCCTAAGGCCAAGTCTATTGAAAAGTCCAGGTATGCGTGTGTTTCTCAATTTTCCAAAGGAGTCCCGTCTGCATGAAAAGAGTACTTGATAGTTTTTCCCGGAATCCGTCTTGGGAGGGGTGATATGGTCATCCCGGATCTCCACCAAGATCAATATCAGAGGTCGAAGAGCTGTGAAGTGAGGGTCCACCCTTGATGGATGGGCCATCTTCCTGCTCAGCCTTGTTGTTTCAGTTGCAAATGTGTTTGCCTTCACAAGGGACTCTGGAATCTTGGAGATGCCCCTGGGTAGCTTTTATTAGTAAACCAAATTCATAATACAATATTCTATATACGAATTTATCTATTATATTCATTACACATGTATTCATCTCCACTTATTCAATTTTTATTTCTTCAGTATAAACCACAACAAGCATACCTTCTCTCACTCACACACCTCTACTCACAATAAAACCAGACAACACAAGAAAATGGTACCTTTTCGTCCTAATATTTATGTATAGGTATTTTTGCTAGTTCCAGATGCTCTCGGTTTTATCACACTTTTAAGCTTTTTTGCGTTTTCTCAACCTGGCTGCTTTTAAAGCCCAGGTGTCTTAACCTTTTACACCTCCAAGCCTTCTGTGTTTTTTCCTCAATCCGGCAAAAAAATAAAATTGTAATATTTGGCCAATCCAGATGCTCTTAGGTTTTTTTTCCCAAACCTTCAATCTGGCAAAAAAATAACCAATCCCAGATGCTATCAGATTTTTTAAACCTTCAATCTGGCATATATGGGGCCCTTTCCCATTTTCCAGTGGATTTAACTGCAAAAACTCAGCTCCCTTCCTTCCAAAAAGGGGTCCAACTCCTTTTTCCCTGGGACCCCAAAATACCTGGGGGTTTCTTTCACTCCCTCAACCTTTCGCTTCACCCGGTTCCTGGCCATTTTTCTTGCGAAAGAACGGAAACTCAGTACTGGGGCTCCACACTCACCTCACCAGTCTGGGGGGTTACCCAGCCAGTGTCTCATTCACACACCTCATAACCCCCTTTAACCTGCTCCCCTAATAGGTACTTGCACTCCTTTTTCTTTCTTAGGTTCTTCATGCACAAGATTTTTTACGGAGCAAAAAACACACGGCGGCTTCGGGAGCTTTTCCCTTCCTTTGCTTTTATGTCTCCTTTCTTGTCTTTTCGGGTATTACCTGCAATCCCCAATTCCCAACAGGAGAAGCAAAGCTTGAGCCTCTAAAAAGCTAGGTGGGGTGCCTCCCTGCTCTGGATCTCCTGAGGTCTTCAGAGATGAGGTGTATATCCCGGATGAGTCCCCAAATTGTGAAAAATGAGGTTCACTTTCCTGGTAAATTTAAGAAATAGGTTTAATAAAATAAAGAATAAGACAATTAGGAGAGATAAAAAGCAAAGGCAATACAGCTGGCCGGCTGACTTGGCATCTTGCCAAGTCCACGATCTGCTGCTTCAGAGGCCTTTTTATACCCTTTCTATTGCATCAGTCTGTTGTATATTCATATTTTTCCACAAACTAGTTTCCATACTCCAGGAACTGTTTAGCATGGTCCCTCCTTGGGTCCACCCTTTTAGAGCATGCGTGTTTCTTGGCTGTGTCTTCACTATCACCTCTAGCTTGGGGCTTGGTCCATACTTTCTACAGACGGCAGGTGTTGATAGTTGGCATGTCAGCAGCAGGGGCCTCATCACATATTCGTTGTGATGCCTTAGCTTTTATATTTTCAGATTCTGTGCTACCTAGGGATGTAGCCTCATATTAAGTGCCATATTAAGCTCCCACTACAGAGCAGTTAGACAAAACAAATCTATTTCTGCTGGAAGACCAAGGACAACTTTCAGCCCAAGAACACAAACAACGATGGACTGAGGGGTGGAACAAGAAGGATGAGAACTCATGGCCTGGGGCTGTAATTGGACAATTAGACCCCAATATGCAAATAGACCTAAACTTATAAAATTGTAAAATCTCGTGACTGAGCGGCCATTTTGTAACCATTCTCAGCCCACCCTAGGTGCAGCCTTGTTTAAGCATCTGTAATTCCTAGGGTAGATCCTGAAGACCTTTTAATAAATACCAACTTTATTCTCCAGCTTTGTCTAGCCTCTGTTTCTGTTCAGCCTTCCCAAGGCAACAGCTGGATGTTATCCCAACCAAACAGGCCGTTCAATGACAAGCATAACTACATATCAGCTATCCCACTGCTATGTCTAAGCCTTGCTAACAGCAGAAATATAAACCATATCCTTACAATAAAGTTATTATACATATAGCATTCATTTTAATATTTGTGAAAACCAACTTTATAATATGTGTCTCTAACAATAAGAGAACAGCTAACTTTCTACTCTTGTGTCCTCAGACTTATTTTTTGGCCCCAGTTCCAGTGTTTTTAATCCCACAAAGCAACACTTTCCCTCTAATATCATGTAAAACACTGATGTGACTCTTGCTCTTTCATCATTGATTTCCTCAAATAATTTTGGTACTCTCTGCTATATAAGATGTACAACCACCAGTCAAAGCATCAACAGTATTCTGCTTCTGACAGTTGCCTTGTTTTGCCATCCAGCCATGATTTTCACTGGGGAGATGGAGATGGCATTATCCAACTAATCACCTTTATACTCAGTTAACACCAGACAGCTTTTTGCCTTCTCTACCCTATTAAGAAATTTCCAATACATGGTCAGAGAAGGTTAACACAAGAAGCCAAGCCAGGTCTACCATAGTATATGTTTCAGGGAAAGTTTATGTCCAGGGTCTAGGAGAAGCAGGCAAAAACCTGGCTTTTCCAAGAAGTCTAAGAAAAACTTGAAAATACAAGCCTGTTAGCACATCACAAAGTCAATATAACATCTTGTTGAGGGTTAAATTTCTTTCTTTTTTACTTATGGAATATTTTTCCCTGAGTTGCTAGGAGACTAACTGCTGGGTATTTGTGGGTGCTTGACCAAAACAAAAGAGGTGGCCAAAAGTTGGTAGAGGAGTGTAGCATCGGGCTACACTTCTTTTGTCTCTGGGAGTTTCCCTCAGAGGGGAAAGATAGGGCAAGTTTTTTGGGGGCAGGTAAAGGACGGGGTTGGGGGTAGCTCTCAGCATCAGAAGGAGGACGATCAAGCTGTTGTTTGCTGCGGGGAGAATTCACTGTCATCACCATAGTCCAGTCCTAGGGATTTACCACCATCTGCTCATGTGTCCAGGAATTCTGAACTCACCTTCTCCTGCCCTGATGGAGCTGGGCCGCCACTGTCCCACCCCCACCGCTTCTTCAGCACTGCCCTGGGTCTTTTGCTACGCTGTAGCCCCGCACCTCCTGCCCTGCCAGGATGTCCCGCAGTTCCAGCTACCACCGTGGAGCTTCTGATACATCTCATCCACCAGCCTGGGATTCCTGCTCATTCCTGCCGTTCCAGCTTGGAGCTCCTCAGAGTCCTGCAGGGGCACTGAGATCCGACTGCCCCAGGGTTTTGTGAAGCAAAGCCTCCACCCCTTCCAGTCTCAGCTGAGAAGGCTATCACGAGGTTCCTGGTTCTGTTTTGTTGTTAGTGCTGTAGTTATTGTTTTGTTTGCCTTGTTATACATACTAGTAAAGAACTGTTATTCCTATCCCATACCTTTACCTGAGAGCCCCTTAATTTCAAAATTATAATAATTTGCAGGGAGGGTGTTTACATTCTCCATTCCAAGGGAGGCTTCGGCTTTCCCTGGCAGACACCTGTCTTTCAAACTAAGACACATTTGAAAAAGTACAGAACAGGAGTGTACTGGTTTAGGGTAAATTTGGAAGGAAACCTCCTAATAGGGTCCCTCTGGGAAGCAAACCCAAATGGCCTCTCCCCCAACCGGTCCAGGAAAGAACTTCCTCAGAGAAAAGTGGAAAAAACTATTTAACAAACGAAGTGCCCACAAGCACAAAGAATGAATAATATGAAACAATAAAACCTTTCATTGCTCTGAAGTGAGATGGTAAATTCAGAAACTCCTTGCTGTGGGTAGCTCAGCTCGCTCAGTCTCTCATCAGTCCCTTCAGAGTTCCAGGCCCCGGTGGGCCACAGGTGCGAGAGCTCTCGGTGCTCCTCTGGGTTTTTCAGTCCGGAGCAGGTTTAAACAGTCTTAAGAAAAAGAAAAAAAACAGTCCAGGAAGCTTCTCTGCCTCAGCTAGCTAAACTAACTAAAAGCAAAAAGGATCTCTGTCTCGTTGCTGGTCTGTGCTTCAGACGAACACCGTCTGGAGAAGGAATGCAGAGGAGTCAGGCAGTTTTCTCAAAACAAACTCCGTGCTGCTTCTTTCTCCCCCTTCGCTCCCAGAACCAGCCTTAAAGGCACAGAACTCAATATACAGCACAAACAGAACAGACGATTGGGGATACAAGCATCATAAAGTCACCCTAGTGATGCCTTAGCTTTTATATTTTCAGATTCTGTGCTACCTAGGTGTTATAAATGACAGTTCTCCAATATTCCATTTGAAAGGTTTATTGGAAAAAATGGCAAAATGAAGAGCAAAATGAGACAAAGCCCACAATCAAAAGGACAGGTCTGAGCCCAGGGTCAGAACTGGGAGAACCTGGGACACAGCCTCACCGGACCAATGTCCCCCCACGGTTCACACCAGTGCCTTTCCAGAGCTGTATTTTATACTGGTTTTGTGCCCTGAGGTAGTCCATTGTTCAGTCCAGCTTTTGGAAATGCAGATGGGGTTTTCTTTATTTAGGTAAGTGTGTTGATATGGGTTCCAGGACGTGTGTACAGTCTTGATTGAATCTTCCAGGTCAGAGTGTAGGTGTGGATGTCCCTGATGGTCGGGCATGATGCTTATCTGGGCGTGATGACTGGGTCGTTATCGTCATTGTCCTGGTCTCCAGTTTGTTGGTCCACCCTCCATTGTTATAGTTGTGCCATCGTTAATGTCTGCCTGGAGGATGGCATTTCCCCTGTTCACTCAACCATGAACAGATTGCTGCATAGGGGGGTACACTGAGGAATACATTTAACTTTGATACATACATTCAAGGCTGCTAAAAAAACCGTGAATTAATACCTTATTTATAACATAGGGATGTAGCCTCATATTAAGTGCCATATTAACCTCCCTCTATGGAGCCGTTAGACAAAACAAATCTATTTCTGCTAGAAGACTAAAGACAACTTTCAGCCCAAAAGCACAAACAACAGTGGACTGAGGAGTGGAACAAGAAGGATGAGACCTCACAGCTTGGGGCTGTAATCGTACAATTAGACCCCAATATGCAAATAGACCTAAACTTATAAAATTGTAAAATCTCATGACTGAACGGCCATTTTTTAACCACTCTCAGCCCACCCTGGGTGCAGCCTTGCTTAAGCATCTGTAATGCCTAGGGTAGATCCTGAAGACCTTTTAATAAATACCAACTTTATTCTCCAGCTTTGTCTAACCTCTGTTTCAAGTCAGCCTTCCCAAGGCAACACTAGGACAAGGAGATAAACTGGAAAGGAAGCATTGCTAGTACATTGGAAAAAAACATGGTAATGGAAGTCTTGTATGTGAAGTCAAATGTAATGGTTGTGGCAAAAGAAACCATTCTATGAAAGCCTGCAGACAAGAAAGGACAAGAAAAAATAGTGCATGAAGTGAGCAGTGATTCAGACAAAGTGACTGTGCAAGTTCTTAATATCTCAGCAACAACAGAAATAAATTGTGTACATTCAGCTGTCCTCTGATGGAAGAACCTGCCCATGCAGCCTCTGGGGAGCAGCCCCCCGAGGAGGAGCTGAAGGAGGTCACCTACAGGGAGGCGAGTACCTGTGGGTAAGTTTATTGGATGCTCTGTAATGCAGCTGTATCACATCTGGGCTGTGCCAAAGCCGATTGTCAAGCCAAACTGAGCCAGCAGTTCAGAATTAGTGGCAGCTGCTGAAAGCAAAGGCAGACATGAAACTACAGAGAAACCAAAGGTCTCTGAAACTGTCTCTGAGGAGATTTGTTGTTTTAACCTAATATACCTGACACCTTAAAGCCCTTGAATACCATCACCAGTACAGCTGCACTGTACATGAAAAGAATAAAAAATTTACCCTTGGCTGGGTATGTATCACCTATCCAAGGCTGCTTGGTGCTTCTGCGTTCTAAGGAGTTTCAGGTATTTCTGAAACTATGAGGTGTTCAGGTGGTTCACCAGCAGCAGAGCTGGTTACTTTCAAGAACAAGCTTTGTTGGGGCTTGCAATAAGGAAAACTCACTCCACTGGGTTATTCAGTGCAAGTCCCATGACAGCCTTAAAATTGCAAGCTTCTAGCCAGGTTTCTGAAACCAATATGTTTCCAATAAGTGCTTGTTTTATTTTAAGGTTTCCATTAAAATGAAGATTTGCATCACATTTTAAAATAATGTTGCTGAGAATGATGTGATCTCTATTTATGCCAAGAGCACCTCTGAAAATATCCCTCGAGCCCGGCTGGAAAGTGGCTTCCAGCTGTTCCCGGCTAGCCTTGGCTCGGGATACTTCCAAACTCGGTTGGTAGCAGCAGGCAGACTGGCTGCCACCCCCCCAGTGGGTCAGAGCTGCACGAGAGATGTCGGTGAGGCTTGACGAAGGTAGGAAGCGAGGAGGCTATGTTGTGGCTAGATGGTTTTTATTGTCCCCTGCCTTTCACAGGGGAGCCACGCTTGTCTGAGCCTCTCTCTAGAGTCCCCCTGCCCGAGGCGTGGCCACAGCTTATACGGGGTTGGGAGAAGGGGGTGGACACAAGAGGGAAAGCCAATCAGGGAAATATGGATGTCACACAGACAGCGAATGGGAAACGAGGGGTGGGGGTTCCCCAGCCTGCTCCAATCTGGGACCAAGTCTCTCCGAACACTCTAGAAGGAGAGGAGAGGCTTCCCAGAGAGTGACAGGCTGTGAAGAACAAAGGCAGAGGGAAACCAAATGGGGAGAAATATAGGGGAGAACTTGGGAGAAACCATTACAGAACTTATTAATTTTAACAATAAATAAAAAGGTATAAAACGTGCCGCTACACACCTCCATCCTTCCCTCTGTACTGCCTTATCTGTGCTGACATTTCCTTGTGAATATTTAAGGTGATGTCTGCTCTCATCTCTTGTTCAAATTTAAACACAAGCACACTGCAGCACACAAGAGGAAGTGGATATGCAGCACATAGCACACAGGTAGTGACACAGAACTGGGTAGTCTGTAAAAAGGTAATACTGAAAATGCTGCTTTGGGGTGTGGGTTGTATAACTCTCATCAACAAGCCTTTGAAACTTGCCTAAAATGTGATGCAAATATTGTAGTCCTATTACAGCCTCTCCTTATTTCAGTGCAAGAATATTAGGTGGGGCAGGAGTTAAGTGTGGGTGATGGCACCAAATATGAAGGGCACGGGGTTGGCTCAGCCTCCAGTGGGAGATTCACCACCCCAGAGCAACAGCTGGACCTTTCAGAGATCTTCCCTCAGTCCCAGGGTCTGCTTGGGAGTTTCTTGTTCCGGGGAGGGCAGCTCTGCAGCTGGTGCAGTGGCACAGCTATGTCTGTCTGCATGTTAGCCAAGTAAGAGCTCATTCCTTCACCAATGCACTCACCTTGTGTGACAGCACTGGCAGCAAAAGACATTTCAAGACACTTCTGAATGGGGACATAAGGTAATTTGTTTGTTTATTGAAATGACACCACACTGCCTGCAGGGCCATGCATTAAACCTTCTCAAGCAATATATATATATATAAAAAGAGATAGAGTCATATATATAGATGTACATAAAGTAAATTTGATGCTTCATTTATGTATTCTTCTCATTACAACCTCTTTGACATACCCCTGGCCTACGATCCCACTGTCAAAAAAACAAAACACAGTAATCTGTCCCTAGTTCCTGTGGGGTTTGTGCTGCAGAGCTACTGGATTATGAACATGATGTAGGAAGGACAGGGACACTGGGGTTATTAATAGCACCTGAGATAGACAAGGCAATTTTGTTGCAAATGAAGTCTTTGTGGGTTCAATGCTCCTTGTTAAATGTTCACCCCCTCTGTTAATCACCGAACCATTCACCTTTCTTTGTTCCCTTTCTGTTGCACCCTGGAGCCCTGTCGCCCCCCCCAACATAGCAACCAAAAAAAAAAAAAAACCGGGGGGGGGGGGGAGAATCAGAAGACATGCAAATAGAGGTGATGCAGTGCCAGCTAGGAGAAGAAATTAAGAAAAGATTGCTCCAGAGCAGAAAGGCTTTATTAAACCGAGCCACCAAAACACATGGATGGACTATGCAAAGAGGAAGACTACCCCCTCCCAAGGTTGAGCGATTTTCACCCCCTCACCCTAACTCTCAAAGACATTGCTCAGAGAGGGACCCCTGGAATTTCAGAGCCAGGGCAAGCCTTCGGGATTGGCCATGAGGACCGTGAACCCGACTCTGCCTGCACTCCAGCGGACGAAGCTGCTGCACACCTCCTCCTCTGAGTTGCTTCTGGGACCAGCGGCGGCGTGTGCTCGACCTGTCAGGCCCCCACCCTGAGCTGATCATAATAAAGGCTTTTAAAAGGAGAAAAATCTTCTGCCCTGTTTAGTACAGCTGGGGACTCGTTCGGGAGCACCACGCATGAAGAGGACCCCCAGAGAGGACGGCCGCCTGCTTCGAGGAACCCTCAGGAATTGCTGGTGACCCATGGACCTCGATCAACAAAGGACCAGCGACACAGAGGAGCAACAGATTGGTGAGAAAATCCGGTGGCAGGACTGGAGGAGAGCGAGTGAAGTGTGAGTGAGACGGGGACCAGCAGCTCAGATCTCCGGGGCAAGTTTTGCCCCCCCTATTGTACCACGATTCCAGACTCCCGCAAGGGGACTGGCCAGGAATGGGGGAAAAGTGTGTGGCAGATGAGAGACTGAGGCGCTTCTAGGGACCCCACCCTAAGCGTGCAGGGTAATTTGGCACACAACCTCTCTAGGTGTATAGGAGGGGTTAGGACGATTGAGTCAAGTTAGGCCTAGGATTGAGTCCCCTTGACGCCGGAGAGTCCGAGCTTCGGGCGAGGCGTAAGGGGCAGCAGGGAGTAAGGTAGACTCCAGATTTGAAGGGTCAGGTGAGACCCAGGTTTTTTTTGAACCCCTTGGCGTTGGAGAGTCCGAGCATCGGGCAAGGCACAGGGGGCAGCAGGGTCAGGTAGGACCCAAGTTTTTTTTTTACCCTTTGACGTTGGAGTGTCCGAGCATCGGGCGAGGCGCAAGGGGCAGAAGGGTCAGGTGAGACCCAGGTTTTCAAACCCTTTAGCGTTGGAGAGTCCGAGCATCAGATGAGGCGCAGGGGGCACAAAGGAGTCAGGTGAGTTCCAGATTTGAAGGGTCAAGTCAAGTCCAAGATTGAAGCGTAAATTAACATATAAAGAAAGCTTGTGTTTAGTTATTTTAAGTTCAGATAAGATACTGAAAACACATTACAGGAGGCCAGGAGAGTTTTAGTTGCCTTAAGATTTGTGTTGCCCATAGTTAAGTCTCAATTTGAGTAGGGGCACCTTTGTAGTTTAATTTACGGCCTAAGCTATGGGAAAGCACATAAGCAAAAGTGCAAGTACACTTCAAAACGAGGGGAAGAGGGTTAAGAATTTTCCTCCCAATAGTCCCCTGGAAATGTTACTAGACAAATGGGACATTTGGGAAGTGACTAGAGAATTAGACAAAGAAAAGATGATACACTTTTGTGTAGAAGACTAGCCAGAATTAGATTTGCAGGGAGAATGGCCTTGGGTAGGAACACAGGACAGATGGATGTGTAGACAGTTGAAAAAATATTTAAGAGCAAGGGAAGATCCTGATTTAGAAAAATTAGAGTATGCTGCTTGCTGGCTAGAAAATGCTAAAAGAGCCAAGGAGATGATCTGTAAGCTACAAGAGAAAAAACACGAAGTTAAAGGAGAAAAGGACAATTATGAAAAGTGGGATCCCCTTGAGAATTTACCTCCACCTACTGCCCACATACCACTTTCCCCTCCCCCTCTCTATCCAGCACCTTCCCCAGTAAACCCTTTACCTCCCCCAATTGCCCCAGCAACCTGCTCTCCCCTAGTTAATCAAACTTCTGAAGCACCTACTGTAATTTCAGCTATCATTCCTCTACCACCTCAACCTAACACCCCTCTCCCAAGCTACCCAAATCCTCTACATTCTATGCTTCCAAGGGCTCCTTTAACCCCACCACTGGTCTCCCCAGTTGTGTCTTCCATGACCTCTGCAACCAACTTAGTCCCTTCCCCTTCACCCACCACTGTCCCTCTACTGTTGCCTTGGGAAGGCTGACCTGAAACAGATGCTAGGCAAAACTAGAGAATAAAATCAGGATTTATTAAAAGGTCCCAAGAATCCACCCTGGGCATTACAGAAGCCTACGCAAGGCTGCACCCAGGGTGGTCTGCAAGTGGTAGCAAAGATGGCCCCGCAGTCATGAGATTTTGCCATTTTATAAGTTTAGGTCCATTTGCATATTGGGGTCCAATTGTCCAATTACAGCCCCAGGCCATGAAGTCCCATCCTTCTTGTTCCACCCCTCAGTCCATCGTTGTTTGTGTTCTTGGCCTCAAATTTGTCCTTGGTCTTCCAGCAGAAATGGATTTGTTTTGTCTACCTGCTCCGTAGAGGGAGCTTAATACAGTTCCTAATACAAGGCTTCATCCCTAGGCAGCACGCACAGAATCTGAAAATATAAAAGCTAAGGCATCACTACCTCCTCCCAACTGTGAGTTGAGTTCATCCCCGTCTAACTCAAGCCCCTCCCCAAGCAACCATCAAACCCCTGCAACCTCCACTCCTGATTTATCTGATAGTCCGTACCGTAACACAAAGTCAAAGACCACAGGAGCAGAGAAGTTATATCTTCTTTGGGAAGTCCCAATGGGAGGGATAGCCAGAGGGGTGAGATTTGTGAATGCTCCGCTGACAGCATCAGAAGTGAGTGAGTTCAAAAAAGATCTAAGAAATCTAGTAGAGGACCCTGTGGGCATATCAAACCAGGTAGACCAATTTTTAAGGCCAAATATTTATACTTAAAATGAATTGAATTTGATTCTAAATATACTGTTTTCTGCAGAAGAAGTAAGAATCGTAAAAGTATAATTCATGAGAATCTAGTAAGACTGGTTCTAGAAGCCCTGCAAAAGCCAGCAGAAGTAGCAGTGGTCCACGTGAAAGGACATCAGAAGGGCAATACTCTAGAAGTAAGAAGAAATCAGCTAGCCGACCAAGCAGCGAAAGAGGCAGCGCTAAGACCAGGCGATCCAGTGAAAATCCACAAGCTAGGAGAGACATCTGGAGAAGAGAGGGGAGAGCCCATCTTTAGTGCAAAAAAAAACCACAAAACCTGCCCAAGTAGTAGCTAAAATCATTTTAGAAAACATTATTCCACGGTATGGGTTAGTGAATTATATAGACTCAGACCGAGGCCCACACTTTACCATGTAAATGTTGCAACAAGTCACTGAGGCATTGGGGATAAAGTAGAAACTACACACTCCATGGCACCCTCAAAGCTCCGGTAGAGTGGAGCACATGAATAAAACTTTAAAAAATGTGCTCACTAAATTACTTGAAGAAACAAAAATAAATTGGCTAAAATGTTTGCCCCTAGCCCTCCTGCGAATCCAAACAAAGCCCCGAGCTGACATAGGTGCTTCCCCATATGAGATGATGTTTGGGCTCCCCTTTCTTACAACCTCTTCTGGTGTTGGGACTTATTTAGATAGAGAAGCTGCCACCCAGAAATACTTAGAAGTTATTGGTAAGACTTTAGAGAACTTACGAAAGAGAGGATACCTCCCTCAAACTTCCCCGTTAGATGTGAAAGAACATGAGATCAATCCAGGGGACTGGGTGTTGATTAAATCATGGGATGTTGCTCCACTGACCCCTAAGTATGAAGGCCCTTTTCAGGCCCTCCTTACCACAAACACTGCAGTGAAGACACAAGAAAAAGGATGGACACACATCACAAGAGTAAAAGGGCCAGTAACATCCCCTGATCCGAGACAAGACCATCCCAAGTCAGCAGCAAAATCTCCTCAGTGGACAGTAACTAGAAACCCAGAGACTTTGAAATTAGCCTTTCAAAAGAAAGCTTCTGCCCAGTAAGAGACAAGAAGAGGCAGCAGCACTGCTGTATGTGTTTTCTTCCAGAGTGTAGTTGTCCCCTGTTAAAAGTTTTCCCCAGTTGCAGAGTTGTTGTAATAGTGTTCCATGAGTTTGTGAAGTGTTGTTGCTTGTTATAAGTTGTAATGACTGTTGAATTTCCTTCGGAAGTACTGAAAGCTAACTTTGTTTCCATTAACCTAAAGAGTGCTTTTAGTAAGCTGATACCAAAAAAAAAAAAAAAAAAAAAAAAAAGAAATCTAATAACCCCATAGACTTAATAAAAGAAAAAGAGATAGCTGCCTCCAAAAGTGTAAAAGATAGATTAGAAATACTAAAAGAAAGAATTTATTTGTAGACTTAGTAGAAGGAATTAAACATAACCAATTGTTAGGTATGTGGGAACACTCAAACGACAGACATCTGGCCATGAGAAGGTATCAGCTTAGGACCATTAGAGCTATTCAAGTGGAAATAAAGTAAGCCAGAACTTCCATCCATAGGGATGAGAAAGCAAGAGCAATGGAACTTGAAGACTAAGGTAATAAGTAAAGAACGTATTTTGAGAAGAAAAAGATTCAACACCCCAATACGGAATATGGCCTGCGAGTGTTACCAAGCGATTAAAGACACAGTAACCAGATAGATTCCTAGAGAAGAAATTTATATCAAGTTCCAAAAGATAAAGAAAATCTATGCTCAAGATCCCGAGATAGCAAATTGATGCGGGTCTAAGCCCGATCAAAGAATTAGAGGGGGGACTGAGATAGACAAGGCAATTTTGTTGCAAATGAAGTCTTTGTGGGTTCAATGCTCCTTGTTAAATGTTCATCCCCTCTGTTAATCACCGAACCATTCACCTTTCTTTGTTCCCTTTCTGTTGTGCCCTGGAGCCCTGTCGCCCCCCCCAACATAGCAACCAAAAAAAAAACCGGGGGGGGGGTGGGGGTGGGGGGGAGAATCAGAAGACATGCAAATAGAGGTGATGCAATGCCAGCTGGGAGAAGAAATTAAGAAAAGATTGCTCCAGAGCAGAAAGGCTTTATTAAACCGAGCCACCAAAACACATGGATGGACTATGCAAAGAGGAAGACTACCCCCTCCCAAGGTTGAGCGATTTTCACCCCCTCACCCTAACTCTCAAAGACATTGCTCAGAGAGGGACCCCTGGAATTTCAGAGCCAGGGCAAGCCTTCGGGATTGGCCATGAGGACCGTGAACCCGACTCTGCCTGCACTCCAGCGGACGAAGCTACTGCACACCTCCTCCTCTGAGTTGCTTCTGGGACCAGCGGCGGCGTGTGCTTGACCTGTCAGGCCCCCACCCTGAGCTGATCATAATAAAGGCTTTTAAAAGGAGAAAAATCTCCTGCCCTGTTTATTACAGCACCTGCCTTTTCCATATGGCTTTGTAGCTGAGCACCATCCATGCAAAAGCAATCCCTGTCTAATTCTGCACACCCTGGGTTAGGTGCTGAAAATAATTCAGTCTTGTGAAAAAAAAGGTTCACTTTCCTGGTAAAATTAAAAAATCCCCCACAAAAAACCAGCCGGGTGCTTGGCATTCAGCCAAGAGCACACTTACTATTTTGGAAACATCCTTTAAATACTTTTTCTATTGCATCAGCCTGTTGCATATTCATAGACCATTATGCATTATTCAAGCATTCCTTTGAGTTTAGATGTTCTTTTGCTTGGTTTTAACCTTTGACTTGTCTTCATGCCATCCTGTAGATTAAATCAATATGGTTTTTTTTCTCCTCGTGGTTTCATCCTGTTGTTTTTACACTCTCTGATAGTAGAGAGTCAAATTCTTCTTTTGGGGTTCTGGTTTCTGTCACTGTTATCTTCATCCAGATAGGATAATCCACAAATGTGAGGAATCACCTAATTCCCTTTGTCATTCTCTGAGTTAGTTACATGAATAAAAGCATTTTAACATTACATAGTCTCCATTTTATTATTATGCTATGGTCTAATATATTTATCACACTACTATTTCTAAGTTTTGTTAACAGCAGAAATAAAACTATATCCATACAGCAAAGTTATTCCAACATTATACATATAGCATTCATTTTAATATTTGCAAAAAGCCAACTTTATAATATGTATTTATAACAGTCTGCAAAGTAAGGACAGGCTGGAGGGAATGAGGCTGTCACTCTTACAGGGCACAATGTCCTGCCACATCCTCCCTCCCTCCACCCACTCCACCTGTGGGACTGCCATGTCCCCTGGGCTGAGCCATGGCTCTGCTCCCTCCTTGGTCATGGGGACTCTGTCATGAAAATGTGATTGCCCCAGGGTGCTGCTAAGAGCAGCAAGAAGGATGCTGAACACGCTCCAATTCCCCTCTGCAGGTCACATCTGCTTTGTCCCCATTCTCCATCCTCCAGAATCATCCTGGCACTGGGCTGAGTTTACAGCTCACCTTCCCTACAATGCATGTGAAAGTGAAAGGCTTCTGCCAGCTTTCCAAGGCCCTTGCACCTTTTAGTTGCTACAGGGAAATACCAAGACTTAGGCAAAACACTTAGCATGTATATTTTCCCATCTACACTTTGTTACAGTATTCTCAGAGTCAGGTGGGAGTTCCTCTCCTTTCTCCTGGCTTGCTTTTTACTCCCTGTGAGTGGAAACTGGGGTGTCACAGGGCCATTTGTGACAGAGGGAATGGGTCCTCTCCATCTCCCTGTGTTTCCTTGGTTCTTTTGTTGCACTGGTTCTTGCTTGGAGAGTGTTCTCTGTGTTTGAAAAGCTCTCCATGCTTACAACCCCTGGAAATCGCACTGAGTAGCTTTGCCTGTTACACAAATTTCACCAGTACGTTGCAATATTTGGAGATTTTTGTCACCTCTGGCAACATCACCACAGCCTCGTGTGGGAAAAATAACCCAGTGCCACCTTTGGCCATGTTGGGATGGATTTGAGTCATGCAGATGGCAGCCATGCAGAGATGGGGGACATCTTTTTGTTCACTGTTACAACAGGCTTCATTTACATTGCTGTCTGTTCAAAACATCCTCTAAATAAAATCCTGTGTATTGTTCATAATTTTTACATCTGGGTACTCTTCTGGGAAACCTCACACTATTCTTTTGGAACTAAAGTATTACTGCAAGTGCTTTTAAGATTATTCATAATATAAACATTTCAGTTGTGCAAACCCATGAATATTCATTCACATGAAGTTGAGCTTTTGTTAGATTCAGCTCCTGATTAAGGTGTTGGACAAAAGATATTCTTTAGGACACTTTGCATGTGTACTCAGGGGCTAAATAATTACTTGCATTGTCACTGTAGTTGCAAATATTAATTTCAATGCATATGGGAAATTATGTTCTTCAAAACAAAACCAGAAGTGATTAGGATTTTGTGTTTATATGCTTGTAATAAAAGAGCTGGAAAATGTTTTGGTGGTTGGTCACTGCCTTTCTCCCTTTCAGGGGAAATAGTGAAGGACATGTAGTCCAGTCTGAACCTGCAGAGCATCTAATGAGATTATGATGCTGTATAGCAGTGTGTTCTGTTTAACTTAATAAAAATGCTCATCACAAGCAGTGATATTGTGAATCTACCAAACAAGAAGGTATTTCTTTTACCCAAGTGGCGATCAGACATTAGAACAGGCAACATCTTTGGCTTCAACATGATTTACTCACGGCACAATCTACAAATCCTCTATGCTGGTGTAAAGAGCCACCCAGAAATTAAGAGCTCTGGGAGAGACTGAGGGAGGTGTGAGCCTTTCAGGGCCTCTCCCCATTGCTCCCCAATGCCTGGGCAGCAGCAAAGCTGGGCACTGCAGCCTGGGCTCTGCTCCAACTCTTCCCTTGCTGGCACCCAGTGCCACACAGGAGGGAGGCTGGTTCCAAAGCTAATGCATTAGTGCAATTTGCTGGCAGCAATCACAACTGAGGTGTGGAGGAACATCCCCCTGTGCACCAGGGTGTTGACAACAAAGCAGAGAATTTAGAGGAGCATCCCAGGGGGAATAAGGGCAGGCTAAATGTTATTTTTATTACAGATACATTAGTGTGATTAGAGAAGGTGGTCACAGAGCAAGAGGCATTTTCTGTCTTCTCTCAGTTCTCTATTACTGAGGACATTAACCCAAAACCAAACCAATCCCTCCTTACCAAAATCTTACTTATGTTGTTCATTCTCCTTCCCTGCTGCAGTCTGTGAGCCTTCAGCTTGCTGGCATGCTTCAGATGATTTTTAAAACATCATCAGATGGTAGCTGTGGATAGTTAATACCCACAGATGTATTTTTATAACATCATCATCATCATATGGTATTCACAGAGAGTTAACATCCATGGATATATTTTCTGTGCATAGGTTTCCCAGCACAGGGACTGCCTTCCTTATTACACACCACCTAAATACGGAAATCTTCACCTGTAAGAGGATCCCATGGTACTGTGAAGTCAGAGCTTTTGAGCACTCTCCTGTGCAGTCATGTACCATGTTTAACATCCCTAAAATTTCTGGGAAATAGGCAGAGGGTCCCCCCATTCAGAAAAGGGAGAAAAATCCTTTAACTCTGAAGAACAGAAAGACAAGCAGTGGGCAAGGGTAAATGGTGCCCAGGGAAATAATCACACAAACTCAGTAAGCAAGAACCTTGAAGGAAACAGAAAATTGAGCTTGGATAATTTTCCAACTCATTAACTGTTGAAATGGAGCAAATTCTACATCTGGACCTGCCTTCAATTAATTGCAGGATTGAGTCATATTTACATTTACCAGACTAGGAAACCAATCCCTTAGACAGGCAGTGTTCAGCAGTGCTGTCCCATTCCACACATACCCCTCAAGCAGCTCCAGGTTTCCCATCCAAGATTTATCACCATCTCTGCTGCTCAAAGGCACAGCAGCCCATGTTACCTCATTCTCTGAAATCCTGGAGGTAAAATAAGCCTGCACAGACCTAACACACCTTGGAATTGCTGCTGCTCCTGCTCTTTGATCCCACCAAGATGCTCTGTAAATGCTGCACTGTGGCAATGCTGGGGGATGAGAAACAACCCCAGAGCACCAGGCTTCAACAGGACAGCTGGCTGCTGCATTGTGCAACACATCTCCATGATTCTGACAGCTCAAAACATTTGTGGCCCAGAGACCCCAACAAAAAATATTTAAAAATAGATACATACATTTAGTCCCCCTCAGTACATTTTTAGGCACCTACTTTCCAGCTGGGACAGACAGGATTTGAGTTGCAAGGAACTGAGATCAAGCTTAGTAGGATGCCCACACATTTCAGCATCCCACACACTTAATACCCATGATTGTTACAACAGAGCAACTAGTCTGTAATTAGAACAGACATTGCTAGAGCTGCCTTTGTATTACTTAGGAGTCATGCTGCTAAAATATTCTTTATCCATTATCCAAGACCTTTTCATTTCAGCGCCAGCCATTACTATGTTGCAGGCTACACAAGACTCTGCCAGACTTGTCAAAGCTAAGTGCATTCTGATAGGGATCTTCATATTTAATCTGATGAAGAGTTATTTTACAAAAGAGAGAGATCAAAAAGGTTCAAGTCTGCCCCAAAAAACCAAATCAAAACCCCCCCAAAAAACAAACCTCCCCCCCATGTCTCAAAGTAAGGGATTTTCTCCTTGCTGCTTCTCCAGGCACACATCTACAGCTAGAAGAATCACTTTAAAACTTAAATTGTTTTGTCAGTTGATTAAATATTTGCATTTTAATGTCTTTCTAGTCAACCAGAGAGGAAAAAGACTCATGAAGAACTCAAATTGAATATAAAACATTTTTTCTTCTTTAATATAGTGTATGGAAATATAGAAAGGGGAAAAATACAGCTGAAATGTATTATGACAAGCTAATATCAGTGTCCTAGGTTACAATGTATCACTAGATTCTGCACAAAAGAAAATAATGGATAATTCTTTTACAAAAGGTTTACAATGATCAAAGAGAGTAAAAGCATTTTGGAGGAGCATGCAGCACACAAGTAGGATTTCAAAACAACACAAGGGACTTTTAGATAGAGAGATACATCTCTTTCATTATCAAAACTCTTACACTTGTCTTTGATTTAAAAACAAACAATGACAATGGAAGGATTTACAGACTTGGGAGTCTGAAATCTGAGTCTGGTTTCCATAGATTTCCAGTTATTCAGAAGAAGGTAATTGGAAACTACAGCCTCATAGTTGTGCCTAACATTGGCTCTGTATCATCTGTAGATGATAACATCTACCCCACTAAAACTCCCTCCAGTGACACACATGCAAGAAGCAGCATAGATGTGACAGTGTCACTGCAGGACAGTGGGAGCTCACTCATTTCACTGCTGGTACAGCACTAGAAGTGTTAAAGACCCTGATCTTTTCTTCTTTAAACAGTGTCCTGGATACTGGGTTTTAACACAGTTTACTTCATGTTAAATATGACCCTTTTTTAACAAATTCTGACTAAAATATTACTAAACACTTTTTCCAAATGCTTGTTCTTTTTCACTCCCTCCAAGTAGTCAGCTCTCATATATTACAGCCAACACCTTACTGCATATAAAAATCCGTCATTGAATTTGAAGTGAAATCAGAAGAGCTTAAATTGCTCAGAGTCTTGGGAGGCTCCAGCCTCCAGCCCCATCTACAGCTGGAATGCATTCAAGGATTCAGCTTCTGGATTAATCTCATGGCTCAGCAGATGGATCCAAGCTTCAAATTGAAGAGGTTTCGAATACCCAGGTCACTGAGCCCAGAAATCCTTATGGTCAGCAGTGGGATCTCCTCACAGATTTTTTGCTGCAGGGTTTTTGCTGCAGTCCCCTTCCCTGCAGTAGGTGCAGTGTCCAGTGTGTAGTTGCCCCACTGCAGACCAAAATTACCAGGAATAAGTGAATTACTGTGCCAACACTTATAGAGCTGAGAAAATGGGTGACTGCAAAGCAGATTTCTTTTTCATGCAACATTTTGGCAGAGCTCTCAGCACAGAGAAGGCATCATTCCCAAAAATGATCAGAAGGGACAACTGCTATCCATCATTTATCCTTCATGGTTAGCACAATATTTTGGGCTTCATCACAGAGTGGCAACCTCTCTTGGCATTGCAGATGTTGTTTAGATCTTCTCCTAAGTGCACGTAACACATGGAACTGGAGAATCAGCACTTCCAAATGTTCACATATTAGAGATGTAATATAGAGGAACAGCAAATATTAATGTGAGGGAGCCCTGACTGGATCCTCTGCTCCTTTGGGGGAGTTTCCAAAGCCTTTCTCTATCCTTCAATGTTTTATCTTGCTGGGTGATGGTGTCTCAGTGAGGTGCTTTGTACTGTTCTCTAGAGGAAGGAGTTTGTCCCCAGAAGAAAGCAGCCATTGATATCAAAGTAGGGGACAGGTTTGTAGCTTCATCTGCTTTAGCAGCTACAAATATTACAAGGAGAAAACATGAAGGGAGAAGTATGTATGCCTATACATGGTCAAAGCAGGAAGACGCATTTGTAAGAATTTTTTGCTGTAAGTAGAAAAATGTTGTTAATAACTGAATATACCCACCTGATCACTATTTATAATTTCAAAACACCATCCTGGTTATACCCTGCACAATCTGCTCAGCAGCCATCTCAAAGCAACCAGGATTTTCTTGGTCGGGAGAAATTTGAACATGCCAATTAATTTACCAGTGCACTACAACCTTTGCTGCGTCCAAATTGCATCTACTCATCAGAGTTTCTGGAGTTACAGGAAGCACAAGATAGTGTCAGGGAAGAAATTATGTCCCTATGAAAAAGTTTCAGAAATGATCTTGCTGGAAACAGCTGAGCAGCATGGATAATAAGAGTTCTAGACCCTGAAATGTCAGCAGGATGAGCGGGGACTCTTGGACCAATGCTGTAACAGTTCAGCCCCCTCTTGCCATTTAAATGTTATCACAACAATTCCTGTAAGCTTCTAAATTGAAAAAAATAATTAGCAGTGCATAGAAATTAATCGTAGGCTTGTACTGGGAAAGCAGCTAGCCAAAATAAAAAGGTCCTTTAAGGTGTCACATTTTTGAGATAGTACTGACTAGTAGGAAGCGTTTATGTTTGTCTGCTCTGCCTCCAGCCTAATCAGTCTAGCACCACTTATAAAGCATATTTACCCTGGCTGGCTTCGAGCTGGCAAATGTGTGTGCAGCTCAAGTCAGAGCAAAAAGAAGAAAACAATTGCCCTCACTCTGATCTTCACAGGTTTCAGGAGAGGGATGGTACCAAGTTTTAGATCTCAGTTCCAATCCTGACCAAGACCCACAGAGACCTGGATGAGTGGGATGAGCCCACATTGAGCCCTGTTTCCCCCACCTTTGCTGAGCTGTGCCTATGCAGAGAGCAGCTGCTGTAGGGCCCTGCCCAGCTGTGCTTGTGCAGAGTAGCTCTAACCTGGGCATGGTCTTGGAGGAGTGGAATGTCTCTGTGACCCACTCCACCTTCCTCACCTATGCATGAAATTCCCAGCAGAGCTGATGATATGATTTTATTTAATTTTATTTCCCATAAACACTGCTAAGGCTGGTTTTATCAAGTACCTTCTAGTCTAATAAAATGCTGTTGTCACTCACGAAGGAAAGACAGATGTGCAGCAGATGAAGCTGTCCAGGAGAGCTCTGGTGACAGCACTGTGGATGCACTCAGATGCCATCAATTCATGGTACCAGTGGCAAGGCAGCAAGATGTGCCAGTGCCCCAGCTGAGGTTTGGATACTGCATCTCCTGAGACCTTTAATCCTCATTTTCTCTGCCACTTTTAGCTCTGAGTTTAGCTTGTCACCAGGCTGAAGGTTATTCAGAACAGACAGCAGCCTCAGCTTCCCCACCAAGGACCAAGGGTGAAGAGCAGACAGGCTCCTGCCATACTCCGACAGTGAAAATATTCCTGTTTTCCTCTTGGCAGCCCTGAGACAGTTTACTTTTGCCTCTGTGTTGGGCTGGAAGTCAGTTAGTATGACTACAAGGACCAGCTTACTGCAGAAAAACAGATATTGTGATGATTTTATTTAACTGTTCCTAAGTGGCATTTCATACAAAATATAAATTGCCTTGCCCACTGCTTCCCTGACAAATACCTTTTCTAACTCTTTTATTGAACAGCATAAATACATCACTTGGTATTGTATGCTTTAAATGTGCCTAGAGATCTTTCTTCCAGCAATATTTCATCTTGCAAAAAGCAGAATATTGACAAAATGTGTAGTCTTTGAGGTAAAATGCGATGGCCAGCCGGATCACTTATAGGAGCAGCAGTCCCATAGAAATGTAGGTGTTTCAGAACGATCATGCTGCCTTGGCTCAGTTTTCAAGAATACCTGACTGCCCATGGTTTTTATTGTGCCTGAAGTTTGTAGTGTGATGGACACCAAGGTTATTTGATAGATTGTTTTATGGCAGTGTTTCGTGGAACAACCCCACATGGCCTCTTGCTCACTCCCTCCAGTGGAATGGGGGAGAGAATGGGAAGGGTAAAACTCAGAAAACTTGTGGGTCAAGATAAAGACAATTTAATAGGTAAATCAAATGTTGCACATGCAGCAGAAACAAACCAAGGGATTCATCCCTTGGTTCATCCCAGGGCAGGCAGGTGTTCAGCCATCCCCAGGACAGCAGGGCTCCATCACATGTAACAGTGACTTGGGCAAACACCATCACTCTGAACATCCCCACTTCCTTCTTCCTTCTTCTTCCCCAGCTTTATGCCAGGAACATGATGCCACATAGTCTGGGAATCCCTTGAGTCAATTGGGGTCAGCTGTCCTGGCTCTGTCCCCTCCCAGCTCCTTGTGCATCCCCAGCCTCTCACTGGTGGGGTGGGGTGACTCTGCCCAGCAGTAAAAAAAACATCCCTGAATTATAAACAGTTTCCAGCACAAATCCAAACCACGGCCCCATACCAGCTACTGTGGAGAAAATTAACTCTACGCCAGCCAAAAGCAGCACACAGTGGTAAAATTTAAACGTCATAAATACTGTGCTGGTGAGTTATGGCATGTAGACTCATTTGAGTCAAATTTGAAAAAGGATCTCAGCAGGCCACCTCATGCCTTTGGAGTTTGGCCTAGTGAGGATTTCTAGCCCCAAGAGCTGCCCCATGCACCCTCTGTGACAGGGCCACATTCACTCACTTCTCAGCAGTCAGATAGATGACTGTGCTGTGTATTTCCTTCCCCTAAGCACCCGGAGAAGGATTTTCTCACAGAGAAACTTAAACACAGAACCTCCAATTTAAGCTGTGCTCAGAGGAGTCCCAGGATGCAGGACACTTGCTGGGATCAAAGCACCAGCAGGATACCGACTCCATCACCCTTTAGATTTGGCTGCTGCTCTGTCACGTGGGATTTCCCAAACACAGTGCTGTGATGTGGTTCCTTTGCATGGTTCACCTCTTTATACACTTGCTGGCCTGGAAAAGCCCTTTAATACAGATTCATTGAACTAAACCACCAGACACCAACTTCAGCAGACTCCTGAATGCAGGGAATCACAAATGCCATGAGGGGGTTTCATGTTCTTCATCATCGCTTCTGAAGGTGAAGGTGAGTTGCCTATTTAGATGGATAACATTATGGGGTGACACTGTCGTGGTTTGACCCGCCCCAGGAAGTGAGAGAGTATTAGTTTGGAGGTTGGCACCCTGTGAACCAATGAAAGGTCATTTCATCTCTGTGAACACACACTTTAGATTGTGTAGGGGGTGGAGGAGCTTTTTTTCGCCTTCCGCCTCCAGAGAGAGAGCAGACAGGTTCCCCTCCTCCTCCTGTCTGTGGAGGGGGAGGGGAGGCCTCCCTTGGCCAAGGTCAAGGCCTGCCATGGGACCTGTGCCTGGGGGGGGGTAAGCCTGGACAGCAGTTATGCCAGCTTGCTGGCACAGCTGTCTGCAGGCCTCGCTGCTGTTGGATCTGGGCCTGCACAGCTGCCTGTGAGCTCTGGCCTTGGCTGCCCCCCCCAACCGGGGGGGGGGGGGGGGAAGGAGAACGGTCTAGCCCGCCAGGCTGACTGGGAATAGAGGGGTGGAAGATTCTAACACCTGGGATGTCTTTGGGTCTTCGGTGCCGAGTCCCCGCTACTCCCCTCCCCGGAGTGTTTGATCAGAAGATTCGTCAGCTGCAGCTTCTGTAAGTGATGGGAGAGACGGCCTGGGACTTGTAATGTCAGCAGAAGATAAGAAGAAGAGATGATGGAGTGGCTTTTGGCCGGACTTTCCTTGTAGTGGCCATAGAGACTGCATTAATGCTCCTGTAACTTATGGAAACTGAGTCTAGGGGGATGCAAGGTGGGCACTGTGTAGTGGAAATGCCAGTGCCAGAGTGAGTGAACAGAAGATTGAGAGGGTGTAGTGGTGCCTTCAGAAGAGGCTTCTGTTCTTGGAACCCTTTGCCCCGAGGGAGAAATGGGGGGGACTTGTGTCCCAGAAGTATCCTTAAAAGAGAATCCTACAAGCATTTTTTTAGTCCATGGGTGGTGTATAAAATGTTACTGTTGCCTCTAACAGGGTCTCTTGGCCCTGCAGTGGCAAATGTATCTTTTTACCGGGATCAGAAGGATTCGGAGAAACAGGCTGGTCCTCAGTTCGGAGAAACAGAGTCAGTAGCAGAGCAAGTCCAGCATGACTCTTAGCAGAAGGCTTTGACAAACAGCAGAGAGAACCTGGATCTGTAATGGGCTTTTATTCCAGCTTCGGAGGAGGTCTTTTTTCCGTGGAAAGCACATTACAGAACCGAGCACATGGCAAACATGCTGCTTTTACCTGGGGAGGGGGGAGGGCAAGGGCAGAGACACAGCCAATAGCTGGGGTGAGGGGAGTGGCCTAGGATGGACAGGCATTCCAGGGGTCAAATCCCTTTTGGGGAGGGGGGTGGCTTTTCCCAAGATATCCAATTTCCTGGGTGGCTCTGCCTTGCATTTTGCTGGGACTCGGAGACCCTGTACCTGTGTGTGGAGCCCGGGAAGGAGAAGGGGGGGAGGGGATGAACCACAGGAAAGTAGAAAGCACAATGCTACAGTGGTGGTGAGAGCACCATCCATGGAAAATGAGGACTTCTCAAATGTACATTTCCTCTGTATGGGGTGGGTCATTTGTGAAGAGTGCAGGCTACAAGAGACTGTGTTTCTTGTGGGAGTTTCTATAGGGCACAAGGAAGACTCCTCTCCCTTAATATTTTAAGCTGGAAGTTCCAGGTTTCGTCTCAGAAGGTTTTGGTGGGAATTTTGGTGGGGGGAGGAGGAGTGGTTTGGAGGTTCTTTTCACTTCTGATTCTGTTTCTTCCTGTCCCTCTTCCCTATATAGTGTAAGTTAATAAAGTTTTCTTCCTATTTCTAAGTTGGAGCCTACTCTGTTTTATTCCCAGTCTGTCTCACAGCAGTATTTTAAAGAACTATATTCTCATGGGTGCGCTGGCATCAGGCCAGCGACTTAAACCCATGACAGACACATAGTGTATAACCCCATGGTAGCCACCCCCTGAAAATTTCACATTCATGAAGTCAAAGATTATTTTCCTTTTATGTTATCTTACACTAGTCCTGAGCATAGGAAGAAGAAGAATGCCTGTTTTGCACATCACTCGCTATTAAGCTGTGTCTGGTTAACATCAGTTGACATAATGTTAACCAATGCAAGCAGATAAAATGTGACACAAATGTCACGTTGAATCAGATTTTAACAGAATTGGCAGCTTTTACACCACAGATGAAAAATACCAAGTTCAACCATCATACCTGTAGGCACTCAGGATAAAGCAATGCTAGTCACTAACTTGCAACGGGGTGCAACAGTGTTCATTGGTCCAGGGAGGTTACAGTACCAGCAGGGAAGCAGACGAGACGAGTCTGTTCTTTAAGCTCGGGGATCCATTTATTTCCCCCCTCCCCGGGCCGAGGAGGGGAAGAAGGCAAGGAGGCCAAGAGGCCAAGAAGGCAGAGAGGGCGAGGAACAGGATCACGGGGTTATATGGGGTATTGTAGGGGCGGGGTTTCCAAGGGAGGGGTTAACAAAGGTAGGATCAGATTAAACCAGAAGCACTCACAACTAACTGCAAGCCACATTTTCATATTCTAACTTATAAAATGGCCATTTTTACTCTCTTTTATGTTCCTATTCCTTCCCAAAAGTCATAAAAAATCACAATGACGACTAACCAGGACAAAGCATGCATCAGCAGGGAATTCATCCACTGAAAAATGGATAAAACTTAGAGACTGTCTCAAAAAACCCACCAAAATCAATAACGACCTTTCTATTGATTCAAACAGGAAATGGATCAAGGTGTCCATGCCTCAATAAATATTTTTACTGTACAACTAGTTTCCCACTAGAAGGAAAATACAGGGGGTTTTTTGTAGGCCAGGGGAAAAAAAGCAGAGCAAATTTTATGTAACAGAGCAGAAGGATTACAAAAGGGGAGGCAGCACTTAGGTGATATATCAGTGATAATACCATGTTGGGCTTTTCAATGTTTTCTTTGTTTTCCACTCATACAGAAATTTTACACTGAGGAAAGAGCAAGGCTGATGTTTGTACCATGACTCATGTCCATGCCCCTCCAAGCTACAGCTGGCAGAGAAAACATGGCATTGGGGCATCAGAGAGACCACTGGGTTCTTGCCCCCTCCTTACCCAGCTTCTGGAGCAGAAAACAGCCCCAGGGCCTATGGAGCTCCTATACCTGTGGCTTCTAAACCAGTCTTTTCAGGGCCACATTGTGCAGGAGATACAGAGAATCCTGACAGTCCTCTGCAGGGATCCTCCTTAGCCACAGCTGCAGCTCATATCAATTACTTTCAGCATCCTGTGGGTGTTTATTATGCAGTTCCTCGGTGGGATTCTGCCTTTACAGCAGATTATTGTCAGGAGACTGGAAACTCTTGTGCCACACTAATAAGGTAATGCTCTGATAACACAGTTGGTAATAACTTTTATTGCAAACAGAAGACAAGTCAAAACTACAGAATTGCAGCCTGATGGGAAGAAAAGAGAAAATGGCCAGCATCGTCACTGCCTGCAGTCCTCACACATCACCTGCTCGCCAGCATACCACCTGCACACTGCAGCAATGATCTGCAGCAGTGCGGGGAGGGCATGAGCTGGCAGAGGGATTCTGCTCCCCAAAATACATCACCTAGATAGTTTTCTCACATGCTGATTTTCCTTCTCTCACCATATCATTTATACATCAGAAAAATTTTCCTTCCCTAGTCTGCATATCTTACGGTGAAAGGAAAAGGACAGATGTCCCTGCAGAGACTGGGATGCTGAGCAGTGAGCTGAAAGTGTCTGTCAGGGGTAGCAGGAATTAAAAGGACACTGTCCAGATCGTGTGGTATAAACTTTCATAACCTTCTCCTTGGTTTTGTATCCATCACATAACAATGTGTCAAAAGAGTTGTGTTTAGCACCCTTTGCATACCTGATCTTGCTGTGTTCTGCTGCTTCTTTTGCTATGAATCTTCTCTTTTTACTTGATGAGAGCAGAGGCTCATTTCCTGCTTCTTTTTTTCCTAAAAGCTCCAATAGCTCCACTCCTCAGCCCAGTTCTGGGGGAAGAGAGCACATGCAGGGAGATGCTGGGGGCAAATGTGCCAGTTGATAATTGTTGAAGTAATGCTCCACTAAGATTTTCACTATATTAGACAAGGTACCTGTGCTCTTCTCCAGACTCCCCACAGTAGCTGCTGTCAAGGCCAGGTGGCACTGAACAGACACCTCATTGTGTAGGCCAGAACTGCCCACTGAAGGTTTGCCTTTCGTATGGAAACTCTGGGCACTTGTACAAATCAGACATTTTCTCTGAAGAGAAAACATTTCCAGCTTACCCTCTTGATCCTTCAGATTGTTATTCATCGTGTGCGCTAGAGGAGTGCCTGCAGATGGACCCAAGCAAAGTATTAATTCAATAATGAATCCTGCAGTTTACCAGTAAACTCAGACTCAAATTGCAAAACAATTCATCTTCAACCCCATTCATAAGTGAGAAACAGGTATCTCAGTGTTGCATTTTATCTTCTTTTTTGCCAGCGTCGGGATTAAATGTGCGAGACGGTATTTCTTGTTCGGACTCAGATGTTTATTAATTCCTATCTATATTACAGTCTCACAAACCATGAGTTCTACCGCACTTCTAGCTAAGAAAGTAAAAATGGAGCCATATCTCTCTCTTTACAAGGCCTTTTAAGGATAAACTGTCCAATTAAGAAATGACACCTAAAATATTTTTACTTTTAACCCAATAACCAACCACCCATGGCCCGTAGTGCCGACTTTTCTATCCAGTTACAAAATACCTAGACCCATGAAGAAGAAGGTGAAAAAGAAGGACTAGCCTCTGCCCTAAAACCTCCATCTTGCTTTATATATATTATTATATTCTAAAACCTTAAACTCTAAGTTTTCCACCATGTGATATTACACACTTCTATACAAACGACACACCCATAATCCCAGTTCTATCATTCAATTTTGGAAGCCATCTCCATGGCCTCAGGTCAAATTCAGTATTTTCTTGGGGATCAGTGCCTGTCAGCACAGAAAGTCTAAAATTCTCAGTGACCAGAATTCCAACATCTCAATGCTGGTAAACTTTTAGAAACAGCATGGTGACAGATTCTGCCTGACAGGTTTTAAATGAATTTTGCCTGCTGCACAAATATTGATGGGCTTAATGCTGAGCATTGCAGACTTAATCTTCTTTGCAGGTACGGTTTTCCAGATTTGGAGCTGTGCTGACTGCAGGGTCCCCTCTCCTTCCCCAGCATCGAAGGGATGAGCTCAAGGTGCTATTTAGAGTCATTAGCCCTTGAATGGAAAAAGTTAATTGACAAGTGTTCACAAATGAATGTTGTGTACTTGACCATCTCAGAGGAATGGCTCTCAGCCAAGCAGATTGTCCTAGGTTACAATGTAAGATGTGCCCAAAGTATGTATTCTATGACCATCTTCATGAGCTGTTGAAATCAGGTGGGGCAGTGTTTCCTTTATCTTCTATTAATGGGCCCATCAATGCCTTGCTGCATGAGTCATAGATAACTCCCTCCAGGAGCTCTCTCTGTTTAATGAGCCATCAAGGACCCACTGCATGACTCATAGAATGAGATCATCCCATTGTGAGATGCTCTGCCCAGGGGGAGGAGCCAAGCATTCCCACCTGGATATAATCTGGGGTTTGGGACAGCACAGGCAGCCTTTACCCACTGGACTCCCAGAGGACAAGAGCTACCAGACCTTTCTACAGGATCATTGCTTCGACAAGACCATTTCATCTGGACTGCTACCACCACCCTAACTAACAGGGTGTCAGGTTGTATTCTGACTCAGTGGTTTTTTGTACTATTGCATTTATTTTATTTTACTTTATTTTACTTTATTTTTCTGATTTTCTTTTCCTCTTATTAAATTGTATTTCTGACTTGGAGTCCCTCACTGGTTTTGCTTTCAAACCAGCATGTATTTTTGGTGCCCAACACGGGGCTGGAGGTATTGAGAGAAGTCAAAATTACAATTTTGTATTGGGAAAAAAAAGACACCTGTTCGCTATGATGCTCAACATGCTTACATGTGTCTTATACCTAGCTCTCTATATTTTTCCGCACATGGGGCAATATCCGCCGGTCTTAATGCTCCTGTGTAAACCAGGGTATGGCACTAAAATTGCTTTATTGGTCTATTATATCTATTGCATGATAACCTCTGAGGCAATGAACATAATTCAGAATATGTACGCAATTTTGTTTGCTTGTCCCAGTCTAAGATGCTACGTTTGGGGCCTTAACAATCGCACCCAGCCCCTGTGGGGAGGGGTTAAGAATGATTTTTTCCAGTCTTTCAGGCCTGATACAGGAGTTTTCAAAAATATTGTATTCTCTCTAGATGCCAAGGAAAGCATAATGTTGTTGTTAGTGCTGCTTTTTCTTCTCTGCACGGCCTGCACCATGTTTAGAAACAAAACACTACATGATGTGCTGCAGCGGCTTCTTGAGGCAGAGGAGAAAAGAACCAAATGCACAGCAACAGCGTTTGTGTCTACACAGATTGTCACAGAGGAAAAAGAAGCCAAAAGCAAGGCAACAGTGTCCTTGTCTACACAGACTGTCAAAGAGAAGAAAGAAGCCAAAAGCAAAGCCACAACGTCCGTGTCTATGCAGGTTGTCACAGAGGAGAAAGGAACCAAAGATGCCGTCAGCATCTCCACACAAACCATCACTGAACCGGAACAGCCTAGACCGGTAGCAGTGGCTCCTGTTCAGAATAAGAAAGCAAAGACCAAATCAGTCCGCACAGTGACTGATGAGGATGCGGCAGGACTTTCGCACCCAGCAGAAGAGACAGAGCCAGAGATCATCACTCGCTCTCTGTCCCTGGGTGAGCTGTGTGACCTGCGGAGGAAATTCACCCGCCAGACAAACGAGTCAGTCCTGACCTGGCTGCTCCGCATCCAGGACGCTGCAGCCAATGACACCATTCTGGATGGAAGTGAGGCCAGGCAACTGGGATTGCTGTCCCGGGATGTGGTCATTGACCAGGGGATCGGGAGAACCCACGAAACTCTCAGCCTCTGGCGACGACTGCTAACAAGTGTGAAGGACAGATGCCTTTGTAAAGAAGATATCCAGGTGCACCAAGGTAAGTGGACCACAATGGAACAAGGTATCCGATGCCTGAGGGAATTGGCTGTGCTGGAGATCATTTTCTCAGAAGACGAGAGATTCCCTAAAAGCCCAGATGATGTCCAGTGAACATCGCAGATGTGGTTGAGATTCGCACGGCTTGGACCAGAGATGTACTCCAGTTACCTGGCAACACTGCAATGGAGGGCAGGCGAGGACAGGGTGGGCATCTTGGTCAATAAACTAAGAATTTATGAGGACACTGTCACTGCCCCATTTTGTACCCATGTCTCATCCGTGGAAACAAGGCTGGCTGAGCAAGTCCAAAGCTTGATTGAAGAGAACCATCAGAAACTGAAAAAAGAACTTAAGGAAGGAATTTACCACATCTTGCCAGAACCAACAAGAGTCTTTGCCATTAGGGGCAGGCATCCCCCAGCCAGGGAGATAACATACACTCCACGAGGCAACCTCTGGTCTTTTCTTCGGGAGCATGGAGAAGACATGAGGAAGTGGGATGGAAAACCCACCTCCTCCTTAGAAGCCTGGGTATGTGGACTGAAAAGAGAGACACCTACCACAAGAAGTTCATCTAGAGTCAATGCTGCTCCAGTCTCTCAAACACAAAATGATATGATGATATGACTGATCCTCTTGAAGGGACCTCAGGAACTTATCTACAGGAAAAGAGCAGTGTGTACCATGACCAGGAATAGGGGGGCCCTGCCTCTAGCCAGGTAGAGGAAAGGGACAATCGGATCTATTGGACTGTATGGATCCGATGGCCTGGCACATCTGACCCACAAGAGTATACGGCTTTGGTTGACACTGGCTCTCAATGTACCCTGATGCCATCAAGGTATGTAGGGACAGAATCTGTTTCTATTTCTGGAGTGACAGGAGGGTCCCAGCAGCTGACTGTAGTGGAGGCCGAAGTGAGTTTAACTGGGAACGGGTGGCAAAAACACCCCATTGTGACCGGCCCAGAGGCCCCATGCATCCTTGGCATAGACTATCTCAGAAATGGATATTTCAAAGACCCAAAAGGATATCGTTGGGCTTTTGAGATAGCTGCTGTAGAGACAGTAGACATCAGACAACTGAATACCTTGCCTGGTCTCTCAGATGACCCCTCTGCTGTGGGACTGCTCAGAGTTGAAGAACAACAGGTACCAATCGCCACAGCCAACAGTGCACCGTCGGCAATACCGCACCAACAGAGACTCTGTGATTCCTATCCATGAGATGATTCGTAAACTGGAGAGCCAAGGGGTGGTCAGCAAGGCTCGTTCACCTTTCAACAGCCCCATCTGGCCTGTGCGTAAGTCCAGTGGAGAATGGAGACTGACTGTGGATTACCGTGGTCTGAATGAGGTCACGCCACCACTGAGTGCTGCCGTGCCAGATGTGTTGGAGTTTCAGTACGAGCTGGAGTCCAAGGCAGCAAAGTGGTACGCGACCATCGACATTGCCAATGCCTTCTTTTCCATTCCTTTGGCAGCAGAGTGCAGACCCCAGTTTGCTATCACCTGGAGGGGTGTGCAGTACACCTGGAACCGCCTGCCCCAGGGGTGGAAGCACAGTCCCACCATCTGCAATGGACTGATCCAGACTGCATTGGAAAAAGGTGAGGCTCCTGAACATCTCCAGTACATTGATGACATCATTGTATGGGGGAACACAGTAGGGGAAGTCTTCAAGAAAGGAGAGAAGATTATCCAGATTCTGCTGAAAGCTGGTTTTGCCATTAAGCGAAGTAAGGTTAAGGGACCAGCTCGAGAAATCCAGTTCCTGGGAGTCAAGTGGCAAGATGGACGTTGCCAGATACCCACAGAGGTAATCAACAAGATCATCGCCATGTCCCGACCTACCAAGAAGAAGGAAACACAAGCTTTCCTAGGCACCATAGGCTTTTGGAGAATGCACATTCCTGAGTATAGCCAGATTGTGAGTCCTCTCTACCTGGTTACTCGCAAGAAGAACGATTTCCACTGGGGCCCTGAACAGCAGCAAGCCTTTGCCCAGATCAAGCAGGAGATTGCTCATGCGGTAGCCCTTGGCCCAGTGAGGATGGGACCAGATGTGAAGAACGTGCTCTGCTCTGCAGCCAGGGGCCATGGTCTGTCCTGGAGCCTTTGGCAGAAGGTGCCTGGTGAGACTCGGGGTCGACCACTGGGGTTCTGGAGTCGAAGCTACAGAGGGTCCGAAGCCAACTACACTCCCACAGAGAAAGAAATCTTGGCCACCTATGAAGGAGTTCAAGTTGCCTCAGAAGTAATTGGCACTGAAATGCAGCTGCTTCTGGCACCCCGACTGCTGGTGCTGGGGTGGATGTTCAAGGGAAAGGTTCCTTCCATGCATCATGCCACCGACACTACTTGGAGCAAATGGATTGCCCTCATTACACAGCGCGCCCGTATTGGAAACCCAAATCGCCCTGGGATTCTGGAAGTTATAACGAACTGGCCTGAAGGTGAGACTTTTGGATTATCCTCTGAAGAAGAAGAGGAGCAAGTGACATGTGCCAAGGAAACTCCACCACATAACGAGCTACCGGAGACTGAAAGACGATATGCCCTCTTCACTGATGGTTCCTGCTGAATTGTAGGCGCTAACCAGAAATGGAAAGCTGCAGTATGGAGCCCCACACGATGAGTTGCACAAGCTGCCGAGGGACAAGGAGGATCGCGTCAGATGGCAGAGCTTAAAGCAGTCCAGCTGGCTTAGGATATTGCTGAACAAGAGGAGTGGCCAAGGCTCTATCTCTACACCGACTCGTGGATGGTAGCTAATGCCCTGTGGGGATGGCTGAATTGCTGGAAAAAGGCCAACTGGCTGCACAGAGAGAAACCCATCTGGGCTGCTGACATTTGGCAGGACATTGCCGCCCGAGTAGAGAGGCTGACCGTGAAGGTTCGACACGTAGATGCACATGTACCCAAGAGTTGGACTAATGAAGAGCATCGCAACAACAAGCAGGTAGACAAAGCTGCCAAGGTGAAAGTGTCACAGGTGGATCTAGACTGGCAGCACAAGGGAGAATTATTCCTAGCTCGTTGGGCCCATGATGCCTCTGGTCATCAGGGAAGAGATGCAACATACCGATGGGCCCGTGACCGAGGGGTGGACCTTACTATGGACAGCATCTCACAGGTCATCCATGACTGTGAGACCTGCGCTGCAATCAAACAGGCCAAGCGGGTGAAGCCTCTGTGGTACGGTGGACGATGGTTGAAGTACAGGTATGGGGAAGCCTGGCAAAGTGACTACATCACCCTTCCCCAGACCCGCCAAGGCAAGCTCTACGTGCTGACCATGGTGGAAGCAACCACAGGATGGTTGGAGACCTACCCTGTACCTCATGCTACTGCCCGGAATACCATCCTGGGCCTTGAAAAGCAAGTCCTGTGGAGACATGGCACCCCAGAGAGAATCGAGTCAGACAACAGGACCCATTTTAAGAACAGCCTTATAAACACCTGGGCCAAAGAACATGGTATTGAATGGATATATCACATCCCCTACCACGCACCAGCTGCTGGGAAAGTTGAACGGTGCAATTGACTATTAAAGACTACCCTGAAGGCACTTGGCAGGGGGACTTTCAAGAATTGGGACATAAACTTAGCCAAAGCCACCTGGATGGTCAACACCCGAGGCTCCATCAATCAAGCTGGTCCTGCCCAGTCTGAACCCTTGCACACAGTGGATGGAGATAAAGTCCCTGTGGTACACATGAAAGGGATTTTAGGAAAGACTGTTTGGATTAATCCCACCTCAGGCAAAGGCAGACCCATCCATGGGATTGTTTTTGCTCAAGGACCTGGTTATACTTGGTGGGTAATGCAAAAAGATGGAGAAACCCGTTGTGTACCACAAGAGGACCTAATTTTAAGTGAGAACTGTGTGTAAGGTTTCGTTCTGTATATATATGTATGTATATGTATGTGTGTATATATATCTGTGAGAGTGTATGATGTAGATGGTGATAGAATAAGGGGTGGATTATGTCCTAGGTTACAATGTAAGATGTGCCCAAAGTATGTATTCTATCACCATCTTCATGAGCTGTTGAAACCAGGTGGGGCAGTGTTTCCCTTATCTTCTATTAATGGGCCCATCAATGCCTTGCTGCATGACTCATAGATAACTCCCTCCAGGAGCTCTCTCTGTTTAATGGGCCATCAAGGACCCACTGCATGACTTATAGAATGATATCATCCCATTGTGAGATGCTCCGCCCAGGGGGAGGAGCCAAGCATTCCCACCTGGATATAATCTGGGGTTTGGGACAGCACAGGCAGCCTTTACCCACTGGACTCCCAGAGGACAAGAGCTACCAGACCTTTCTACAGGATCATTGCTTTGACAAGACCATTTCATCTGGACTGCTACTACCACCCTAACTAACAGGGTGTCAGGCTGTATTCTGACTCTGTCAGTGGTTTTTGTACTATTGCATTTATTTTATTTTACTTTATTTTTCTGATTTTCTTTTCCTCTTATTAAATTGTATTTCTGACTTGGAGTCTCTCACTGGTTTTGCTTTCAAACCAGCACCTGGATTCAAGTTCATTAAGAGCCTCTGACACATTGAAGGAGGGATGGGGGAGGCACAGAAGGGGGCAAGGACCCTGTAATAGAACTGCTCTTGTCATGGTAGGGGAAACAAACCAGCCTGGCACTGCCACTGCACTTCCACATTTCCTGCAGCAAAATTTCCGACAGGAAATCTCTGTGATTGAGATGAGAAGGAAGCAAAGATAAACAGGATTTTACTGTGAGTGTTTGTTTTCAGACCTTGATCTTCTAACCAGCTCTCCAAGAAAGTCTGTGCCCATGGGGGCTCAGAACTCATCTCCACCAACCAGATGTGAAATTTATAACTCCCTTTCTTCAATGTCAAAGCCAACGACATAAAGGACATACAATACTGAGAAAGACCTAACTTTACTGACACCATAAAATATTAAGGAAGCAAGATAGAAAAAGAATATAAAAAAAAATGTGCATCAGTTTGCTGGTTTTTGTTTCTTGCACACCTCCCATTTGTTAAATCCACCTGTACATCTCAGTTCAACTTTAGGTAACTTGGCTGCTGAATGTTTATTCTCACTTTTAAAATAAAGGAAGTTTTAACCTAATTGTTTAAATTAATGGGCTACTCTGCAAATTTTCTATTTTGAACTGGAGCCACTCTTAGTCGGCCCTGCCAAACCAAATTCTTTGACCCAATTTCTAAGAATAAATTTCCTCCTGAAAGCTGAAAACAGTCACACCAATCCGTATTGTCCAGCCTGCTGATTTTATAATGGAAATATGCAGAGCCCTCAGCAACAGTGATGCAAATTAAAGTTTTGTTTTGTTTGTGGGGTTTTTTTTTGACAAGGCTATTCTGAGATTCTGAGGTCAGTACTTACATGGCTTGATGACAAGGGAATTACCTGCACAAAGATAGGTGATATTAGAATTAAAAAAAAACCTCACTAGGAAAAAATAGAAACACTCAATATTGTATAAAGCATAGATGTGCCATTGGTTAAAGAGCTGGAATGATAGTTTTTTTACTTTTATACTGACAAATGGATACAAGGGAAGGAAATGGATTTTGTGCTGTCTATTAACTAATATTCTCTTTAAAAATCATAATCAAATCTCTATGATCAAACCTTTAAATGTGTGTTCTATAGAATGAAATATCTGGGTATCATAAATTAACTGCCAGTTACCTGCAACCATGCAGATCATTTCCCCTTGCTTCTCCTTTCTCTTTAGGCTGCACACCCATATCAGGGAGTTTATCTCACTGTCACCTCTTGCCTGCACAATAAATCAGAGGCAGTTTTGCTGCTGAGCTGCTATGCTTAAATCAAGCCCTGTGTGTATTAATAAATATAAACTGCATAGCAGCTGAGTGCTGTAATTCTGATAGGGCTCTGAGGAGGCTGCCATCAGTAACCTGGCAGCAATTGTACCCAGGCACCCAGGATTTGTATTGCTGCTCTTGCACTGGCTAGAGCAAGACTTCTGTTTGCTTCAGCTAATGTAGATTGTACCCCTTTGATCTCTCCTGGTGATATTATCACACACTGTTTTCCGGCGGGGGGGGGGGGGGGGGGTCATGATAGAGGAAGAATACCCAGTCAGGAGTTCTACAAGGGCTTAATCTTGCAAAGTACCCACTCAGTGAGACCCTGGGGCACCAGTGCATAGCAAGCTCTGGCTGCACTAAGCCAGCAATAACAGGAGCATCTCAGGGAAGAGCTGTTTGGTGCCACGTCCCCAAATCTCTCTGAGCAGAGTGGGAGGCAGCAGCAGCACCAGCCCAGGCTGTCAAAGAGCAGCAATCTCTGCTCTCCTGGCGCAGCACTTGCTTTAGACAGCAATAAATACAGTGCCAGTCTTGAAGGATGCTGGAGTAGTGAGGAATTTAAGACCAGGGAATTTGACCCACAGAGAGAAGAATGGCAGCAGCACCTCAAATAGTTGTTGCAGACCCCAGGTTTTCCTGAGAGCCATTTGCCTCTTTCTGAAGTTGTAAACACATAAAGCAAATTTTTTTAATGTGAACATCTCATGAACACAGACAAAGCACCCTCTGCAGCACATCTTCCCACCCACATGCTGGAATGTGGCAGGATGAGGTGCAGGCAGTGCTCCAGCTACCCTGAGAACTGCCAAGGAGCCCAGCACAGTCACTCAAAAATACCACTCAGAATAATTTATGATATACTTGTGTTCTGCCTTGTTTCTTAGAGGTATTTTTTTCTGCTGGAAGCATACAAATATATTTCATAAAACTGATGGGTCTTAAGACTATAAATTTTGCCCCTCCATCACTTCTGTTTGTTTCAGAGAGAGGACCTATCTCTGAATCAGGGTAAAGCAGGGATTTTATTCCCTTTGATTCAGAAACCGAGATCTGTACATTTCAAAGAGAAATATTTAACCATAGTCAGTTGGGCTAAAACGGTGCTAGAAGGTCTTGTCTAGATTTAGCATTATTAGCAAATATAGTTAAAGCTCTTTCTCAATAAAGCCAACAAAGTAAGACAAATTTGAAGGAAAAATAGAAATATGATTCTATACAGACAGCAGTAAGGATATACTCATAATTTAAAAGAAAGAAAACGTCCAATCTATTTGCAGTCTATCTTTTCAAGGAGAAAAATGTTTTTGCCTTCAGCTGTAGAGAACAGAGCTATTTTCAGTCCATGAAAGAGAGAAACACAGTACAGACCTCATAAGCCATGCCATCAATAGCAGCATAAGTGCTTGATGGAAGACCCCAGCAGCAGTCCTGAGGACTTACATTTCCTTCAACCACCATTTACCAGTCGGAGAAAAGCTCTTCTGGGGCATGTGGGACTGGCATGATGCTGCAGTTGAAGTACTACAGGTGCAGCAGAAGGTCCTGTCAAATAAATATTTTGCCTTCATACAAAGTCTGAGGACATAGTCCGACCACTGCCATCTCCATGGCTTCTCCTTACTCTTTTGGAAAGAGCAGCACTGGTTTACCACCCTGTGTCATCTAAACCTTGGGAAATATAAACATATTTGTGCAGAACAGGCCTATTAGCTAAACCTCTGCTGCAGGGTGCAGCTCAGGTGATCCATTGAATTTCATCTGCATCCCCTCAAAAGCCTCTGGGAAGCCTCAGGAAACTTAAATAATGTAAGGGCACCAAGCACTGAACCCAGTCCCTTGATGTTTTGAGTTCAACTACTTTGCTTTTAGCCTCATCACCCAGTGAAGAGAAGTGGTGTTGGCAAAGTTTGCCTTGCAGTGGGGTGAGAGGACAGAGAGGCAGGGGAGGGGTGCAGGGGAATGCTCCAATGCCTGAACACTACTCAGCAACATCCCTGTTGTTCTTCTGGCTCCTCAGGAGCCTGGAGCCCTCCCAGGTCTGTGAGTGAAGCGAGACTTGTACAGAACTCTGCAGAGAGCAAGAGAACTGTCAGGGTAAACTACATGAGACAGCCAGGAGAGGAGAGGATTTGGGGCATCCAGGTGATCTGGGATGTGGCTTTGCTTCTCTACCCTTGCTGGAGTAAAGATACAGTAAAGATAGAGTAACTGCGAATATCAGTGGAGAAGAAAACCATGGCAATAGAAAGTTTGTACGTTAATTTATTGCCATTGAGATATTTGCCAAGTGCCAACTCCCTGGGAAAAATGCATTCTTCATCAGTACTGCACAGAAATTAGCATCAGAAGAATTAATGTACTTAATAACTGTCAAAGAACACTGAGAAATGTGCATGAGACATGAAGACAACTGTATTTATGTGTCCCTTCAACCTATAGCAAACACCAGCTAACTGGATAAATGTCACTGCAAGTTTGAATCATGACCTGGTGTAATTTTAAATTCAAGTGAAGCAAGGATTTTCTTTATTTAGCTAACACTGGAAGTGACATAATGAATAAAGGGCACAATCTCCTTGTTTGTGTTGCAAATCTTTCAGCATTTCACCTAGAAAAAGGTGAAGGCATTTCCAAAACAGGTCAGGTCATAGGCTAATCTGGCTGGTTTGTACTTGGAGGAGGTATGTAGCAGACATGGGACCTGTCAGACCCTTTAGGCCCTTGGGACTTAGGCCATCTCCTCCTCCTCACTTTTCCTCCCCCATCTAAGCCAGGAGACTCTGCAGCCCGCTGGCCTTGTGTAAGAGTCGGCCTGAAAATCCTTTACATGTCTCATGCTTTCGTTGTGGAAAAACTTGGGGGAACAGGGGGTGCTGAGACCCCAGGCTGATGTAATCTGC